>JABSTQ010010551.1:0-1200000 GCA_013358835.2 Ixodes persulcatus
GGTCCACTATTTTCTTAATTTTCCGGTGACCTTGCTCTAAACATGATTTTGTGACGCCTTAAAGAAAAAAAACATATCAGCGTTTCAATAAATTAGAAGGAAAATGAATGTGTATCGTCTTAAAAAGATAAGTAAAGAAATTTAAAATAAAAAATAATATAAAAACGGTTGTACGATCGACTCCTTATTGTTTTTTTTTAATATATACGTGAAGTACCATAACCATCAATTTGTGTTCTAAATGGAAAAACAAATCGTCACAATTCTTTTTAGTCAAGGTTAAGGATCCTGCCTCTACAATTCAACCTTTAACAAAGTAAAAGTATTGTCTGAAGAAAAACTCCATAAATAGCCCAATCTTGGATTCAAATCCCCAGATTGAAAGCACGCCTATTTAATGTGGCAGCCCCTCTACGGAAGTCTGAATCAAAGCAAAGGTTTGGGCGGGTACAGGTGTTATGCTGGCGGGAGTGGATGAAGATAATTAGAGGCATTAATTAGCGTGGATGAACCCTGAACCCGTACTCTGGCTTATGGAAAATGCAGAAATGTAAACGTACAGATTTCCTCTCGGCGTGTTCTTCGCTCCAGCGGTCACATGAATTCCATTGAACCCTTTGTGACTTCTAGTTACGGGATGATTTTGTTTAAGCCGCTTTTGCCAGATAATACCCAGAAGAAATATATTAGTTAGTTGAACGTAAAATGTAAAAATTTTCTGTAAACTAGCATAATCCAAAAGTGCGCAGGCGTGCTTCAAAAAACAAAACAAAAAGCCATTGCAATTGGAAAAAACAAACGGTCGCTTCGCTGAAGAAAGAAGAGCTTGAATGTTGCAGGCCATACTAGAATTAAACTTGTCTTGATCATCCTAATAAACCCGAGAAGCGCATAATGTGTCGTTCATGCGTTATTTGTTATGCTTGGTTACAGAATGTTTTGGGTGGTTACGGATGCGTTCCACGCACGGCATACATGTACTCCACGAGTTTACCGAAATGACCAAGACAAGTTTAATTGTATTCATAACCCCAGGCGTCATGAGATCACGTGAGAAGCTATAGGCTTCGTCATTCGGAAAGCAGCTGCGCGCGCCTAGAGTCTCCGACTATACCGCAAGCTCTCTTGAGACGTTGTTAATCAAGAAATACAATCGTTATTGAATAGTTTTTTTCTTGATTTACAGCTTGTCATCAGCAGCATATTTAAATTTGTTATGTACACTATACTTCGCCACATGCCGTTGCGGGGAGGATAAACATAAATTCATAGTACCAAAGAGATGGTGGAAGCAATCATAATGATTGTTGCGAAAACCCGGTGGCGTTAGCAAAAACCTTTAGATTCATTATGAATCCAGCAGAGAAAAATATTCGAAGTACTTTCGCAGAAAATAAATTAATCGCTTACTGCAAAACGTCAAAGCTTCAACGGAGGGTAGCCCAAGGGGTGAGAGCAGAATGCCAAAGTTTCAAGAGAACTGAATCAGAAGTTAGCGGCGATTTCTAAACACATTTAGATGAAAGGTAACCGTGTACTGTTGGTAGCAAACATATGGTCACGCTGCTTGACACCACAACTCAAAGCTAATGCTAACTGTCGCGTGTACGCCTGAGTATCTACGCAGAGCCATTGTCATACGAACATAGTCACCTCGGTGGCTCCAATTAAAGCACAGTGCCGGCGACGTTTTCGCCAGATCCCTAAGTGGCCGGTTCGAATCCCGGTCCAGGTTCCCGCAATCTGACGGGGGCTCACTGCTGAGAACGCGCCGCGTAACCGAGCTTTCGGTTGCACATCAAACGATCCCCAGGTGGTCGAAATTAATCCTCAGTCCTCCGCTGGGGCGTGCCAGATGCCCGTCGTTGGTTAGGCACGTAAATCGCCCATATATATTTTTTATCGTTCGAAAATAGGGTTATCTACAAAGCTGCGCTGTCAGAAAGCCGTTCTACACCCGTGTTTCAACCCGAAACCAACAGTTTTTTTTTTTTTTTTTTTTTTCTCTTTTAGTTTTTAGTGAGTTGCGTTTCACTCGAGCAATGTATTGGGTTGAAACTTTTGAACCTTGCCTCTGTAGCTGGGGCTACCTTCTAGTAAAATTTCAGCGCTCTCGAATTTGTGACTTGCGTGCGCGCTGCAAAAAAAAAAAAAAAAAATAAATAAATAAAAAAAATAGAACTATGTTTTTTTTAGGTAGGCCCGGCGCACCCTCAACCTTCCCGAATTTATCACACCGCAGTAAAACTGGTAAACGTAGTGATTTGCGTAAACATATATTTGAGGTTATTCATAAAACAACGTGTACGTTCGCTTTATCTCCCCTGAATTGGAATCCTAATAAAGGGTGGTTGCAAACTTCCAAGACAAAAAAAAAAAAGTCTTTTCTCTATGTTTTGTTGATAAGAAATGCTATTTAGCAGAATGTAGCGAATATACCTAACCACTTGAAAGGCGCACGCTAAGGATCAACACCTGGGGCCCTAATCTGGACACTTGGCGAGAAAGTTGGCGAGAAATCTGGCGGCCGTGATTGGCCAACGCCATACTTGACCTTGGCGCCGGCCAATCATAGCCGCCGGATTTCTCGTCGACTTTTTCGCCAAGTGTTCAGATTAGGGCCCCTGGATAACAAGGCCGGAGAACTGAACTTTTAATGGTACCTGAAGAGACAAAGGTGGGATTGAACAGGAGTGCCGCGTCATCGTTCGTCAGTCACCGAGGATACGAGTCGGAGCCGAACGTTGACGCAGTACTCCTGTTCACTCCCAGGTTTGCCTCTTCAGGTGACGCTCAAGATTCAGCCCTCCAGCGTTCTTATCTAGGTGTTATTTTGATCAAGATGATGATAATGATGGTGCACCACTGTCCCACTATCTCCGAGGGAAAACAAGCGGACAGAGCAAATGTGCTGACGATGTTTTTTTTCACGCAGCGCGAGAATAAGTGGTAAAATAACGTTGTTCTCTATATACAGAGTCAGTGGCGCACCAGCTTGTTTTTGAGTGAGGCGGCAAACCCTCTTCCCCCCCCCCCCCCCCCCCAGGGTCGGGGGCGGTGCCCTTGGTATCCCTTGGGCGCCGCCGGCCAGTGTTTGCCCTGCCCAGTGGCGGCTGTTTCAGAAGGGGGGGGGGGGGGGCAAAACACATGCCTTGCCCCCCACTCTGAGAGCTGGGGGGGGGGGGGGGGGCAAGCGCCCCCTTGCCCTCCCCCCCCCCCGGTTGGTACGCCCTTGTACAGTCATTTTCGTCGATCACGTGACTGGTGCTAAGGTGCCTGGAACGCAACTTGAACGCGTTTCTGACTGGTCTGTTTACCACGTTCAAGAAAGTGCTCGCTCGAGCACTTTCTTGAACAGTGTCACGCTGTCACCGGCCGCGATCCGGCGGTGTCACAGCAGCGGTGGTGGAAGTGGCAGACGCTTGATCTGCTACGTGTCGCTCTACAGCTCGACAGCCCACGGAAGCTTCGGCAGCCAGGAGTTGGGACGCTGCGACGACAGCGACACTCGCGTTCGCTCATGCTTTTCGCCAGCATTCCTACGACCAACCGCCAGGATCGCGACATCCGACAACATGGTATGCACTTCTGCTTTTGTGACGTCATTTGTTGCCACTTCGGAACCACTTTCGGTGCATGGGCGGATTAGGACGCTAAACATATACCAGTCGGAGACGCGTTCCAGGCAGCTTACTGCTGCAGCAGTTGTTCAGGAACCGATTTGCCAATGATGGGTGGTATTCGTTATCAATCGACCAAACGCAGCCACATTTACCTCACCTACGAGTACATGTTCACATTTCGTTTCAAAGTTTGACCCTGATGTTCAAATAACGCGTCAAACGATAGCGAAATTCTGGAGTGAAAGAAATGCACTTCTTCATCGTAAATGTTAGTAAAGAAGAAAAAAAGAAAACGCAGCTACTTACAGACGTTGTAAGGCACAAGTGGCTTCCGTCGCACGGCCCGCAAGTGCTGTTGAACGACCCAAAACAGCGGAATGTTTTCGCAGGGTCCCGGCATATTCTTCAGGTGCTTCCACGTCGACAGGCGTGCGACATGCAGAGCTCCGAGAAGCACGGCCACCAGGAGGACGCATACCAAAACACAGAACACCGAGAGGCAAAACAGCAGCAGGAGCCACGCCGCCATGTTGAGCACTGCTTCCAGCCAAATAGCGCCGTCGAACACGCCGATAACGCGATAAACGAACAGCGAGATACGTTCAAAGCCCTCGGCTACTCCCCGAAATGGTCGCATGCAATGCTGCAGCGTTGCGTATACAGGGACGGCATATTTAGATCTGACGGGAAGGGAGCGTAGCTTTTGCAAGCCTGACTTTCTCTCTTCACCAGCGCTCTCGCCAGTTCCGCCCATCCGTGGAGACGACCGTCTCGTCTAAACCTGTAATGGTCGGCTGGTTTCAAAAATAACACACACGGAAAAAGAAAAAGAATAAAAAACCGGCGCGGCTGCCCACAATTGGGATTTTTTTCTAGTTGTGTCGTAATATATATATATATATATATATATATATATATATATATATATATTATTACTGCGTTCCTGTACTTTAACGGCGTGCGCTCGCACGACCTCTCGGAAACGCCTTGAGACTCAATGAACGGTCCCCTCGTAACAGACGCCGAGTGTGTGTCCTGAAGTAAAGCCCCTTGGTGTTTTTGTGTTCGCATGAGGCCCGTGCTTCGTCGAGACCTTGGAAGCGAATGGCCGCACACCCCTTGCTCGATCGCTAGATTCACGAGTATCGTGCGTTCGCACATTAAGCCGGCTTTACACTGCTCATACATCGTACGACAGACAGTCCGCAAACACGAGTCACTGGAACATCTGTGGGTTGAATACCGCATGACAAGTTTCCTCATTGAACTCAGTGCCATACCATGCGGCACTGGAGGCACGAACCTCGCGGTGACTCGCGTTCGAATCTGTATGCAGACTGTCTTTTGTAGGGTGTATGAGCAGTGGGACCCCGGCTTTAATGATAGTCAGTACTTGGAAGAAGCGCGAAGTGGGAATTTCTTCCCAGGGCTTTAGCTTGGACAAGTTCGGATTATGAAGGTAACATTTTGTTTTCTTTTGTGCAGAATTAAGCACCATATATTCGCCTTGCTCCATACCGTACCGAAAAAACAAAGGATATTTAGCTACATTGTGATCAGCGTTTTTTCTTGACTTTCCTACCTGCCCGATGCTTATAATCCTCTGTTCGCTTTGAATTTTAATTGCGTGCAGAGTGCGAAGTTGCTTCGCTGCTCAGGCATTGGTGCCACCTATCGAATGTAAACAAACCCTTTGCTCTCCGTCGCTACCCTCCCCAGCTCTCTCGTGGCGAACTTGTCTCGATCGCTCGCTGTGACCTTCAGCGACGCTAAGCGGGTGCGGAGCTCTATTGCGACCGTATGGGATCCTGAAAATAAATAAAATTAACGTAAGAAGGTTTTGTTTTTTATGCTGTTAGGGGTTTTGCGTTTTCTGTTTACCTTCATATATTCAATAATTCCTGTACATTGTGCCCCTTGCACACTCTCGTTTTCTCGTTAGTTTTGTATTTGTTACGTTATCGGGAAGATGTCGATCACTTTGTTTGAGTTTGTAACTTTCAGCAGATAACATTTTTTTTTCTGTCCATATATTAACCTATTAGAACTGAAGGGAACCAGTGCCTCGTCAGGCTTTTTAACCTTTTGTAATTTTCCCTGTTTCTTATCATGTGCGAAATAAAAATAAACGAAAAAAAATAGAAGTTAAGAATCGCGGAGGAAGGGCTGGGACTGAGGGCCTCGAATATAGAACCAAAGGTGGTACTCAGACTTAGGTCATTGCGCATCTCATTCGAAGAAGCTGTGCGTTGTGGGATACCCCGACCTTCAAATTATTATTATTATCTGTCTAGAAATCCCAGCGCGCGCAAAAAAAGAAAAAACGTTTTCTGTTTTGTTTTTATTTTTAATGTGACATAGAACAATTTCCTCAATTAATAGTCAAAAGTTAAAAACAAAAACAAAAAACTTTTAGTTTTTTTGCTTTGGTGAAGAAGGAAGACCTGCGGAGCTGTACAATGGAAAGTAATGGCCGGCCGCAAACCAGGAAGCCAGAGTGGAAAGGCTGCCGCCATCTATGAGCAACGGCGGCAACCAGATACATGGCTTTCCGCCGTCGCTCATAGATGGCGGTAGGTGTCCAGAGTTCGGTGTCTTCATTTCTTTGCGGGGGACACGATCCTGGGGAAACAAGCCCTTAACAACTCCGCTGTAAAAAAAAAAAAAAAAAAAAAAAAAAAAAAGAAAAAAAAAAGTTGCATCGATTTGTGAGGGTGAGATAAACTGTTCATTTCATTTCATTTCATTTATTTTCACCTTAAGGGCCCGGTTAGGGCATTACATAAGGGGGGGGGGGAGTAAAACGAAGAATACAATTGCAGACGCAGTAGTAGAACAATAACAGTAACTATAAACAAGAACATGAGAAATTATACATAATGGGCTATAGTAGGTTACAAGCCAAGAAGGTAGCGGCAAATGCCCCTCAAAGGGAATCATATATCCCTCCGCCACCTCCGCATCCAATAGCGTCCCATCGTTTCCGTGACGTTGCGGCCAACGCGCGAGGAGGGTCGTGCCTTTCTGTACATATTTGCTTTATCTCTCGACTTTGACTTAGCATTGTGGAAGCCACGAGAGGGAGATTAAGTCTTCACCCTTCCGATGGAAACAAAGACGACTTTCGGGGATTAGCTTCCCCCTCCGATGGATACAAAGACCACTTTCAGGGGCTCGGTTCCTTCTCCGATGAATACAAAGGTCGCTTTCTTAAAAAGTGGGGGTCGGAGATAAGTAGGCACCACTCTGTGGCTATTATCTATCCATTGAAGCGGAACAAGGAGCGTTTCCAGTGAACTCTTCTTTCGATTGCGGAGGGATTTGAAACCGGCGCACCACGCTTGTGGGAGGAGCTTCTCCTACCTTCTTAACTTGTAACCGACAATAGTAAATTATCGTAAAACACTGTTCCATCAGAGGTGCTGACGATGGAGGATGGCAACTGGTTCCACTGTGTGATGGCATATGGGAGGAATAATTCGTTGAATGAGTTAGTTTTACCAGTTCTGGGAAATGATAATAAATTTTATGAAGAAGGCATAAACGGGAGAGTTTCCTTCGAATGAGTAAGAATATGAGCCCGAGTTGACTTTTTAGAGAAGAGACACTAGTGAAGTGGTCATACGATGAAAAGATAAATCGGGCGGCTCGGTTTTGTACTGACTCCAGGTGATTGATTAGATAGACTTGATGAGGACTCCAGATTGCAGATGCATATTCTAATTTTGGCCTTACATAAGTTTCATATGCCAACTTTCGGACTTGGGGAGGGGCGTCTCGCAGAATACGTCTGATGAATCCGAGGGTCTGGGAAGCCTCTGCAGAAACGGCTTCGATGTGAGGTCTCCATGAGAGGTCAGGCGTTAGTCTAAGGACAAGATATTTATACATTGAAACTGATTCGATCACGTCTTTGTCTAGGGTATAATGAAAGGGTAAATGAGTTTTCTTGCGGGTAAAATGGATTAGCTTACACTTAGATTTGTTAAGCGACATGAGCCATTTTCCGCAGCAGTCGTTAATTTTTATGAGATAATTTTGAAGCAAAAGATTATCAGTGTCTGTTGAGATGGTGTTATAGATGTTGAATTTACTATTGCCCAAAGAGTCAGAAAACACATGTTCAGTCTACTTGCCATAAACCTTGCTTATTGTGTATAAATTAAATTCCGCGTTTTCGGATTTTTTTTATTTATAGGAAGTGTTTTGGAGTTGTTTTTTTTTTCGCTGGAAATTTGGGGGTTATCGGAGTTTATTTTCGTTACATTCCCGATTCTTCGAAATTCTGAGTTGAATTTAACTCAGTTATTATTTTCGTAACAAAAATAAATGATGCCAGGACAAAAGCGTACACTAAATTCATAAAAAGAATCACCGGTATCGAAATATATTTCTGCAGCTGCATTTGACATTGGCGCCCTTGCGATTGGCAGTAGTAACTGTCCCTCGACAAATCTTGAAATCAAGTACTTCAATAAACGTCGGTACTTCGAAATAGCCGAACTCCTAGAAGCATAAAACATTCAGCTGTTTTCCCCATTTTATGGAATCTACATGTTCACATCTTTCACTGTTATAAAAACACAACCCCTCCTCCCTCAAAGAAGCGCAACTAGTTTGGGTCCATGATCAAGGTGCATGATAAAATACTTGCGCCATCTGAGCTGGGTAGATAATAGCTCATTGCGTTTAGTTCCCTTCAGTCATTCGTCGCCTCATCTGGTGCGGGGTACGTTTCACGGGCATGGAATGCCATACCCCGCACCTCAACCAAAATTGCAGCGCGAGAGAACTCCGCCCACGGAACTTGATATCGACCCGAAGCTTCCAGCTACTGAACGAGGACAGCTGCCTGACCTTCTGAACAAATTTGGCGAGTACTTCGCCACGACGTCAAGGGCGCGACAAACAACGGTAGCGAAGCACCACATCGTTACTGACGACGGCGACGCGCTCCCTGGCCACCAGTCGAAGTACCGAGTCTACTTGAAGAAAAGAGAGAATATTCAAGATCAAGTCAAGGAAGTGCTCGATGACGACATCTTTCAACCCCAAGAAGTTCGTGGGCGTCCCCAGTCGTGCTTGTAAAGAAGTACGGAACATTGAGGTTCTGCGTGGACTGTCGTCGATTGAACGCTGTGACTAAGAAGGACGTCTAACCGCTCCCCCGCACTGACGATACGTTAGACAGGCTGCGCGACTCCCGATAATTTTCGTCGATGGACCTGGAGAGGTCCATCGACGAAGGACATGTACAGTCCCGAAGGACTGTACAAGTTCAAAGCGATGCCGTTCTGACTTTGTACAGCACCGGCCCCCTTCCAGCGTGTCACGGATACCGGTTGGCAGGTCGGAAGTGGCAAGGCTGTATCGCCTACGTAAACGAAATCCTAGTATTTTCACGGGCTTTCGACGAACACCTGAGACGACTTCGAGCCGTGCCTCAACCCGTAAAGACCGCCTGCCTGTAGCTCAAGCCTACAAAGTTTCGGTTTGCCTATGTCGAACTAAAGTTCCTTGACAATGAAAGTGAAAGTAAGAATGAAAGTGTTCGCCCTGACCCCGAGAAGATACGCGCCGTAGCTGCATTTACGCTGCCATCTGACAAAGAAGCCGTGAGAACATTTCTCGAACTCTCTGCCTATACTACAGGCGGTTTGTTCGGGACTTCTCTATCTCTAAGCCGTCCGCGCCACCGACGCACCTCAAGAAGGACGCCGTTAAGTTTGAGTGTACTGAAAAACACAAGCGATCATTCTATGAGCTCAAACGAAGACTCCAGACGCCCCCGATCCTTGGTCATTTCGACCAGTTCGCTGAAACAGAGATCCACACGGACGCAAGTAACGCCGAACTTGGTGTGGTACTAATCCAAAGGCAGGAGAGTACAGAGCAAGTCATCGCCTACGCAAGTCGGACGCAGTCTAACGCGGAGAGGAACTACTCAACGACTGTAAAGGAGTGCCTTGCTGTCGTCTGCGCAATAACAAAGTTCCGCCCGTATTTGTATGGAAGTCTTTTTCGCGTGGTCACAGACCACCACTTCCTCTGCTAGCTCGCGAATATAGGTAAACAAAAATATCGGACGCCCCGCCCAGTGGAGCCTACGACTGCAGGAGTTCGACATGACCGTTTTGTACAAGTCCGGCCAGAAGCACAATGACGCCGATTGCCTGAAGGGCCCCCGTCGAAGCTATTCCTGCCTGCACCGAAGACGACGACTTTGTGTGTTTACTCGGCGCTATTGACGTCAGCGGCATGGCAGGCGGCACTCCAACGAGACGACCTTGAACTGCGAGCACTTATCGAGCACCTAGAGGTGCAAGGGAGTATGGTTCCCCGTGCTTTCTTACAAATCCTGCCTACCTTCTCCATTCGACAAGGGGTGTTGTACACGCAGAACTTCGGCTTCAGCAACACAGCATGGCTGTTGGTTATTCCTTCCAGCCTTCGAGAAGAAATATTCCAAGGTTCCCTGACGACCTGATGGCGGGGCACCTCGGGCCCAGCAGGACACTTGCCAGAATTCGTGAAAAATACCACTGGCCCAAGCTGCCGAAGACGCTCGAATGTGCCGCGAATGCCAACGATGCAAGAAACCGCCCACGAAGCCGATTCCGCCGCCAATTTCCTCGTTTCAACAGATCGAAATGGACTTGCTTGGACCGTACCCACCATCGACGCAAGGGAACCGGTGGATAATCGTCGCCATGGATTATCTTACGCGATACGCCAAAACCAAAGCCCTTCCGTCGGGAACTGCGGTTGAAGTCGTGAGGTTTTTCATCGAGTCCAACGTCCTTAGGCACGGCGCTCCCGAGGTTTTTCTTACAGATCGCGGGTCGTCGTTTATGGCGCAGTTAACGCAAGAAATTCTTCGTCTCAGCCACACCGGCCATCGACGCACCACGGCGTACAATCCGCAGAACAACGGGTTGATGGAGCGACTCAACAAGACCATCGTCGACGTGATCTTCACGTACGTCGACGTAGAGCACATGGCGTGGGTCGAGGTGTTGCCCTACGTCACGCTTGCATACAATACGGCCGTGCAAGAGATCACCGAGGTACACATTTTCAACTGGTTTCAACTACAGGAGTCTCGGTGTAGGCTGAGTATTTCGCTAGCAAGCAGCCGGAGGGTATTGTAGACACTTTTAGTTGTGCGTACGCAAGCTCGTTGCGTACGCCCAACTAAAAGTGTCTTATGGTACGCTCTTGTTGCGTACCGCAGTGTTCAGCGCATGCTTTAGAGCCTAGAATCAGTTTTAATCGCTTACCTGCCGAAACAAAAACTCAAATCGCAGTGGATAAGTAAGTTAATAGTAGGAAAGAAGTTGACTGCGCATGACGTGGTGTGTGGTCATGGGCGGATCCAAAGGGGGGGGGGGGGGGCGACGGGGGCGGCCGCCCCCCCCCCTCCCCCTTCTCGGAGGGAAATTTGACATGGGTGGACCCCCCGGTGCACAGAAAGAATGGGGAGAATAGTATCCTTAAAAATGTTCCCGCCCCCCCCCCCCCCCCCCCAAAACGGAGTTCTAGATCCGTCCCTGTGTGTGGTCGTCACTTAAGCGATGCCTTCCAAGCAAACAACGCTAATGGACGAGGTGTGTACGCGCGTAAATCACGCTTGCATCGACATCCGTTCAAACCGTACATCGCATTTCCTACGTAGTTGGTATTCTGCCGGCAGCCGGCGCAACAAACCGAAAAAAAAAAAAAATCCCGGCAGTTGTTCCCTATTGGGTCTCGTATAAAAGGAATAGTCAAAATGGGCATTTCACGTTTTGTGAGTAACTCACAGTAAAGTTGTCCTCTTCACGTGTATTGGAGCCAAGTTCGATTCAAACTAAGCCTACTTTTTTATTTTTTTTTTTGTTAAACATTTGGCGATATTTACCTATTTCTTTTTTACAATAATTATTGACGTCCGAAACCCCCGGCAATTTTTTTTCCCGAGTGGTTTTTCTGGCTGCCGGCAAAATATCCCCACCCTATTTCATAACAGGGCACAAGAGGAGGTTCTTGAAACGCAACGCCGTTCCGTCGGAGAATTTTCCGAAGGGATCACACGACCGGGTCGTGAGGCTTCGGAAGCCACCGAGAAGTGCTGTTATCATTTGATCACTATTTTATTCCAGGATAGCTTTTACACTGGAGCATATTAGGTAGCAGTGTCAGTACGATATTGTGATATTTACGCAATTGTGTGAATGATTTTGCGATTCCTATTATTTTGATTGAGCAATGCAAATATGCGTATGACTAAGACCTCGTCGTGCAGAACTCGTAGATATTTCATTGTGAACCGCAACCTTTGAATAACCGATAAATTAAACTGAAAAAGACAACTTGTGAAGTTTAATGCCAATATGCAGTCTAATTAGCCGCATTCTACATTATAATGGTCACCAGTGTGTTCTGTATTTTGGCATTTCAAGGAAAACGTAATGGAATGACTATTTTGGTTGATACCTCCGGGGCGACGCTGCACTCGATTACATGATCACATTTCAATACGTCCTCGCCTTCAACGAGGAACCTCTTGCTGTCGCTGCTGTGGCTGATGCTCCTTACAAGTGACAGGGACACTGAAAAGCAATGCGTTGTGCTTCGTGAATACGGTTTCTCCGACCCAGGAAGAGCACAAGCATCGCCACATCGTCTCAGTCACGCACGACCTGGCGCGCGCAGCCGGAGCGACGCGGCCGACCGCGAGCGGCTACACGTGGGTGGGATTTTGCTTCCAATGACATTTAAAGCAATGTGAGACAAGCAGGGACTGCGCTACCCCTACGCAGATGCTTTTCGAGCGGATGAATATTATCCACATACCTTTCACGAGCCTCAAGTCCTCGTCCTCCATGGCTGAACGAATGCTAAAGGCAGGATTGTTATCCCCGCCAACGAGGTAGAGGGGCTTAGAGCGATAAACCAGGGTTTCGGTCTGCACTCGAAAGTGACCCCCATAAGGCGGCTGCCATTGTACGCAAATTGACCACTCGTCACGTGACCAAACCAAATACGTGACGTCACAGGAAAGATGGCAGCGCCCAGGCAGCAGTTGGGCCCAGCTGAGCTGGAGCATTGGCCGGAGCTTGTCGGATGCTTCGTTCGTTGTCGTTCGTCTCGGCAAGTTGATTTCAGACGCGGAAGCCGTCATATGAGGCCGGTCGAAAGCGACTTCAGAGTTCAGAGGTCTGACGTAGGTATAATGTGAAAATACGGAGGAACGGTGTGCGTTTCGCTGGTGACCGGCGGGGATATTGCCATGAAAGAAACAATCGGCCCTGCGTTGCTCGGACCTTGGTTTGATTCGGATACCGCTAGGATAAAATTTAAGGTGACGTTTCTGTGCTCTCGTTGACAATCGGAATCTTCGAGGTCTGCAGTGAAGCGTGTGCAATATATTTGGATACACAGTTTAGCGGCGGAAATTGCGTGAGTCGTGCTTGGCAGTGTGCAATTGGGGTGCCGCTTCGTTCAAATAACCGAAGGCTCACTTTGGTTGTGCGGCGCACCGGAGAGCTGCCTTGAAGCTGGTAGTTCCCGTGCCGTGCTAAATGATGCTGTGCTGCTTCCCATATTGTCCCGGCGTAGACGTGCACTTCCACGGAGCACAAGTGTGCGGCACACCGAAGAGGTGCCTTCAAGCTGGTAGTTCCTGTGCCGTGCTTTATGTGATACTGTGCTGCTTTCTAAATTTTTCTGGCGTAGACGTGCACTTTCACGGAGCGCAGGTGTTGCAGTTGGTATTGATTCCGCTCGTCTGTTGCACGTTTCGTCGACACAAACGTTTCGTCAACGCTCGTTAGGCGAATTTCAAGCTGTATGAATATTTGATAGCGCGTGACCCCTACCCAGCCCACCCGTTCACGCCGCTTTGTGGGCGACAGTCTGCATCGGCTCATTACCAGAAAAGTGGTCCCACATCCATTTCAGTTCAGTTCGTCCACGGCCCAATCCCGAAGGAGAGGATTTATTCAGACAGAATGCCACTATGCAGCTTCTTTAGTGGTCAGGATAGACAATCTTCTGTCAGTTTTGTTATATTGTCATGGATGCTTGCGCCAGTCCTATCTTCTATCAATATTTACTATGCTGGAAAGTTCCAGGCCACGCTCAGCTGTCATCGTATGTTCTGGTGGAGGCGCTGGGCACTTTACCCATAGCTCTTCACTCTGTGTGCACCCCGGCGGCTCTTCAGCCAAGTTGCCCGATAACGGGACACGGGTGGCGGACTATCCCGCGTTCCATTATCATCGTCTTGCGGTTATTCCACAAGACGAGCGATAACGGGACTATCCCGCGTCCCGTTATCGCTCGTCTTGCGGTTCGCGTCTCGTTAAACCGCAAGACCAGCGAGTACCACAAGGACGAACCTCGGAAATACACAACGAAGAACGTGAAATCCGAGCCAGTCGCTGCTACTAGCAAGAACCACCGGAATTTAGTCTTTTGCCAGAAAAACCGAAGCTGACTAAGCCAACAAGGACAAACCCGTAGCAGCAAACCGCGTCCGCTCCCACCATTGTTTGCATGCCCGTCGCACCTCGCACTCCGATGCCCTTTCACGCAAGGTGTATGTAGACGTCGAGAGCTAAATTGAACAATATGACCATGTCGCCCGCCAAAGTGGGTGGACAGACCACCAGCTCCTGCAGAACCTATACTTCTCGTGGAAGAAACTGCCAGGCACTTGTTTGAGAACCACGAGTCCTCCTCAACGTCGTGGGAAGTTTGCAAGATCGAGCTGAAGTGCACGTTCATCAGCCAACATTGACGAGACAGAGCTAATTCCTGATTCTGTCCAGGCACGGCCCCAACGAGAGCGTCACCGCCTTCGTGGAAGATGTTTTGCGCCTGATCGAGCACCCACGCCAACCGTGTTGCTACAGAACACAAGAAGCTAAGAATCCCATGTCCCTCATGTGAGGGTACAACACCTTCGGCAGCCTTGTCCGCAACACCATGACAACAGTCGAAGGGTTCACATCATCGAGGCTTCCAGCATTGAATGTGCACTGCAGGCGCGAGCCTGTCACTATCAACAACTCCCCAGCGTCTTGACACTCGAAACGTCCAGCTGCAACTTCGACGCCAGCCTCCCAGGCGTTTGCGACATCATCTACGACGTTGTCAGGGCGTAGACCAGGAAGGTAATTCCTGCCATCAGTTGCCCGGCTTTTATTTTGATTTCCAAGATTGTTTCGGAACAAGTTCGACAGCGAAACGGCATCTGACGAACCGAGGGCGACTTATGCCACAAAGTCACGGCGACCGCCACCGGCTGCCCGTTAGTATTCAGTGCCAATTCAGCGAGACACCCCAACGTCAAAGCATTTCCAACATCCGGAAGAACCAGTGTAAGTCCGCGCCGAACAAAGTACACCAAGGAAAACGGAGGTGCTGCAAATGGTCGACCGAAAACCACTCTGCTACCACTGCATGAGGCCAACCATGCCTAGTGGAGGTGCCCATACCAATAAATTGGCCTGCAAGTGTTCGTGCCGAACGACCCTCAACCACGTCTCGAGGAGCGTCCGTGGGACATTGAAGAGTATCTTCGGCGGACTTTGTGTCTGGTGCCGACATTACCCCAAAGCTCCTAATCCCCATCACCTCGACGGGAGGTAAGCACGACAAAGCAGGTGAGCGGCAATGCAAGGACAGTTGATTTAGTATCGGTTGTCGTCCAAAGACAATAGCTAATAATTTGCCGACACCAATTACCTGTGTCCACTCCACGAAGCACACAATTTTCAACTTTGAGGGAGAATGCCGCTGAGTGACTTGAAGAAATAGAATGGTTGGTTGTTCTCAAAAGTGGACACCAAGCATCACCCGACTTCACTTTGCCACACGAGACTTACACAAGTTGCAATGATTGCGGGATGCAGAAACAATCGCCATTACGAAATGGAAGTGGAATGGCTTGGATAGAAAACAAACATTGTTGCCAGCCATCAAGTCAACGGTACAGCAAAAGGCACAGCCACGTAATCAATACATGCCCAAGCTTGCTGCATGGACGCAGGAAACTACCAGAAACATTTGCGGATTAGAAGCCAGCCCTGCAGCTTCAGTGCATCAGATGTCAGTGGCCGCACATGACGTATGATTACAGGACGGCATCATTCCGTCAAAGTTGCCGCTCGACCAAACTGAACATTGACGTGCCAGGAGCGTGATCCGACAACAAGGAGCACAGGTACTACGACTAAACGCCTGACACGAGACTGTTGCAGAAAGAACTCGTTATGGAACCATTTGCCAAGAACCAATAATTATGTAATCAAGTAAAAATAAACATATTTGATACACTAACCAAATAAACATATTTCCGCTCGCTTTTACGCCTTCATACTCTATACACCAAGAATGGTGTTCACTGCACGCTCTGGACCTTTTGAGGACACTCGCGTCTCTGACCCCTCAATATTAATTGATGGAACATACCAGACTGGCAGACTGGTTGCATTGGGCTGCACTTGTTCCACTTCTACTGAACATGTGGCGCATCCGAAAACCATTTCCAATGATGTGAAAATGTTGTTTATTAATTTATTCCCTCCAGGGACCTCTGTAGGCATTGCAGAGAGGATAGTTAAAACTACGCACATGATAATATCATCAAAGCACACTGATATTAATGAGCACAAAACGGGCCCAGCTACTGAAAATAAATATTAGACTCGTAAGAAATAATTATTGCTGCAACTTGTTGAGTGCAAAAACAAACACACCTCTGAGCATCTAGTTTAATAGCATTAGTTGATGCATTGTTATATAGCAGGACACTTCCTATACGTATGACACAATAGACCCTTTGCAAAACCCCATGAAGCAACAGAACTATCAAAAAAAAATTTCGGCGTAAAGCACACGAATAGGCCCCACTTCACGTCGAACGCTAATGCAGCATTCGAGTCCAATGGGCGCTGTGCCAAGTTCACAGTGATGGCTGACATAACATTCTTGTCGAACAAATGTCCAGAGTATGAAGGCCTTGGGTAATTAAAGTAGTAACTACTGTAATTCGTTCCCTCACAATGTGGCAAATAGCAAAGGCTACAGTCTCGGTCAGTCAGTATGCACGTTGGAGAGAGGCACATGACAACATATCAGAGTGCTCATCTGCAGAGATTTGTCACACACCTTCACTCCGTCTATCTGATTGGCTTGAGGGGGCTGTGGCGGTTGCCCATTTCCAAGTTACAGTGAAACAAAGTATAGGCGGCCCACACTTTTGAAAATGGTCTATTGAAAGGGATGGTAGTCAACATTTTTCAACTTTCGCAGGAGCTTCCTCGCTAAAAGTTGTTGTGATTATGCAGTTGCCTAGGGCTGAAACAAATTCCCCTAGGCCCTACGTCCGACGCATACATTTCGCGTCGATTCTCAGACATTCCAACGTTCAAACAAAGCTAAGAGAATGCGAAAATTTCATGCTAAAAGCACTCAAAGTTCTATCCATCCTCGAACACATCGGGGAATCCGAGCACCGGTACGGCGATACGGCTGATGCTGTCTCACAGGTGTTAGTATCCAGATGATCCAGAGCTATCTTGCGCAAAAAAGGTATAAAGTCTCATTCCTTCATATTTTCGCATTATACCTGCGTCAGCGAGCACGAAGAAGCCCGAAGTCGTCGGAAAGCAGCTGCACATCACGGCTACCGCGCACCGAACAAACGCGCATCTGCCAGCTCTGGGCGCTGCCATCTTACCGGTGACGTCACGGCTCTTGAGAGGTCACGTGACGAGTGGTCACATTTTCGTAAAACATGGCGGCCACCGGGGGGGTGCCACTTCCGAACTTCCGGTTTATCACTCTAAGCCCCTCTACCTCGTTGATCCCCGCAGAATAGTTCCGACGGATGGATGGATGATGGATGAATACGGCTGAGCCCTTTGAATCGGGCGGTAGCTTACGCCACCTAGCCATTTTGTCTTACCCTTTAAGCTTAGAATATTTTAAATGTGAAAAATATATTCACTCCGCACTGAAAAGAAAGTGAGGCTATAAAACCCCCTTGTTATCAGTTAATAAGAAAATACCTAGTTTTCTCTCGCTTTCTGCCACCATTCACTTAATCTTTGCTTGGTAATCTCTACTGTCTTGAAATCCACTTTTCCTTCGCTGTCTCTAAAACCCAATGACTTTATTAAATCTATGTTGTCTTCGGTATGCATAGAATGAAGCCCTTTACAGTAGAGTATCAAGTGCTCAGCCGTCTCGTCCTCCTCTCCACAAGCAGCGCACACTGTGTCCATTTCCTGATACTTCGCTCTGTATGTTCTGGTTCGCAAAACACCTGTCCTTGCCTCAAATAACAATGAGCTTCCCCTAGAATTGTCATAACTGTTTTCTTTGGCAATAACTGTTTTGTTTAATCTATAGCTTTCCAGAGCCGTCTTTGTCTGCATTCCCCCTATCCACCGATCTCTTTCTGTGACCTTAACTTCCTTCTTAACTGAGACCTGCTCTTCCGTAACCCCACTATAGCCTAAAAACTTTCCTCTTAATTTCCTAGTGCGCTGGCTTCACTTTGTGTCTATACTCCTCATGTATAAATAGATCGACGGCGGCTGCTAGCCAGCGTCACCGTTGATCTCCTCTCCAACAGAGAATTCGAACTGAGGGTATATCTTATCATGCGTCTAAAGCTATAACTTGTCTGCTTGTTTCCTTTTTTTTTTCTTGGGGAGGGGGTGGGGGGGTGGGGGGCTGTTCAGTATTCGTGAACAATCACACGTTCGGCGTATACATGCATGCAATATTTTAGAGCGCAGCTCTTAGGCGCCCGTTTCCGGCTTGAGCGGCGTCGCCGTCGGCGTCGGCGTAACCGCGCGGTGCATTATGGGAAATATCCCATAATGCACCGCGCGAGCCCCCCTCTCCCCCCCCCCCTTTCCGAGGTCACGTGACCCCCCCCGCCCCCCCCCCCCCGGGGGAGATTGAAGAATGAGGGGAGGAGGAGGAGGGGGGGTACACCCTCCCCTAATTACCCTTCCCTCCTCCTCCTCAAGAGCTGCGCTCCAATTCGGCGTTACAAGGAGTTGTAAACGGCTTTCACTTTTTTTTTTTATTTTATTGCTCGCTCGATTATTAATAAATTTGAACTTTAAATAGATATGAAAGATTGGTAATACGTGAACCTTAATACTTATATGGTTAAGGGGTTATAACTTAGAGGGCACATTTCTAATTATTCGAGAAATTATAAAAATAACCGCAGTTTCCGGACGTCGTTATTTCTTACTCATCTAGGGATCTTCTAACTGATTCAAAACTTGAACAAAACATGCCACCAGCTTTAGTGGGGCGTGATTGATTCAGGCTTCATGATTAGAACTGTGCCAACAAAATCAAAGGGTACAATCGTTTTCCGCAAGCAACAGTCTCCATTCTCAAACATAACGAACAATAACGTAGCAAAGTTGTCGCTTTGTTGATGCGTCAGCACTAGAAATTCGCGGTTCGTTGCCGTGTCCTCAAAATTAACTGCGGTGATAGACGAAACGCTGCACACTACCGTGTACATTTACACTGCCATGCTTAATTTTAGCGGAATAACTTCCCTCTAAATTCAGTGAATGGTTCTCACGTGACACTGTGAAGTTACCCGGCACCTTGACGTCACGTGACACTCGCTTGGCAGCTAAATATAGGGGTACAATTGTGACGTCATGCGACATATAACATCACATGACACCGTGAAGTCACGATACAACAACATTACGATTCCCCGCTAAATTTAGCGTATTATGTTTCCCCGCTAAGTTTAACATTCCACGACGTACATACCTGAAACACACATGGGGTCCGCTGTAAAACCTAACCGTTAACTGCTATCGCCAGAAATTAAAACAAAACAGAAATGCTCACGTTGCTGTTGTTATCACAATTTATTATCGTGTTCTGCGATCGTAAGGACGTGTTTCGTCAGCGCACCTTCCACAAAAAACAAAATCCTCTCGCGTCCTATGAGCACGCTCCTTTTGACGAAGCTCGTGGAACGAATTTGATTCTGAGACCGTTCGCTGCTCTCAGGACGATCTCGAGAGACACGAGAAGCTTGTCTCGAGGATCCATTGACTGCACGATGAAGGAGCGCATGATGTGCCCCACTATTATCTTAACCTCCATGGAAGCGAACTTCTGGCCTGCAAGAAAAGAAACCGTATAACACATTCGAGTCTCGTGCTGTCACCGCACGTTGGCAGAATCTCAGCTTTATGTTTTCACATTCAAAACTCCCCGTAATTCGTTACGTTTAATGCAAAAGAAAACAAAAAACATGTCGCCTAATTTACTTTTAATGAGTTTTCAGTTTACAGTGTCCTTAATTTTATTACGAAAATATTGTTCGCACTTTTGCTTGATTAGCGCTATAGCCGCTGAGAGCTTTAGAAATGGCAGAGTGTGGCGAGTCCCGATGCGCCGGATTATAGCTCAGCCGCCAATGACATTGCTGTATTAGGCGATAAGAACGCACAAGTAAAGCATTGCAGAGCGAGAAGCTTAAATATATTAAGCCAGGCCATGCGTTTTTTTTATGTTTTCAGGGACTATACCTCAATTAAAAAAAAAATAAATAAAGAAGAAACTTATAAGACACAGCAATAATAAGGTAGGCCGGCTTGAAGGGTGTCTCCTGGCGAAGTTCGACGGAAACCGACGCATGCGGGTAGAGCGCGATACAGAGATGGAGACGTGAGCGTGCCGGGACCTCAGAACACTGACTTTTGGTTAGGATGATTAATGGGGCAGACGCAAAGCTAGCTGCTTTTGTATCCATTGCACTCGACGAACGCGTTTGGGCTTCGAACGCCGGCGTATTGCGTTTGACGTTCGCATTCGAACGCGTTCAAACATTGCAATGGACGCAAAGGCAGCTATATGCGGAGCGCCATTTCGTCTGCTTCTTTTGCAGGAGTGGCAGTGACGTCAGAACGACGCCGACCTCTGATTGGCTTTGATTGAAAGGATAATGGGTAGGCCTCAAAGAAAAATGCCTCTATGTGTACTCACCATCCATCAATCGGAGCCAATCAGAGCTCGACGTCTTTCTGACGTCACCACAACCCCCCCGGCAAAAGAAGCAGACGAACTGGCGCTCCGACGTGCCGCGCGCACTCGTCTCCTCTGCCACGCTTTCCGCCCGCATAGATTTAGGATATTTTCGATTATATTTCGTATCATGCGCTTGCTTCACTGCCTTAAATCACTCCACTCGTCTCACCCCTTCAGTCCCCCCTCCTATCTTTCTCTAGTCATCTTTTATGTCGCAAGGATTAAAATACTACATAGCTCAAGGAAAGCAGGACGTGGCGATCAGCGAGCATCTTATCGAGAATGTCATTGCGGTGGTTAGTATTCATCCCCAAATTTGGCTTACGAAGCGTCGTGTAACGTCAAATGCATCCCTGCATTACAGAAGTCTTAACGTTTTAAAGCGCACCTCTTAGGCGCCGGATTCCGGGCTGAGCGGCGTCGCCGTCGGCGTAACCGCGCGTTTCATTATGGGAAAATTTCTCCATAAATTTAGCGGGAAATATTCCCGCTAAGTATGAAAATTTGCCCCGCTAAATTTAGCGGGGAAAATAGCGTCACGTGACCTCAACACTAATTCAGTTTTCCCACAAAATTTAGCAGAGAACTTTTCTGCTGAATTTAGCGAAAATTTTTCCGTTAAATGGGTGGGCAGCAGTCGAGGAGGAGAGGAGGGTATGGAGTAGGATGAGGGACATACCCCCCCTTTGTACCCTCCTTTCCTCCTCCTCAAGAGCTGCGCTCTAATTCGGCATTACAGAGAATCGTAAACGTTTTTACTTTTTTATAATCGTACTTAGTGCAGGCTCTTTTCCTGTAACGATAAAATATAGCTGACTAAACAGCATCGATAAACAAATTCAGAGAATCAATGTGATCTCTTTTGTGAGGAAGTGTAACAGGCAAATGTTAACGTGCTCTGTAGGCCCTTACAAAGAGGCATTAAACTATGCGCCGAGAAAGTAATGGGGAGGAGGAGGGGACGTCAGAACGCCGAGCTCTGGTTGGAACAATTCGTGGGTACATCAAAAGCTAGTTGCCTTTGTTTCCAGTATGGTGCCTGGAACGCGTCTTCGACTGGTGTGTTTAGCGTCCTATTCCACCCATACATCAAAAGTGGTCCCGAAGTTGCAACAAACGACGTCACTGAAGTCGAAGTGTCATGCTCTTGCATGTCGCGATCCTGGCGGTTGGTCGTAGAAATGCTAACGAGTAGGTTGCGAGTAACGCAATGGACCTTTTCCGAGAAGCGTTCCGCGCACGCGCGAGCCCTCGATGCCAAGCGGCGGAAGTCGGTACTAGAAATCGAGGAAATTCGGAAGGAGGCTGTGGATCAGCGAGTAGAACACGTAATTGCAACATATATGTAATTGTGTTACACAAAAAAAGAAAGTGGACGGAAAGAAAAACATGACGTTTGGGTGGACGCCACAGATCCCCCTCTTTAGAGTCGCGTTGGGCACGCGCCGCTGCTCGGAGAGCGAAGAAACTGGTAGCGTATAGCTCCCATCATCGTATGGTAGCGCAGGTAGGTCACTTCCTCGATTTTTAGTTCGTGCAGCCACCGCCTGGTGCCGTCGGTATGTGAAAAAGGTCCATTGAACGCGAGTGTCGCTGTCGCCACGGCGTCCCAACTTCTGGCTGCTGCCCAAGCTTTCGAGGACTGCCACACAGGAGAGCGACCTGCAGCAGAACAGGCGTCTGCCATATATACACCACGGCTGTTGGGACGCCGCCAGGATCACGACCGGCGACAGCATGACACTTCTATGGCGTCACCAGGCGGAAATCGAGGGAACACTTTTTTGGACGCGGTAAACAGACCAGTCGGAGACAAGTTGCAGGCACCATATCTCCACGGCACTCGTCGAATGCGTTCGAATACGAGAGCCAAATATCGGACGCCGGCATTCCGCGTTCGAACGAGTTCAACGAGTGCCGTGGAGTCAAAGGCTGCCTTTGCCTCCACTGCACTCGTCTCCTCCTCACCCTTACTTTTTTTTTTTTTTTTTGCGTATAAGGACACCAAAGAACGAATCACGAAATAAGAAGAGTGAGCATAACCACGCCCCGTGCTCCTTCAGATCTCAGGGGGTATATATAGTTCACTGATTACGATAGTGATCTTCAGTTGACTCTCCCATAGGGCGCAGAAATACCGCAGAAATCGGTATCTTAACAGATTGCGATGTAATTTGGCACAGGGTTGTAATTATACGCCGCCATTTTGTAGGCATAATGTTGAAGGGCAAAACCCCCTAAGTAAAAAAAAAGAAAAAGAAAGGCATAGAATAGACATCTTGTTTTGCCTTTGTGAAACGATCAAATGCGTTATGAGCAAGTGTTACGCTTATTTTAAAGAAATAAAAACCACAATGACCCCAAAATGTTATTACATAATTTCTCTAAAAAAAAAAAAAGAAGATTTAGTTGAAAATTCGCCGGAGGGAAACAAGCTTTTTTTTTTCTTTCTGGCATTGTTAAGCTCATATTTTTTTACTTTCAAATACGAAATGCACCACCTTCGGGCACCTCTTTAGCAAATCGTAGCGCGATGCGTTAAAAAAAAAAAAGACTATTTTTGCAGGCTTTCCGAAGGGACAACGGGCCATCAAATTCACCTTATGTAGTCAAACGAGTAGTCCAAGCTCCCTGATTACGCTTGGCACGATAAACTTTTTCACAACAGTTCATACCAATGCAGTTTCTGGGCCCAGCTGAAAATGGCAGGAACGATAAAGGGTGGCGTGTCGCGCTGTTGTCGGGAAGAAAGCGATCAGGATCGAACTCTTCTGGCTGTGGAAACACGTCGGGATCACGATGCAACGCATATATGAACACTCCGATATTTGCTCCTGCCGGAATCAAATGGCCTCCTGCATTGAAAAACACAAAGGAAGCAGTATTAATAAAGAGCAGCTTCTACATAGAATAAATGCATAACATTTTAGATCTGCTCCGCAAGGCGACGATTCGCAGTTTGTCAAAAATGGTACTTGCCCATTTCGAAATCCTCCGAAGCGGTCCGTCCAATCAATGGTACAGACGGATACAGGCGCTGGCATTCCTGTGTGTCATTAGAGGGACAAGAAAAACGAAAAAAAAACAAAAGCGGATGAAGAGGATACTTTTTTATGTCCTGTAACAATACTGCTTTCAAGACAAGCTCGCTACCCAAAACGCCCGTGTTGACCTTGCGAAGTAGCTCAGCATTAGTGAAAAAGCTTATTATTGCCAATAAACTTAATAAAAAAAGTTTTATTTGTTCATTTATGTAGTCATATTATTTTTCTATAGCAGTAAAAAGCCTCCTTCAAACCGGCGAAAATCAGGGTAAATAGCTACGTTAACATTATGCTGAAAACTACAAAGGATTAGAGTGTAGACACACGGAACTGGAAAAACATATTCCAGTGAGCATTCAAGTACCTTCATTCATCGCATAATGGTGGAAATTAGTCACAACTCGCAAGACGCCGATTGTTTTATTTATTTATAGGGTACTGCGGTTCGGCGATGCAGATATGACAAAAAGCAATAAAAAAAAAGTATGCTTATTGCGCATTTAACTAAGAAAAAACAAGAAACAACGAATAAGTACGTTTGAAGTACATTCAAGTGGCTGAGGTACACCTTTAAACCAATTTAAGTAAGTTTCCTGTTGGAGTGGTGCGTTGTTAACTTTTTCACTCTCATCTACGAAAACCAACGGTGAGCAAGTTTCTAAAGTTTTCAATGTATATTCAGATTTTGGTTTACATTTCACCAGCTGCAATATAACTTTCTTTTTGGTCATTTTTGACAGATAAAAATATTTTCGTAAAAAACCTACCTTGATGACACAATCTAAGTACGTGAGCTTCTTCAGGTCTTCCAGTGTTATGTTCTTTTCTGGTTCATCCCCAACGATTGCATCTAGCTCCTCATGGACTCGCCTTTGGACTGCAGGATGCAGGCCAATCAGGTAAATACACCATGCTATCGCTACCGCCGTCGTATCGTGACCCTGCACTCGAAACATAGGCATTATTTTGTTTTTTCATTACAGATCACCAAACGCATGCGATACCTCAAACATAAATGTGTCCACTTCTTCTCTGATGTCGTCGTCTGTAAGAAGGGCGTCAAAATCCAAGCTGTGCTGGAGTAAGATATCAATGAATGTTGGCAGTTTTTTCCCCCGGAGTTCATTGTCACTCGTAGAGACTGCAGTAACCGTACTTCTTTCTTTGACAAGCTCTTTTCTTCTTTTTTTAATGACCTACAAGCGCATAGAGAGACGTTTGTGAGTATTTTTAGTGCTATATAGTAAATATACTATGCACCGTAAATGTATACATATGGGTGGTTTCATCTCAAATCGGGCAGGCTAAAAGGGTCTAATTTTTAATTTTCACAAAAAAAATATATGTTTTGGGGCATTTCTCAAATGAAGGAGGGCGCAAACCGCATGTTCCCCAGATTTTTGTTCTTGAGTTACGAAGCGTAGAAGCCGCAGCGGCAGAAACTAGTGTTTTTGCCTGCCGTCGCAGGTCGCGTGTTTGACACCCTCTGCTGGCGCTAGTGTTTTTTCTACACCCTTTTAACTTTTTTACCTCAATTAATAGGTACTATAAAGATACCTTGACGTATTTAAATACTTTTATAAATTTAATTGTTTTCTAGAAAAAATGTCAAGCTCGTCACTCCGGTCGCTTTTTGGTCAAATTTGACAGGTCATTACTTTGTCTCTACTTGAGGTTAATTTTTTTCTTTGGCTCTACAGAAAGCCCAAAGCAAGCCCATTATAGATATAATAATATCATTATGATCTGTTGAGTAGCCGCTCCGCTACCTTCACGTAAACCTTGTAAGAAATAACAAATGTTTAAAGTTTGAGGTCGATTTTCTCAAAAACACCATTTTTGTAAATTTTTATTTTTTAAATTATTTTATATATTAGTCGACTACAAGAAAAAACAATCTAGAAATGTAATATTTTGATTATATCTCTTCTATTTGAGCCGCAATCACGTGAAATGTGTGAACATTCGTTATTTTTCACAACGTTTACGTGAAGGTAGCGGAGCGGCTACTCAGCAGATCATAATGATATTACTATATCTATACTATAGTCGGTTACAAGTTAAGAAGGTAGGAGAAGCTCCTCCCACAAGCGTGGTGCGCCGGTTTCAAATCCCTCCGCAATCGAAAGAAGAGTTCACTGGAAACGCTCCTTGTTCCGCTTCAATGGATAGATAATGGCCACAGAGTGGTGCCAACTTATCTCCGACCCCCACTTTTTAAGAAAGCGATCTTTGTATTAATCGGAGAAGGAACCGAGCCCCTGAAAGCAGCCTTTGTATCAATCGGAGGGGGAAGCTAATCCCCGAAAGTCGTCTTTGTTTCCATCGGAAGGGGGAAGACTTAATCTCCCTCTCGTAGCTTCCACAATGCTAAGTCAAAGTCGAGAGATAAAGCAAATATGTACAGAAAGCACGACCCTCCTCACGCGTTGGCCGCAACGTCACGGAAACGATGGGACGCTATTGGATGCGGAGGTGGCGGAGGGATATATGATTCCCTTTGAGGGGCATTTGCCGCTACCTTCTTGACTTGTAACCTACTATAGGCATGCTTAGGGCTTTCTATAGAGCTAAAGAAATAAAATTTACCTTAAGTACAGACAAAGTAATGACCTGTCAAATTTGACCAAAAATCAACCTGAATGACGAGTTTGACATTTTGTTTAGAGCACAATCAAATTATTATAAATATTTGAATACGCCAAGGTATTTTTATTGTACCTATTAAATTAGGGGGAAAAGTTAAAACGGTGTAGGGAAAACACTAGCGCCAGCCGAGGGTGTCAAACACGCGACCTGCGACGGCAGGCAAAAACACTAGTTTCTGCCACTGCGGCTTCTATGCATCGTAACTCGAGAACAAAAAGTCTGGGGAATATTCACTTTGCGCCCGCCTTCATTTAAGAAATACCCCCAAAACATATATTTTTTTTCGTGAAAATTAAAAATTAGACCCTTTTAGCCTGCCCGATTTGAGATGAAACTACCCATATACATATATATGTATTCATATCAAGCAGAAGTTGAGTATCTTCTAGAATCTAGATAATAGGCCTTTAAAAAAATCGATTTCTTACCTTCTTGCTAAAGTTATGAACAACTGCGACGTTGTGCGCGCACTCCCTTCCAAGGTTAGTTCTGTAGAATATCGAGTCAAGGTATAGCCAGGGATTCTGAAACCTCAGCATATACTTCAAAGTTAAACTGAAAAAAAAAAAAAAGATACATATATATACAACACATGGTAAAGTCATAATAAAAAAAATCTGGGCGTGAAAGAATTCTTTAGGGTTCTTCGGGTTCTCCATATTTGAAGGTAAACGTTCGGCAGCCTTCTGCCGAACGTTTAAGTTCATAGTTCGAGTCCCTAAAGATTATTCTAAGTACCCCCTAAAAGGGTTCGTCGTAAAAAACCTACGCTTGCGAGAGAATGCGTCAGTGCTTTTGACTGCTCGGGTAAGGCTTGCGGAAAGCGCGGAAATGTTGAGATCTCTGAATAATACGTCATGGTTACCTCCTCGCACCAAACGCGACGGGGAGGAGCTCCAGCGCTATTTTGAAAGCGCTGCTGTCTACTTGGCGCATCAATATGAAATATAATTTCAATATTCGTCATCCTAAAGTTCAAATAATTTCAAATAAAGACTTGTTTTAGTTTCTTGTTCAAAACACTGCAACACCGTTTCGTGTCCCGCACAAATCTTGTATACATTTACTTACTTTTTAATGGCCTCCAGGTATGATCCAATGTCTTCATTAGGATTGCCTGTTGTCACACCCATAATGCTTTCTGAAATGCCCAAAGTGTGCAGCTTGCTACTGTATATTTTACATCCCCACGGATAAGGTCGTGAACTTACCCAGTAAGAGTTCCATAGTACAGGCTGTCGAAAACGAAACAATGTCGGTTTCAGCATTTCCAGAACATTGGTTTAGTCTCTTTACCATTTTTCTTGCATGTTCATTCATGGTAGGGACTAGATCTTCAAGAATACGGAAGTGAAATGCTGGAGTCAGCATTCGTCTTCGCTGCTTCCACTTGGCTCCAAAACTGTTTTAGTTTCGTAAAAAAAAAAGAGTATAAAAATATAGATAAGAGTGCAGCCAAACAAATATAGTGTTCAATACGCAAAACGAGAGGTCGTGCGTCCACGGACTCATATTTAGTTCGAGCGGAATGTTCCTGGTTAGTAAGACAACTTTCACCAAATCTGCAATGAAGAAAACCAGACATACACTTTCGGAAAACAAAAACAACAACGACTAAACGTCTGCGCGACACTACACATTTAATGTATTATTCACATCGCCGTAGAATGTAGTCATAAACAAGCACCCGCAGAATTCTCGCCACGAGGACGTAAGGGTAGGAAATCGGTCAATACTGTTTCGTCACGTTTCTTTATTTTTTTTTAAGAGCCACTATAACCTGCGCTTAGTTAAGACTTGAAAAAAAAACTAAAAAACATTGTGTTATTACTCTACGTGACAGTTAGTTAGGGCTACATCTCCTTTGTAGCAAGGGCATAGTGGTGGAACTTGGACTCGAGTTTGGCGTCAGGGTTCGACCGGGTCCCGTGTTTACTCTGAGAGACCACCATGCAGTCCTGGCCGAACCCTGACACAGCACTGGTGTTTAATCTGTGCACCCGCGCTGGCCTCCACTAAGTAGGTGACATAGAAAACTCAGCACTACAGCCTTCTTTTTTATAGCTCGTCCCACAAAGCTCTCCACTCTTTCCACTTTAACACTGTGCACGCCGGAGAGAAGGCGAGGAGGGACTCCTCCAACCATTTGAGATGTTGGACTGTAGAGGCCTTCGCTCTTTCACTAACAGGGTAAGAATGGCCGGCGCCTCTTTCCAATGCCCGGCCATAAGCACGCGCTTGTTGCCTTCGGTCGTACTTTGACCACGCATGCGCGATCGAGGCCCATGAAACTCCGGAGCGTTAAAGAACGTAGAAATTTAGCATGGGAGGCGAAACAACCGAAGGACCTCTCTGCCGTTCTATTCCCAAAAGCGACTATAGGCAGTTTTTTTTTTCTTTTGTGACGGCCGCCATGTTGATTTATGACGTGGCTGAGTTGTGACAAAATACTAAATTGCTTTGTTTGCCAAATGGAAGATGTTAGAATTCATGACGTCTCCACTAGTCTTTAGCTGGCTCCCATATTACCCTAGGGGGTCTGCGAAGCCACTTCTGGGGTCCGCGAGACCCTCAACAAATTTTTTTTTTTTTTTTTTAGCCGCAGATATGCAACTCTGTTTAAGCGCGACTGTGCCACGTATTGATGAACTGACCAAAAGGAAGTGATGTGGTACCTTTGTTTTATGTTTTTCTGCTACGTAGCAATAAAAGGTACCTGTTTCATGCTTCAGATCTGTTAACTTACTTAAGTACCCCCCCCCCCCCCCCCCCCCCCGCTGTGGAAGGGGTCCCCCATCACTGCCAGCGGTCCGCAAGGGGTCCCCGACACATCCATGGCTGGGAACCACTGGTGTAAGGAAATATGGGAGCCGGATAAGGGCTAGTGTGAAAATCACCGATGTGTTTTTACCTAAGCCTTGCTCCCATTTTTCTCCCTCTACCGTAAGTCAGGCATTTTCACCGCAACGGAAACACGCCAATCAGAGTGCCGAAATCGGTGGTTTGATTTACTCCGCAAATGCGCTACCGGTGCTTGCCAGCAACACGACAACCGCAGTTTTTAGGCTAGCAAATGAAAACGAAGGTCACGAACACGCTTTACCGGCTTTTTTATGTGTGCTTTTGAGATGGACTAGCGGGGATTTAATATCCACATTAGTAAATATCGGGAACCGTTGCATTGCTTATCTTAACCTACTATTCTTTTCCAATCTCTATTTCATGATTTTTTCCCGATTGTAAATATACGAAGAAGGCAGTTGCTGCTCGTGATGCATTTACGAAGATACTTTCTTTCCGGTTGTGTTCTTAAGGGGCAGCTCCGCTCAAAAACGGAACCATATCAAACGACTGGATTCGGCTTACTAGCACGAAATATGATGACATCCAAAATGTTATGGTAAAGTGAGGCCGCTTGTTCCGCCAAAAACTGATGTTAAAGACGCGACCAGCTGCTCTTTAGTAGGCGACAAGTGAGTTAGCCGTTAATCAAGCAACACTGGGCAATAGGGTGCCTTCGGTAATTTGACTCTTCCACCATGCCATTTCTTCATCGTGTAAGTAGTGATTAAAACTGCTCCCCGGGTTTTCCTCTTTTTCTTTATTTCAGCGGTTTCATTAAGCCTCGAGTGAATAATGTTTTATATATTAGTGCTCTTGTGCGTAAACTATGCAATCAAGGTGTGCTGTTCTTACACTGAATCAACGCACGAAAGCGCCAAATGCTAGCAATGGCCCCAAAAGGTAGCGTTTCCTGAGCGCAGAATAAAAGCTCTACACCAAGCGACACGCAAGAGCGTCCTCAGTTTGTTCTACGCGTTTAAACGAATTTAGCGATATAGCTAACTATACCCCAACGCGCGAAATCGCGTGCGTTGCAGACGAGTCTGAGAGCATCCCAACTGCGAACAGCAGTACTGCGTGTGAAACGGACGCCGCTTAGTTGTATGATGCTCCAGTTCTAACTCCCCCTGTTATGTATACCGTTCATTTTTATATCAGCGGGCAATAAAGAGGAAAGTATAGCGATGCAGCCAGGTGCGGCGGCACCCAATGGAAGTGGCCGGCACCGAACGCGCTTTTTTCTTCAAGCACGCAGCCCGTGGAATTCGCTTTTCGCCGCTAGCTTTATGAATACGAACTTTTCCCTACATGCGCTGTATATGTACAACGCAAAAGACTAAAAAAGAAGCGAAGTTTCCTACTTCTTGAAATGTATAGATTTGGCTAGGTCAGCTGCATGTCGTACCGCCCACCGCCGAACCCGCGCGACGTCGCCTTCGCAGAGCTCATAATTGTTGCCATCCCTCTCCAGATAGTCTCGCTCTTGCCATAACCGCCCCCTGATATCAAACGTTGGGCCATGATATTTACAAAACTACTCACAATATCGAGAAACAAAAAATAAACCTTGTAATTTAGGTGCACTGACTGAGTTTAAAAAGGTCGTAATCCCAAATTTGATAATATTGATCGGAGTTGCCCTTTAAGTTGGCTGAATATGGGAATTACTTCTATAAAAAAAAATGAAGGTGGTCTCCATTTGGTGTATAATATACATTGCTTTCAATGTTATAAAGTGCCTATCGCTTTGAAAGAGCTCTTGTGAAGCGCGATTTTGCGTCTTGCGTTATCCATATGTGATTTGACGACAACCTTTTGCAATTCTGTAGCGAGCTGGCATATGAGGGGATTAAATATAAAATGTTTAAGCCCCTTTCACATGCCTTGATCCTTTAAAATATCTGACCATTACATGTTTTCTAGAATGCCTCATGGCAAAAAGGCACAGGGTGCACACACAGGTGATTGCAGCGCAGGCCAATACAGCCAAGATAAACACGGTCTCGGGCAAGAAAATTAAGGCGACGTGCAAGGATGCAGCAGAAAGGATAAATAAAAAAAAAAGATCCGGCCGGTTTTTGGTGATGGTGAAACGAAATATGTTGTCCGGTACGCATTATCCGCAAATCCCCATACAGATCTCCCACTGAGCGCAGGATTATCAAACCCTGTTGGTTACCTACACAACTCCCACAGTCCTGCGAGTTCGAGGGTCCCCACACATATTGCCCACAAAGCGTAGGATTATGAAAGTTGGCCACGCGATTCCCCCACGTCTGTGGGTCTGCGGCACCCATAGGCCTCCCACACAGATTGCATAGGATATCTGTGGGGCCCGCAGGGCTCTCACAGACCCGCACAAAGTGTGTGATGACCCACAGACACTGTAGGAACCCACAAGGACCCTAGACCCACAGAGACTCGTAGGCCCACAGGGTTTCATAATCCTGCAGGTCTGCGGGTTTTTGGAGCGGGGATGGAACTTTCTCATTCTCCGCAAATATTTGTTTCACTATGAAATGCAAGAACAGCTTAAATGACAAGATATGACACTGAGAGCTCTCACCTTGTTAACAAGCCCGTGCCCAACCAAGAGTGCAAGAAAGTATAGTTGAATGATTTCATCGTCGTTTTTTGGCTGGTAAGAACGCTCTGTAATGTAAGGTATTGGGTGGTCATACATAACGTGGGTGGTCACTTGGAAAATTAATTTCACAATATTATATAAGCAAAATGAACGGCACATTGGACACAGCTTACAAGCTAAAACGTCTTGAGTCAACTTAATAATCGATTGCTGATATCCTTGTTACATACCTCAACAAATTCCGTCTTAAATATTAACACATACAATCGGTTTCCCAAAAAGATGCGTAGAAGGCCCTTGTTCTGGAATTGCGAACAGAGCCCTAACTGTACTTCCATTGAGGCTGAAATAAAAAAAATAAATAAAAAATGACGTAATGCAAAGTATAAGTAATAATTTAAAAATGTAATGTTCTGATTATAAGCGTATCTAAACATTTGTTTTCTTTTTATACAAAAGTGTATTACACAGATCCTAAGTTGGAATAAATAAGACACTTGAATAGAAATAAAGGGAAGTCCATAAAAGACAAGGACGGACAAGACGTCTGTCCGTTCTCGTCTTTTATGTTCTTCCCTGTATTTCCTTAACAACACGCTCCCCATTCACCGTAGCAACTGTTTGTTGGGCACATTTGAATTTTCTTGAGTTTGTTTGGAAATCCCTTAATCCAGATACACTTACTTAGCAAGGCTGGTTCACGCTAGATATTCATGTTGCGAATTTGTTGTTTGAAGAGTTGAGATGTTGGCTTTGGTCCTTTACAAAACATGCAGCATTAGCACTCAGCGGGCCTATTTTAAAATTGTCCATTCAAAGAATCAAGTGCAAACAAAAGTAATGAAAATTCGTAAATCCGGATAAAAAAGGTTTTGCAAAAACACGAATTACTTATGCACTTTTAATACCCCCACCAAATGTAGGCTACGCTACACTTTGGGCGAACAATCAATCACCGGTTTTCTTGTCTTTTTCTCAGTATTGAAGGACTGTCATTATAGCATCTAAAGTGGTTGAGAGTGCTCAGTTGGCGCACTACCCTAGGTGGTAAGTCTTGATTCCCTCCTGTACCCTTTCGAAGTAAGATGCAAAAAAGTGTCCAAGTCATGTTAGCCCTAACAGTGTTGCGCAGTGTGAATACCTTGGTTAGCTGTATAAAATACGACATCAAGAATGGTCTTTGCTGCATTTTCGCCCTCTTCCTTAAACACGCACAAAAAGTGTCAGCTGAATAAAAATAATACTTTAGGTGAGCGACTTTGAGGGTAGCAATTATAACTCAATGAGAAATATGTGGCGAAACATTAAAGGCTGACTTCACACACTTGCGACCGACTCTGACACAGTCTCTTTTTAAGCCGCCTGCGAGTGGTTCACGACAGGCAGCGCAGCTGAAATATGAACAACGGAGCGCGTGGCTTTCTGTACATGCTGCGCAGCCTGGCGACGAGCTAGGGAAGGTTGCGCACGCGCAGTAAGGCCAAAGATACGAGGATTCTCGTCCAGCTATGATATGCCTTGACCGTCGCTTCGTGTTCAAGCGCTTTGTCACGGCGAGCTTCGGTGCCGTGAGTGTGACAAGGCGCCTCCTCCACGTTGCCCCAACGACAAGCTCCGCTCGCAAACGCACCACGCAGTCGCCTGTTGAGATAACGGTGGCGCGAGCTATAGTCAGTTTATTTATTTATTTTTATTTATTTATTTACCCTAAAGGCTGATACGGGCATCACGTAGGGGGGTGAAGCAATGGTACAAAGTTTGATACAATTGAGTCAAGTGAAAAAAAAAAAAACGATTACATAGTTGGCATAAACAATGTTAAACAAGCAATAAACAATATAAATAACAAAAGCACTAGATAAAAGCATGGCAAAAAGCAGCACTATATAAGTTGATACAAATTACTTAAGGAACTAATGAACATATCTTCCATTCGGAGATGTAAATAACCAGTGGGGAATTCCTGAACAAGTTAGGGCGGGCAAAGATGGGCGATACTTTAAAGTGATGGTCTACGTGAGACGAAATATGATGAGCAGGCTGAATAAATGAGGTCCTTCAGGGGGATGATCCATGATAGAGCTTGTGAAAAACTGACATGCGAGCAATACATCTTCTGTACTGCAGTTGGGTTAGGTTGAGGTTACGTTTTATGTTAGGCACACTGGAAGTACGGGAGAAGTCGCGGGTTATAAATCTTGCAGCTTTATTTTGAAGTGCCTCAATATGGTTGGTTAAGTAAAGCTGATGAGGGTGCCATATCCATGGATGCATATTCCAACTGCGACCCGACGAGGGTAGTATAGGTGAAGAGTTTTGTTTCTTTGTTAGCTTGAAATAAAGAGCATTTAAGAAGGTTAAGAAAAGTTTTCGAGGGAAAGGAAGGCTGAGGAGGAGGAAACAGACGGAACGCTGGAGAGAGGAGGAGGTTTCCTTCTCTCCTCTCCAGCATTCCGTTTGCTTCCTCCTCCCCAGCCCTCCTTTCCCTTGAATACTTTTCGTTACCTGTAACTGATTATAGACCTTTTTCATGTACTCTCGTCCCCAGCCGTATCCAGTAATAGCCGTATCCAGTATGGGTGACGAAAAAACAATAAAACGTTTCAACCTGCAAATAGTAAAAAAATAGAGGGGAGGCAAAACGAGAATGTGTGACGGTTACGCTTATATCCTAAATGCCTTCTATTGGCGTGGCGACGGCAAAACAATGTTTTCGCCCATACTGGAAGTGACGACAATTCAAGATGGTGGCGCCCTTGTGGAAAAGGTCTATAGAGCGAACGGGCCCATAGCGCCGCGACGCGCCAAGTAAAGCGCTCACACACTGAGCGATGGTCAAAGGCCACGTCAAGGCACATCATAGTTGGACGCGAATCCTCGTATCTCTGGCCTTGTTTCGCATGCGCAACCTTCCCCTAGCCCGCCGCCAGGCTGCGCAACATCTACTGAAAGCCACGCGCTCCGTTGGGCGGCGGTCCCACAGCGGCCATCTTGAACAAGCCATTAGTTCAACCACTAGATGGCGGCACTCATCCGTATGGCCTAGAGTTCCTGTATAGGCTCCCTACGGGAGTTGCGCGTTCACATGATGAGCCGGATCAAGTGCCGTGCAGGAAAGTAGACGTAGCGCGGGCCCGCCGAACGTTCCCCTGCTTTTAATAATAATTGTGGTTGTGGGGATATTTATACAGCGTGTAGTTGGTCAGCCATTTAAAGTTGCGACGAGTCACCCGCTGTAGATGAGCAATTTAGCCAGTGCAGTACAACTGCTAGCCTGGGGTCTTTAACGTGCACCACGCAGTAGTGATACACGACCGCACGCCGGTACGATGCTCATCCAGATCGAAACGGGCAGGGGTGGGGATTGAACCCAGGATCCCTGGGTTCTGCAGCGCGAGCTTTCGCTCCACGTGCTTCCCCTGCTTTTGAGCGCGCCGCGCGCCACGAACGCGCGGCACTGCTATTCGCCGAATTCAGTCACGTGAGGAGCTGGATCAACATGCCATGCAGGAAAGACGGTGCTACGGGGATGAACGCGCAACTCTGGCTCCCGTAGGGAGCCTATACAGGAACTCTATACTCTGTTTCATACTTAGCGTGCAACGCTGTCAAAGCTACTGGCGCGAGCGTGGGTCTTGATCTCGTTGATCATTTGCACGCGTTCTCACGCAAACAAAACCATAGATGAAGACACGCGCTCGCGCCAGGAACTTTGACAGCGTTGCACGCTAAGTATGAAAGAGAGTATAGTATGGCCAGAAAACAGGCTCGTGGCAGTGATGTTCCTCCTCTGCTCTTAATTTCCCCCTTTCTGCTGCTCGCCCTTGCACGTTCAGCGCTCAGCGCGTGCTCCCGCTGACACATATGCCAGCAAACGTGCCAGTGGCGCTATGCTTCGTTTCACGTTATGTTGTACCGCAGCGAAGGCTAGAAGCGCGAGCTCATAGCGTTGGCAGCTGCTCTTAAGTCACGAGAGCTTGTGCCGCCGAATTGTGCCCCAGAGCAAGGAGCTCGCGCTTGTAGCCTTTCCTGCGGTACATAATAAGGTGAAACAGAGTATAGTAGCGCCTAGGGTGCCTCAATGTCCTTCTGTTTAGGGTGATACCACCCTATGTAGTACCCGATGCCGACAGCACGCGCCCACGGGTAAAATACAAAGAAATCGACGAAAACAAAATGTCGCCATAGCACAGTCAGCGCCACAAGCGCGTGCAGGGACACGCGCTTTCACGCGCTTCTGAACAAAAAATAAAAATGAAAGTGTGGGACAAAATGGCCAGATGTCTCCACCCTAAGCAAAGCGCACATGAAGGCACCCTAGTAGCGCCCAGTTCGCACAGAAGCGAAGCCCAGCTAGCTCATCAACCCGATCGAGAGTGCCAGCTGGGCAAAATTTGTTCTTTGATACTGGCTTTGTTCCGCGCTGCAGGGTTGGCAAAGCGATTTCGGTAGAGGCTCACAAGCCAGTAGCTATCGTTTGAACTATTCAAGAATTAAAAACAGTCAATCCATCAGTGAAGAATGTTATCAAACGTTAAAGAACATATATAAGACATGCCTTCTCAGCATTTCGTGAATGAAAGAGCTTTTGCACGACATAAACGTTTAAATTCATTATCGCTGTAAGTCCGAGCGCAGCCGACATAACAGGTCAATGAGGCCAATCAAGCAGAGCCAGAAACCACTATGCCACGGAGCTCAACGTCTTATAGTGCGTTTGTTGTCACCGGTCAAAACAATCCAGCGCAAACCGTGCACCATGGCCTTGTGATTTTAGTATGCGTGTTTGTGCTTGCGTACCTTATAGTCTTTGGCTGCATTTTGATTCATGATAAAACAAGCAATAGCAGACTTTTTTTTTCAAGACAGGTGTTCAGAAAGGTACTCTATATAACTTATAATTTTGATGATAGTTTAAATAAACTTGATTACCAATTATCTGACCTTATAAATAACCACGCCAATATTGTTGAAATAGTACGCCGAGGTCGAATATTCTGCATATTCAAGAGAAGAGTAAAAGTGGATTTTTTAGCCCCAGTGACCTGAACTTAAAATTTGTTAGGCGAGTGGGTAGCAGATTTCACAGTGCTTTTTATAGTGCTTTTAAATTTTTTCATTAAAAATTAAGTCTATTGATAATTTGAGGTTCAGAAACATATATCAACGTCTTACATGTATCTTTATATATATATTTTTTGTTTGAATGCAGCGAAAATGGAGAATTTAACAGTAACGCTGACATTGTATGTTAATGAATGTGATCTCAATGATGTCGATGTGAATGATTTCTATTTGAAACTTTTGATGATGTTGATATTGATTATTGTGACTACGATGCTTAGCTAATGTCAATTTGATTACTTTATGTATATTTGCTTTTTATGCTGACACTGGGCCTGGTCAGAAGACTTTTTAGTACGAAAAGATTATTTGCCCCATTACGCGAAAATCTGGCGGCGGCGTCGGCGGCATGACCGAGCGATGATACCGAAAATGGCCGACGGCGCAAAGAGCAAAAACGCGTTAGAAATGCTTGAATTGACGTCACAGTTTTCACGAAGGTTCCTACAAACAATGTAAATTAATGGCTTTGGAAAGAAAGTTTGGTACATTTCGGTCTGGATGGGAATCGCTTACTAGTTATCAATGTCAACGTCAGACGATGGTCAACAGATGCAAGAAGCGCCGACCAAACTCCGGACTCGGTCATGCTATAATATCTATACCACTGCCTGGTACTCACATTTATGTTTTCGCTGTACTTAATGCAGAAACATCTCTGCACATTTTGGGAACAGGCGACAATAAAACACTCGTTTAATTTTTACTGATTATTCGTAGGTTGAGTTGCTGTTTTAACTATGAGGTAGCGACTATATATGAACATTCATAGATGGAGCACTTACCAACGTTGAACGGAACCAAGTGAGCGGCTTTTGAGAGGCGGCGGTGAGTGCGAAGTAGCCAGAGCATCGGTATGCTTTCATATGGCCCTGGTAGAGTCCTGGCGTGCTTCCATGCCCGATTGCGCGCTGCGCATAAGGCAGCAAGAGCAGACAACAGGGCGAACGCTGCACCGCAAAGAAGCAACGACGCAAGGAAGAGTAACATGTAAAGTACCTCCAGCATGGACAGCGACAGAGTCAATATGCTCATTGCTCGAGAAAAACAAGCATCGACATAGTCCTTCAGCTGGCTAGCAGCCAGCAAGAAGCCGTCCGGAATAAATAATTTTACTTCTTCTCGCGTTGAAAAAGGTGGCTTGGGGCGCAAAGATAAGCAGTCAATGAACGTTGGTGGTGTTATTTTTGTTGGGACCGGTTCTAGTGCGTAAACATCACTAGGTAACTTTCGAAAAAAAAAAAAAAAAGTTGCGAAAGCATGGACGTCGTTTTTCCACTCCCTTAGTTCGTCTGCGGCGTACTGGCGTGGACGGCCACGTTTCGCTACTGCCGAAATAGCGGCCGACGGCCGGGCGCGCGCTCTCGTAAAGTGGCCGCGCCGCGCTGAGCTCGGCCGTGCAGCCCCTCCGGAGTTTACCAGAGCGGGCTGTGCGGCTAGGCCCTCACCTCTTACCGGCGGCCGGGCCGCTGCGTGCGCTGCGCCGCTCTGGAGAGTGCTTCTGTGGTGGCGTCCCTTGGAACTACGCCGCGCGAGAGCCAATAGGAGCCTCGTTTCTTGATGACGCGCACCAGCCAATGGCAGCCTACCATTCAGATTGCGGCTTCACTTCGCTCCATGAGGACTGGGGAGTTTAGGTGCCGTTTGGCGCGGCTTCAAAGCTGATGACGTCGGTTCGCTCCATAAGACAGTTAATGATTTTGCATTAAAAAAAAAAGAAGAAATATATTTATCGTGTGTAGTGAAAGGGCATAGATTCAAAGTTCGTGCATACCTCTGTATTTTTTTTTTGTTTTGTACAGTTACATATGTTCAGCGCGTAGTCGGGTCCATTCAAGCAATGACCTATTGAAGTATAATGAAATATCGTAATGTGACTCAACGATGAATTCGTATCCACACAGATCGGGGTGCATTCTCGCCGTGGAGTGAAAATATTATAAAAACACACAGCCTTAAAGGAGCGGTGCAGCGATATTCAATTGGAATGTTGTTCACTTTACATGAGTTTACTGGCACTAGTGGGACTCAAGGATACTCGCACGCAACGCCACTGGCCAAGAAACTCCTTTGTCGCGGTGTAATTTCAAGGACAAAAGCGATCATTTTCATTCAATCTCTCCTTTGCAAAATTTGATGACGTAACGTGGGGATCGCAGTACACCCATATGACGATATTTGAATGCGGTCCATAGATTGGACCCGAGCATTGCGTGAGCACTCGATTTGGGCTTGTGATAATTACTAGCTCGAGAAGCATTCGGGTAGTGGCCCGTGTCCATCCCATACAAAGATGGTCTATGGTCGTCTATGGAAAATTATATGGCAGGCTATTACACACTATGGCCCTCTATGGCCGGCCATACAAATCCATAAAGGCAGCTACAGCCAGCAATAGAAATATCTATGGCCCTGTGTCTAAAGACTGGGAACCAAGAACTTTTCTTTACCCGCCTATAGAAAATTCTATGGCCACAAATCTAAAGACTGGGAACCAATAAATTGTCTTTAACCGTCTATAGAAACTTTTATGGCCCTGAGCCTAAACACTGGGAACCAATAAAAGTTTTTTAGATGCCTATAGAAAATTATATGGCCCCATGTCCAAAGACAGCGAACCTATAAATGTTCTTTACCCGCCTATAGAAAATCCTTTGGCCCCGAGTTTAAAGACTGGAAACCAATAAATTGTCTTTATGCGTCTATAGAAAAAATTATGGCCCCGAGTCTAAAGACTAAGAACCAATAAATGTTCTTTCCACGCCTATAGAAAATCACTACCGGCGCTTACTTTTTAGTAAAAACGCTCCCCGTTAGAAAATTAAATCAGTACTGAATTTCTGTAATGCCAGTGACAAACCTTGACCCAAGATATGTTCTCTGTTGTTGCAACGAGTCGTGAAAACCAGTAATATTGTTTGTTTGAAAAATCCATTAAAATACTTTTGCAACAATTAAAATGAATTATAACCCCCAAAAGTGAAAATAAATTACACTCGCGCCAAACACTGCAATCAAGCAATAGCTTGATTGCAATCTTCAGCACCAGTGTACTGCATGTCATCACTGCATTGCCAACATGATTCTTCGAACTTATTAAAAAGATAATTAATAAATTTTAGTTAATTAGCCTAATGATCTACATTTGCTTTTTTCGGGGTTTTGAATTAAGAGATGCGGGCTATTCCAAGAGACAATTCAAATAATGTATTAAGTACGAGTAATATTTGCTCCGCCTCTCCGTGTTTTTGCGACAAATAATGGGTCACCGGCAAAGTCGGATTCAAAAATTAGACTGCTATATATACAGGGAGTGCGAACGCAGCATATATAGAAATGCCCGGTGGCGCTGCGTTGTCGCTGTTGTGTGAGGTCGCTGCGTTGTCGCTGTTGGGTGGGGTAGTGTTCTGCTTGTGTTCTGTGTATTCTGTGTGTTCAGAGATGTATGTATATCTACCATGTAGCGCTCACAAGTCAAGGAAACATAAAAAAAAAAAAAATTTTTTTAGAGTTTGCTGGCTAAAGAGAGCCATAGGGTAAGCCATAGAGGAGTCTTTAGCCAACCATTAGAAAAGCTAAAGAGCGCTATGGCTGCACAGCGATAGGGCCATAGACAAAGATAAAGAGGCCCATAGAGGCGACCATAAAAAATGCTAAAGACAGCCATAGAAAATTCTTTAGCTAATTGGGCCAAATAGCTAAAGCCGACCATACAAAGAATTTTCTATAGCCGACCATAGGACATTTTTGTATGGGGCAATCGCTGCAACGACGACAATAGCCGAGCCATAACAATGTCTGGAACTCAGCGCGTGTCCTGTGCTTTGCCAACCCCAGCGCGTGGCTATGATCAACATTGGCGGCATATAATCGGCTCCAGATCACGTGGCCGCTTGTTCTGGCTGCGAGTTGAGGGGGTGAACGCTGCTCGTTTTTCTTAATTTTTTGGGGGGACTTCTATTGCGTGGGGTAAAAAACGAACGCGTGTTTCATAGGTCATTAACGTCAGGGATCCGTTCTAAGCGATATTTGCGCAAAGTATACAATTGTTGCATCACCCCTTTAAAGGGGCGGTGCAACGATATTCGTTTTGAGCGTTTTTCACTTTGTATGAGCTTACTGGCACTAGTGGGACCCAAGTACACTCGCACGCAACACCACTGACCAAGAAACCTCTTTGTTGCGGAGTAATTTCAAGGAGAAAAGCGAGCGTTTTCTTTCAATCTCTCCTTCGCAAATCTTGATGACGTACCCTGGTGGTAGCAGCATCCTCCAGGGACGATATTTGAATGCGGCTCATAGATTGGACCCGAGCATTGCGTGAGCACTCGATTTGGGCTCGTGATAATTGATAGCTCGAGAAGCATTCGGGTAGTGGCCCGTGTCCAATCACTGCGATGACGACAATAGCCGAGGCATACAATGTCTGGAACTCAGCGCGTGTCCTGTGGCTTGCCAACCCCAGCGCGTGGCTACGATTAACATTGGCGGCATATAATCGGCTCCAGATCAGGTGGCCGCTTGTTCTGGCTGCGAGTTGAGGAGGTGAACGCTGCTCGTTTTTCTTCAATTTTTTCTGCAACTGATACTGCGCGTGGTGAAAAACGATCGCGTGTTGCATATAGTTCACTGGCGTCAGGGATTCGTCCTGAGCGGTATTTGCGCAAAGTACAAAAATCGTTGCATTGCCCCTTTAAGAATGCTAAAAAAAAGTGGGGAGCACAGAATGCGTCCCGCAAATATCACACACACTTACTTTTTTATTTTTATTTTAATTTATTTTTTATGTATAACCTTATAACGTCCAGTAACGCTCGTCTACTGCGCCCGTTCATGACACACGTTCAAGACAATTTTCTCATAGGAAATCCTGTGCTAATATATTTTTATTATAATATATGATATATAAAACTGATCCTGTGCTAATATAGTTTTTCCGAATAGAAGGCAAGGCTCGAGCCACTTCGCAGAAAACGTTTACGAATGCGATCTAATAGCGCCAGCGAGTCGCTGAAGAATATAGTAGCGGTAGTGTGATGGCTGCTTTGAGTACTCCTCATGACAACTCCGATGTCTACAAGGGTCCCTTCTGCAATGTCCTGGTCAGCTACATTGCCTAATTGGCCAGCCACGTAAACCTTTTGATAAATCACCGAAGCACCGAGGAGCAAGATGGCGAGTAGGGTTATACGCGCAGCAAGTTCTCGTGCCTGCAGTAGAAACTTGTAAAAAAAACAAAAGGACATATGAAACAAACAGCACTTTCAACGGGCATTCGTCAGGGCTTTATTGGAGGGAAATACTTCGATTTTTTGTATACAGATAAGGCGAGTGTTTCCAGTACATGTTCTAGAAACCTTCCACACATTCTAGTTGGCTCCCGTGGTAATACGGCAGAAGGATGGTGAAGGTATCCTTGCTGAGGCGTCGATGTATAACTTACTCAAGCTAGCCCGATGCTTTTTGCAAAAGCTTTGATTCTTTACGTTATATCTGTTATAATATGTTTTCTTGTTTTTTTTATGCGTCAACGTTATTTCATTATGTGCTGGAAGGCAAAATGATAGTGCCGTTGCATTTGGTTAGATACCTTGGCGTCTATACTGATAGCGACCTTTCTTTTGCTACGCATACCTCTATTATCGTAGGTTCACCGAAAAGAATGTTAGGGGCAGTTACCAAGTTGTCATGCACGTTTACCTCGCCAGCCCATACGGTGTTGTTTTATAGCCTTGTACGTTCGAGACCCAAGTGCAAGAATTGAGTTCGAAACTCAGTGTCTTTGACGAAATCGGTATTCATTTGAAAATTTGAAGAGGAAGATTTTGGAAGTGATAAGATACATTTGGTCAGGGACTGTTTTTAATGCGCTAGCATTTGTGCACTGGTACATGTACTCACCTTGAATTTGTTTGGAGCGTACACGTATTCAAAGTTCGGAGCGACGCCACGGGATGGCGCCACAGTCCCACTGGCTGTAGAAACAGGCTAGGAAACACCTTCTGCAAGCGCAGACATATGTCAGCAGGATGCATATTTCGAGAGACTATGCGATAAGACGCATTGCAACGGGGGCCGCACTGAATAGGCTGGTTATAGGGAGCGACACCGTGACTAACACTTTGCAAGCGAAGATCGCCGGCGACGTCCCCCTTTGCCGATTTTGGCGTCGCGCAGTGAGGGATAACGGGTGTATCACTGGGGCGTGTGTTACTAGTGATGGGAAGAAACGTTTTCCGAAACAGGTTTCGGACCCGAAACAAGGGAGGGGTTTCAGAAAGCTTCGGAAGAATGACCGAATCTTGCTGTGTTTCGTATAGGTTCGTATAGTTTCGGAGCATTAATTGCCAAAGTGGCCAGACCTCAATATTGAGCGTTGCAGCTCCTTTAACAAAACAATATTAACCAACTTGACAAACAGCCAGATTAAATAATAAGAAATTTTAGTATAAATACTTAATTTAGCAAACTAGGCTTGCTCATTAACACCTGAGATACGAAGAAATAAAATAACAGACAACACGACACAAAATATTGAGATTTTATCTCGTAGGTCAAAGTGTTCCGATTTCACAACTTGTCACGTCGTCACTTGACCGAAACAAAACAGGCAGGTAGGTGAAATCGATTATCACAAATCGCAACGCTCGTTTTCGCCGCATCACCAGCTCGATGACGTGTGTGGTGTTCGTTTCAGGCGCCGGGAACGTTGCGGTTTGCGTTGACACGACACAGGTGGCATGTGGAAGTGACTGCGTCGGAAGGTCTCCGACATTTTTGTTTTGCAATCGAAAATATGCGCGCGTGCCGCCCAAAACCTCCTGTACTGCATAGACCTTTCAGAAAAGGGGCTCCAGGCCGGTTCCATTTTTAGTGCTCGTGCGTATGGCGCGTGATTTGCTCGCTTTCCGAAGCGACGAATATGAGCCTGCTGGGCTGGGGAGATCGCACGCTGGCCTGAGGACTTGTAGATTGGAATGGTGTATACGTGTATTAAGTTTTTGAGGGGGATTGGTAGCCGAGTGAGATAGCGCACACCGGTTCGGAACACGTGGAGCGAAGGCTCGTGCTGCAGAACCCAGGGATCCTGGTTCAAGCCCCACCCCTGCCAGTTTCGATCTGGATGAGCATCGTACCGGCGTGCAGTCGTGTACCACTACTGCGTGGTGCATGTTAAAGACCCCAGGCTAGCGGTTGTATTGCACCGGCTACATTGCTCATCTACAGCTGAGACACCAGACGACCACTTAGGCAGACTAAATGCCGGCTGTATAAACATACGCACATGTTATAGGACAGTGGTTCTCAACTATTGTTGTTTCGCGGGCCCCGTGTGGATCGGTGGAGAGGACGGAGGACCCCGTTCGTGATGAGGGGAAGGTAAATGTGTAGGCTAAATATAATATTGATTCACTAAATTGATATAACTAAGGGCTAGTGTGAAGTAGATTTCTCCTGTTGACACATACATGAGACAACTCACCCGAAAATTGGAACGTACGTTTCTTCTCAGTCTGAAAAAAAGACAACTTTTATTCCCGGGCTTAAGTGATGAGGCTGGGCTTCGCAGGCCACTAAAATGCCTTCCCGTACCCAAAAGGGTCCAAGACCCCCATTTGAGAACCACTGTTATAAAAAATACATATCTAGGTACAGTTGGTTCCAACGAACCTGATAAGTGTACCATCAACGCAAGCACTTAAGTACGTTTCCAAGGGGGCGCACCGAGCGACTATTTTTCACAGCAGCACACGCAGCAAACAAATGGTGGTGACAGGCCTTCCCGAAGCTAAAGCTAATTGCACAGTACAAATTAAAGAGGTTTGCTTTATGTCCCGTCACTATCTGCTCAAGTGGCTATTTAACTTATTCCTAGTTCTTCAGGAATATACTAATCCATTGCTTACATGAAGACGTATATTGCTCGTGCATCACAGTTAGGCGCTTTTCACACAGAATGCACCGCTGAAGACCACTGGCAGCGTGTTTCCAGAGCGGAAATAAAATCACTGATCAGTTAAACCGTGATTCGTGACCAAAATGTTTGGGAGGCCTGCACACTCCACCCGGAGCTGTGACAGCTGGACATGCGCAAGCTATCATAGAGCTTTGCTGTTTAAGCTCCGACCGGCGGTTTGGGAGTCACTTCGTGCACAAATCAAGAAGAAGGCTCTCGATTTATGTCCCACACACCGCAACCTGGTATGAATTGCTATAACTCAGAAGATGAACCAAAAATTACACCATCTTCCCGAGGGGAACCATGGGGTGATGCGGAGCATCGGGGTGGTGCTGACGCTTGCTTGCGCCAACCCACTAACTGACGGGACTGTTGCTTCCATCACACTTCATCGGAAGAACGGAGTGAAGTGGAGTCAACAGCGCTGAACTGATGTAGCACGAGTAACTTTGAAAGTCTAATCAGACCGCACGGTAAGGCGGCGCAAAATGCCCTCACAGCGCTTGCAGGTTTCCTCGTCGAGACCGAGCTGGCCGGCGAGATCTCTAGGCTGCAACGGACGCGAGCGGTCGGGAAATGCTAGCAGACGACAGCCGCGGAGTTGCGGGGAAAGCTCACCCCACTAGAAAGGCCTGGCCTGGCGCTGCGACCTGCGCGCCGAAAACTTTCCTCCTTTCCCTCCTCTGGGGAAACACGGTTTCGCCTCAGATCCCGCCCCGGTCACGTGATGGGGAACGCGCGCAGCCGCGCAGCGCGCTACCGCTCACACTTGAAGGAGAGGAGACTAGAGGAGGAGAGTTGCGCATGCGTAGTGTGAGTGCGGACTACGACGCCGACGCCGCGGGACATAGACCCGAGCAAGAGATGCTCCGCATCTAAAAACTGATTGAATATCGGTCTGCATCAATGTTTAGTCTTTAAACACTCATAACGCCCACAAAGCCAAAAGGAACAACGCGGTGTTGCCCAGATGGCAACGAAACAGCGGAACCTTCGAAACAACCGAAATTTCGCCCATAAAGTTTCGGAATCTTCTGAAACAGTCCGAAACGGAACCTCCGGAGTTTCGCCCCATCACTAGTGTTAACCCACTCCGGCCCCCCGGTTCACGCCGCTTTTCTGTGATAGTCTGCGCATGGCTCATTACAAAACATTGACCCACCCTAGGTCTACCCGTACACGTCGCTTCGAGGCGCCCTGCCGGCGGCCCAAGTACGCCCTAGCCCCGCTTTCCCCCCCTGCACCTCGGTTGCTACACTCTAAAGGCCGGTTCAGACACTTGCGTTCGAGTGCGTTTGACTGCGTTGCGTCGAGAAACGAAAGCGAGTCACCGGCACGTCTGTGCTTCGTATGAAGCGTGGAATCCAATTCAAGGAATCATCTTGGCACGCGATATAAGCAGCAGGAATGTCCTGGTTTCTCGCTGCCGCAACGCAGTCAAACGCAGTCAAACGCGCGACTTAGTCCCCGAGGGGAGCAAGTGCGTTGCCACAACCATTGTCCCCTCGGGGACTAACGGGAAGGGGAGTAACAGTTGCACCCCTCAATTAGTCTCTCGCAGTTCCTCCGATGGGATCAAATGTTACACAGTTTTAATTTCACCTCGAGGACCAACTGTTAGGACCTTGCACTTGGTCCCCTGGAACCAACTGTTACACCGTTTCAATTGAACCCCGAGGACGAAGTGTTAGGCCCTTGCACTTGGACTCCTGGGTCTAAACGTTGCGCCCTTGGATTTAGACTCCTGGGACTAAAGGTTTATCCTTTACATTTGGTCCCGAGCCACAAATCTCCGAACCCAAATTGTGCAGTTCAGGTTAAACGTAGCTTTATTGCCTCGTAGATACACATCGCATTCAAGGATGACTGAAGTCGAAGTTCGTGGGTGGTAGAATCTACGATAAGGCCAAATTCCGAAGAGTGCACTTGCGTCGACGATGGCTTGGACACTGCATGGGACGTCTGTCCAAACCGGTCACGGTCCCAGCACCGTTTATTGGGGCACCGGCAGCTTCTTGCCTGTTTGCGAGGAATTTGGATTATTAGTAACAGGGCAGCGTGAAATACCCGATCGCTCGACAAAAGTATGAGATAGAACACACGCAGAATAAAATAACAAATAGGCTGCATAAGTGCTACAATGGTTCACATCCAACATGCGATCTGTTGACAGCAGACCAGCGCAATATTATATTTTTAGTAGACCTTTCGCTGCGAATTACAGACCCAGCGTCTGCGTGTTCAAACTATGCTTCAAAGTGACGGCACGAGCTCCCGCTAGCAACGCGAAAGTCTAGTGTACGATCGAATAAATGTCTCCATTAAGGCCGGTTCTCACATGCAGCGAAGCGCTGATGTAGCGCTGCTCACGTGTCATTATCTACTTTTCTGCTGCCGTGAACAACAGTTTTGACGGTGCGATACAAAGCTGGTGACCGCTCCCATCAGTACGGGCTTTGCGCAAGGTCAGCGCAACGCTTGTAGCCCTCCGCTGCATGTGTGGATAGGCCTTCATGGTCAAGCGATCCTGCCAGGGTCTGCAAAACACACACACACACACACACAAAATAAGCCATCGGTATACTTCGTTTCACCTTATGTGCGAGCGAAGGCAAATCTGGAAGCGCGAGAAGGAAAGCTCCGTGCGTTCAGGCTTTGCTCGAGCGCGCGAGCTGGGGAGAAACGCAAAAAGCGCTGGTCTCGCGCTTTTAGCTTTGGTTTCGCTCGCAGATAAGGTGAAACGAAGTATAGAACTGGCGCTTCGCTTGATACGATTGAATACCAGGTCTCTTTGCTGTATAACAAAATCAGCAACGGACCTTTTGTAGAAATACGCGGTGCGCATGCGCGGAGTATTTCATGCGCCTGGGTTCGAGAGTATCTAGTTCCAAACAAACCGCCATCCTGCATTTCTCGCCTTTGAGCGGTTTCGTTGTGTCGACCTCGGGGCGGAAGATTACGCACGATGGGGACAAAGGTGAGCTTGGGGGAGCCGTATCTAGGTCACATCGCCTCAATGGGTGAACAGGATGTAGCTGACGTTTTGGGTGTGGAACGGGTGGGAGAGGCTTTGGGCGCGCGTTGTTTTCCAGTCACCTAGTCTCGAACCGATTCGCGTGTCTAGGTGGCAGCACATATTCGCCAAGAGGTCCACTATGGTGCCAAAAAGAATAGAGCATGGCGCGCGCTTTGCAAGCGAAAGAACGCACTCAAAATAAAACACTTTCTGAAGCCGCAGTTAATGAATACACCATAAAGAGAAGTACTTCGACATACCTTAATCGAGTTCCCTTGACTTGTGGCTTCAGAACAGATCAAGTGCAGTCCTGCAGCACCGCAAATCCAAACCGGATCCCGCAATGATCGCAGACAACACCGGGAGAGAAAACGGCGACCATTTTCGACGAAGGCTGCATTTCAACTGTCAACTTACTAAAAACAGGTCCTTTTCAAACAAATAACCCTTCCCATTTTCCCGACGGACCCTATCAGCCCCATCCGCCCGACCCCCCGCGTGAGCGAGGAGCAGAAGAAAGAATGCGGGTTAGGGGGTTGGGGGGAGGGGGAAGGTCGCGCACGAGAAAATCTCTTTTCCCCCTCCCACCACACACAACACACGGACAGAGCAGAGCTCCAAGGACGGGAGAAGGTCGCCATTTTCAAAATGCCGGTCGAGTGACGTACAAGCAAACACGTGTTTTTTTTTCTCTCTCTCTCTCTCTCTCTCTCTTAAGTATTTTCAAATTTCTCCAGTGTCTTTTTTTTCTTTTTTTTTCGCATTTGTTTTGTATTAGTAGGGTGTTGCCATGGGTGACGTTTCGGGCGCGGTTCGTTCTTCGCTGTTCATCTGGAATGTTACCTGAAACAGCGACGACGATGGCATGAAGGCGTCTGGATACTGCCCCTGAATGTGCTTTTTGAGTGGAACGTGCCGTGCATCAAGTGTGTCGTTGCGGATTTTAAGTTCGACATTGGACTACCCAGAAAGGTTGGTCACGGGGAGACGCAAAGACGAGGTTCGACTTGTTCTCAGTAACTCAGTTTAATCGATTGAAGTGACAATTTTTTCTGACTGCGAGACTCCGGTGTTGAAAGCGCGGCTTCTACAAACTGTCAAGTTTCATTTAGGAGAAAAAAAAGTGTTAGTATTTGGAGGTGTTGCGTTTGGATAAATGCTCATTTTTTGCGCGAAGGCAAATTACGTGAATGGGACTTGTGAAATGTCAACAGATCATTTTTGACGAGATAGTTGGGTGAAGTCTAGTCAACACATTCGTTAACTCGCATTCACACAACGCGTGAAGCTCTACCATGTAATGTCTTAACGTTCGTGGCACATTAAACAAATTCGCCAGTTTCGTCCAAGTTTTGTCAACACTCTCAGCCGTGCTGGGCTGAGTCTCGCCGATCCCCAAGACAAGCGAAATAGCATCCGTCCTCCTGGCGAACATTCCGTTTGCCTTCGGGGACTAAACCATACAGATGCGCCCTGTCTAAGGGGGACTAATGGATGCTTTTGCTCGCGCACGCCTATCGGTTAGTCCCAGTGGAGCGCACTTAGTCCCCAGCTTTTGCGCACGGTACCTAGCTTGAACCAGATGGTCCTTTCGGGGAGCAACTGGGAGTTCAGAGGACCAAATGCTGCTGTTATTCCCTAGAGGCCAACTTTTTTCTTAGAGTGTAGGTTTTAAGTCACGCCGTCGCTCTCTATAACCAGCCAATCCTGTGCGGCCGCCGTTGCTATGCGTCCTATCGCCTAGCCTCACGAAACAAGCGGCCCGGGCGTGGATGCGCGTTTCGGGCGACCCCGGAACCTCCTGCCGCCGGCTATGGAAAACTGTGGACGCACACGGGCTGCGGTTCCGTTCCTCGACCTGTCACGCCGTTCTTGACGAGCAGTCATCTTACCACGTCACCAGGCCGTAATCACAGTGTGTCGTCGCTCCTGCTTGCACAACATGTATGCGCAACAACGAAATGACTGTGTCGTTTTCTGCGCATCGCGCGCACGTCCTTAATGCGCACGCTAAGTGACATGAGCACGACTTTTGATTGGGCTATAGTCGGTTACAAGTTAAGAAGGTAGGAGAAGCTCCTCCCACAAGCGTGGTGCGCCGGTTTCAAATCCCTCCGCAATCGAAAGAAGAGTTCACAGGAAACGCTCCTTGTTCCGCTTCAATGAATAGATAATGACCACAGATTGGTGGCGACTTGTCTCCGACCCCCACGTTTTAAGAAAGCGACCTTTGTATTCATCGGAGAGGGAACCGAGCCCCTGAAAGCAGCCTTTGTATCAATCGGAGGGGGACGCTAATCCCTGAAAGGCGTCTTTGTTTGCATCGGAAGGGGAAGATTCTAATCTCCCTCTCGCGGCTTCCACAATGCTAAGTCAAAGTCGAAAGATAAAGCAAATATGTACAGAAAGGCAAGACCCTCCTCGCGCGTTGGCCGCGACGTCACGGAAACGATGGGACGCTATACGCCTCGCAAGTGGGCTCATTTTCGTCTTCTGCGCATGAGAAAGGAAGTAGCGGTGACGTCAGAACGCCGAGCCCTGATTGGCTGATCGCGACCCCCCTATCTGAGCGTCGTCTGCTCCTTTGCAACGTCGTCTGCTCGCAACGTCGTCTGCATCTGTCTGCATCACATGCGCGTCCAAACTGTCCGATTCGGCGTGCGAACCGCCTGAACGACGTCCGAGGGCGAGGGTTTTCGTCGCAACGAAGCGTCGGACGGGGCCTCCGTCCGGCGCCGGCGTGCGTCCAACTTGCTAGATATCGCCGCACGGCTGTCCGAATTTCGGAGGGCCGCAGCCAATGGCAGCACGGATGGCGCGAAGGTCATGTTGTCACGTGACTTTCGGCCCGATCGGGCGAGGAGGCGCTTCGTGGTTCGGGCAGTTCGGGTATGGTGGCTAGAAGGGGTAGTTCGGGGAAGCGGATCTCCCCCTCTTTTACAACTCCTACACGACACACACATCTGGCGGTGCGCAGTGAAGGAGATGGACGCCATCGAGTCTTCTCGCGCACACAAAACAAGCTGCTGATCTCGCGCGCCATAGCAAGCCGTCCTTCTGGGACCGATCGAGGCCGTCGAAACCCGAATGTACTCCGTTTCACCTTACGATGGAGAGCAGCGGACGCTACGAGCCATTCCAATGCCGTGTGAGTGTCACGTGAACTTCGGGAGCGACGCAGCAATGCGCGGTGTGCGTAGTCACGTGATTTGTACGCAGTGCTCGCTTCGCTGGGATGGCTCCTAAGGTCCGCTGCGGTCCATCTCGATTGAGTGATGTTGAGCAGAAAAGTAACCTCACGGAAAATCTCTACAGACGCACACTTCAATAGAATGTAATAAAAATTTTATGTTTGTTTTCATGTCAGAAAAAGCAAGAAGGGCGAGGGAAGCATTTTAGCTTTCTAGGCTAGGTGGCGCGAGCTACCGCCCGTTATATATATATAGCCATTAGCATTCATCCATCCATTCGGTAGAGGGATACCCGAAACTGGGCGGAGCTGAACGGAGCGACGCAACGACGCGTCGGAAACCATAGGTCTGTTCGATTCGGCCAGAAAGTTCTGAACTAGTTCTGTCCGAGTTCAGACGAGTGCAGGAGTCGTGCAGCGGCGGCGCAGAACCAGTGCAGCCGCCGCGCTAGGACTGGCGCTGTGATCGGCTTTCCGAGCGGAAGCGCAGGGTGTCGTCTGCATCTGTTGGCTCTTGTTTCTCAACGCCAAGTTGAGTGCTACATTTAATTAGTCGCGGTTTGATGAGACCATTCGTGTTTCCTTAGTTTTAAAGTATAATAACGGAATCTTTTCTGTGAATATTTTTATTCGAGTGTACTAAAAACGGTTTCTACACGAAATGTGTTTCTGTCTGCATTTTTAACGGCCGTTTGGTTCCTGTCGTTTCCATAAGCTTTCGTGTCCTTCATATTCATTTAGCAATAGTAGATTCATTCCAAGTCTCTCGAGTTTCGCATTTCGACGATAGGTTCGCAGCATCAGGATGATTTTACGTCGGGAGTCACTGGCGGCAGCGTGCAGTCGGTAGCGGTTACCTCGAAGACGAAGGCCTGACGAGCCTTTCGGCCAAGACAGTTATCGACCGTAACTTTGGCGTCAAGCTGAAGCGTTTATTCTGATTCTCAAGAAAGACCTGCGTGTAAATACCAAGCCAATGCCGATTCTCGGTGTTTTTCCCAGGCCCGTATGTTGGCGTCCACAGATACCAGCGGACAAAGCATGCAGCATTATGCTCAGCTACGGGGCATGCGAGGGCCGATGTACTAAATCCCAGACCTCTGCAATGTATCGGAGTCGTCAGTATGCATTCAAGAGCAACTGAAGGCGGGGACTATCAAGAGTGCAATACCTTCCCGTGTCTGTAAGGAAGAATATTAACACTGTGGATCCCCACATAGTATCAAAGAGAAACAATTTACGTGAGCCAATATGTCAACACTTACCTCGGGGAGCTAAACCTACGCGAGCAGGTGCCTAAAACGCTTTCAGAATATCATAATCAATCAAATTCTTACCCTCGGTTATAATCTCGATTCCGCGTCCACCGTGGGTACGTTATTATCATAAATGAGAGGAAACGCAACCCCCGTATCGGCGTTATTGTTACACATCGCAGACATTTGAGCAAGAGCTGCGGAAAATGGCACCGCGAGCAGAGACGGACGAGGGGTGTCGTCTGCTATCACTGTCTGCTCTTGTCGTCTGCTTCTGCACGGACGCTGAACTGACTCCGGAGCCGGTGCAAGATTTTGAGGAACTGGGTCTGAACTCGTTCAGAACTGGGATGAATCGAACGCGCCAGTGCAGCGGCCGTACAACTTCCGGTTGAATCGAATGCACCAGTTCCTGCACTGCTGAACTAGTTCAGCCAGTTCAAACGAATCGAACAGACCTCATGTGTCGCGAACCGTCCTGTGCGGCGATTCGGAGCAGCCATCTTCCTGACAGTTCGCACGCCGGATCGGACAGTTTTGACGCGCATGTGTTTCGCGCTTTACCTTTCCTGCGACTTTCGGAAGTGCAGGTCTTTATGAGCGACCTCGACTTTGTCTTTCAGAGAGGGCAGACGAAATAAATCGAGCGGTACGTTGTTTTTAACAACTAGCAAACTCGCATCAAGGAGAGAAGTCAAAGGACTCACTGGCGAGGTGTCCCGAGGCGCCGAGGTTTGTTTGCTAAGAACCGAGAGTGAGCGTGTTAGTGTCCGCAAGTTCCCTCCCAAATACTTTTTCCCTCCTTTCGTGTGCGGCGAGACTCCTCACTCTTTAACGGCGTCGGCGGGTCGGCGCAGTTAACATCGTCTGCTTTACGTCTGCTTGTCAAAGCGATGGCTGCTTTACCTTTCCTGCGTCTGTCGGAGATTCACCGCTTTTTCACCGGCGAGAGTCACCACTGCCTCGGAAAACAAGGAGATGACAAGAGGAAGAGATTGAAGGGTTCACAAGGGTCGCGCGGGCATATTCCATTCAGCACGCCAGCCGGTCGTGGGCAGACGGCCTTGGCCAAGGACCGTCGGAGCACCGCTGTGCCTGCTAGGCCTATCTGCCGAGCTCTCTTACTCGGGGTCGGTGGAATCGTGGCCGTTGGAGCATTTCCCGGGTGTTTGTGGATCCAGCGTTCTTGTTCGTCGTGGTTTATTTCAAGTACTTTTTACTTTTTTTCTTGCTGCTTGCAGTCGGGACGCGTGAGAAGAGCACGTACAAAAATAAACGTCCGTCGATGGTCGCGACCAAGAAACTGAGTGACGCTGTCGGCCATGCTGAGTTGATCGTCGTAGGATTCCGTCGTAACCTGAGCAAAACTTACGATAATTTCGTTTCGTGAATACGAATTTGTTCTCACGTTTTGTCTTACGCACTCTTTTGGCGTAAGATGGTTTTGTGAATCTGGCCTCTGCACTTCCGAAAGTCGCAGGAAAGGTAAGACAGACGCAGACGACGTTGCGAGCAGACGACGTTGCAAAGGAGCAGACGACGCTCAGATAGGGGGGTCGCGATCAGCCAATCAGGGCTCGACGTTCTGACGTCACCGCTACCCCCTGCGCAAGAAGCAGACGAACTTGCCCTCCGCATTGGATGCGGAGGTGGCGGAGGGATATATGATTCCCTTTGAGGGGCATTTGCCGCCACCTTCTTGACTTGTAACCTACTATAGTTGGTTCGTATTAGACAGCGCCATTCCTGTCGTACGTGTGCCTTTTAGAGCACAGCTCTTGCGCCCGTTTCCGGCTTGAGCGGCGTCGCCGTAACCGTCGCCGTCAGCGTCGGCGTAACCGTGCGGTGCATGATGGGTAAATTTCTCCGCTAAATTTAGCGGAAAATTTTCCCCGCTAAATTTAGCGGAAAATTTTCCCCGCTAAATCTAGCAAGAAACTTTCCCCGCTAAACCTAGCGGAAAATTTTCTCCACTAAATTTAGCGGGAAATTTTCCCTGCTAAATCTAGCGGGAAATGTTCCCTGCTAAATTTAGCGGAAAAATTTCCGCACTAAATCTAGCGGAAAATGTTCACCACTAAATCTAGCGGAAAAATTTCCCCGCAAAATATAGCGGAAAATTTTCCCCGCTAAATTTAGCGGGAAATTTTCCCCGCTAAATTTAGCGGAAAAGTTTCCTCGCTAAATTTAGCGGGAAATTTTCCCCGCTAAATCTAGAGGAAAAATGTCCCAGCAAAACCTAGTGGAAAATTTTCCCCGCTAAATGTAGCGGGAAATTTTCCCTGCTAAATCTGGCGGGAAATTTTTCCCGCTAAATTTAGCGGAAAATTTTCCCCACTAAATCCAGCGGAAAATGTTCCCCACTAAATCTAGCGGAAAAATTTCCCCGCAAAATCTAGCGGAAAAAATTTCCCGCTAAATTTAGTGGGAAATTTTTCCTGCTAAATCTAGCGGAAAAGTTTCCCCGCTAGATTTGGCGGAAAATTTCCCCCGCTAAATCTACCGGAAAATTTTCCTCGCTAAATTTAGCGGAAAATTTTCCCCGCTATATTTAGCGGAAAATTTCCCCGCTAAATCTAGTGGGAAATTTCCCCGTTAAATTTAGCGGAAAATTTCCCCGCCAAATTTAGCGGGGAAAAGTTTCTTTTAAATGGGAGGCGAGCAGGAGAGGAGGAGGGGCATAGCCTCCTCTCCGTACCTTCCCCTCCTCTCCTCCTCCTCAAGAGCTGCGCTCTAATTAGGCGTTACAGGGAGTTGTAAACGAGGTACACGTAGCAGAGCGCGTTGAAAACTACAGAATACACAGAAAGAATAAAACACACGAAGGACGAACACAGACACACAGAGTTCAGTTGTAAACGGCTTTCATTTTTAGGGGCGAAGCTTCTTAGGGGCTAGCCATGTCCGTATGTCCGTCTGGCGTCCGGCGTCCGGTGCTCGTGCTCCTGCTCGTGAGCTCACGTGCTCGTATAGGGCAAAAAAAAAAAAAGACAAAAAAAAAAATGAAAAAAGATGATGAAATGAGGAAAATATGTTTGCGCAGTCGACAGGATTCGAACCTGTGCAGGGGAGACCCCAAATGGATTTCTAGTCCATCGCCTTAACCACTCGGCCACGTCTGCGGGACGAGTAGGGGGCTCTGAGATGTGGTAGTAACTCAAGAGCTGGGGATGTCATGGATGAACCGTTGCATGTAGCCGCTCAACGTCTATAGAGGAGAGGGCGCTGCGGTCAAATGCGTATATAATCGCGTTAAACTTTTCATGCATTGGCTCAACGTTTATAGACGAGAGGGCGCTGCGGTCAAAAGCTCAAATGCGTATATAACCACGTTCCATACCACACATTCTCTTTCTGACAAAGATAAAAACGAACGAAAGGCTCGGCATGCTGTGGCTCAGCGTCTACGCAGACAAGCACCACCAGAGCTTCGCCCCAATCAACATCATTCACCACGTGGAGATGCGGTCAATTTTTCCGTCCCTGTCCAGTTCGCGCTATTTTAATCATGTTAAGTGACCTGATCTGCTTGCACCAAGGAGGAAAGGAATTTTGGAAATGTTCACCCCGCGGAAAAGTGCTGAGAGGATGCATTCACCATAATATGTTATACATAAGCGCTGCGCGAAATGCTAACGCATTTCTTTGAGAATCAGCGTGGCAGCAGCATCTATTTACGTCCATTTTTTTATTACGAATCATTATTTACTAAATTTTGGCTGGAAAGCCTTTTCACAAATAGAGCATACAGCGATTTTATTTTTCTTCACAAGGTATTTCATGAAGACATAAAGAGCGAGGTATTACTTGACGCTAATCGTTTTTTGCAACTTCCAGGAAGTTGACATTTTTTAATGTTTGAAACTTACAGATGTTGTGTACCGTCATCGCTATCCAAGATGCAGTTCGCCTTCAATAACCTTGCGTATTAGGAACTAGATAGTTTTCTTAATTTTTGTAAAAAATTAAATTTAATATTTATTTGGGTATTATTGATAATGAATAAATTATAAGGAGAGAAATATTGGCGTAATTCCGCTGCACATTTTGTGTCTTTCGAATTTATCCGTGGAGTTAAGTATACGACAGAGTTTTTATTAACAGTAGCATTATACGTAGTACCTTGTCTCTGGGCGTTGCACAAGCAGGGGTCACTTCTCTACCTCAGAATTCTACAAAAGTGTAAGTGTGTAGGTGTGCCTGTGGAAGTTAAACACGGTGAAGAAAAAAAACAAAAACAAAAAAAAAACCGACATTGAGATTACTGTAGGATAACACGACGCATCGACCTCTCACTCCGAACGCATGAACGAAAACAATATGTTTCTTTGATGCTTTCCCGGTGGCGTATAGTATTTTCCTCACGAAGTAGAACCATGGGGCGAATCCGGGAACCCTTATTGCCATTTTTTTTGAGACACGTCACGAATGCTAGAGAGATGCCGCGGCGACGGATTCTTTTTTTAGACACGTACCATCTGGATTACGCGGTAAGTAGGGGATGAGGGTGAGGGGGTGAGGGGGGGGGGTGCTTAGGCTTGGGTAAATACGCGCCACTGTTTCACGCGTACACGGATGCACATCGAGATGGAGATGCCGCCTCAAAAGATTGGCTTGCTGTCGCTCGTGACTTTATTGGAACCGACGCCATTATTTTCGCGTTGTGCTTCTACACGTGGGCCGACGCTTTTAGCGCTCCACCATGTGGTGTTGGGGTTTTTATTCGCCACAAAAGGTACTGTTGTTTACCGCCAAATATCGTCAGCCGCCCATCGTGCCACCGCCGTCCTCGGTTGTCGTCACGTGGTGCGTCGCCTTCAGCGTTGCTCATTCATTTTATCTTAAACAACAAATAACGAGAGCGAAAGTGTCACCGTCGTCTCCTGATTGCGAGAGAGCGGGACGTTCGAATTAACCAATCATTGCCCTGGATTTGCTCCATAATTTAACTCCGTGAGGACGTTCCAATACGCTTCGCGATATCGTCGAGACTCTGCGGGGATTCCGCGCACACATTTGCCTTTTTGATGGGTACCGCCGTACCACCGTGCACTCTTAGAAAAAGGGTATCGATAGTCCTCCCTAAGGGGAGGAACGGTCTTGTAACCTATGTTCCTTAGAAAGGGAGAAACTTTCGTCCCTGAAGCAGGGGAGCAAATAGTTCCTCCGTCGCCTGCATCTCATTATGGCGGCCCCGAATCTAGCAAATCGAGCTCAATAAGGCTTAACGAGGACGCTACGTCTCTTGTACGGGACGAGAGGAGCAGCAAATAAAAGCGTAACACGAGCTTTCCGCGAACTGTGTTTATTTCCGAAGCCAGATTCCCCCCGCAGGTACAGAAACTTGCGTTTCGAAAGCAGTAACTCAGTCGCCTCGTCGTCAGCACTGCGATGTTAAACTGGAGACAATCTATACCCAGTTACTTCGCTCACTTTACGTCTTACCTATCTGTTCCTCGAGTCACAATTCCTTCGTCAATCGCACATCACGGAGGAATGGCAAGCCAATCCGCGAAACCAAAAGCCGCTCTCAAAAGAACAAACTCGAAGCCGCTGTTTATCGCGTAGCGTGAAAGAAGGTTAAATCGCTTGCCACCAGATGACAGGAGCCTCGTTTACATGAAAGCGACTTCAGCGCATCGACTCCACTCGTTCTTCGAACGAAGCCGACGCGGCAACGTTTACATGAATGCGCACTAGAAGGTGGCGCCACGCCGTGTCACAGCTCGAAGTTATGCAGTTCCGGCACCAGCCGCACCACGTTTTTCGGTGCATCGCACGTGGAGGCCTTTCGGCCTTTCGACGTGTTCAGTGAACGGAAAGATCGTGTCCGCTGTCTTCGGTGCTGTGGACGAAGTTACGAGACGGAAGAAACATCAAAACCCAAGCATTTAGGGCTCCAGGCCGGGCCGCCGGGTCACTCTGGACCAGAGGCGACGTGTGTGCGCACGCTTTGAAGAAGCCTCCGCGCTTCGCCGCGCCAGACCTCGCCGATCGCGACCGGACCCCGAGTCCGAAAGGCTCCTTCGCAGCCAGGAACGGCACCGAGGTAGGAGCTGCTCGTTCTGCGCTACCATGCAGTGCTCTACAGTGCTCGGAGCTCTCGGTGTCGTTCGTGCTTGCGCCGAAGCCTTTGGGACTCCTTCGGACGCGCAAGTCGTACTTCGCAAGGCTTGGACGGGGGCCGCCTTCACCGAGCGGCTCCGCTATATTCCGCGTACTTATGATGGCAATAAAAGCTCGCGTTTGTTCTCGGGAAAAAATTGCGGGCGACCATACGGGACCGCTCTCCGCGCCGCCGACGAGGTTGGCCGCCGCCATATTCTCAGCTGTTCACTCGCTTCCGCAGCGAGCGCCTTCCCATAATCCTCCCCGTTCCAAAATGCGATGCGACCTCCGTTTACATGGGCTGAATGAATGCGCACTCGCAATCTCGATCCACCTCTGTCTAGCGACTTGAATGCGATGCGCTTTCTTTGCGCATTATGCCGTTTACATGACCGCATTGAATGCGACAACTGGATTCGATGCGACTAAGTCGCATTCATGTAAACGCGGCTAAGATCAAGCAGAGTAATTGCAAGTAGCTAGGCTAGGTGGCGCTAGGTACCGCCCAATTCATGTTTATTTCCTCAGGCCACCATTACGCTTCAGAATCTTCGGGGACCTCCACTATAAGGAGTATTCACTGGGCGCCATATTTGTGGGTGATGTCTAGAGCGCATGCTCTGAACGAGCCCACATTAATAGGCTGCTATGACCGGCAATCTTGAGCGTGCGAAATTCACGTTACAAAAGAACTGTGGAAGCTCGCCATCAGCACGCGCTCAGCAGTCGCGCACACGGATATGGCCGCCAGTGAATACTTCCTATATGTTGGTATAGGGGGTATTCACTGGACGCCATATTTGAGGTCATTGTTTAGAGCGCATGCTCGGAACGAGCTCACATTAATAGCCTGCTGGGACCGGCAATGTTGATGGTGCGGAATGCACGTTGCAAAAGAACTGCGGAAGCTCGCCGTCAGCACGCGCTCAGCAGCCGCGCCCACAGATATGGCCGCCAGTGAATACCCCCTATTGACCTTTCCAAAAACGAGCTTGTGGCCGGTGCCATTTTGAGCGTTCGTGCGAATGGCGCGTGCTTCGCTCGCTTTCCGAAGCGACGAACACGCACGTGCTGGACTGTGAAGATCGCATGCTGGACTGTGATTTTGTAAACATTGGAAAGGTCTATACCGCAGCGAAGGCTAGAAGCGCGAGCTCATTGCGCTGCAGCAGCTGCCCTTATTGCACGAGAACTTGTGCCGGAGATATGTGCCCTAGAGCTAGGAGCTCGCGCTTGTAGCCTTTCCTGCGGTACAACGCAAGCTGAAACAGAGTATAACATCAGGTGAACATACACTGTGCGAATACACATACAAACATCCGCTCTCTGTGTTTCCGTCTTTTATACTGGTCGTTTTGAACGTACGGAATTGATCGGTGACTCTCTGAGCAATAAAAAATATTCCCAGCGTGTTGCTTTTTCCCAGCAATGTCATACCTCTGAACGTATTTTGAATGGCCCAGGGAATCTCTTATTAAAAAGTAAACGCTCGATCGTGCGGTAATTATTTGAAAGCCAATAAATCAAGCCGCTCCAATGCGGTTCAAAGCCGTGAGTTTGTTTCCCCGCAAGGCACGTCGTAGCCTGTATTTCTATTGTAGTGTTTGTTTTTCTATTTGTGCTGTTCGCGCACGGTTGCAATTGCCGTCTTGAATTAAGCTCTGTAGAGTGGATATTCACTCAGCTGGAAGTGATGCTTCACGGGCAGAGAAATCGCTTTTCGATCAATTTGAATGCGGTCAAAGCCGCGACTTGCGGCAGGTGTGAAGTGTATGGAGCTACGCCGTGGCGAGCTCGAAAACTTCTAGCGCTCGTCCCAGCGCGCCACTTGGAGGGCACTTCCTACAGGAACCGTAGTATATTTAAACAGCAAAATAAAGGGTAGCTTTTTTTTTTAAATTTTACCTATTTTTTTTATGCTAGAATTCCACACTGGAAATATACGTACTTTCCGTCATAAATTCGTACTGTTCAGTCCTTTCCCCAGAGCGCAATCGCTCTCGGGGAGTAGACAACCAAGTCACATTGGCCACTGTCCGATATATAGGAGCTTACTGTTCAGACCATGCGTTCCAAGATGACTATCCGCACGTCGATCGATTGCCCCTAATCCCTCAAGTGGTCTTAAACTGTTTAATGTAAAGCGGAATGTCAACCAGCGACACCCCGCCCCCTCCGATCCCGGCCCGATCAGCGGCATCAATGCCCGACAGTTTACGTCATATCATCTCGTTGTTACACCACTGATACGCGAACACACGGTCACATCAGCGATAATTCCAGTCTTCTGTTCACAACCCACAACACTGCCATCACGATGTTGCTGCTATGTTGCTGACACGCACAAATACAGAACCACGTTGAACGCCGGTTGCACTCGGCATCGGAAAACAGAACCGAACTCAGCACGGAAGGCACCCAGGCAGCCGGCAGCAAAACCTGCCTGTCTTGGACGCAGTTCCTGCAATTTCCATAACGTCGAAAACGTCGACACAGTTCCGCGTAGTTTCGCTACTGTAGTTCCGCGTGAGTCCCGCAATCCGGAGACGGCCATCTCACCCAGTGTACGTGGCGCTGCTGGCACTGCTCCGGAACTTCGCCGTTTCTAGCGGCTTCGTTTGCTCGTTTGATAAAATTAGTGATAAAAACGCCAATGCAACCGAAATGTTCTGCACGTTTGGACTAGAAGACGGAATTACAGGCGGCCTTCGCTACCGCTGAAGCTCAATCACCTCAACAACATTTGTTAAACAACGTGCGCGACGTGCTCGAAAACCGAAACCGAAAGAAGATGAGTCGGGAGGGCGAAAGCTTTCTCCCGTCTGCCTGGAGAAGGAGAAAAACGTTTCGATCCTCCCTTTTTCTCGTGTCCGCCTGGGGGCGCGTCGGTAGAAGGGAGGAAGACGCGCCGTTGCTACCTTTTTCCTTCATTTTTTCTTTGAGTGTTGTCGCAGTGCGTAGCGTTCGTGAGCGGCCTTTTGCTTCCTCGAGTCGTTTACTGCTTCAAATATTCGTTCGGAGTTTGAAATTGGCCGTCAAGAGCCGGCGAATTCGGTTGCCGATAGCCAGAATTGAACGGAAACCAGCCGGCGAGCCTAGAGCGGGATCGGCCGGTTGCCGATTTCTGCCACTCATTAAAGACTTTGCCTCCTGCAAGCCAGATCCAACGTGTTATATCTGTATGACACATGTAATAACGGTATGTCTTGTTGAACATGTTTGCACAATGATGATGAATTTGCTACTGATATCACGGGACTGTCGCTTCTGTGCGAGTTTGTGTTCCTTTGTATAGATATATTCATCGCCATTCCTGTGCATCGGGATTGTTTGATTGAGGTTGCGAGGTCCAGTAATTGAGGTCCAGTAATCACCAAAATTATTTTTTTTTTAAATTTTAACGCCACTACAAATGAAGCTATAAAAGGTAATTAGCAAATTATTTTTTCTTAGCTAACTAACTGATCATGGCGGTAGTCACACCACTGCCTGTCAGATGAACCCGGAAAGTTCAAAGTGAGTTGGTAACATCCGTCTAAAGGTGACACGTTTCCACAGAAAAAAAAACTATATTTATTAGAAATCGCAACGCCTCCTGCGCAGCAGTGCTTGTCAGTAAGCGTTGGGAACTTGCGTAATTTCAGTCTCATAGTGCTTTTGAACACAAGGACACGTTTAGAACACCGATCAATGAGACGACACACCTTTATTTCTATGAGAAATACGGCACTAAAATATTAAGATATCATCATAAGAACTGTGCATGTCAGCAAGCCCTGGAAAATTGAGAAATCTCAGTCACACAATTCTTTTGAACAGAAGGAACATTCAAGGCATTGATGAGTAGGACAAAGTACCTTTATTTCGACGTGAAAAACAACACTAAATTATAAAGATATTATAGGAACTGTTCCTATATATCCGAGTTGTTTAACCAACCCACTCATCCGAAATATGATAAAATATTAATGTAGGTGTTTGGTTAGGCACATGAAACATAAATAATGCGAAGGCAGACAAGGACACCAAGCAGAATAGCATTATATTCTCGTCTTCATCGTGTCTTCGTCCTTCGCGCTATTCATGTTGAATAGGAGAAACACTGCCTTCGACCGAAACTTGTTTCACCATGCAGCGAGTCTGTTGCGTGGTCAAAAATGTTTTGTTTTTCCGGGGAGTGGGGGAGGGCCAAGATGTGGTCTGGGACTAATGGGCTCAAGGTAAACACAACACAAACCAAAGCAATTTTATTTAGGTCAACCAATAAACAGTTGGTTGCTGTAAATAATAAATCAATCCTGGTACTTCGTCGATTGAATTTGTAAACCAGCATAACACCTTAGGTGCAATTCTTTCGGAGCGCATAATGTGGGATAATCATATAAATGATATACTTGGGAAACTTTCAAGGGTCGTTATAGCGCGTTGTCGTAATATTTGCCACCCTACGTTAAGCTACATACTTATCATGCATTATTCCAGTCCCACTTAACTTATTGCCATCTTTTGTGGCCACTATACGACGAAAACAAAACTTAGTAACGTATTATTGATCAAAAAGAAAAATTTTACGTTACATTGCGGATGTTTCCTATTATGACCACGCAAAAGCATTATTTTCTAGATTTCAAATACCTCCTGCAGGGTCCCTGAACGAGTACCGCTTGCTTTATACAGTTCGCGCTTCCTCTCACGTTTTGTAGAATTTTTGTATGCAGTTTCAGATCTTAGAAGACATGAATGTGTTGTTAGCACGCGTCGCACAGAGACATGGGTCCTCCCTTGGTCTCGTACAAACTTTAATTTCCAGTCCTTACATTATAATATACCGTTTCTGGTAAACAAGTGCGTCACTAACAACATAAATATAAACACAATAAGCAAGAGAGCCCTTCGTTCGAATTTTGTTTTAGCATTGTATAACTTTAATATGTTTTTGCTGTTATTTGTTTTAGTTGAGTTGTGCCGTGTGATTTGCTGCTGCTGCCAATGCAATGTAAAGGGATCGTATACCTAGTCAAGCATTTTTAGCAGTTTTCTGTAAGGGCTTTCTCGCCAAAGTTTCACAGAAAATAAACTTTATTTGATTTGATTTGATAAGATCTTTATTACTGGAAAAGTGGAGGGGGAGGGCGTGGCAGTATGCTTATGCATATAAGGTCGGCTACACCTTGAGAAGGGAGGTTGAAGACCTATAGAGCCCCCCCCCCCCCCCAACCTCTTTTTCTTGGGGGGGGGGGGGGTTATATAATAAACCTTCATTGCAGGGACAAATATTTTATGTATAGTTATGAATTGCAAGTTTATTAGTCGGTTCGTGACAAAGCACGCTTAAAAAAAGAGACCTTGAGCCCTCCTGCTGCCGACAAAACGAGGTCGATGAATATCATAAGCTCGTCTCGTTGATGCAGCGACCGAAGCGAGAAGCTTCGTAGAATGTGAGCCAGAACTATCTTTACTTCCATCAAAGCAAACCTCTGGCCTGTAAATAACAACAAAAAAGAGGTTAGAGTGTAGCATTGACAAAAAGCCGTTGCTGACAGACGTGCCGGTATCCTGCCAAGGCTCGTGCGTTGGATGATGAACTGGTTGGTATACGCGGTGCACGAGAGCGGGCGCGGCGCAAGATAGAAAGATTCGATCTTTTGTGTTACGTAGGGTTCGGTTTTGTTTTAATGCGAAATCATTAACTGTCCCCCGACGTTGTTCGTAACTGCGAAAAACGGCAGAGAAGTTCCCTCCGCGAAACGGTTCTTAAAATGTCTGCGACGTGGACGGCGCGCCGGATAGTTTTAGGGAACGCCACCCCACAGAGCGGCGCTGCTCCCGCCCGCCGCCGCAACAGCGCGCAAACGCCGCTCCCCAGAACCCGGCTGGCCGGCGTCCGCAGAGGATGGCGGGGCGCGCAGCTTGTAGAAGTACGCTACGTATACGAATGCTTTCGCATTCCTACACGTAAGCAGTCTTAAGTGTCCTCCTGTATTTCTTTTTTTCTTACCCCTTAACGATAGAAATAACAGTTTCGTAATATTGAGGTGCTCCGGCTTACCAATGCAATTTCTGGATCCAGCAGAAAAAGGAATGAATGCGAAAGGGTGACGGCATGCGCTGTTTTCTGGGAGAAACCTGTCAGGATCAAACTCTTCCGGTTTTGGAAAGACATCTGGGTCACGATGCAGAGCAAAGATAATCATGCCAACGTTGGTTCCCTCGGGAATAACATTTCCCCCTGAAATACAGTGTCACAAATAAAAAAGGAAATTGATGTAGAACAGAAAAAAAGTGTTTATTAAAGCGAACTTCGCCTGTAACTATAAAGCAAAAACAAGCCTACATTCTGTGTTGGCTCTAGAAGCATAATTATAATATTATTTATTTTTGGTGCCCAAAAACGACCACATCGGTCTTCCCCTTGGTGCACCAACACAAACAATAAAACCAGCAAACAAACAAAAAATCCTAAACACATAAAGTTAAGAGGCAAATATAATATTATTCAAATGGCGACGGTACATTGTAACAGCTGCAGATATATCAAGGTGAGGTGGAGCGATGGCGTTATATAATGACTGAATCCGAGAGAGGTGAGGCATTGCACAGTGAGTGAACATAGAATCAAACAAAATGTCTGGTTAGACGTGAAGGAACATAAAAGTTCACCCTTTCAAGCTGTTGCGGAGTATCAAATGCACCATTAGCAACCTTGTGCAGAAAAACAAAGTCTCGAATAGATCTCCTGATAGACAGAATGAAAATGAAAACAATTCGAGTATATGTTCATAATTATAGTAAAAGCGCCTCTCAAAGTAGGTATCGTAAACAATTCGGATAACCTTTTTCTGAACATCTTCGATTGTTAAAGCCTGTGTCTTAGATATCGAGTTCCATATGACAGAAGCAAACTCGAGTCTTGACCTCACTAGGAAATTAAAAAGGCGGATCAACGGAAGGGGTTGCTTAAAATTACGCGTCAAGCGAGATATTATTCCTAGTACTTCATAAGCATTTCCGACGAGTAAAGACGCATGATTTTTGAAAGTTAAAGCACAGTCAACACACACGCCAAGATCCTTTACGAGAGGTACACGTTGTATTGGCGATTCCTCAAGATAATAAGTAAATTCAACAACAGCATGCCGTCGGCACAAGGAAAGCACTTTTATTATTGCGGGGTTAAGCAACAATTGATTCTTTTACACCACTGAAGAATGCTTGACACGTCATTTTGTAACATATCGCAATCTTGAAGTATATGAATGCTTTTGAACAACTTAATGTCATGAACGAAAAGTAATAGCTCAGACGTATCTACGCAAGACACAATAGCATTTAAAAAACCAGGAACAACAAAGATCCCAGGACTGATCCCTGAGGAACAACGGAAGTTGTAAAAAAGAAATCAGAGAAACTGCCATCAACGCAAACTGTGTTAGAGCGCAACGAAAGATAGCTGTCAAACCATTAACACAGCTCATGACACACTCCATACGAAAACAGCTTGCGCATTATTAACGGATGACTGAGTTTGTCAAACACTTTAGTCATATCGAAGTGTATTGAATCAACTTGTCCTCTATTCATAACAATTGGCGCAGAAAATTCTAAAAACGAAGACAAATTAGTCTCGATAGACCGACCACTCATGAAACCATGCTGTAAAGGGGTTCTTTTCTGGCGGAAATAAAGGAGTATTCGCGTACGAATGACAAGCTCGAAAACCTTTGAAAAACCACAAAGCAAGAAAATTGGGCGATAAGGTGAAACAAGAGATGCATCACCGCTCTTTAAAATCGGAACAATCACCGATTTCTTTCAAAGTGACGGAAAGGTACTAGAACTGAGTGAAAGATTAAATATATGTTTCAAAATCGGAATGAACAGTTCATTGCAACCCTTGATGATAAAACTGGGTATGTCATCAGCACCACTCGAAAACTTAGGTTTCAGCTTTCTAATCGCTTCAGCGATTTCACCGGAATCGACACGCACGGAACATAAATAGTCAGGACAGTATCTCAGTTCGTCGCCAAGTCGAAAATATTGCTGGCAGACAGTAAAATATTTGCTAAAATAATCAGCGAAAATATTTGCAACATCAGCAAGTGAAGACTTATAACTAGGAGCATTATCTGTCCCAACACTCAAACAGATGCTACGACCGGTCTCACGCGTGTGCTGTTTCACAAATTTCCAAAATGTTTTTGGTTGATGGTTCAAGCTGCTTTCTGAACTATCCTGGTCTAGACGCTTATCACGCTTAAACTGTTTTTTTTTTTACTAGGGAACTCAATATGCTGAATTTCGCATACCAAAGAAAAGAACCGGGCTTCTTAAAGAGTCGGTGAAAATTATATTTTTTTCCGTAGGCTGACTCGTAACTCCTTAGAAAACCAAGTAGGAAATATCGACGGCTTATTGCAGCATTTAGGAACACATATCTGTCAATAGCACTTTTTACAACTGACGTAAGCGTCTCGGTAGCATCAGCAACATTAGACATAGAAAGAATACTCTCCCAGTCCAAATCTTCAATATGTCTATAGAGATTCAAATAATCACCTCTAGAAAAGCAGTGAGTTGATAATTTACACGACGCAGGCGGCTTGTACGGGAGAGAAAACTCGACAATAAAAGGTGCATGGAAACCATCAATTTGTACCAAACGAATCGGGGCCTGATTTTAAACTTATGACAGGCATATTAAAAAGAGCAAGATCCATAACATTTCCAACCTTATTTATAATCGTATTGTGCGGTTCAAGACCGTAAAAGTTTATAAAAGATAACAAAACATAAGCCTCGATAGACGTTATAGTGTTACTGCTCATAGGTGGCATTGACCAATCAACACCAGGTAGATTAAAACGCCATACATTTGGACACGGCACTTCTCGAAATTAATTTGCTTACTGATTGCGTCAAAATGCTCAATGAATACTCTCTGATCTTAAAGAGGTGGAAAATAATAGGTACCAATTAAAAAATTAAAACCGTCACTTGCCTTGATTTCCACTCAAAAGCATTCTAATTATAACTTAGTCGTACCTTCTCTACGACGACCAGGGAGGCCTCAACGGCGATTATGACACCCCCGTCTAACTTCTGCCCTGTGTAAGAATAATCTTTATCTCAAACAATATATATTGTATTTTGGAATAAAATTATTTGCATCACAGATTCCGCTATAGAGCCAAGTTTCAGAACAGATGAAGGGCGGGAAGCAGGGCGTTTCCGCTGCTTTTATAGACGCGGTACATTCCTAAGAAATATGAGCGGGAGCAGCCCACCTGTTTCTTTGCTATAACTGCAGTCTCCAAAACACGCCTATTCTCTCAATTTATTAAAAAATTTAGAGACTCAAAATCTAAACATCAAGTTCTAGCCTTAGATCAGAATGTCCTTAATCTTGGCAAGTACTCCAAATAAGCATGACGGGCTGTTCCGTCTAATATATCTCACGACTGTACGCTCATGAATATTCTGAACCAGAACACGTGCTGACAGTGGTGGGTAGGCTGTAACTTTCTGAAAGAACAAAGAATAATAAAACGAGAAACCGTGCCGAGCGGGCTTCGAGCTCCGTTCCTTTGTAACACACAGCCGCTTGCTCCGCCAACTCCACCACCCACGCTACAAAAGTGTCCACATCTAGGCTTTGCTCTCACAGTGCTTGACCTAATAATATTTGTTATAAACTGAACAAGTTTTAAACAAGTTTGTAATTAGACATTAAACCGTGTTTGATTCATTCACGAAGAAGCGATGTCAAATCTGAACGCACTTCATACGCGTGCTCTTGTCGATTTCTTGACAGCAAAAGAAAACTTGACTGCGCGATACCACCGAGGCTCAAAAAAGTGTACAAGAAAACATGTCAACGGGATATTTCATTGTGCCTTCCGTACTAAACTTACAAGGCTTCCTTCACGCCAGTTGAAAATAATATTTATTTTTTCGTGTAATCGGTCTCCGGAACACTCTGAAACGCTTAACTAGAAACCCCTTCAGTAAAACAAAATATACTCGAAATAAATAAAGAAAGAAGACTAAAAAAGTATCTTGATACTTGGGTAACCATAATATGTTTCGAAACATTTTTTTTTATTTTTATAATGAGTTGGATCTTGATTGATTTGAACTTAGGTGTAGGGTCATGTCCTGTGGAGTGTACTTACCTAAGGTGATTTCTTCGGTTACAGTCCTCCCGATGAACGGAACCGACGGATACAAACGTTGACATTCCTAGAATATTAATGCGCGTGTTGTCCTAATGTTAAGTCACATCAAAACCACAACAAAAGGAAGCTTTTAATAAAGGCACCATTTATGTGCTTTGTGTATAAATATATAGACGTACAACAAAAAACAACATTACAAACGCGTATGATTTTAGTATCTTCACAACATAGCTTTTATTTTTGTTATAAAATTCATTCTGCGGTCTCTTGACTGCAGTGACATTCTGACGTCCTAATTTCTGGGAAGTGTTCACATATGCCTAACGTGTTATTTGGACAACTCGCACGTCATAATCCACCGATCTCACTAAGCCTTCGGCGCATGCTTGACGCCGTCATAATTTTAGTTCCCAGGAGGCAGACGGCCGTGCTTGCGAGAGCTCGTGCCGTCTCGTGCTCTTCACGCGGAGCTCAAGAGGTCGTCGCACGAGCAGAAAGACTCCCTCCATGGATTGCGGCTGCGGTGGCGTGGTCAAACTGACTGCTGAGATCGGTCGACTCTAACTGATTTTGCACTTCGCTACGTAAGAATTACTAATAAATTGAAAAATAAATTCAATACTTCGTGGGTCGTCCGGGATTTAGGACTGCTCATCTATATTGAGATCTCAACTGAATACGAGAATTTCAAATGTCTTACTGGAGTTTCAGACACGTGGAATACATTTGTGCTATTTCCACGCACGCTCCTTCCGCTTGCGGCTTTTCAAAATTTGTCATATTAGTAACCCGCTTTATGTTTTTTTTTATTTCGGTGTATTGCTAAGTTTGCGGTTTGATGACCTAAAAGTGAACCTCTATTGTAAGGCCATTTACTCAGACTTTGCTCATGTTTTCGAAACATAATTTATAAACATTGCGTGCGAAAGGATATGCGTATCGTTTGGTCTCCGTTAATATTTATAATAATTCTGTTCAACATTTTTCGCCTACTGGATTTCTGAGATTGACTCCTTGGTCAAAGGGGTGCAACAAAATAATAGCGATTTCATGCATACATACCTTTACAACGCAATCAAGGTATTTGAGCTTCTTGAGGTCATCCATAGTTACGTCTTTTTCGAGATCTTTTTGAAGAACCTCGTCCAATTCTTCATGAACTTTTGCCTGAACTTTTGGATAGAGCCCAAGCAGGTAGAGACACCACGAAATTGCCATCTGTGTCGTATCATGACCCTGAAAATAAAATACAATTCTCTACCTCGTGCCAAGTTTAGTAACTTAAGGTAAAGGTTTTATTTGTTCTTACCTCAAACATGAAGGTGTCCACCTCTTCCCGAATGTCGTCATCCGTTAGATGTGTGTTAGAATCTATGCATTGTTGAATCAGTATGTCGATAAATGTTGACAGCTTCTTCTTCTGAAATTCGTTATTATCTATTTTTGTTTGGATAGAGGCACTCTTTTCACTCATCAACTGCTTTCGTCGTTCTGTTATAACCTGCAAGGCAAAAAACCGTTACATAGTTGGGACTCTAAACTAACGTGAAGAGCTCCAAACTTCAATTAGTTTGTGTAGATATAATTCAGGCAGGCGGCAGTGAAAACCAAACCGCGTTTCTGAAACAGCAAGTTGCCAGTGCACCGAAAGCATAAACAGCACCGGAATGTAGCGTTAGAAGTTGAGAAAAGATGCTCAAGTTATTTATTTCTGCGGTATTTTATTTAAAAAAGATTATTAACGATTGTCACAAGTTTGTATCGATAAATGAAGTCCAGTATCGACAGACAACCTCTCAACAGCGAGTTCCGTTGTGCATTATATTCTGGCTTTAAATTGCCGAAACAGTTTACAGATTTCCACGCAGATAACGTAGAGCAACAAAAATATTTCATGCAACCTTGCATCACTGCGCTATATTGTGGCAGAATCTGAGATATCGGCATTACGTAGTTCATTTCTGCTGAAACAAAACCGCGTCTTTTTGTTCTCGGCCTACGCCCCGCATGTTTTTTTTTTTTCTCAGAGGTATACGTATATATGTGCCATTACCCACCTTCCTTGTGAAGTCATGAACGACTTCGACGTTCCTTCTGTAGAGTTTGCCATGCTCAGTTCTGTAATAAATCGGATCTACGAGCAGCCATGGTGTCTGCGATCTTAGGGTTATCTGGTCAGACAAACTGAAACAAAGCAGTGATGATGCGTGTTAAACAGCCCCCGGCCTACATTTTCTAAATCCATTCTTCTGACTGTAGTGTCGTCAACACGGGGAGAGCTAGTGTAGCGTTTCTTCGGACGCTATATAGTAAATCAAAATGTGAGGCGGCTTCGAAGTCATTCTTCACCCAATACCAGTGTTTTCAAGTTGCGTGATCAGACGGAAGCGGCTGAATTTTGGCTCAATTAGATACCCTGTAATTCGTTAAGTAAAAAAAAAAAAAAGACCGGCAAAACAGTACGTGATTTTATGCACATATGTCGAGCTCACCCCATATCACCTTTCAAATAAAGCCTTTTGGGAATAGATATACTAAACCATATAACAGTAACACATAACCGACAGAGTAGACGCAATTCACGTAACGTGCTCCTCATTTTATAGAAATAAATATGTACCGTTTAGAAAGATCGCGTACCGTGCATATTTTTCCCCTGCTATGTATATGTATGTCCTAAACAGCCTATTTTGGCACCTGTTTTTTTTTTTTTTTTGTCGCAGATATTAGGTTAAAAATCGAGGCCTAAAAAGCATACTTTTTACTCTTGCAACCCTCTCTCCTAGTGAAAATCAAACCACGAAGTTTAATCACACAACACTCACCTCACAATGTGGAAAGGCAAATATAAAGAACCTTCGAGAAGTTCTGAAATATTTTAGGTATAACATCATCGCCTTAAGCGCCGTTACTCTTGAAAAAACACTCCTGCTGTTAGATTGTTTATGATTTGTGTACACAGTGAGCCGTACTGTTTCTAGCAAGTATTACAATAAGTTGTAATATATATATATATATATATATATATATATATATATATATATATATATATATTGTTGTTACACTTTATTAAGATAAGGATGGCGCGACGGCCTGGATATATATATATATATATATATATATATATATATATATATATATATATATATATCCAGGCCGTCGCGCCATCCTTATCTTAATAAAGTGTAACAACAATATATACATATATATATATATATATATATGACTGACACTCGACGCGACTTCGTCGTACCAACATACTTAGTATACACAGAAATAAAATGGTTAAGACTAACTAAAATCCTTTACCTGTCATTTCTGAAAGGTTAGAGTTGACGTCACGGTTACTTGAGGTTAGAGCTGAAAAGTCATTCGGGTTTTTTACGCAGAGTGAACACATTCTACTCAATTTGACCGGTAAACGCACGTTTCGAAGTCGTTCAAACAGAGGCGGTGCGTCGTTCCTCTTCTTTTCCTTGTGAACGCTTGAATGCCATAGGACTATACCGTTCGAACCACTATTCGCATATTTCTAGATAATTTCTTAACGTTTTGGGATTTCGTGACGTTCGAGCGTGCATGACATCAGACAATATTTGTTAATTCACGTAGTTCCACACATAAAGGTTATTCTATACATGGGTACTCCGCTAACGTATATATTAAGTTGGCGGCGTTTTTGAAGTTACTGCGGATAAAGATTATTAATATGTTAAGTGTAGCATGCCTGGCTCTCTTCTCCAGTCATTTGTTAATCAAGAAAAAGGTAGGAAGTTGGGCAAGTTGAAAATGGGAGTTCTCTTTAAAAACAAAACGTATAAGGGAAAAACAAATCTTTCTAGGACGAACTTGCTAGCCGCGGTGGACGTCGGAACTTGCAAAAAATGTACTAATTAACTGAATTATTAACTAAAACATACTAATTAGTTTTTAATATTTGGACTTAAATGTATGGTTCCAATTTGAAACTTGCTGGACAGAGTCAAAAATAAAACAAATAAAAAAAAAAAACATTTTAGAAAGATATAAGACACGTCATAATTTTACGGCCTTTAAAAACAATAATTCCCCGCTCGATTTGGACACATTTCTAGGTTTCGGTTTCTCATCTAGGGTGAGTTTTCGGTGCCAGCGCTCCTGCCCGGTCGTGGCCAAGGCTCGCAAGGCACGCGAGCCACGCTTCGTTCTAACCTGAGAGTATTGTGCCTGGAACGCGTCTTCGACTGGTGTGCTTACCATGTCCTAAAAAGTGGTCCCCCAATTTGCGCCTGTGGATGTTATGAAAGTGCCATGCTGTCGCCGGTGGCAATCCTGGCGATATCACAGCAGCTGTGGTTGATGTGGCTGACGCCTGTACTGCTGCTAGGTCGTTCTCCAGCTTGGCAGTGTACGGAATAGCTTCGGCAGTCAGAACTTGGGACGCGGCGACGAGAAAGACACTCTGGTCCTCTCGTGTTTTTTCTGGAGAGCTTATACACCAGCGCATGTTTACAAAGAAACCGGAGCGCCCCTAGCGGGACGTCACCGGCGCCGCGCATGCGCGATGGAGTGTAGGCAAAAAGTGCCGCGTCCCGCGTCGACAAACCGTTGGAATGTCGCGTTGTCGGCGTCGGTGTGAGTTCCCGTGCTCATTTCGCGTTGGGATTGTTGATCCTACGTTTTCTTAGCAATGTCTTACCACTTTAGTGGCATCAGCAAAATTAGCGAGGCTCGTTACACCGCGAAACTTCGCGCAAATAATGTGACGTACGGCGACTCATTCGCGTCAGCGCAGGAGAATGGACGCTAAAACCATTATGAGATTCTGCTCGCTATTTCGAGTCGCTACATCGCTTGGGCCGAAAAAGCGTGGACGGTAACTCCAATGCTCGACGCCGATACTGAAAATCGCAAGCAGAATCGAACCAAGTGAATCAGGCATAAGAAGTCGGTAATGACCACTGGTAACAATGATCAACATATCCTTGTATCTAGTGTCTACACCGAGCCTACTCCCCCAAACAAGCTTCAAACTTAAAAGTCTTTTGAAGCCTACACTTACTTCCTATCGCAATCGCCGGGTCAACGTTTGGTCTACGGGCCGCTGTCGTTTGAACGAGCAAATGACCACAAGCAGACAAGTTTGAAATAACAGACGACAGTTCGAACGATTAGGCGGCCGTTTGAACTTGAAGACGCACTGAACGCAGTCCCCGGGTGGTCCGGACAACTGGGCGGCTTTCCCGCATTCGTGTTGGAACTGTTAAGAATGGAACCTTCGGCGACCTTCTTCCGAGTTTCAACGCTGCGGAAACAAGTCACGATCTCTCCGGGACCGTCGCCCGCCTGTCCGGGCCTGCGCGAAACGAGTCCCGACGTGTTCAGGACCGTCGCCCGCCTGTCGGGGCCTGCCCGAAACGAGTCTCAACGCGTCCGTGACGTCAACGGGACGTGTGTGTGTGCGTGTGGGTTCGTGCGCTCCGTAAGGGGAGAGAGGCATGGCCTAACTGCGGAGGACTTTGGCTGCGTCGCACATGGCGGCGGACCTTGGTGCAACGCACTTGGCGGCGGTTTGCTACGTCGCACCATCTGCTCTGGCGGAGAGTGAGGCAGAAACGGACCCTATATAAGGCGGAGCGTGAGGCTGCTCCGTGATTCTCTCGGATTTGACGACTGTATCGCAACCATGCAATTAAACCGTTCGTTACGTTACTTATTCTCCCACCTCCACTGAACCCCTGGGTTCTTCACTTCGGGGAATGGACGTCGTCAAAGGCCAGGAGGCCTCCGGACGTACGGCTTAAACCCCGCCTCGAACAGAACCAAAGAAATAAATCTGACGACCAGAAGTATCCCTAAATTCAACACAAAGTGCTTCCCGCACAAGCAATCGTGGTCCGACGACGTCTGCTTTTTTTTTTTTTTTAGAGCGCAGCTCTTACCGCTCATTCACACTGGAAGCGGATCCGCGTTCGCAAAGCGGTTGCGAACGCGGTTGTATAAAGTAGAGTGCCTCAATGTAAAGCGCACATGAAGGACCCCAGTATAAAGATCCAGTACAATTGCACGCGCACTTGATGCCATCAAGTGCGCGTGCCATTGTACTGGATCTTTATAGAACCGCGTTCACCACCGCTTTGCGAACGGACCTCGGGTTCCTTCGGCCCCTCGGGAGGACCTCGGGTATCTTCGGTGACCTCGGGGGGGGGGGGGGGGGGGGGGGGGGGGGGGGGGGGGGGGGGGGGTCACGTTGACTCCCCCTCCCCGAGGTCACGTAACCCCCCCCCCCCCCCCTCCGTATTCTTCCCTCCTCCTCCTCAAGAGCTGCGCTCTAATGCGGCGTTACAGGGAGTTGTAAACGGCTTTCACTTTTTTTCTTATGTTCACAGCACGTACCTATTCACGTTCTCGGACGAACCGAGCAGCAAAAACACATGGAAATTGAACTTCAAATCTTTCCCGGCCCTTTTGGTACAACCCCAGTCGCAGCGTTTTGACGACAAGGCAGGTTTTTTACTCGTTTCTTCCAAAACTACACAGGAATGTACGTCCCGAATGGGGAGTTCCGCCCACAGCCGCCGACAGGAAGTGCGCCCGAAACGCCACCACCGCGGCGTGACCTATCAGGGTCGAGTTCGTGTATAGGCCCAACCACCAGGATTGCGACATCCGACTTGCGTGGCACTCTGACTTTGCTGTCGTCATTTGAGGCCACTCGGGGACCCCTTTGGATGCATGGGTTGAATAGGACGCTAAACACATTAGTCTTGGACGTAATTCGGGCACCGTACTACGAGGGAGGCCAAGCAGTAGCTGCGCGCCTCGACCCAATATTGCTCGACCACGTCATGGCAGGGCCGCTGGAGCAAAGATGCGCTCTGACGCCGTAAAATGCTCTACGTGCATTCTATCTTTCTAAAACGAGTTGATTTAGGGGTTTTTGATTATGCTTAGCACGTTTCTAATTGACACCATTTTTATTTTCGCTGGCTAAAATGATAGTGAGTACAGTTTAGTTAATTATTAAGATTATTAATATGTTTCTTGGCTATCCTTGACGTCCGCTATGGCTGGCAGATTCCTACCGCAAAGTTTGTTTTATTAACCTCCCCTTCTTTAAGGAATTTCTTAGTCTTCTCTCAAACACCCAATATACGTTCATGCAATTGTTATTTTATTTGAGAACCGCGCTAGCGTGACAATAACGTGAGTATTTACATTTTGAGAGCACTGACGTAGGACCGCGTGCACACATCTCGCTTGTCAGCTTCAACTCCCATTATTGTTTCTGGAAGATGAAATGCGTACTCAATAATCATTTTCACATTTTCAACGTCCGAAGCCAGCCGGCCATACGTACCCAGCAGTATGCCCAAAGTGCACGATGTCGTCAGTGGAATTAGATTAATTTCCTCTTTTCCGGTGAGCCTGCCAATTTCCTGCACCATGTGCCTTGCATGCTCATTCATCGGAGCAACATATTCATCCAGGATCCGAAAGTGAAACGAAGGTGTCAGCAGTCGCCTTCTCTGCTTCCACTTTGTTCCTGAGCTGTTTAATTTGAAGGAAAACACAATCAAACAGTAGTTCGTTCTGTACGATGTTTCGAAACATTTTAAGCAGGAGTGAGCGACGTCGTCTTTATGTGGACGGTAGCTGAGAGCTGCACAAAATACTACCAGCTGCTGCCATTGCCACGAGAATATGGCACAGCAATTTAATTATGAAGGGCAGAAACGATTGGTTTTGCGATTTAGGCGAATTATATAATCGTTGCTCTACGTGTCCAGTGTTTCTAAAATTTCAACATGGAAACACCATCAACACAGATAAACGTAAAGAAACGTGAAAAAACAACAACCAAGAAACAAAATTTATTTTATGCACTCTTGTCTTTGAAAACAAATTTAAATTTGCGCATGAGGTGTGTCCAAATAATCCAGCGTACCTTGTGAGCAGTCCATCTCCCAACCATGAATGCAAAAGGGTGTAATCAAATGACTTGCTCATCGTGCTCTGGCTAGTGAGCACAGCCTGAAAATAAAGTGTGTGAGCACTTATACATATGTGACCCTAATTGTCAAATCACGCATCGTAAAAAAAGTACTTCATTACAGACAGCGTAAGCCAAAGAAAATGACTCTTCTTAAGAACACTGGAAACTACAGTTGTACCTGAATGAGTCCAGGGATCATTAGACGAGCGTTGATGAATAACTCACGGGAGAATGCAGAATATTCTCCGGAACGCGAAAGGTTTAGCACATTATGGTACCTGACACACAAACGTAGGTTTTTATTTTTTGAATATTTAATTTGGGTTGTGTCAATGCCGTCGCCGCATCGCAGGGTGGCCTGACCTTTTGACTGCACGCGTCGATTTTTCTTATCTACACGGCTAAAAAGACGCTTTGAAATGGATTTCTCACTTTAACGATTCGATAGGTAGTGAAAAGTTTACAACATCATCCCTCACAAAACCCTCAGCCTTCCTACAATGACAGACGCTGGTGATTGTGTAGCTATACGCGATTCTCGGCAGTGTCATTACCCTGTACGGAGACGTAGCATTCAGAGACCCTGCAGTGTGGCAAGAACATAAGATCGGCTGGAGAGGTTTCATCCGCATGTGGTGTCTTCTAGGTATTCGCCATAACATGGAGCTTTAGTATTGATTGGCATAGTGATCCTATTTTTTTCCCGGAATGTGGAGGTGGAGCTTCTGAAGCGCTTATGTTGTATACTTTCTCAGGCGAGCGCATTGGTAGAGCACAAAAACGTAAGAAAGAACTAAACATAGGACACAACACAGACAGCACGTTATTTATGCTGCCCGTGTTCTATAAGTAGGTGGTGAACGCACTATAGAATACGGACAACGTACCAGCAACTTCTATAATTTTGAGGAGAGGCTACCGTCTTCTGTCGGTTTGCAGAGGACCGCTGACGGAGTGTCTTTCAAATGAAGGGAGGCGGCCCCGTACTTGAGGACTGCCTCCTTTCACGGAACTACAAGAAACATAAGGGCCTCTTTTGCCCCCTCACCCAGCCAAGAACAGTTCGGTCTAGCTCTGTTTAAGCGACGCCCCGACACACCTGCCGAAGAGGCTCACGCCCACGAGGACGCATTCTACTTCCTGTTTGTAGGAGTGTTATATCTTCCGCATATGCCAGCATTTTTTAAGTATCATGGCGTGCGAGAAAATCGAACTTCAAACGTCCTCACGAGACAGTGAGCGCGTCGCACTTATGGTGGAAGAGTGTTCAGATGGCGAAAGGGAAGAGAGCATGGTGTGCTTCGGAGGAAAAGTAGAGACACAAAATATCGGGTTCAATTATAATCAGTTTTACTCAAAGGTCGACTGCAGCCGACGCTACGATTTGGTAGAGCCAATCAAAAAGCGCTGAAAGTGCATCGTCATGGCCCTCGTTGTTTTTCTAGGTACGCTATTACCGGCTAAAGCAGTCACGCATAAAAGATTAGGCAGGATCGCAGCATGGGCTGCGGTTGCACTTACAGTGGAACGGAGTATACATAGCTGGTGAGTGCGACGGCAAAATGCGCGAACTTTTGCGTTACACTTCCTCTCGAGCGCTGTAGCTTTATAGCGGGCCTTTCGTTCAGGGACTCTACACACGGCGATGCTTGTGTCGTCAACGTGCAATATGCGTACGAGGTTTATATGCGCAACATCACCGCGAAGAAAGAGGCAGGACATTCTGTGTTACCGTTGCCTTTCGCATTACTGCGAGGGAAATTGGCGACTTTCCTCGATCACGGTCGCGCTCGACGAATGCAACGGTCGGAGGGAAATTTTGGGCAGCTGCGATTTTCGGAGGCCATGCTTGACGTCTGCTCTCCCGGCGGAGGACAACGGACATTCATTTCATGTAATATTTAACGCGTGCAACCTATTGGGCTGAAACTCTTGTGTCCTGGCTTCACTGCTGGTAATTCCGGCAGGAGAAGTTTCGGGCTCCTGCAGTTAGCAGACGTTTTGCACGCCACGAAAAACCCTCGGACGTTCCCGTGGGCTGACTCCGTACATAATTACCGGAGACATTTACAGGATTCAAGAACTAACCTCGCGGCTATACCACTTACAAAGTTTGAAACTCATGTGCGTTTACAACGAAGGGACACCCTACTGATAGTAATGGAGCGGTGATAATTTGCAGGAGAGCAGCCAAACTATCGTATGAATAATTTTAAATCGGCACTCATCTAAAGCTTTGTACAGTTGATTTATATTTTTTTTGTATAAATGTTCTTGTAGGTAAAGTTTTTATTTAAATAAAGTGTGCGATCAGCGATTGTGTAGAACTTGGAAGCAAAATTTTAGTACTAGTCTACAAAAGCAAATCAAATTCGTATGCGTATATCCGTATAATCACGAATAGTGTAAGTACCTTTCTATCTATTTAATTGTCCTAAATATTTCTACCACTAATATAACAATATAAAAATAGTAATAAGACCCGTTGAAAGAAAACTTTTGAACTTGTGATAACCAATTACCGCTTATATGTCGAGCAAATACAGTTTGTGATGCTACCGCATAACTCAGAAATATAAAGTCTGATTTAAATTAATAGCAAAAACGGACTTCCTGTAAAACGACAACCTGAATTACTATATCGCCACGTGGATGTATGTTAATTTTGTAAAAAAATAAACCATTTCATTAATAAAATCCATAAACAAGTGCTGCGGTTCATCTGGATGTTTTATTTGGCTAAAATGAACACACCGAAGGAAAGTAACATTTGATTTGCTTTCTTCATTCTTTTTCTTTGGCTAAATCAAATTGTAAAAAAAAACAAAAAAGCGGATAGTGTCTTCTTGATATAGATGACATTATTATCATCGACGTTATGAATAAAGTGGGACTTATTTAGTATTTTCTCATAACATATAAATCATCTAGCCGTAGCATTGCTGTCAATTATATGGCCATATGATGCAAAACCATTTTGAAGTACTGAAGAGCGGACAAATATGTCTCACTGCCCTCTAGTTTTATTCACGAATATTTAGGAAAGCTACATCAGCATAAATATTGCTTAATTTAACAGCTTTGTTGCCTTGAGACGTAACGTATTTACTCGAATCACGGACGCACTGTTTGTAAAGAAAACATGTGGGTCCGCTTTTCCAGGGAGCAAGAGGATTGCCAATCACCACGATCGACGGCATAAGACCTGCAATTTACGGGACAGAGTTCTTAGGCAAGATTGCAATTTTGTTTAAGAAAATTGTGTTCTCGACCTTGTTATTCGCTATGTAATTCATGCGCAAATAGATGACTTTCTTTATATGCGTTCTACTGGAAAGCACAGACAATGGCCTTGTTCATATATAGTGCGTCTATTACTCGAGTTAGTATGGTATATACCAACATTGATGATATAGGTGGGTAATATATTAGGGAAGTTCGAAGAACAAGTCGGGGATGACACTGGCTCCACCCTGCACTCCTGCGATCAGCTTTGCCAAATGAAGACTGCTTAAAAGCTGTGCGTAGGTTGCATGACTTTTCTTTGTTCCTTCGCGTAGATTTTGATGTCACTTACCTCGACAAGTTCAGCCTTGAATATCATGACGTTTGGCAAGGGCCCCACGTAAAATCGGTACATGCCTTCTTTACGGAACAGGTTGGTAAAGCCAATGTGTGTTTCCAGCGTGGCTGAAATATTCATTGTTGGAATCAAATAAAGTAATTCGAAGGTGCAACAATTTTGGCTGTCATAATTTTAACCTTTTACCTTAAAGTGTACAACAAGGATCTAGATAAGCAACTCATAAATAAAGAGCGGGACGTTTCTCTGTTACTGCAATGTATGTTAATAAATCGTCGGAACTCACAAGCTTGGTACGGTACCAGGTCCGTGATTCTGGCAATTCGACGGTGTTGGCGAACAATCCATCTCAATGGTACACTCTCGTTTGGACCGGGCAAATCCTTCAGGTGTTTCCAAGAGGACCGTCGCGCCGCGTAGAAGGCGCCGAGAGCGGCCAAAAACACGAGCCCAATTCCGAGAATGCAGGCGAAGGCGAGGAAGAGAAAGACTTGAATCCCTTGCAGCATGGCGACAGTTGCGCTATAACCTTTGTAAAAACAGTGTCACATCACAGGCGCACAAAAGCAAAAACTGTTGCTCTCACGAACGAAAGCCACAAGTAGCTCGGCGGTTAGTTTGTTTTCCGGCTCGCGTGTGACCTGTCCTTGACGATAATGAGGGGCAGCCACCGGTCTGGATGGTTGCCAAGGCCATCGCCGATTAGACAGAGGATAGATTGATGACCTTGTGCAGTAGGGAGGACGAATAAAGTGGAATGCCGTGTAGCCTGTGGCTGCGCATATGGGTATGTGGTGTTTGTTTTTTTCTAAATACTTCAGAAGTGCGGTCTACACTATTCAAATCGAAATGCGGCTCTACTTAAAAAGTTAAGCTATTGTAAGTGGGTGTTCCGCTTTTTATTCTGTGACAATCTAGTATATGTTTGATAATGCACAAGCACTGACTGTTGTTGGTTAAAAACCGGTTTAGACAATTAAAAACACGGAACGTTGAAAACTAATTTTTGTAAGTGTGGTACTCACAGTTTGATCGAGATTAATGCTGACACTGAAGCATTTGTACATCGTAATTGAAATAGTTGGACATATAATTATTGCATGAAGAATAAACTGAATAAATGTAAGGAACCTTCAAAAGGGAAATAAAGCATTGGTTGTATCCCTGTTTGGTTCGAATACTTAGCTTGGTGTTGATGTGCCTATTTAGCTAACATGCACTATTCGTACTACTCAAAATAAGTAGGCAGGTGGAAAAAAAAATGCTCGAGACATTCATTGAAAAATGCGGACGCATTTAAATAATATCAACTACCATTTACCAGCTCCGCGAGACGACGCTTAAACATAGTGTGGTCTTCTTATTATACTGTCACTAAACTCTTGGAGAATTTCGAGGCAATATATATTCTGTATATCCAAAACATTGGTTTCGTCCAAAATGCTCCTTTTGTTCAGTCTGTTTATTTGTTTCGGTCTTTTTACGGATTGTGACGGAAAATGACAAGAAATATGCAAAAAAGAATCTGAGTTAAGCTCTAAATCAGCTGCCTTGGGTGCACGAAGTATCATCTAGTCGCACCTTAGGTTTTGGACATGGGGACTGTGTGGCGATGGAGGGTATCTTTTCTTGCGGCCACAAATTCAATGTTCTTTCGCTCGTGTACAAGGGGGATATGTTTGTGATATCTACGAAACGACCTGACAAAATGTTGACAGGTTTGGTTCTGTATCAGCATTTTGGATGTCTCGGTGGATTCTAGGGCTTAGAAATGCCAACCTTCGCGTCAAAGGGAAGATACCTAGAAATGTAGGAGCATCGATGTAGGAAAAGTTGGTTTTCACGCGTGTGTTAGGGCCTCGACATAAAAAACGGGGACCAGTGAAGGTTTAAAAGGGCGTTTAATATACACCTGGCGGGTACGCCACATGCACGAGGGATGATCATCTCGACGAAGCTTTGCGTGATGTGTCCAACAAATCGAAAGTAGACATTTTAAGTCAAAGGACGGCCGCTACCAAGCCATCCGCCTTGACCAAGAAAAGCAAAAACGCCGCTACAACCAAAAGCGACGTCAAGCGCCCACGTTTGAGCCAGGCGATATAGCCGTGGTTCAACGAGAACCGACGTCAACAGGAGAGTCGCGAAAGTTGCAAGAAAAGTACAAAGACCGTATGTAGTCACGAAGTGACTAGACACGAAGCTCGCGCAACCACCCGCGTGGCGCACTGTTCTTTTTTGCTGGGCAGGCGTACCCGCCAGACGCATATTCAACGCCTCTTTTAAATAGGGGTGTGCGAATATTGAAATTTTCGAAAACGAATCGAATACGAATAAGACAAAAAAACGGGCTTCGAATATCGAATTGAATATCGAATATGTGTCTTGTAATCAAAAATTACAAAACAAGGTAACAGCAGGTTTTATTGCCTTTTCAAAATCAACGAATGCAGCTGCATTTTACTAGGCTGCAGCAGGCTAACGATGCTTCTAGTAATGCACTCATTACAATTATCATGTAGGAAAATTAACTGTTCAACTGTTCAGAAAGTAAGCGCTCCTTACGCGCCGTGACAACATTTCCGCCAGTAGAAAGACCCTTTAATCGGGAAACCTGCGAAATTTCCCTCAAGTTCGAAGAAGTTTGACTTATGGACAGTGTTGCCCGGCTCCTACACGAATATTTCAAATTTTGGGAAACAAATAATATAGAAAGTTGTTGATTTCATTTTTTATAAAAAAGTAACGAATATTTTCTTTATATAAAAGCGAAAATATGCGCTTTTAACACTTTCATTAGCTATTAATGTGAACCAGTGATGCCAATAAACCCAACAAATATTGCACTTTTCCTCCGCCAGTTGAGACAATTACTTTTTTTTTTTTTTAATATTAACGCATGCGCACAAAAGCAGAACTTCAGTTGAACCCTTCTCGAACATCACGTTGAAAGGTCGAAAAAGTCGAACTTTGTAGAACTCAAAACTGGGCAGGTTCGCAATATCTCTAATTTTGACTGAGCGGGAGCGACAGGCACTGGTGGCAGGGACGCCTTTTTTGGAGGTCGATACGGGGCAGTGACGTCCGTGACGTCACTGCCAAAAACGTAAAAAGCAAGCAAAAAAACATTTTTTTTTTTACGTTTTGTGGAGAGCTTGTTGCAGGTTGTTGTGTCTAGTGTTGGGGCGGAGGGAGGCGGCGGTCGCGGCGTCTTATTGTTGCAGTGCCATTGCTAAAGAAGAGAGGCCAGATACACGAAACGATCTTACGCCAAGAATGTACGTACGACGACAGCTCCGGAGCGGTCTTTCCACGATCAAATCAACATGACCGACAACGTCGCTCAGTTACTTGGTCGCGACGAACAACGGACATTAATTTTTCTACGTGCTCTTCTCGCGGGTCCCGATTTCAAGCAGCAAGAAGAAAGAAGGAAGTACTCTAAACCGGCCACGACGAACATGAACGCTGGATCCACAAGCACCCGGGAAAAGGTACTACGGCAACGATGCCACCGACCGAACGAGCTCGAGGCCTAGCAGGCACTCCGACGATCGTCCCGGCGTTGCTACGACGGTCCTTGGCCAAGACCGTCTGCCCACGACCGACCGGCTGTTTTCTGAATGAAATACGCGTTCGCAAGACCCTTGTGGACCCTTTCTGTATTATAGTTCGATCGCTGACCTCAATTTTAGATTAAGGGGTCATTCTCTTACCCCTGTCATCTCCTTTTTTCAGGCAGCGGTGACGAACGCTATCGTCGATTCTATCTCCTTGTTTTGTGTGATATGGAGCTCAAATAAACGCCATATGGATTACTTTCGCAACACGGTATGTATACACTTTGTTATTAGTGGGCCATTTTTATTCTGACACGCTTGTCGCCGCGGAAGCGCGTTCACGCTCACTTGTTTCCGAGAGTACATTACTGTCCAGCTATAACAGTTCGTGGGAGCTACGCAATGCCGGTCCCACCTTTCTTTGACGGTGTCACGTCAGTATCGACTGGTACTCGTAAAAGATCGGCCCCGAAGCACTTCGATCAAACGTGCGCGTCCGCTCCGAGTGTGCACAGGTATTTACGTGGCTCTTGCTGACACTCTCTTAGTTGAAACGTGTCTTTTAACGTCGGCACGCTCCTGTATCTCCGAGGCCGCGAAAAACGCGGCGGCGATTTGTTTCCATCTACGTCGCTTTGCAAACGACTGGCACGGGCCGTTTTTTACCAACTATGACAGTTGTGTGTTGTGTTGACTTCGGAGGAACGAGCTGGAAGCATACTCCGGAGGAGTACGCGAAGTGAAGAGGTGAAGATGTCAAAGAAACAACATTTCTGCAAATAGCTCTATTTTGACTAAAACCGGACATGACGTCACGCACGTCAAACTACTACTACAGTGGCTTAAAGGGGGTAGTGTAACGAACGAAACCGGAGAAGCGGCACAGCGTTGGAAGACGGCCGCGGGTGGCGCTGGCGCTTGCAGCACCGTCGTTCCGGCTATGGCTCCGGCTTGGCCGCTTGGTCAGCTTGGCTCCGGCCAGCTCCGGCCGATTCGCAGCTGTCGACTACACTGTCGTCTGCTAGTTTCAGATTTTTATTCACCTTCAAACACAAATCATGTCGCTGGAAGTTCAATGGAAACAAATAATTGTTTTTGAGGTATTTATATTAGTTATGAAGCGTGTTAGGGTGCCTCTATCTGCCGGCCGATTAAGGCACCCTAACGGAGCTGCGGATCCAAGCGCCACCTACACCGTCTTCCAAGGAGCGGCCGTTCCCGATGCATGGTGGAGGCTGCGCGGTAACTACACTACCCCCTTTAAGGCACTGTACTACTACTATGCTACTTCGCTTTGCCCCGTATCGACCTCCGAAAAGGGCGCCCCCTGGTGGCAGGAGTTGTCGATGGCGATGCAATGTTCTGCTCGCCCCTAGCTTTTTCCTTTTTTTTTTAATTTTCAGACATTTATATTAGGTAACATTCTCGAGATATATTTTATATTTATATTTCACTCTCGAGGTTCATTTTATTGCATCAAGTAAATAGAACGTGCAATTGCATCACATATTTCTATACAAGCGCCACACAACAAAGGGCTTGGTGAAAAAGAAAACGAAAGTGATCCTGCCTTGCTGTCATCGGACAGATAGAGACGGAGCAGACCGATAACGCACGGATCATACGCCTTTCTCAGTGAATAAACATATTCATAGGGGAATGCGTGGCAAGCAGATTATTCGTTACTTGCTCGAATATTCGTGGTTTGTGCGAATATTCGCCGTTTTTCACGAATATTCGGCTTTGGCCGAATATTCGGGAATCTCCGAATATGCAATTTTCGAATCGAATACGTTTCGAATAAGGAAAATATTCGATTCGTATTCGAAATTTCGAATATTCGCACCCCCCTACTTTTAAACCTTCACTGGTCCCCGCTTTTCATGTCAAGGCACTAATACATGAAGTAAAAATATAGCGCGGTGTGTAAGCGAAAGCGGCCAGCCACAGCGTCGATCTTCCTGAGATATCCGTGCGGTTCTAATAAAAAAGAAAACAAGCAGCGACATTAAGTTCGTGGCAAAGATATTTATTAATAGTAGACAAAGTGTGCATGCAAGCTGGTTGCGGAAAGACGCGATTTGAATACAGATAAGGAGCTGTTGCGGAGTCGGTTCTTTATTGCCAAATTCGCCTCAGGGTTCAAACGATGTCATATTTTTTGATTCATTAAATGTCATCTCGATTTGTCCAACCATTGGCACCATCTGGGCTGGAAAGAACACTGTTTTCATTTTCGTGCCGAATCAATAGGCACTTTATTTGAGGACGGGAGTAACCAAAGAGAAAATGCAAAACTCCGTCAAGCTAACTGCGTCCGTCACGACTAGGTTATGGTCTACTGAGAATGGAGCAAGTTCATAATTCTGAAGGGGTGTCGGCAGTAGTCTCACCATAAAGGGCGAGGAGGAACCGTACTCAGAGGTCTTACGTCCTCCTCGTGCATACGGGTCATGGTCATCTCGGCGGTGCTCGTGGCCTGCATCCAGTGTTTTACACATTCCTTAATAAAAAGAGGAACGAAAGCTCGTTCCTGGTTCCTTCGGATTTTTGGAACGCGTTCCCGTTACAAGTTTCACATGTGAAAAAGGAACTCGTTCCTGTTACAGTTAAGAATATGGAACCTATCGTTACATATACGTTACATTTGTCTTTTGCTGACTACCATAATTTAATTAGATCAAGCAGTTGTTTTTATCTATCACATCAAGTGTCAACATACGAAATGAATGCAGGGATGGAAGGGAATCAGGCGAAAAAGACAAGCGAAATCAGGGTTTAATTTGTTGATATATTCAACTTTAAAAATCTTATCTTTTAATTATCTTTTGTGGTGGGCGATTCAGACGAGCCAAATGTATTGTTACCCCATATTGCACGAGCGTTTTAGAATAATTTCACAGGTTTCAATATAACAAAGTCCCTTGTTCGAACTCAGTTGCTTCTCGATGTTGCTGTCCGCAAGACGAGCAAGTGAAGAAGAGGGTAGGGTTTTCGGAAGGTCAGTCTTGAAAACTACAAGTCCTTCTTCGTGAAAGTTGGATTCGTTGTTCAGTTTGACAATGAGGGACAATGGGAGAAGAAAGAAAGATTAATTTTGGTTATCTTTTCAGTGACCAATATTCGGGATACAAGGGAGGGTTCGGCGTCTGGTAACCTGTTCTTTTGATGTAACTGTAGGTCTCTTTGTGGAAGTTCACTGATGGCTGTATTCGGCATTAGATTTCTAGGTGTATGAGGATTCGTCGAAGCAAAGAAAGTAGCTGAGTTTCAAACATTCATCTTTCTGTGCCTTTTCCTTCGACTAAAAGTTTTGCTTTTTGTACCGGAGTCTCGGGCACTGAAAAAAAGAATCAATGTCCACTAGCTCTCCTGCACCCGAGTGTTACCAAGCGAGGACCACACAAAGTAAACCCTAAGATAAGTATCTGAAATCTTAACGAGAACGTGCTCTTCGTGAAGATATTTTTATACTTTTAAAATTTCCCTCTTAGATATAAAATACAAGTTACCCCTCTGGACGAAAAAAAAGGAACGCCGTTTCTTTTTCTGTATTAGTAAAAATGTAACCCGCTCCCGTTCCAGTTCCACCGATGAAAGATGAAACGACGGCGTTCCTTCGTTCCTCCTAAAAGGAACGCGTTCCAGGAATGCCGTTCCTTGGAACGCCGTTCCGTACAACACTGCCTGCATCTCAGTGGCCTCTGCCTCGCGTTGTCGAAGGGCCTCGTGCTCCTGTCACCCGAGACACTTTGAATCGCGATCCGCTTGCGCCTCACGCTTTCGAAAGGCTTTGTTCTGTCTCCTAGCGCGTTGCGCTGCTGCTCGTTCAGCCCGCCGTGTATTAGGAGACTTGACAACCCTGGTGGATTTCGCTTGCTGCCTGCCTCCTCGCTGTGTGTTCTGCGTTATTCCGCTTCCTTAGCTCGTCTGCGGTGAACTTGCGTGGACGGGCAGGTTTCGCTACTGCCAAGGTTGCGGCCGCCGACGATGTAGATGCTTTTGGCGCCGCCATGTTCGTCGGCGTTGAGAGGAGCAGATGCGGCCGAGCGCGCGCCACCGCGTTCCTTTTACCAGCGCGCTGCCGGCGCGTAGAGTTCCTGTATATGCTCCCTACAGGAGCCAGAGTTGCACGTTCGTCCCCGTAGCGCCGTCTTTCCTGCACGGCATGTTGAACCTGCTCCTCACGTGACTGAATTCGGGTAATAGCGTCGCCGCGCGTTTGAGGCGAGCTCAAAAGCAGGGGAACATACGCCGGGGCCCGCGGAACGTCTACTTTCCTGCACGGCATTTGAGTCTGCTCCTCACGTGATCGGATCTCGGCGAATAGCGGCGCGGCTGCACGTGGAAAACAGGCGCGCAACTCTGGCTCGCGTAGGGAGCCTATATAGGAATTCTACTGGCGCGGGGCCCGCAGCGCTATGGGGTGGCGTTCCTTGAAACTATGACGCGCGCCAGTCGCTAACTAATGGAAGCGCTGCCACAGACTACAGGCTTCGCTTCATGTTTGGCGCGCGGCTTCAAAAGCTGATAGAGCAGGTTCGCTCCATGGGACAGTTAATGCTTTCGCTTTAAAATCAGGAGAACACCTAGTTCCCATAACTTCAGGGGCACATAGTGGCGTGCGGCAGCCATCTGTTCTGCCTTATGAATACAATTGGGAATATCTCTTATAACGTTTCTATTAAGAATGTTCGATACCTAATATATCTCTCTAATGTAATCATTAGCAGCTATGTTATGCCATGAGACTAATATAGAAATGATGGGTGCGATGCGAAAGTGATGCCATATGGGCGTCACTTCGAAGTAAAGGGGGAAAGGTATTGGTACATTTTTGCTAACCTTACCACCTTACTACAGTATATTTTCGCTACATTCATGTAAACCAACTCGGAACCAGATTAGATTTATTCTTAAAATATATTTTGTTATGCCACCTTGTTGTGTGAGGCTTTCTTTTTTCTTTTATTAAAAATGAAAGACGTTTACAATCCCCTGTAACACCGAATTAGAGCGCAGCTCTTAAAGGGCAACTCCAAAGAAAAAAAAATGTTGTTTTAAACAGCCTAATTGGGATAAGCATGTCACAAAACAAATCTTCCGTGAAAAAGCAAATTTTTTCTAGCAATATTTACGCCACAGGACGTAATGTAGTCGGAGTCACAACTTCTCCACATTTGAAACTCCCGCTCTTTCGGCGCGCGCGGAGTGGCTGTTATACGTCACTCCGTGACGTATAGCAGCCACTACGTGACGTATAATACCAACTTTGTGGAGCGCGATTTAAAACGGACGAAATAGCCGCAAACTAAAATCAGCCTCGCGCAATAAATATTGCTGTAAAAAATTTTGTTTTTGGCGGAAAAATTGTTTTGTGACATGCTTGTCTAGGGATGCCGCGAACTTTTTTCAAATCGAAGTTTCGATGATCGAATCAAGCGATTTGGAAGGTTCGAAAGATTTCGCATTTTAGAATTTTCTATATCGTAAAATTCGACGGAAGTCGAATTTTCGAACTTGTTAAGCTAAGAAGTTCGACGCTTTTCGAACCGTCGAACTTATTACGCAAAAAATTCGATCCTTTTCGAACTTTCGAACTTATCACACTGCAAAATTCGATGCTTTTCGAACTTCCGAACTTGACTGACCAAAAAATTCGATGATTTTCGAACTTTCGAATTTCTTTCACTAAAAAGTTCGAAGCTGTTTGAACTTTCGAATTTCCTATGCTAAGGAAATCGATAATTTTCGAACTTTCGAACTTATTTATCAATAGAATTCGAAAAGTTTCGAACTTTCGAATCCTGAAAAGTCAGAAGTTCGACGAACTTCGAACTTTTAGGGTAAAAGTTCGACGTTCGTCGAACTTCGAAAGACCGGCAGACGGTTTCATTTGAATTCAAGTGGTGAGGTACATTCGTAATTTTTTTTTCTCGAACATTTACATGCGGTGTTCCGTTCTTTACGAAAGACTATGCCGTTTATTTCAATGTTCTGGCGTGCTTAGTTTTAAAGAAATAAATTCCCGAAGGAGCGAGGAAGGACGACGGGTTTTTGACGATTATCGTTTATGCCAGATTTGAAGCGCGATGTAGCCGAAGCTATTTATGGCAGAGATGTTAAACTTTTTAAGAATGATCTATGTATAGCCTAGATAAGTGTCGTCTTAAGATATGACTATTGTTATTCAAGGTGAGTTTCGAAGAAATGTCCAAAAATGTATCTACATGCAATTATGCTCTAAACTTGGTATTTATTTTCGTCTAAGTTGTTTGAGGTATCGCATTTAAATTAACACCACAGACAGTACATACCATTGCCATCTGCAGAATACAAAATAATGGATTTATTGTTTTTTCACGTTAAGGAATAAATTAACTCATGGGAGAAGATTTCTAATATTGTTCAAGTTCAGCACGTCATTAAAAGAAAACATTTTTTTTTTCGCTTCACGTTCCTGGGACGTGTTTCTTTTAGCCTGTACACATTTTGGTAGGAGAAAGTTGTTTCGAAGTTCTGAACCTCTGAATATGCAAGAATACAACACATCCGGCGAGTTCTTGATAGTTTCTTCTTTCTCCAGCTTTTTATCCTCGCAATTAATATTTTTTTTTTTTTACCATTGGCACAGTTATTTAGGTCGAAAAGACATAGCTTTGAACTTCCGAACCACTAAGCATGTGACGAGTAGTGCCTTCTGACAACGAGTTTCTAACAATGACCATCTACGCGATCTTTTATGCAGTGAAGAGCAACAGTAGCTATACCTAGGCATAAATAATTTCAGATTAAAATAAGCTCGACCACGCCCTCTTTCCCCGTATTGTTTTCTTTAACAGTCCGAAATATCTGGAAGGGGGGAAGTGGGGGAAGGGGGGAAGGGGGGCTGAGGCACCCCCCCTTCCTCCCTTCCCTTTTACCTCCCCCGTTTTTCCTCTTCCGACGCCACTTGTATGGTAGAACGCTCCTCGACCTCGAGTTGTGTCGGCTTCTGTGCTTTTTGCGAGGCGATTCCTGCGTCCCAGAAAATAAACCTCCAGGACAATTACAAACTTAACTTACTACATGCCAGCGTCACTCGGGCGGCGTTCGATCGGATTACTACCAGCGTGCAAGGGGTGGGGAGGTAGTTTGCCAGGTCGCTTCAAGGTTTTTCTGAGCCTCAACCTCCTGCCCGCCCCTGGCCATTTCGAACTGGATGAGTACCGTAAAACAGTGTGTTCGTGTGATCACTACTGCGTGATGCACGTTAAAGAACCCCCCCCCCCCCGGACTGGCGGTCACAATTACTGATCTATGGTCACACGTCACTCTGCACTGGCAAATATTCCAGCACATCCGGGACACTTGTCGTCTCATTTAATTGCCTGACCAACTTCGCAGAGCCTAGGTATCACACCCTAACTTTTCTAAACTTGATTTCGTGAAAACCAGTGAGTCGTGAAAACGTTATTTGAAACTGAAACTGTGAAGGAACTTGAAAACTGGACTTCGAACTTTCAAAACTTGAACTTGAAAAAAATTCAAAATCTTGGAAGTTTCTTTTTTTTTTTTTTTTTTCGGATTCAGCGTTAAAAGAGAATCGAAACTTTCGAACTTTTCAAACTTTATGCAGAAAAAAATTCGAAATCTTCGAATTTTTCGAACTTTTTTCGAATTTTATTTCCAAAAAATTTTGAAATCTTCGAACTTTTCGAACTTTAGATCTTAAGAAATTCAGATTTTTCGAATATCTCGAATTTCAAGTTAGGAAAGTTCGAAATCTTCGAATTTATCGAACCTCAAGTAAAAAAAATATTCGAAATATTCCAACCCGAAATTTTAGAAACCGTGAAAGCTTCGAGCTTTTCGAATTCGAAACTCTACTGTGATCGAAAGTTGCGAATTTTTCGAATTCGAACCTCGGTCGGTACGAAAATATCGAAATTTTTCGAAATCGAACCTCAGTTCGCTTCGCAAATATCGAAACCTTTCGAAATCGCACCTAGGGTGGTTCGCGACATCCCTATGCTTGTCCCAATAAGGCTATTTAAAAATACACTCTTTTTTCTTTGCAGTTACCCTTCAAGGAGGAGGAGGGGAAGGTACAGAGAGGAGGGTATGCCCCTCATTCTCATCCGTACCCTCCCCTCCTCCTCTCCTGCTCGCCTCGCATATATGGGAAAATTTTCCCGCTAAATTTAGCGGGGAAAAAGTTTTCGCTAAATTTAGCAGAAAGTTTTTCCCGCTAAACTTTGCGGGGAAAATTTAAGCTAAATTTAGTGGGAAAATTTTTTCATTAAATTTAGCGTAGAAATTTTGCCGCTAAATTTAGTGGGGGAAATTTAGAGGGGAATATTTTCCGGTAAATTTAGGGGTGAAATTTTTCGGCTAAATTTAGCGGGGAAATTTACCCATAAAGCTACGCGCGGTGACGTCATCTATGATGTCACTGGTGACCCTCATAACGTCACACGTGACATCACTTGTGACGTCATCATTGGAAACGTCCCATAATGCCCCGCGTGGTTACGCCGACGCCGCTCAAGCCGGAAACGGGCGCCTAAGAGCTGCGCTCAAAAATTGGCGTGTTGGCGCCGCCGTTATATTTTTCCAATTTTACAGTGGTAGCTGCTAGTTGCCCTTCCCGGGCAAACATTCTCATGTACGAATCCAAAACACCACTCTACAGCAGAAGCACTTGTATCCTACTCCCCGTCGTCCCTTGCACACAGCAAGATTTTCCCTCGCCCCTCCCCCTCCCCCCCCCCCCTTTCTCCCTCTAGGCCGCCGCTGTTTCGAGAAACCGATGGCGGGAAAAACGCTTTTCCTTCCTACCCCCTCCCCTCACCCCATCCCTCCACCATAGGTACTCGTGGCAGCCGCTGTTGCGAACTACCTACGCGGTCGTGCTGTGCGGACACGCTCCCTCGCCCCCTACTGTCGCCGCCCAGGTTCCGTTCTTGTGTTCACTCCGCGCCTCTACAGAACACCTCGCCTACGTACTTTCGCCTCTTTCACCACAGGCGCGGTCACGGACTTTTTTCGACATATGCATCATCTTGCACAATCGTACCACCAAACCACACATCTCCTCACACGCGTATCGATTCCAGTGAAAGCAAAGAGCACATTGCAAATAATATACTACAGCACACTGACTGAAAGCAGAGCTCCGTCAGTGTGCCTTTCCACAACGCAGGAGCTACAGTTGTCAATTGCAGCCAGTGTTGGACCAAATACTCGATAAAAGTATTTAAGTTACAAAATGCCTGCTTCATAAAGTATTTAAAATACTACTCAAGTTACTTTCACTGTAAAGTATCTTGAGTAGAGTACAAATACTTAGAAATGTATTTCAGTTACTTTTGAAGATACTTCCGCATTGCTTAATTTGTATCGACGTCATTGACAACGGCAATTATGCAGCTACGCAAATCTGGGTTACCAGAATGGTTTATTAGCACGCAACAACACAAGACGGAAAAAAAGTATTGTAGGACTATTTTATGCAGTCCGACTCTAAAGAGCAAAATATTGTCACGAATGATAAATAATGAGGCGGCGAATAACTAAAGAAACTAAACGTTTAAGGGGGCAAACTTGTTCCCAAAACAAAATAGAGAAAGGCTAGCGTCGCAGGCGTCGATGTCGACGAAACAGCAAGATCGACCGCTGGGGCGAGACTGACTCCGGACCGCCACTCGGAGCACCTTTTGTACCCGCGTGGGTATCTGGAACATTCGGCGTAGAAAGTTCGACGCGTAGAACATTCGTAACTCGATCAGACGACAACATTCTCGAAATTACCAGAATGTCAAGTTGGAATAAATAAAAGAGAAGTCGGCTTTCCGGTATCGAACCCGGAGCCTCCGCGCGAGAGCGACCGCGCGAGAGCAAGCGCGGTAACCATTCGGCCATGCGCTGGCTCGGCAACGCGCGTGGCAATATCACTGATAGATGTTACAAAACATTTCTGGGACAACAAGAAAGAGGTCATGGGGAGGAGATCAGACCGTGGCGCCCCAAGCGGTTAACTTTAGAACTAGATGGATGGGGACAACAAATACAATGGCTCAGCGCTCGGCTGACTTAACCGAACGCGGCGTCAGCGTTCGACTGGAGTTCGTGTTCTCCAGTGAGGGGAAAGAGGGGCTCTTTTGTTACCACTCCGGCCTGCATGAACAATGCAGCATGCACAGTGCCCAGCTCAGCACAAAAGCCCAAGTGAGTCAAGTTCGCATCCCCTGACGACTGCTTTCGGGGGAGATCCGGCACTTAACGTCACTTCACTAATTGTTTGTATTTTTTCATTACTGTGCCTTGCGCTCTATTAAAAAAAGATGACACGAACATGCCCACAAGGCCTGTGGGCATGTGCACAGGCCTTGTGTTGGGTAAACACCGAGGTGTGGGGGTGACAAACGGTTCAGAGCGCTTCGCCAATAGTGATATCGCTGAATATCACATCCCGCGGCGCACCTTAGACGCATCGTTTAACTACAATTCATATTTCCTATACTGGGAGTTCACTATAAACGAACTTGGGACACGGATATGAGTGAATGAATAACAAAGAGAACCTACATAATAGCCACGGCAGTGGTCGCACCTTCTTCAAGTAGGTTGCGTTCAGAAAAGCACTCAACGTCGGGGGACACTTTGTTGGCATTTTGAGAGTCATCCAGGTCCTAGTTCGTTTGCTGTACTGTTCTCTGCTTATCAATGTTCGCTTACAAACAGTGTTCGCTAGAGCAATAAGTGCCGGACTGACAACACAAAGAAAAGAAGAAAAAAAAAAACCTGGACGTTTTGCCTTAGCAGGGTCAAATATACAAAAAGCGAAACAAAAATGTGTACCTTTTTGTGTGTGTCCACTTCTCATTTTCTTCTATTTGTTATTTTCTTGACACTCAAGTCTGAATTGTTCTCGTTGGTGGTTTCCCGGTCTGCTTGCACCTCAGGGTCAGGGTGGCATCTCTACTTCCGAAAAACCACACCTTTTGTTTGAGGATTTGTTTGGGGGAAACTTTATAGAAGCAAAAGGCGCCTTTGGGAAGGCGAGGGGAGAACCTTCATTGTACGAACTTTGGGCTGAAATATGAGTCACAGTCGGCAAAAAAGCGATATTTTCACGAGCTCAGTTGAAGTCACCGTAGCTAATCGGAGCTAGCAACAGGATTCGGTTGCTCACGTTTGCTCGTGCCACGCCCACCGAAAAACTCGGAAAATGGCGGAATGTCAAAAATGTATTTAAGATAATGGGTAGAAGATACTCGGAATTGTAATTAAAATAGAGTATTAAATACTCTACATCAAAGGTATTTGCAAGATACCAAGATACCCCAAAAAGTATTTAAGATACAGTATCTTGAGTAGAGTATTTAAGATAGGCACAAGTCTGATTGCAGCACACTTTGAATGGTCGGTTTTTTTGTTTACCGCCTTGAAAACACAGTATGTCTTGGTAATCAAGTTGCAGGGACATTTTGTTAAATGTAGAGAGTTTACTATATTGTCACGGCTTGTGACCAAAAGAACAATAAATAAACTGGAAGAAATAAACGTTTAATGTGGCGAACTTGTGCCCAAAACAAAAAAGGGAACAGAAGATAACAATAGGCAGCCGGCAATGGCCAGGCGGCGCCACGAGAGTACTGCATTCAGCGCCACAAGCGGAGGCGTCTCTGTTAAATGGGGCGGCGAGTCTGCCCGTCGGGCCGTTGCGATCGGTGGCGACCCCGATTTCAGCAGTCCCGGTGTGCACCTGCGTCCCTGCGTGCCATGGCCCTGGTTCTTTTATGCGGTTATTTAAAACCATCGGGAGCCTTGATAGGTAAAAGTGTTAAGATAATATTCTAGAGTCATTATTTGGACACAAGTTTGAGTTGTCTTCACTACTTGTGGCCGCCCGATCGGTCTGTGCTTCGCTCGTCTTCCTGGAAGTGACACAACACAACGAGAAGGCAGCGAATGGGTTTATTGTACATAACGGTTACCCGTCTTTGAGAGCCGGCAGTCTGGGCCCGCCGACCCTAGTTGTCGCCCGTCGTTCAGAGCTCACAGTCGGAGCCCGTGTCCAGGCCTGCGGATCGTCTTTCCCACGCCAGTGCTGCGTAGGCTAGCTGTTCCGGGGGCCGGTATGGTCCTGATCCGTACCTCGCTGGTGGAATTCTCCGGGGTTCGCCATGGGTCAGACCAGCCAGGACGGATCTATCGTTCCTTCCGGCCCCAGCCTCGTGCAGCACGCTCTTCCTCTTTCCTCGCCGGCTGGCCCCCGCTCGCGCCTCGCTCGGCCGTCCTCTCCTCCCGACGCCCACACACATTAGAATAAAATTTGGGTAATTAGAACCAAACTTTGCATGCTACAGAACGGTACGCACATTGCAAAGCCTGGTGTAAAAAGGCGACAGGCAACAAAGTGTACGTGTAAGAAGGATATTTACGCTTCACACGAGCTTTTTCTAATGAAAAACTTTAGCTCCCTGCTTTCTGCACGCCGTCACATTTGTTACCAGACTCACCATTAAATTTGGTTCCTGAAACAAACTAAACTTTGTGCTACGAAAATCCACTATTTGAAAACTCGCAGGTTTGGAAGGTCTTGGTTGCGACCACGCGTGCCGAACGGCATTAGGAGTGCTGGAACGGGCCGACGGGCCTTTCGCTTGAAGACCTGATCGCCCGATTCTCGACGTCACAACGAAGCAACAATCGGCCCGATTGTTCCGATCGTATTTTCCTATGAGGCTGTCAAAGCGACTCGTAATACAACTTGTATAAATATGTTATTTTGCCGAGTAGTCTGCAAAACGAGCTCGTCCGACCACTTTCGAAGCCTGCACATATATTTTGGTTCACATCCCCCCCCCCCCCCCCCCCCCCACAGTTTCTGTAAAATTCACTTACTTGATGCGTCGCACTGCAGTAATCCACTTCTGTCGCCGTGTCGCTTCCCAAGATCTCGAAGGGAAGCAGTGAAGTTTGACGCTTGAGTCACCCTCGCGACTGTGACCGTCTTTCACGCAGCAGTAGCAACGTTTATTTTTTGGAAAAACTCTAGGATTAGGCGAGATGTTACAGGAACCCGGTGAGGTCATAGAGACGTGAAGTTGGGACTTACTTTTACGAAAAACGGTTTCAAAAAAGCTCACGCCGATCCGAAATGCAAAGTTCACACGTGTTTTCTGGATGCGTCCGCCCGCAGCCCCCGCGACCCGCGCAGGCCTGGCCTACCCAATTTCTTTATTTTGCAACGTGTAGCGCCAAACTGCATTGCAGGTTGCCTATAGGGCGACGCGGGCGTCGATGGCGGTGTAACAGCAGGATCGAACGCGGGGGCAAGACTGACTCCGCTCGCCTTGCGGAGTCGCTTATGTACCCTCATGGGTTTCTGGATCATTCGGCGTAGAACTTTCGGTGCTTAGAACATTGGAACTCGATCAGACGAGAATGTTCTCGAACGTACGAGGAGGCCAAGTTGAAAGAATAAATAAAAGGACTGTCCGCTGACTGGAATCGAACCTACTCCTCCCGCGCGAAAGTCAAGCGTGGTAACCACTCGGCCACGCACGCGCTTGCTCGCAGACGCGCGTGGCAATATCCGATTTGAAAGTCGTCTGTGTCTGTATGCTTAACTGAAGCTGCTGACATTCAATATGCTCTTTACATTCGACGACTCAAACAATCATAGCGCAGAAAATAGCCTCTGCGGTTTCTCACAGTAAGCGCTATCACCTTCCAAGGGATTACCTGCTTTTATTTTGGCTCGTATTGTTTTTTTATTAGGCAGAATAACGTATCGTCGGCTTATACTCGTATATTTATATTTACAACGGCGAACTATAATTAGATTCAACAATTCAATGGGCAAAAGGTAAGCGGACTCCTTTAGAAAAAGCTTCATAGTGATAAGATAGAAGAACAAAGCATGTGTTAAGATTAACATGGGTCTACATGTTGAAATAAATAAAATAAACGCAATGGGAGCATATTTTAATGTAATATATGCTATGATTTTTTGAGGGACTTATTATTTCACTACCAATATTAAATCCTTATAGTATTTAATAAAAAGTAATTCACTAAAGAACAGTTTTATACAAATTGGCGTTACTCAAAGTTTACATTTATTCAAAGTAAAATTTCCTCATCTAAATAAATTTAAAAAATCAAATAAAAACCATCTTTTTACATTGGACCTCGGACATTTAAAAATAGTTGAGTTAGAACAGTCCTCAATAATCGCAAACATACACTGATAAGATTTATTCTTGGGCTAAGGACGAAAGCAAGTGAATTCGAACATGGCCTTCTGACATCAAATTATGACATTGTGTGTCTAACAGAGACATGGTTGAATATTGCCATATTGCCGCGAGCGCAGCTGACTAAGTAGGCAGCGCGCTCGTGGTCTAAGGTTCAGTTCACGCATTTCCAAGGTCAAAGTCATGCGCGTCTTGACAGGGCTTACATTTCGCTTGACTTAGTGCCGTCATGTGACAATTATGTTGTCCAGCCTGTATCGTTCAGTAATCATACTTTGGTTATGTTCAGCATAAGAAACAGGCTGAAAACTCCGCGGTGGGATTGGGCGCTTTGGAAACTTAATAATACTCTTGTTAAAGATGAGGTGTTTACCGAGAAAGTTCGTGAATCTTTTAAAACATTGTTTCAGAATGAAGGGATGGTATGGTGCGCAAAGTGGGAGCTTTTTAAAGAGAGGTTAAACTTGATGCCATCGAAAGAAGCAGCAGTCTTAGTTACCAAAAGAGAATAAAAGAGAAAGAACTGCGTCAAAACTTGCACATGCTTCTAATCGAAGAAAGCGCGAAGCCGGGTGAGTTTGCGCAGGAGATAAGAAATGTTAAGAACCAAATAGAAGCAATCGATGCAGAGAGATATAGGGGGGCTGTCGTTCGTGCGCGAGCGGAAAAGCTTTGGCTAGGCGAAACACCGACGAAACGAGCTCTGGGTGATGAAAAAAGGTACGCGCGTCGAAATGAAATAAAATAAATCCTATCCAGAAGCACCGTCACTCGTGATAAGAAAATCATTGAGCAGGCGTTCGTCGAATACTATCGGATCTTTTAGGGCGGAGTGCTCCAACGGAGGATGGTTTTTATAATGAATTTTTGTCCCTGAGGCCTAAGCTTGAGGATGACACGCGTGAAAGTTTAGAAGCGCCGATAAGCGTCGGCGAACTCGAAAAGGCTATCGATTAGTTAAGCCCGGGAAAAACACCAGGGCCTGATGGTCTAGGTGCTGACTTTTATGAAATGTTCAAAAAGGAGACAGCTACCGCTCTGTACGAAGTGCTGGTTGAAGCGTACGAAAAAAATAGGACTGCCGCCGTCGTTTTTGAAGAGCCATATTGTCCTTATACCCAAGTATGATGATCCAGTCAAATGTTTATCAATCTCTTCTTATAGGCCAATAAGCTTAACAAACGTCGACTTACAAAATTTTTATGAAGGTAATGGCCCGACGGCTTCAAAGTGTCATTAAGTGTATAGTTGGGCCGCATCAGACCTGTGGCATTAAAGGTCGCACCATTTGTACTAATATTCATGTCGCCAGAAGCATTCTCGAATGCTGTGACGCCTTTGATGGTCGAGTCGCCATGTTGCAGCTGGACCTTGAAAAGGCCTTTGATCGTGTGTCCTATCAGGTCTTTTCAGCATCTTGGAATATGTAAATGTTGGCTCAGTCATTCTGAACGGTCTAAGAATGACTTATGACGACTGTACGACACGCATTATTGTGAATAAGCGCGTTAGCGAGATTGTCAGAGTTCGATCTTCTGTAAGGCAAGGCTGTCCATTGTCACCGTTGCTTTTTGCCATCTACTTAGAACCCTTTTGTTTAAAATTAATTCAAAATGAAAATATTTGCGGTTTCAAGCTTCAGTCTTGTGAGGTTAAGGTTCTTGCGTATGCGGATGATGTGGCTGTTTTTTGTGGGGACCAGGAGAGCGTGCGTGAGGTAGTAAATGATGCTTCATCTTTTTGCAAGAAATCGGGTAGTGTGATCAACTGGGGAAAATGCGCAGGTTTTTGGCATGGTAGCTGGGCTACCACGCCTGACGTTTTTATGAACGTTCAATGGACATCGCTGCCCGCGAAGTATCTCGGTGTACCGCTTCAGCACTACCGGGATACCACGCAGTATTGAAGTGAAGAAACGGAAAAAGCTAGATCGAAGGCTGAAGGGTGGAAAGGTCGTGGTTTGTCCATGTTCGCGCGGGCCACTGTTTGTAATCTTTTTTTTTTATAGCAAAAGTTTGGTACGTTCTGCAGGCATTGTCCATGTCGCGCATAAATGTTCAGAAGATGCACCGCGTGTTTGCGGTTTTTATTTGGAGCTCAAGCTGGGAGCGTTCTAGCCGTACCGATTTGTTCCGACCAGTTCAGAGTGGGGGACTCGGTTTGTCTCACTCGTTTATCCGACGGCGTTTCATTTTCCTTCGTGATCAAATTAATGCTTTTTTACGTACAGTGTTGCAGGTGCGATTGAAAAATGTTCTGCCTGAATTTATCGTGTCTTCAAGTGACGAAATATGTCGGACTGTTCAAGGTTACACGCGGGAAGTAGTACTTTCTTTTCGGTTGCTGAAGGTGCGTTTTTCTTTGGAATATCTCAGTGTTGTTTCACACAAAAGGCTGTATAAAGATTTAGTTGATGTGTTATTACCAATCCCTATGTACAGGTCTGTATACTCTGATGGCCCAGGACTGGACTTTCTTAAACGGGTTAAAAGAATGCCAATAAAGCCTACAGTAAAATCATTTTTCTTTACATTGCATTGTGGCGTTCTGCCTGTTAAAGCGTGGCTAGAGGAGAAAGGTATATACGTGCCATGGACAGTCAATTGTCTGCTCTGTAAGAAACCTGAAACAGTTGAACATGTTTTTATCGATTGTTGGGATGCCGTTTTTTACTGGGACATCCTTCAACGGACCCTAAAGAAAGATCTCCCTATTACTGCACAAGGCATTCGCTTTTTGTCTGTTGAAAATGATGACGGTATCCCGTATGACATGTTCATGGTCCTGGGCCTACACAGTATATGGACGACAAGAATGGCCGTCCGCTATGCGGATGTGAACGTGCGCTCAGTCAGAGAGAATTTTATTGAAAGTGTAGCCTACATGCGAGAGGTATACCGGACACTGCCTGTGCCTCCTGATTGGATGCCGCTACTTGATGAGTTAATGTCAATGAAAAGATTTTAACGTGTCGCGTTGGCCAAGTGTGGCTTTCGTGTTTTTAACCCTGTCTTGTGTTGTGTTGCTAAATAGGCAATAAAGAAAGAAAAGAAAATCGCGCTCGTGGTCTAACGGTTATCGCGCGTAACTTCCACGCAGAAAGCCAGTGTTCGATTCCTGGCCATGGGTACGCATTTTTGTTGACTCTAATGTACTGTTCTGGTAAAATCGAGAACCGTGTTTCTGATTCGAGGTTAGAATGTTCTACACGTCGAACCTTCTACGCCGCTTGTTTCAGAAGCCCACGCGTGTACAGAGCGCGACACTGTTAGCGCGAACAAGCGATCGTCGGTTTTTCCAGTTTTTCTCTTCGAAATCCAGGGGTGTCATCCAAGTTATTATTGCTACGGAAAGAGCTCATTTAGTTCTATAATGTAAGCGATAAGATTTCGTGCTCGCTAATACTATTTAGAAGTAAAATGCGAAAATGCGCTGATGTCGTGTTCGCGCTAACAGTGTCGCGATATGTACAAAAGGGGCTCCGCGTAACCAGCCGGACTCAGTCTCGCCCCAGCGATCGATTCTGCTCTTACGCCGACTTCGACGCCCGCGACGCTCTGCTGTTATCTTTTGTTTTCTTTTTATTTTTGGGCACAAGTTCGCCCCATTAAATGTTCAGTTTACTTTGCCATTGGCCGCCTCATCACTTGTCGTTTGTGACAATATCTAGTTCCGAGTATTTTTCTTCAAATTATGCGGTGTTTCAGAGGAATCGTTATTGTGTCAATCGTAAGTAGGTTAGGTGGTGGTGTGATTACTGCAGTGAATAAGATCATTGTTGCAATACGGAGGTTTCACCTTGAGACGCACGAGGATTGTGTGTGGATTGAGGTGCGTTCTGTTGAAGGTGCAAGATGCCTGATAGAAAACTACTACCTTCCACCGCTCTCGAACTCGGCTGTTTTTACTGCACCCAACTCCCGAATGCATATATTCGCCTCGAGATCGAACTAAAGGTGGCGCCACTGTCGTGCTATTATCATCATCACAATGTGTGGATAGGAAGATGGCTGCCCATAGGCTATCTGCGGTCGCGGCCAAGAACTTGCAGAATATCACGTTTATTGCCTCGTACAATATTACTGTGAAAGCGATTTCAACAGAAAATGGTAACATACCGTCCATTGCTTCAGTGCAATACCTGCTGCACCGAGGTGGGGGGCAGTTTTCACCAATATCCAGCGGCCGGTGCGCTGAGGAAAGAATGGCTCTCGAAGTTAAGTTCTGATTCACGCGAAGGTTTGCTCTAAACATGTGCCCGCCGAAGACTTCAAACCAACAATGCATGGCAACCAAGGTAAGTGGAAAAATAAGACTGTTTACATCAGTGTCATTAGTGGCCCAAAGTATAGTACGCGTAAAGCGTGCGCGTTGATACTTGCTCGCGGCTGGTCAGTGTGATCGTCCTTAGTGCAGGTTCTTCCGCTGCGGTGTTTTAAGAGAGGATACGAATGCCACAAAGTTATTACTACGTGAGAATCCGACTTTTGAAACGTTGTAGAATTGTCACTCCTATGAGCCCCCCTACACAATGCCACACTAAAGGAGGCATCGACTGCAGCGGAATTAACTCGCTCAGTGCCGGCGTGTGTGTCGGACGCACCTGACCAATGTTCTTGAAGTTCGGTAGGAAGTACGCGGTAAATAGGGCTGATGGCAACTGGTCCATCTACCGAAGGAGCAACAGGGACTATCGGGCCTAATCAATTACTTGTTTATACTCCATGAATCTTGCTTATCCTCCGCGTGACGAAGGTTTCGTGCCACTTCGCTTGAAAAACAAATTTTCAACGGCAAATCACGCTACATGAAAATGGCATGATTACATCAAAGGTTAACAGTTCACTTAAGGACATGGGTACGAAGCTCGAGCCATTCTTTTTCCGAAGTGGCTGCACCGCCTACTGCGAAACCCTTCGCGAGCCTAATATTTTCGAGAATTACAAAAAATAGCGAAAAATAAAGGCACGCGAATACCCCTCTTGTTTTGAGGCCTGAATTCAAGTCTTTAGAATTCGCGAGAGTTAGCGGCCGCGAATATGTTCCTATGCCCAAAGTGCGAATATTTGGGACCGCAAAAATGAAGGGTTTTACGTATGCAGCGTTTAAAACGATCGGGAGGACGAATCGTGGGATTCTCTCAAAGACGTATCCGGCCGTTGGAGTTACAAGTAATAGTCATTCGGCAGGGCGAGTGCACGAAAGTTCATCAATCGTGGCACTGTTCGTGAGTTTCAGATCCGCAGTGTGGGCATCCTTGCTGAGAGCCGACGGCTGCAGTACGTAACTCCGCACGTATACGCTCGTCGACGTGGTCGTTGGGGCCACATAGCTGCATTTAATAATGTGCAAGATATTCTCAAGTTGTTCGCCTTCGACAAGGCACCTCTTTCCGTCGGCAATGTACTCTTTAATAGTATGGAATGGCACTGAAACTGAAACAAATAACCGTATCACAACAACAACCACAGTAGCAACATTATATCAGCATCCGGCTTGGCATTCCTTGCCTTCGCGTGTTTCCAGTCTCGTGCAACGATACATTCCTTTCGAAGAAACAAGCATTCACAACGTAAATAGCGCAGTTTACCCGAAAACAAGCCTTCATAGTCGCGAGGATCCATGTTTCAACCTGCGCCGAGAGCAGACGACGTGCGGCGGTATCCACGCTAGCAGTGTTTCCAACATTGGCCACGCGGTGGCCACTCTGTTCAATCTCGAGGTGGATATGACAAGTTTAATCTCCAAAGTGTGAAGTGGCAATCTGGAACAGTGAATTGTGCCAATCTAAAAAAAGTGAAAGTAGAACGTTTCGTTTGTTTGATTTTGCACACCAATGATTTCGCACAATATAACAACATTGTCAAAGCGGCTAATAACGTGTTGAATTTAGTCGTTTTTAATGGCCAGTGTCTCAAAGTCAATGTTGTCTATGCTCCATTGGTAAAGGTAGACAAGTACCACCCCCCACCCCCCCTTCCCCTTATTGAGCTCTTTGTTTCAATGAGTTTTCTCAGGCCGCAAACAAATAGCTGTCCTTCTTTTCCGTATACTAGGAGAGATTATTATGGTGTGTACAGATATTCCGATAATCTAGATTGGCCGTTGGTAACAACATTAAACATTGCTGACACTGCGACAGAGCCTTTCATAGGAACTGTTTTGGATGGAATGTGTATGTTCATTCCCGAGGGTACAGTATAGTCTTCAAAGTTTCCTTTTTGGTTTTCACCGGAACTGTTGTAGAAAACTTCATTACCAGAGGCAGTACAAGCTGACTAGCTTAAAGTATTCGTATGACAAATACTCTGTGTGTAGAACTTAAGTGGAGAAGTTATATCAGCAAGATGATATGAGGCCCAAAAGAAGAGTTGAAGGAAACAAAATGACTCATTCTAGATATTGTTTGGCAATTTACGAAGAAATACACAAAAGAACCTTGATAACATAATACTTTGAACGAAGAAGTTGTAATTATATCTCCCCGCCAGATGTCGCTCAGAATGTTTGTGAATGTTTTAGTTTATCATTTTATTCTGAATCATTCAATGATGACACCTTCCACACAATGATGACACCTTCCACACTGCCTTCAGTTGCAGGGATTGGGACGGTAGCGGATGAAGTCGACATTTCTTAAATAATAAATGCAGTGGGGAAACTTAAGCCAAGGTTATCTACGGGACTCGCTGGAAGTACCAGTTTTATTCTAAGAGTCATTTCCTACCATGTGGAAAGGCGCTGTTATTGTACCTGTTTTTAAATCAGGAAATCCAACCGATTAAAAATATAGGCCGGCTTTATTGCTATCTAATATGCCGAAAGTTTTTACATGGTGGTTTGTAGACGATTATATTCCTTTTTTGAACACAGACCAACCCTGCTCAGCGTGCATGGTTTGATTAAGGGCAGATCGGTAGAAACAAATATTTTTCAGTTTATGCAGTTTCGCGCTTCAAATATTGAAAAAAAAAAACTAGTTAATGTAATTTATTTAGATAGAACGAAAGCTTTCAATGTGGTTAACCGGGAATACTTTTAGTTAAGATATCTGAATATGGAATAACCGAGAGATACACAGTGAGGTTCTAAAGTGACTTGTTGGAGCCCGAAACCTTTGCACCAATTCAAGGAGTCATGTCTGCCCCATACGTCGCTACTTCTGGGGTGCCTAATGAATCAAATCTTGGTCCCCTTCTTCGCATCATTTTTTCCAATTATCTTTTTGACTGTATGAAGTTTTCTCAAATGCTGCGGTATGCAAACGACGTAAACATATTCCAGAAAATTGAAATCCTGGAGCTTGCATGAAATTCAAAAGATATTAATGCGGTCAGTATGTGGTCAAAAATAATCCCTTGGAGAAGGGGAACAAGAGGGACGAAGGACAACCACAAATTCCCAAACACAGCTAGGTGACTGGTGCGCGACCGAAAAAATCCGCCTGGTCCGGGTATCGAACCCGGGACCTCTCCATACCCGGACCAGGCGGTTTTTTTTCGGTCGCGCACCAGTCACCTAGCTGTGTCTGCAGATTTGTGTTTGTCCTTTGTCTCTCTTGTTCCCCTTCTCCAGGGATTATTTTCGTAATTCTTGTCCAGCTCGCTTACAACTTTACATTTAATTGCATTATAATCAGTATGTGGTGTTCAAGTAATTGTCTAATGTTCAATTAAAAAAATAGCTAAAAATCAATGTCATTACAATTAGCCCAAAAATATAGTATATGAGCATAATTACATGCTGAACATGTGAAATGGAACGAAAGTCTGAAATTTGAGATCTTGGTATATTATATGGGATTCCACCCTTCGAATGGAAGCACAGGTGAATGCTTTAGTTGCTTCATCATTAAGAATGCTTGGCATGGTGTCCAGAATTACACGGAACTTTAAATACCCGGAAACTGTAATAGTATTGTACAACTGTTTCGTTTGCCAGAAATTGGAATTTGCATTAACTTCCTGGAATTCAATAACTTTGTCTAGTTAAAAAAAAAAAAATTGAAGAAGTGCAGAGAGGTGTTATTCGTTTGGTTGGCGACCAGAAGCTTGGTGAGAGATATTATTATGATTATAACTGCTTACTTTGTAAATTTTTAAATGATCACACTTGCAGAGAAAAACAATAATATGAATATATTATTTTTGCACAAACTATTGAACGGCGCAGTAGCTTTCCCAGGCTTGCTAACAGACGTAAGCATTCGTGTGCCATCTCGCTTCTTGAGATATAATGAACTTTTTTATGTTCCTAGACATTCAAACCTTTCTCCTTTCACAAGAATGATGGACTTGTACAAGAATCTTACGTCACCTACAAAAGATGACTTTATGAGTTTTAGCGATCTTAAAAACGTAGAGGTTACTGAAATGCCATAGAACATCCGCATTTCAATGTTCTTTGAACATTCATTATTGCAGTGTTCGAATGGCTTGTTTCGTTTTGAATGTATTATGGTGTGTACCACCGGTAAACGCTACGAATTACTAGGAACACGCTACCAATTATATATTTAAAAAACAAACTTTGAACTGAATTTCAAACGCAGTTCGAAAGCGATGTTTTCACCTGTAATAATGGCTAATATCCGCTTGTACATCACACATCGATTTTGAAGGGCAAAATCACTGGCGGAGAAACTTTATACTGTCTCTTATAAACCTACGCACAGCTGCGTGCTAAATGTCTTCCTACATCTGCCCTAAAAATTCTTTTATATCCATATTTGTATTCAAATTAGTATGTGCTTGTCACTTGCATTTTTTCTCAGAAGAGTGCATTTTTATTTGTTTCTAAATACGCAAATTCTTGTGTATTCATACTTAAAACATTTGGTAAAAAAATAAAAGTTTGGCCTGCATATTTTTAGCACGTTTAGCAGTTTAATGCATGGATAAGTTTTCATAAATATGTTTGATTTATTAAGATGTGACCTGTGGATCTTGTACAATTTTATTTCTGAAATAAGCAATTAATGTTTCAATCACCATTTACCGGCTGAGGTAATACAAAAAAAAAGTTTTTTTTAGAAAAGTATGTATCGGACAAAGGAAAAAAAACTGCAATCGTATTGTTAAATGCGAAATCTGCAATTTAGGAATAGGTATAGCATTTGTGATAATTACGTGAGTAATATAGTTTTAATACTTTTTTTACTTTCTAAAAATAAAAATATTGTTTATAAAAGTTTTCTTTGTACCATTAAAAACAGCTACAAATGCGTTTTAAAAAGTCTGAGGTGCTCGGAGTTTTACCACGTCACTAAACAAATTCAATTCACACTAGGAATTGTACTTCGTCAACAAAACAAAATACAATTCGAACCCACGCCGGGGTTTCAGTCTCCTAATGGCTGCATCCGAAATCCAACTTCCAGAAAATGAAAAACTCGACGGCGCGCTAAATTTATATATTCTTTGGAGAGTCGTTTGCATCGTCAAAACAAGGTTTTTTTTTAAAATTTCCGGTCTTCCGAAAATCAGCCTCAGACTTTCACTAACGATCTACCTTTCATTTCGGATCATGGTTTTCAGATTCACTGCCTTATTCCTATATTTTTAAAACCTTTTGATATAACTTTTGGCGAGCCTTGACGTTTGAGAATGCGCAAACGTGACACTAATAGTTAAGTTTTGCCACCGAAGAAATATTTTTTCAACTAATCAGTCTCAGCTCGTTATGGTTAAGGGAGGTAATTCTTCCCTTAGGCCTGCTGTTTCGTGCTCCCGATGGGTCTGTTTTAAGGCTTCTTTCTTCTCTTCCTATATAAGTGGACGACTTACCAACGTCTGCATTATCTTCAATTAGTATGCTTGCCGATTACTGCGTAGCCTACCGTCACCGTGATGCCACATTTCTTCAAGATGACTCGTGTGCGGTAGTCTAATTCTAATTGTGTAACTTACGGAAAATAACTCATACCACAACCTAACTTAAACTTATCAAGATTTCTCGTAGGAACAGGTCCCCATTGGCAGTTTGTAATCATGGACTACACACTGTGACTTCATTGTGTACACATTACTACTCCTAACATGCCACGGAAAACTCGTAGTAATCATGTTATTTCTAACGCTAATTAATCAATCAATCAAATCTTTATTCAACATCGCACAGATGTTGAATAAATGATGATGTAAATTATATGCTTAAGTTTCTACAAATAAATTATCTTCCATTTCTGTGTTCCTAAAATTAGTTTTCTAAAAAAACTAGTCATAAGCTGGGATGTGCCACTGTAATCTGAACCCCTTCCAGGCAGCGCAAGTATCTAGCCCGAAAGCTCTGCAAAATCGCGGTGTACGTTTAATATTCTGCAGCAGTCACCACATCGCTTCTAACTTACCTCTAAAGATTACTTTGTCTTTGGATCCTCCTTGACTATACAAAAACTCCCTCGGTTGTACCTTTCTTAAAATTAATTGTCCTAACGCTTCACCTAAAAAGAAAACATTTTAGCCATTTTTAGGCTTCTATGCAAGTCAGCATACCTCATTTTAAGATGTCAGCTTATAATTGACTCTCAACGGAGAAGGTAGTCTGAATAAAACCAATTTTCCGCGCATTTAGAAAATATAATATCTATCAGTGCGTCTAGAGAGCCCTTAAGTAATGGTATTTCTGAATCTTGTGCCGGACTAATGTTTTCTAATGGATTTATTGTTTCTTCAATATATTTCCGTGATAATATTTACGCCCTGTCTTCTCCTTTTACCTAGCTTCTGGGCTCTTGGGGTATTGAAATAAATCAATAATACGCTGCATTCTCAATCATTATTTCTAAAATCTGACTTCTAGTAGCTTTTGATGACGTCCTTCAAATGCTTCGTGAAAATCTTTTTGTGCAAAAACACTTAAAAAAATGCAGCCAATTTGATGGTGTTCGCTGTTGACTCATTCCTAAAACAACATTATCACAAGTATAAAAAAAAACTGTAAAAAGGTAGGATGCTTACAGTCAATCGGGGGTTTTCTCACTCAGAGTTTTGCTGAGTTTTATTGCGATAAACTTCCCTAGATTGAGTTGGTGAGTTTCGTCCCTCTAAGACATGTAGTAATAGGTAATAAGCGCTAAATTGTTTTCGGCAGAGAATAAAATGTTCCAAAGCTCTAGCTACAAGACGTGCTAAACGTGTTCTAACACGGAAATGCCTGTGAAAATAAGAATTGTATTACGCATTATATTCAAACGTTACAGCGTAGGCATCCAGTGCCACAATCTACTTGATCACGCAAAACCTTAGGCCTTTGCTTGGCACCTAAGGAGAGCTCCGCCACTTACGTCCAAATGATATTACCTCCAATCATATTTTATATAAATAAAAATTAAGGAGGAAAATAAATTATTAAAATTATCTGCAGGTTTTTATGCAGACGGCTTCCACAGCTCGTAATACCAGCAGTTATTTGAATCATCGTCTTTTTCTTCACTGTTGTCTTCGAACGGCGCAGTTCAGTCCTCATTTCCAACGCCGCTCCTACCTAACCCCATGGCCGCTGATTTATTCGGCGTTCTTGCCTGTCGTAAAAGACCACAAGAAAGGCAAAATATTAATGAGCGGATGATACCTGGTAATAAAAAAAATATATTTTTTAATGTCTATTCGGACTCCCGTCATCAGCTCTTTCAATAGACCCTTTTTATGGCAAATGCCACCAGGTGGTGCTCCGTTCTTTGACGTCCCAGAGATCAACCGGTTTATAAAAAGAATGAACAAAGGCCACCTTACCACCGCTGCTTGATATGTAGATGAAACGTTTAACCACCAATTATCCAGGTGAACGCCAAAAGAACGAAGGAGTGCGAGATCTGTTAAAATGTTTCGAGTATTATTGTAAACCAAATAGCCTAAGGCCCTGGTTAAATCTCCAACTTTGTTATACGTGTAGCACTTATGCTTTCTAGCACTGGTGACATAAGCAAGCTCGACAGGCTTGCAAAGACGGTGTGACCGGAAGTCGCTTGGGACGCAAGCGGCAGTTCATGTTTGTAAACAGCCAGGCTCGTTCAAATCGCAACGTGCCCTCTCATACCGTGGCTCCGGTTCACGAGAATCGAGACACAAACATGCGACATAGTTGGTCGTTATATAAATATCCACGTCACAATTTATTAAATTGTACTTATTTTACACGCACACACTCGCACGAACGTTCTCACACGCACACAAAAGATACATTCACAAATGTCCGCGCATGTGTTTATTTTCTTCTTTCTACTTCCTATTTCCCGCAGTGAACCTCGCACTCCTAGACGCGTTTGAAGCAGGAGCCTTCATTTCCCGTAAGCTAAAGCTCGAGTCACTGCCAGCTCAAGAAACGCGGAGGCGAGGCGAATCCTGGGCACCTTGTTATCGTACCGCTACCAATGAGATTTAGGTAGTATTACCTGACCAGAATCGAAGAACCAATGACAAAGCTGGGAGCATGAACATAATAGTCCCCGCCGTGCGTTTCTCCAGCTCTCAGTGACTCGACGTGAAAGCGTATTTATTTTGTAGTCTTGTGGTAACTGTCGACTGCGGTATTTGACACGAGGGCGCAGTGTTGGGGAAGGAAACGAAGTGCCCCGGGTGCCTCGTCTATGTACAGCAGACTAGGAGGCAGAATGAGCAACGTCGATACCTCTTGATGCTGATTTCTGCGCTATTACGAGGTGTGATTCGCGTGACATGTGGCTCAGACATTGGCGGCGGATGGGAGCCACGCGCTTCGATCGACAATGCCCTTCGCGCTACTTGCGATGCAGCCCATGATTAAAAACTAGGCGACCATGAGAAAGAAAACAAACCCAGTAATGTCGGCTTGTAAATCGCGCAAAACTATATTTGCTGAATTTTCACTTCAAGAACATTTTCTCTACAAAGTCGAGAAGCTGCGTGTTACGTGAGCGAGTTTGTTCGATAATCCAAAATACGAGCCTAAATTTTGCTTTAGATTTTTAATCATGGAAGGTGGTGCCCTCTACGCCTGATGAGGTGTTTGGAGCAGACAGTAATGGAGAAATAAGCGTTAATGCTCTTTTTTTACATCTCCTAAGCAGGTAGTTTGTTCCCGAAGATTGCATCTAAATTTATTAATTTGCTGTGTTGTTTGCTCATGTTGTCTTGCCGACGGTTTGAAATGGAATTTATTTTTTTTTTTTAACAAATTTGAACCACCTGGCAATGTTTTAGTTTTCCTCAGTATCAGAATATGAAGTGCAACAATAACTGAGCGAAGAATATTTACCTCTGCCACTTCGAAACTTGGCTTCACATTTTTAAGAAGGCCCTTCCGTCTGTCCAATCAGCACCTAGTTAGTTTAAGCTTGTTCGCTCGGAGTAATTGTTATTATTTTCATTCTCAACAGCAATGATGGGAGAACTTTCTTGACTTCATCTAGTGAAAGCAAGAAACCAGTTGCACTACCTCGTAACAAAATAAATAGAAGAACAAGCACACCGGTTTGACTGGACCTCTGTTTCAAATAAGGGAACGTAAAAAAAGAATGGAAGAAAGAGTTTTTGTTGAGTGAAATAGGCGCGAAAGCTACGCGCAGAAGGTTAGTTAGTCGGATTTCAAGTCCAAATCAAAAGCTCGCTGTCGATGCGACAGACAGTAGTTAGCACTTCGCATTAAACATCTGCCGCGGCAAATATCACGGCTGTCGTTTAGAGGAAGAAACGGCCTTTTTCGTCCTACTTATCGTGGCGAACAAGATCCCGAGTTTGTCCACTCCTCATGTGTTGGGCAGTCAAGTGTAATACAGTAACTTGGCAACTCGAGTCTGTCTGCTTGAATCATCTTTGGTAGACAAAACACGTGGTCCCGAACAGGCGACTCTGCATGCTTGCGTTTCGGATATCGTTTCAGCGGCAGCTTCTTTTTAAAGAATTTGAGTACACCTTTTGCATAGACTCTGATTCCATGCCCGCGACACACACTGTTTCTTTTTCTTTTTTTTCCTTATCCTCAAGAGGGTGACAGGCTGGTCACATGTCTTAAAGAAGAAACTGCCGTTGCTTTCCAAAGAACCACACCTCGAAATGAAACAAACAACAAGGTTCATTAACAAAAGTGGACTAGTATAAAGGCAAAAAGGTACAACGCTGGGGTCGTTTCTCTTGTGTGCCGAAATATTGTTACTCGTGTTAAAAGGCGTATAGTCTTTCGAGGTCATGCAGGAGCAATTGTCATCGTAAACGAGAGGACGTGTTGGCACACTACGAAAAAGGCAGAGGAATCAGTAAAAAAAATAAAAAAATAACAACAAAACAGAAGCCTCTGCCGATCAGATTCTGCTGCTTTGTCGCTATCAGAGGGACACGTCTTAAACTCTTCGTCGCGCGCTAAAAAAAACAAAAAAAAAACAAGTTGTTTGTCACGAGGCACAAGAGCACCGATTGCAGAACTCACTCCATCGGCACACCATTTCGCACGAGTACACGCACTCACACATTCATGCACGCTTTCTTCCTCACGACAAACACACGACGACAGCCCGTACGTGGCAAGGTGTTAGTTTACATACGCACGAGGCGCGCAAAGTAATTTCTTCATCTGGCGGTGAAGACTGAACCACACTGGCTGCATGTCCTCCACGTGTCCACGACGGGCTGGCACTCAAATAGAGGTGAACTTATTTACAGGGGAGGGGCAAATCAAGGGACAAAGATTAGGGATCCAACATAGACTGAGGTTATCAACATTGCTTCCAGGAATTCTCGATCACTTTGGCTGACACCAGCAAAGCCCGTCAGCCGCTTGCAAGAACCCAGAGCGAGACCCGCTGAGGTCCGACTTAAGCTATAGGATGAATGTGACACTGGCGAAGTCGCAGACACTTTTCCAGAGGCCTTCACAGCATCCTGCGGTCGACGCCTTGCCTGAAGCCTGTGCATGAGTCCCGTTCGCCTGAAAAGGAACGCGCCGGAGCGCTGTCTCTTGTTCAGGGGAACATGTGTGGCTCGGAGCCGGTCGTCACAATCCCATGACTTGTTGGGACAGTGGACTGGCGTCCCCGCTGGGCCCGTAGCTAGGCAATGGTGGAACACAAGCATCTAACGAGGTTTTAACCGTATCCTGAGCCCGTGTTTGGACCGCGTGACCAGTTCGGCCACAAGGTGGATTTTGTCCCTGAAGTCCACGGCGTGAATACAGAAGTTCCGCAGCACTGAGCACAGGACCACCTTCTCTTCCATCATGGCAAACTTCTGGCCTGAAAGCACAGGAAAAGAGTTGGTGCGCCGTTATTTCTCGCTAATTTTTGAAGTTTTCTTGGCTCTGCTTTTCTTAAAGAGCAAGCTGTCATGGTCAGGTCATGCAAGTACATCGCACGAAACGTAACCTGCTTTCACTGCAAACTGCTTTAGTAAGAACAAGAAAACTTTCGTGTTTATGCACACCAGGATTATTTTCAAAGCACGTGTTTTATTAGAGTCTTGTTACGAGTGCGTCAATGCAAAATGTGCCCCGATGCTCAAGTAATATTTACATGACAACATTTTGTAAGAGGGCAAGTACATCGAGCACTAGTTTCTAAAGCTGTTTGATTAGAGATATATGACTTCCGGATCAAACTCACAGCAGTCGTAATTTTGATATTTTATCAAAGATGTTTGTATTTTTAGTTTCTCTTATTAGTGGGCGTCGACTGGCAACACATTTCGCATAATCTCGTGGCAGAGTTAGCAGGAAAAGGCTCTCGGGGCAAATTTCTGCATTCTGATCACAATATAACATTATAGTAAAAAAAAAACATACAGTAAAATAAAATAAAAATGTTATTCTTACCTTACGTAAATTTACACTAAAACAAATATGAAACGAACAAATAACAAAGCTTTTTAACGAGGTTCATTATTAGATTATTCACTTAAACTGTTCGCTTTGAAGACAAGAAAGCACAAACAGTAAAAGCACAGGTTGTCTCGAAACAAGAGGCGTCGAAAAAAAAAAGAAAAAAAAAGAATGACTGATTACACAAAATACCTTGGGAACTGGAACTTGTATTTCAACTGGAACCATAGTTTTTTTTTTTAAATATGGGTCTGTGGTGCCAGTTCAGGGGTCCTTACTAAGTTTCTGTTTTATTTTGACTTCAATAGTTATGGAGGTGCCTCCTTTCGGTAATGTGCAGTTGTATTTCAAGCTTGAATTTATGTTTTCATAAATTTTTCTTTTGGTTCTTTTATTTCTTTAAAAGTGCAATGTTTTTTGTTTGTTTTTTTGCTTTCCTCAAGAAGACACTAGAAATCATTTTTCTCTGCTTCGATCCATGTTAGCAATTTTTACATTACTTTTATTAAGGGTATTTTGTAACAGAAACTATGACTGTAATGTTGTTCGTCGTGATTGGAGAACCGTGATGAATAACGTTTGCTCATGGGCATAGTTTTTGAAGAAGCCACAATTCCAGTTCTACGTCTGGGACGTAACTTTACACAACAGATTGTCGCGTAGACCTTGATCTTCAGTTATCTTTTTTTTTTAAATAAATGACTAATGTATAAAACTCTGCCTATGCAGACACTCACGATATTTGTTTTACGCATCACTCAACCACACCAACGCTTTCGGTCACAGCAGTCCTTGCATAAGCCAGACACGTAATCCCAGATTTTTATGCTACCCTACAGCCTGCAGTGTGCGGTTCACTAAAATGACGCGTAGGCATGCGAAGGAAGTCAATCAGACATGTCGTTACCAATGCAGTTGCGAGGGCCAGCGGAGAAGGGAACATAGGCAAATGGATGCCTCCCGATGCAGTTCTCCGGACGGAACCTTTCCGGGTCGAACACCTCAGGGTTCGGGAAGATCTCCTTGTCCCGATGAAGCATAAAGGTGAAGAGGAAACACGTCGTGCCCCGGGGGACCGTGTATCCGTCTGTTGAACAAAAATAATTCGGTGATTCAATAAAATTTCCTTCTGTTGCGTTAGGAAAATTAAATATCTACGACGTAGATTATTTTTAATGCTCTTACAAAATTATATTCTAAGCTCTTTTTTCAGGGGAACATTGTTCTATCATATTAAACAGTTACCGTTAAATTGTTACAGCCTTGTGAAGAAAGTCTTTTAGTCAGACCTGAAATTAGTTCGATCGTATGTGTTTTTGAGATGACCCTGATCAGAAAGCTTTTCCGATTCGCGCCAGCCAGGTAATAGTCAGTAAACTGAATTAGGAGTAATTTTGAATATTTATACTCGGTAATTTTGTACCTTTAATTGAAAACTCATAATAGAGGAAATTTTATTGGAAGCATGTCTTTAAAAATGAAAATTGTAAACCTCAGAGCGGAAGTACAATGCGCCATTTGAGAGGTTTGGTTGACAGTAGTGCCAAACCGTCACTCATAGTGAAGCCTGTTTCAGGGCAGCTACAATATATGTATTGTGCCTGTGTGCTAAGTAACCTTCAACGACTCATCATTACTACACGGCTACAGGCCTTTCACTCGAAGAGCAGAAGCGGTTCCCGACCCAAAAAATATATATAAGGAAATACGATGTTCGTCTGTAGTAGGTGCTGAGTAAATGCCTTAACTACTTCAGATTCATCTGCCTAGTCACTCTCCAGGTATTATTTTTAAGATATTTGTCCACTTTTTGCTATCACCCCATACTACAATATTCGCTCGACACGCACTCCTCGGTCAGAAGCAGCTTGAATGGGACAAGATCGGCGAAGTACAGTGCCTCTATGAACTTCATGTATTCAGCAATACGGAAAAGGTAAGACTTGGTAACTTTAGTAAAATAATCAAATAGTGATGGAGTTACGACGTGCAAGGAGTAAGATCGGGCATTTTCCACTGCGTTCCCAAAACTACTTTGTCCACGACCCTATAACTTCAATAAGACACCATCTGGTCCACCCAATTAAGTCGTCAATGTGTTGATTTTGTGTCTCGAAAATCCATTGCTTGATCACTACCCATATGAATCAAATGTATGAATATATAGAAACATTTAGCCTTAAATATTTTATAATTATCCGCTTTGTTGTAGGTCAACGCGACATTGTACAATAGGGTTCTCTGAGTATCTCCTTGTTTATTTACCATTTGTTTAAAAGACATTTCAAACTTCGTATCAGAAGGGTGATTCCACGAGAGATCGAACCTGCAGGTCCACTCTACACTTTTATTTTTTTCTGGTTTTTTATATGTGATGTACACACTAATGAATCGCACAAAACTGAACTTTTTTTTTTTTTTTTTTTGAAAACGCGTTTTCACTACGAGAAACAAAAATGTTTCACGGTTGCGCGACGGCCCTGCTCTCACCGCAGACTGCATTAGTTGCCACATTTGCGGTCCTGTGGAAGGCAGGCAAAGAGTGGTAGGCCAAAAATGTTTCCTGTTTCATGTAGGACACCAAAGTTTAGTCAACGGCATGCAATTATTATGTGCTTTTTGAATTAAAACAAATTATAAAAAAATGATAACTTTAGACCAGGTGCAACAAATACACAAACTTTCATGCCTTCTACCTCATTATGTATGGCATTAGCGACTTTGAGAACTATAAATAAAATAGGCCAGGGCATCTAAATTATACCTGCAAAATATGAACTTGCAATAAAAACAGAAACATGGAAATATTTTTTTTTGAAAAAAGCAACATTTTCAAAAAAATACCCATATTGAAAAAAACAAAATAAAAAACCCGGTCTCGATTTTATTAAAACTCTGGGGTACAACTCTCCTTAGGCCAGGCAAAAAGAATATACAAAAACATGTTGCATCATTTGCTTGGCACAAAAGTTCTGAGAGGTCAAAGTGGCTAATCATGTTGTATTACACCTGAGACTGCGGTGGATGAAATCAGAACTTTCAGTAAAAGGAACAGACACAGAGAACGTTTCATGATTAGCTACCACCAGCTCGCCTGCACACTCACCGTCTTGTCAAAGTGGCGGTTGAGAAGCGTCTTGACTCCGGCGTTCTTCGCTTCACCCTGCTGCTGGTATCTTTTTTTTTCTTTTTTTTTTCGGGAACAGTAAGCTTTTTTTTGCTACAAATAAGAAATTTATGTGTTTTAGCTTGCTGTAATAAAAAACATCTTTCCAGATTTTTTTATATTTTTTTTTCTTGTGGTTGTTTACGGGCACTCAAGAAAGTTTACGCTCCTTAATCGCGCTTGTACTTCGCATGTCTCGTTTATTAAAATTGTAGGGAACAAAAGAACGACGCTTCGGGTACAAGGCTACGGGGCGCTTATGTTACGGCGAAGCCAAGGAGGAGGTTCATTTACGTTTGCCATGCGGTTCGCGGTGGGTCAGGAGCTAGTAAGATATTTGAGCTCACGTTTGCAGCGGGGCAAACGTACACATCTCCCTTGGCTCCACTGCCGTAACATAAGCTCCCCGTACCTTTGTACCCGAGGCGTCGTGCCTCTATTCTCTACAGTTCTAATAAACGAAACTCGAGTAGACTTCAGCCTAACTCCGGCACGAACAGTTGTCCACGCGCTTCTTTCCTTACGTCAAAAAAGGTAACAACGACCTAAATATGACTCGTCAACGCCTCCCCTTGAAGAATATTTGGAGAATCCACAACTCTGGGCGCATCAAGGTGGATTACTGCGACAGTTCAGCTAGACTCTTTTCGAATGCGCGGTGGCAGAGTTGGTGTCGGCGCGTCAGTGATGTCATCTGGACGTTTGTATGTGTATGCCCAGGAAAGGCACAGATGCAAAGCTTCACTGCACGTGAACTTTGACTCTGCCTGGTTCGTGGCCACTGGCGTTGGTCGTCAGCGGGGGAACTCCTCGGTCGCAACAGCTTTGCGAAACCTTCGGGCTTCAATTGGTTTGGCGGCGCAGACGAAGCAACGGGAGAGGTGACAGACATCGCCGTTGTGCACTCAATGCACGCAGCACATAGCTCACTCAGAGTTTTTGCGCCGATTACCTCCGCGTTCACAAGAAGAAGATACCTTCCAACAGAACTTTTCACAGTGTCAAGCGTCTAGACGTTGAATTACTGCGGATGCTGCATGCTACCAGGATCTGGTAATTTGCAGGATACAGATCAGGTCTGCCGGCACTGCTTCGGACGCCTCAAGGCGCTCCTATCCTAATCTGCCGGCACACTTGATGAAACAGACGAGACATTTCTTCAGGAAGAAAAGCAGTCAATGACCGGACCAGGTACGTCCAACGTTTCAAAGTTTTTCCGTTGAAGCCAGCATATTCCATTTTGAACGGGCTCAGGAAATCTGATGGGTAGAGAAAACAGGCAGAGATTGAAAAGGAAGTGTTTACAAAAATACGCTCATGTTTAAGTACACAGACGATACTTCAACTTGCGCGTATTTTTGTCAGCACTTTCTTTTCAATCTGTGCCTGTTTTCTCTCCCCATTAGATTTTTTGAGTCGCTTCCGAATGGAATATGGTGGCTTCAACGGAAAAACTTTGAAATGTTGCACGTACCTGGTCAGGTTATTGACTGCTTCTTCTTTCTGAAAAAATGTCTTAGTAGGTTTCTTCAGGTGCGCTGGCAGATAAGGATATTAGCTCTTCTTCTTCCTGAAGAAATGTCTCGTTGGTTTCATCAGGTGGTACCGGTCAATGAGGATAGGAGCACCTTCAGGCGCCCAAAGCGGTGCTGGCAGACCTGCTGGTCTGTATCCTTCAAATTACCAGATCGTGGTAGCATGCAGCTTTCCACAGTGATTCAACATCTAGAAGCTTGACAGTGTGAAAATTTCTTTTGAAGGCATCTTCTTCTTGTGAACGCGGAGGTAACCGGCGCAAAATACTATGAGTGAGCTATGTGCTTGCGTGCATTGAGTGCACAACGGCGACGTCTGTCGCCTTTCCCGTTGCTTCGTCTGCGCTGCCAAACCAACTGAAGCTCGAAGGTTTCGCAATCCTGTTGCGACCGAGGAGATCCCCCGCTGACGACCAACGCCAGTGGCCACGAACCAGGTCGAGTCAAAGTTCACGTGCGGTGAAGCTCTCGATCTGTGCCTTTCCTGGGCATACACACACAAACGTCCAGAAGACATCACTGACGCGCCGACACCAACTCTGCCACCGCGCATTCGAAAAGAGTCTAGCTGAGCTGTCGCAGTAATCCAGCTTGATGCGCCTAGAGTTGTGGACTCTCCAAATATTCTTTAAGGGGAAGCGCTGACGAGACGTCATATTTAGGTCGTTATTACGTTTTTAGAGGTAAGGAAAGAAGCGCAAAGACAACTGTTCGTGCCGGAGTTAGGCTGAAGTCTACTCGAGTTTCGTTTATTAGAACTGTAGAGAATAGAGGCACGATGCCTCGGGATACAAAGGTACGGGGCGCTTATGTTACGGCGGCCGAGCCAAGGGGGATGTGTACGTTTGCCCCGCTGCAAACGTGAGCTCAAATATCTTACTAGCTCCTGACAGCCACCGCGAGCCGCATAGCAAACGTGAATGAACCTCCTCCTTGGCTTCGCCATAACATAAGCGCCCCGTAGACTTCTACCCGAGGCGTCGTTCTTTTGTTCCCTACAATTTTAATAAACGAGACATGCGAAGTACAAGCGCGATTAAGGAGCGTAAGCTTTCATGAGTGCCCGTAAACAACCACAAGAAAAAAAAATAAAAAAAAACCTCTGGAAAGATGTTTTTTTATTACAGCAAGCTAAAACACATAAATTTCTCATTTGTGGCAAAAAAAAAACAAAAAAAACTTACTTTTCCTAAAAAAAAAGGTATCAGCAAGGGTTGACGCGAAAAACACCGGAGTCAAGACGCTTCTCAACCGCCACTTTGACCTCTCAGAAATCTGGTACCAAGCAAATGATGCAACATGTTTTTGACATTCTTTTTGCCTGGCCTAAGGGGAGTTGTACCCCAGAGTTTTAATAAAATCGAGACTGGTTTTTTTTTTTTATTTTGTTTTTTCAATATGGGTATTTTTTTTAAACTGTGTTTTCTAAAAAATTTTTTTCCATGTTTCTGTTTTTATTGCAAGTTCATATTTTGCAGGTATAATTTAGATGCCCTGGCCTATATTATGTATAGTTTTCAAAGTCGCTAATGCCATACATAATGAGGTAGAAGGCCTGAAAGTTAGTGTATTTGTTGCACCTGGTCTAAAGTTATGCATTTTTATCAAAATTTGTTAATTCATAAAGCACATAATAATTGCATGAAGTTGCTTTAAGTTTTGGTGCCCTACATGAAACAGGAAACATTTTTGGCCTACCACTCTTTGCCTGCCTTCCACAGGACCGCAAAGGTGGCAACTAATGCAGTCCGCGGTGAGAGCAGGGCCGTCGCGCAATCGTGAAACATTTTTTTTTCTCGTAGTGAAAGCGCGTTTTCGAGAAAAAAAAGTTCAGTTTCGTGCGATTCATTTGTGTGTATATCGCATAGAAAAAAAACAGAAAAAATAAAAATGTTGAGTGGACCTGCAGGTTTGATCTCTCGTGGAATCACCCAGAAGTACCTTCGCCCTCTTTTATCTTTTAAGGCAGCACGCTCTTCTTCACCTAGCTTTTGAAGAAAAAAAAAAGTCGGAGGACGCTTAAGCTTTGCCTTTAAAAGTGGAACGCGATAGCGTTATCGAATTCTCGACCCGCTTGTGGCCTCTGCACGCCTCGTCTTGTCTCCGCCTTCTCGGCTTCAGTCTTTCATGGTCGACCCTGTCGCCGAGCAGGAGAAGACGTAGATGCGACATTCGCATTCGTAGAAGACGACAACTCAGAACTGCGCCCTGCACGGGAAAACGGCACCGCATCCATCGAACACGTGTTCTCTCCCGGCGGCCTACGGTGACCCCGCGGCAGGGGTCTCCACAGACGAACGATCACGGCAGGATCGCAGCACTACTGGTCGGACTCGGCGACGGACAGAAACTTTCCGCTCCTTCAGACAGACCAGCCTAGGTAACCTAGGTGTGACGTCATGATCCTATCGACCAATCAGAATTTTCGCGTCCCGGCAGCTTTTCTGGCACGGCACCGAGGCGGGCGCGCCACGAGCTCCCTAACGATCGTAAACGTTTATCTTGGCACTGCTTTACTTTTCTATCAGCACACAAAAGCTGAGGAAAATTTACGTTCTTAACAACGTTACGTTTTTCACTGGCTGAAAAGCGTAAACTTCCTGCTGATGAAATTCAGGTTTTACTCACTCACTACCACGTCTTCCATGAGTTCTCTTCCGATGAATGGCACCGATGGAAATAGCCGCTGGGACTCCTAGAACCAACGCAAAACAGAGAAGGTGGAATTGACATGATGTGCATTCGTAATTTCTTGACATCAATTGAAGGTTTATTAAATCAAGGCGCCCGTTCACTAAAAAACTTCCTCGCTAAATTTAGCAGAAAAATTTCCCCGCTAATTTTAGCGGAATAATTTACCCGCTAAATTTAGCGAGAAAAATTCCCCGCTAAATTTAGCGGAAAAAACTTCCCCGCTAAATATAGCGAAAAGAATTTCCCGCTAAATTTAGCGCAATAAATTCCCATCTAAATTTAGCAGAAAAAAATTGCTTGCTAAATTTAGCGGAAAAACATTTCCCGTTATATTTAGCGAAAAAATTTCCCACTAAATTTAGCGGAAAATTGTTTCCCCGCCAATTTAGCGGGACATTTAGCGAAAATTTCCCGCTAAATGGGAGGGGAACCGGAGGGGAGAAGGGTGGGGCACGGATGAGGAGGAAAGGCATACCCTCCTCTCCGTACCTTCCCCTCCTCCTCCTCAAAAGCTGCGCTCTAATTCGGTGTTACAGGGGATTGTAAACGTTTCATTTTTTAATAAGGACTTTATATGCATTCATGATGAAGTGTTGGCGAACACAATCAACACTGTGCACGCGCCAGGTACACAAAGCTGCACGTAAAACGTGCTGTAACCTATGTACGCACTGCGTTTGGGACAGGATCATGATGACTCAAGTGACAGCACATCAAGCTATATCTAATTCGAAGTCAAATTAGTCGCACTGATGTCTCGACAGTGATTAGTTGGTAAGCCTTGACATGGGGAAACTAATGTTTTTACTTTGAAGGGCAGCGCAGCCGTTAAAAGCACTCGTTGCCCTTCGGGCATCAAGGCGACCGGAGTGCAGTGTGTCTACCGCGTCTATATGTTCAGCCCTTTCAGTTTTCGTCTACTGAAATCATATATGGACTTTGTTGCTATAAGTCGCATTTCTGGCGGTGGTACAGCAGTGAAGGCGGACATGGCTGACGTCTGTTCTTCTGCACCTTGGTCTGCCGCAGATCAGTACATGGAAGCCCCAGTATTCCAGGGTTGTGCCACTTGCATCGGCTCACCTTGCTCCCAGACGCTTCTAGAACAAACCGCCAGGACTACTACAAGGCGTAGCTCGACACGCCGGCTCCTATGACATACCTTGCTTCCACTTGGTGGACAGTTCAATGAATAATGGTCGATATAATGTTTATGAAGCTAAACAGATTAGCCGGGGACAAGTTGCAGGTGCTGTACCTCCGTTAGCAAACTTCCCTTAGCTGTATCCACTTTGAACATACATGCACAAATAAGAATTTAGTACAAAGTGTTTAAAAATTACAGGAGGACACTTAACACTGCTTACGTGTAGGAATGCGAAAGCACCTGCGTTGCCGTGCATCGAGGACAATGTCAAGGACAGCGTCTAGGAGGACGTCTGCGACGACCTCTAGGACGACCTTAAGGACGAAGTATAGGACGACGTCGACGACGACGTCCTAGAGATCGACGCCAAGTACGGTGTCTAGGACGACCTCAAGGACGACGTCAAGGACGGCGTCTGGGACGACGCCCAGGACGACCTTTCCGACGACCTCAAGGACGACATCTAGGACGACGTCAAGATCGGCGTCTAGGACGACGTCGAGGATGATGCCCAAGAGGACGACGTCAAAAACGACGTCTAGGACGAAGTCTAGGACGACCTCTTTGGACGACCTTAAGGGTGACGTCTAGGACGACGTCGAGAACGACGCCCAGAGGAGGACATTTAAGGAGGCTGTGGCGTGTTTGCGTGGGCTACCACTTTTGCCTGCGGAAGCCGCCGTAGATGTAGACGCTGCTGCCGATGTCGAGGCCGCAGATGTAGACGCGTCGCCTCACAGTCCATCGCACGAAGCAGACAACGAGCACAGATGAAGTCCTAAGCGCACCTTCTGCACACGGCACTCCGGCGGTGACATCATGCTCCCGCACTTCAGCTTGAGCGTGAGCGGCGCGTGCTTGTTGGCGTATTTTTATGGCCATCTTTTTGGGCACAGCGACGCCACTTTTTCGCGTAATGGTATAAGTAAGGCTTTCGTCTTAATAAGTCAATATAACTATGTCAATCTAGAGTACGATTACCAGAGCCCTTGATTGCTTCGAGGTATCCCTGCAGGGTGCAATGGTGCTTGTTTAATTTACCTATTCCTCCTGCAGCAAACTGCATGGTGTCACTTGACCTACGTGCGCAGTCAACTTTAGAACACGCATCAGAAATACAACGTCCAGCATTTTTCTGCATCGCTCCACAATTTACCTCCTGGGGTAGGTTGCTACTCTTAAATCGAAAGTAACGTTTAGCAGACACGATAGGCGACCGGTCTTCCTTTTGCTGACGGTAATAACGGGGCTGCTTTTGAAGCTGCCGTAATAAAACATATATCGTACGTTCCTCTGTAATACTTACCTTTTGAAGATAACACCAGAAAATGAAAACAAAAACAGGAGACACAACAGAAATTAATAGAATGCGGGGCGTACATATTTGCGATCCTTATTGCTATTCGTACGGTTGGGATGAAGTTAATTAAACGCATACAATATTTTTGTTCGTAACTGAGACCTCAATATGTTAGAGAAAATCCCGTGTTGTGAAATACCTCCATCAAGCAAGTACGATCGTCTCGTTCCTAATTTACTCCATCGAATTTGGGGGTTTTACGTGCCAAACCAACGACGGGCATCTGGCACGCCCCAGCGGAGGACTGAGGATTAATTTGGACCACCTGGGGATCTTTTGACGTGCAACCGAAAGCTCGGTTACACGGCGCCTCCTCCGCAATAAGCCTCCGTCAGATTGCGGGCACCTTGGCCGGGATTCGAACTAATTTACTCCATCAATGAATTGTGTATATTACATGCACTTCAAGAAAATAGAAATCCCTGAAGCTTCTTGAAACATGGACTGTTAGAAAGGTGACGCCTCTGCAGAGCAAAACCACACAAGACTACACGAAAGCCTGAAAAAAGCAATAAAAGTGTTGCGTCAGCCTAGCTTCACGAATTCATTTGCCACTGAAGATAGAATAAGTATACAGGCAAGCTGGCTTATGTTACACATTTTTGAAAAACCGAAGACGGCCGACGAAAAAGGGGACAAACAAGGAAAGTTCCAACTTTTCCGTTTTTTCAAAGGTGTGTGTCATTTGCCACCACGACAGCTGCATATTATGTGATTAAACGTAGTTTAAGTTATGTCCAGCACTGCATTAAATAAAAACATTGCATTAGGTCAAGGTTGTGATCAGCCTCGCTAACTGGATGATTTATATTCGAAAAATTTGTATCAGTTAAAAAAGAAATTCTCAGAATTTTATCGCTACCGGTAGAAGACGAACCAGTCTTGGGGGTAGCTGAGGTTTCTACCCACTAAGGTTTCTCAGGTTAGTTGTTTTGTGCGGCAAAAAATTCACCGCAATTCTATAGCATGTAAACTAACGCTTCTAAGGTAATTTAGACGGCTCGCAAAATTTAGTTTCTCTACTTATTGCGCTGCAATTTACTACAGAAGTGCAAGCATGTAGTGGACATTTACGGTGAAAAAAAATCAAGGAATGAACCTACCTCGTTTAAATGAAAAAAACAAGAACAAAGAAAAATTTGCTCTGGGCAATCTACGCCGCCACTTCGCAGACGATGCACGCGTAGAGAAAGGTGCTGCCGACAGATGGCGTACGCAGCGTCGAGGGAGCGCCGGCCGATTCGGGTCGATAGCAGAGGATCTCGCAAACGAACAAGAATCGGCCGGCACTCCCTCGACGCGGCGTACGCCATCTGTCGGCAGCACTTCTTTCTACGCGCGCATCGTCTGCGAAGTGGTGGCATAGATTGCCCAGAACTGTTCCTTTTCTTTTGAACGAAATAAGTTTATTCATTGAGTTTTTCACTGCAAACTTCCACCACCTGCTTGCACCTCTGTAGTAGATCACAGCGCGATACGTTAAGAAATCGGTTTTAAATGGACGTCTAAAAATACTTGGAAACGTTAGTTTACATGTTTAAAATCTATAAAAAAGGCAAAAAAATAAAAACCTAAGAACAATTTTAGACGCAGGAAAGCCAAACGTAAACTTACACTTACTGGATGCTACGTCTTATTTTGCAGCAGCTACTAAAACTAGATTCATTTACTGTTTTGTTAATAAAAAATAGTAGGTACCGACGTCTCTGGCAGCTTAAGGAACGCAGAGCGTGGATAAAGCTCACGCTCCTTGCTTTATGATTAGTTTTTCGGCGAACTTAACAGTTAATACCGCCGACTCATTGGCTGCCGAACAATAATAGGATGCTCGAGATTCGACACGCCCTGCATTCTTGAGACTCTCAGGGACTGTAGATTTTTTTTTAATTTGTTCTTTGAGCTCGTTCCGAAAAATCTCGACATACGTAGATATCTATGAGAAAGCCAATCACTCCCATGGGCACTCAGATCAACATAAAAAGCTCGGCGAATTGCGAGGCAGGAAAAACGTTCCACGGAAAAATTGAGCGTGTGATAAACGACGCTAGCTCATCGTCATTGTAAGTATCAGATCGAAGCCGTTATTTTAGAACAAAATGTTTTTCTTTCCTGCCTCGTCATTTTCTTGTATTTTTCCGCATTTCCCATAGATCTCGGAGGTCAGTTTTCGGAGCGCCCTCAAGGAAAGCAGATATACAGGCATTTTTGTGCAATGTGGTACCTATATTTAGAACAGGGAGATTCACTTTAACACATTGTAGTTTCGCTAATGGTAACTTTTAACGCTGTCGGACCAGCGATAGTTTTGTGTTTAATTTATGGCGCACTGGTTTGGAGTCCCTGTAACGCACCTTCAGGGCGCACTCGAGGTACTTCATTTCCTTGAGGTCATCTGGCGAAATGGGGCGCTCCCTGTCCTCGCCGAAGATCCCGTCGAGTTCCTCGTGAATCTTCTGCTGGACGTCTGCGTGCAGCCCGATCAAGTACATCGCCCACGATATGCCCATGGCCGTCGTGTCGTGACCCTGGGAAACAACACATACTTGGACATTGAGTGTTTTGTGTATCTGTGCCAGGGGTACAAGGTTCTGTTAGATGAGGAAAGTTGAAGAGGAAAGTTCAAAAGCAAGGTCGAATAGCAAAGCTTGAATAACAAAGTTAAAGAGGAAAGTTGGAGAGCAAAGTTGAGGATCAAGTTTAAAATTCATATATTCGAATTTGCTTGCACACGCCAAGCAGAATCAATACCACCCAAGATAATCAATAAACGGTAGTTTTTTTAATACCTGCTTTTTAGGCGATAATTTGATAACCTTTTGTTCAAGCTTACTCTATAAGAAGTGTGTATAAGGCAATGATAGCTCATTATTGGCTCATTGTAGCAGTAGCTGCTCGTTCGCCCTAAAAGTTAAAATCCCACAAACATTAGCTCAATATGCGGTTAGTCATCCTTTCTGAATAACAATTTGTGCTTATATTAGTGCAGTGTTTTTATTTTATTTCTCTTCCTGTGCTCCGCTAGACCTTCGCATGAACGTCCACTAATCAGCCAATGATACGAAGTTCACACCTGTGTGGTGGAGTATTAACTTTAAAATATTAGCCTCAGTGCCACGTTTCGACGTACCAAAATGTATTGTAGGAGCTGTTTAAACGGGGATTAGTGTCAAAAAATACATGAGAGTTAGTTTTAATGGCTCTTATGAACCACGTTTTTTTGTTTGGGGAAACCAAACTGACACCAAGGTTTTAAATTAGGAGCAGATCTGCTTACCTCAAACATAAAGGTATCCACTTCCTCCCGGATGTCTTCCTCGGTGAGACTGCTATCTTGAATGTGGTGACTGAGAAGGAGATCCAGGAATGCCTGTCGCCTCTTCTGCCCGATCACCTGATCCCCGATAGTAAGCCCATCGATGACCTTCTGCTCCAGGAGCTCGGCTTTCCTTTCCCGTATGACCTGCGGAATTAATGTTGGGCCAATGTTCGCGCACTAAATGAAGGTTTCCAACTCCGATATGATCAAACGCGTAGTGGTAAAAGGAACTGCCATGTCCTCTCAGCTGTCAGTTCAAATTGGATGCCGTTGGCCTGAATATAACCACGATCGACGTTGCGGTTTATGTTTGAAAAGGCGACTAGTGACATGACCGGTTGGGGAAATTAGGTCTACTACTAACCCACGTACAGTGAGGAAGGCAAATATGCCAAACACGCAAGGCCCTTAACACGCGACTGCCTATTATTTCGCATTCCCATCACGGTAATACGGATGCTATTCTGGGTGTGACTAGAAGTGTGGCGCAAATATCCCACTCGTGACATTAACGGGAGTGGTAAATGTAACTTGTGGAGGTTGATCTTTAACCCGCATAAGTAAATTTGGATCGACCTCATGTACGGGCACCTCCACCACTCTGTGCGTATTCCATAAAAGCCGTCGCCAGTTGAGGTCTTTGTCTACTTATGAAACCAGTGACAGCACCTATTTGATTCGTATTCCTCCAAACCCCTCCTATTTTTAGATGTTCTTCACTAGATACCTTAAAGAGATAAGTTCTGAGTTTTAATGTCTACCCCAAAGTTCGTGCAGTTAAAACGCAGATTTAGCGATATTCTTAGCAGCATTCACAAACATTCATGAAATACCGTTTTTACTCGAGTAATAGCCGCACTATTTATGAACAAGGCCCTTGCGTCTGCACATATACAGCCAATGATCGCGTTGCGCATAAATAATATAGGGAATAACTAGATCGAGAACACGATTCTCCATACAAATGCAATCTTCACAGATGGTATCTTCGTGCGAAGACGTTTAGTGGTGCCTGGAGTTAAGTCAAATTTTGACGAGGTTCATTACCGACAACACTATGATTCGATGTGTTGGTTTTTTTTAGAGCCGATCTGAGCATCGAACACGCAAGATATAAACATGACAGCATTCACATGTTGTAAGAATTATATTGTTCAAAGTTAAAGTCAGATTAATGCGGCTCTATAAACATGTTATTAATTCGCAAATCCTTAGTCGTTATCGCATATATGTTTACTTCTGCTGAACATATGACATACTGAGTCCTTGTGTTTGGGCTAATAAAATGAATTTCTGCTACTATCTGCCGTACTTAGATGAACTAAATTCAAACATTACCCCACACTTGCCTGCAGGACTACTGTTACGCGCGGGGCAAGGGGGAGGTTCAGTTGCGAAAGAAACTAGACTTGGTTTGAAAAGTAGACTTGGCTTTTGGAAAGCCAACTTCACGGCATATATTTTGCTTAAGGGTATTTTCTATCTGCTTTTGGATTGCCATTTATTCCCATCATCTGATAATTGCGGCTAAAATTGTAAGTGAGATAATTTTACCAAAGTTTTTTTAGTGCTTAACTAGGTTATTTATTATATAAAAAAGCCTAAAAACTTCATCGGTATTGTTTCTAAGAAAAGAAATACAGCTTACAACTTTTTAATTTCATTAGAGTTGTCTGGATTTTGTCATCGCAGGGCAAACCTAACAGTCCTAGTTTGGAATGAATTTACTTAGTTTCACTAATAATACGTCATTCCGAGCGGTCAAAAATATTACTACTGAATTGCAGGAAAATAAATATTATGCAGGTGAAAGTCAAAGGCTACGTTTTTAAGAAACCTATGCATTACGTTGCTATATTTCGGGCAATTTCTGCAACCTCTAGAAAGGCATAAGTCAGTATGCGTGGTACTAACTGTAAATGAATAAACACATATAAAACAAACGCTGACAAAACTCGTTTAAGGTAGCTCATATAGCAGGTTTCCTCACCATACGATGGACGATTCTGGAAGAACTATTGTTAGGCCTCCTATGTAACATCGTCTAGCGGCTCTGTCAGATATTCATTAGTTACATAAGACGTCTACTACATCCTAAAAAACAGTTTTTTTCCTATGAAATTGTTGTATTTTATTTAAAACAAAATGCTGCGTAAGAACAGTTTAAATGCAAGAACGTCACGCTGATGCCCACCTTTCTCGTGAAATTGTGCAGCTGCGCAAGGTTGTCCTTGAACTTCTTCCCGAATGATGACATGTAGAAGACGTAGTTGGGCCAAAGCCAGGGTCGCATGACTCTCGCCATAAAGGTCTCGCCCACTCTTGAAGGAATAAAGGAAGGACAGCAAGGAGATCTGTGGTCACACCTTGATATCTTAAGCAGGGTCTACTTTGTGAGACCGAAATATTTGTTACTTAAGTCCTGACGTTAGTGCTACGACGCACCGCCACGGAGGGATTGAGGACAAAGAAGGGATGTTTGCAAATAGCGAATTCAATTCAGTAACACTTTGTAATTTATATATTTATGTATACACAAGGAGTTTTATTTTTAATTTGAACAAATCTTTTTTTTAAAAAAAAGAGGGGGAGAGTTAAACGGGTGCCGTCTTCACCATGTATTCATCAGGCTCGGCGGATATTTGATTAGCGAATAATCGTCATGCTAAGTTGACAAATTAACTAAAATTTGTTAACTTTTTAATTCTGGGTTTAGGGGCCATGTTGGAATTGCAGTACTGACGGAAATTACTACTAGAGGCCAGACAAATTTAAATACTTTGCGAAAGATAAAGGTTTTTAAGATATTAATCGATACATATTAGTGTTTTTTCGCCCGATTTAAAACACACGCACAAAAAGCGTGCATCAATCCTTGCTCACACTGATGCTTGGATGAGTGACGTAGTCGTTTATGTTGCGTCGTTGCTTCTGTCGAGGACGCAGCCACGAAAGGCACGCTACCGAGATAGTAACGACATGATTGAAACAACGACATCACTCTTCCAAACGTCATCGTGGGCGAGGCCTACGACGCCCTTTTTGAGCGCAGTTTTTAAATCGTGCGAAAAAAGCGCGACAATTTATCGTTTGATATCTATAAAAGCATTAACCTTTCGCAATTTTGTTTTTATTCGTCTCACTTCTAATTGTAATTGCTGTCACTATTGCAATTTAAACATAACCTCAAAACCAATAATTAAAAAAAGTTAATTGGGAGATTTTAGTTAATGAATTAACTTACCGTGACGATTATCCTCTCATCAAATGTTCGCCGAACCTGATGAATACATGGTAAAGACAGAACTCGACGAACTCTCACAGCCTTTTTTTTTAATATGTTCGTACGAAAATCAAACGTCCTGTATAATTTATATCTCTTATAATTTATATGCAGTAACGTTGTAGTCATTTCTTTTTCTCGATTTTCTTGTTTTATGCTGCTGTGCTGCTGAACTGTACAGAGGGATGGGTACTAGTTATAGTCCGTTGCAACCTAAGAACGAAGGGCGAGGGTAAGACGGGACGGGGAGGAGGAAGCAGACGGAACGCTAAAGAGAGAAGGAAGTTTCCTCCTCTCTTCTCCAGCGTTCCGTCTGCTTCCTCCTCCCCGGCCCGTCTTACCCTCGCCCTCCGTTCTTAGGTTGCAACGGACTATAGGCGACATGAGTCGCCTTTTGCTTTATCCTTCTAGATGTTTGTTTTAATAAAGCAATGTTTTGTTTTGACTTTTGACCACGTCCGCAGTATAAAAACAAGATGGCCTTTCCCAGCAGTCTAATGGAAAGGCTGCGAGGCATACAAGACTAAAGTCGCTGAGAGCTTAAAAAACGGAGGGTATGGTTAACCTCATGCACCTTCTTATTGCTCCACAGCCAATGCGGTTACGGCATCAACCAATCAGTACGTGAAAGAACAAAACAGGAAGCAAGATACGTAAACATAGTAAGTCAGTCTCTCCGTCTCTTAACCTGTCATTGACTATGAGATGAGCTATATACTGTTTGTATGACTGGGGTTAGATATCTAACCACATGCTAATGAAGGTAACGTTCTCAACATGAATAGCACTAGTAATAGCATTGATAAGGCAGCTAAGGAATGATAAAAATCGGAATCACAGAGAACACCTTGCTATGTAATATACATACTTTTAAGTTTTGTTATTACAACAAATTCTATAACATCTTCGAAGTCGCCACACAGTGTGTAATTGAACCAGTATTTTGACTGTATACTGCCCTGAACTCAAAATGTTTAGGAGGTTATGAGAGCTCTTGTTTCGGTTTATATTAAAAAAAAAAACATTTGAAGGTTACCTTGTTTTAATTTTTTATTATTAAGTTAGTGCATTGACTAGAGTACTTTAGTATCTGATACAACGTTCTGACAACGTTTTTTTACGAGGAAAACCCGATTCCATCAAGATGGCTTTGATCAGCCAGAAATAACGCAATTTGGATTTCGAAAATGTTTCAATTTTTTTTAGGTGAAACATTTTTTTTTGTTTTGCATTAAGCCATCTAACAGTTCTGTTCGGCGCTACCCTTATGACTGCTAAACAAGTGCGAAACAAATATAGATTACCTCAATAACTATGACAGTAAGGATCCTGTAATATTTTTAAAATTATTTTAACTACCAAATGCTTACCTAAACTGAAAGATAAACTGAAAAATAAACTCAAGGTGGGAATACAAGATGAAAGGAATGAACTAACAATACTTACTCGTACAACGACCTGACGTAGTGCGAGTTGCTATTTAATTGAGCATCTACCTTGACTCCCATTGCGGTTTCTGCAAAACAAAAACAAAAAAGTAAACAAAGTAGGCTTATCACAGTGTTTTTGTCGTACGATTTCTGCCATCGCCATTTCATGTTGTCGGGACAAGGTAGTGAGGAATGCAGAGCTTGGAAATGCTACTCGCGAAGGGTTTCCCAGGAAGGCGAGAAAGCATCAGCAACAATGCTGAAAAATGTTGCAGTTTCTTCCTGGTTTTGCGAAGGTGTGAATGGTGAATTAAAACAGGAAAGAGTGAAAAGACGTGTTGGGCCTGGAAGATAGTTTTCATTGTAAGAACTAAATAATAACGCGCCTTTTTATATAGATAGATTTCTGGAAATGATGAAATAAATTTAGTGGGTCAAGAAAAAGTTTTTTTTTTTCCTGGCGGAGCCCCTGCTTAAATCACGCTACTAAAGAAAGAACTGAGGACCGTCGTTAAAGGCGGTTTATTTGAAGCAATAAATAATTTCTTATGAGGATAAAACAATACGTAAGACACATTGTTGCAAAGTTTAGCGAGAATAAACATTGCGTAATCAATCATCCAATGCACTACACGACAATTTCTTTAGAGCCACGACACACCTCTCTGTCCAGCCTTCAATTAGTTGACTTCAGTGAAGAGTTCTTACCACCTAATCGTATATTCTGCAAAGTACTGCCATCTGAAAGTTACACTGTTTTAGATGGTTTTCTAACACAGCTCACACAGCTACACTATTTTAGATGATTATATTTTTAACGCAATTGATGCGCAAGCATGTAAACCTCTACACCATGTGGTTAGGATTTCATTTTATCGCTTTTAATTTAGTTGATACATGAAGTACTCAAACTTATTTTCAAGGGATATTAATTTTATGCAAAACAAAAGCTGGTCATTATCATTAAAAGGTATGTTCGTTTTTTTATTGAATAAAATCTGGTTGTCTCCATGCGTTTGGCATATTAAAGCCCGCCACGTTCTAAGAAAATCTTTACGTGCGACGATAATAATCCTGGAGAAGTGGAACAAGGGAGAAAAATGACAAACACAAAACTCCAAAGACAGCTTCGTTTGGAGATTTGTGTTTGTCCTTTGTCGCCCTTGTTCCCGTTTCTCCAGGGATTCTTATCGTCATTCTTGTCCAGCTCGCTTGCACCCTTGCATTAATTGTATTATCAACATTCGCGTGTGAGCTGCACTAATCGACCTTCGAAACACTTGTAAACTGTAAATTTAACAAGCACTTTTTATAATCATTCAGATATCGGGTAATCTTTGTGGTTTATGACTTTGAAAATACTTTTGCTCATCTACGTCCTTTTTACGTTAGGACCTCTGCAATAAAAAAAGTTAAAAAAAAACAAACCTTAGTTTATGTTAGAAAATAATAAGAATCAGATACGGTAGGAAGTTTCAGTGTTTGAATTGGTGACATAAAGCCAGATTTGATTCTGAGAAGAAATGATTACCTTGCTGATCCAGACTACAAAACCCCAAATAAACACAACTTGCAATGCGGCTTGTTGCATCGAACTAATAGAAGAAATCACCCACACTCGCTTTTCCTCACCACATATGATGTCGAGCGTGCATAGCGTGACCAGAGGCACAATGTCGATGTACTTCTTGTGCAGTTGTTCTTTGAGGTTCCTGACGAAGATGACTGCTTGTTCGTTGAAGACCGGAATGAAATCTTCGAGTATCCGAAAGTGGAATGCAGGGGTGAGCATCTTTCTTCTCCGTCGCCATTTGTTGCCTGAACTGGGAGCATTGAAAATCAGTCAAGGATTGTGGAGGAGGTAATTAATAATTTTATTACTCGACTGTATTTATGCTTGTAATTTTTGAAGCTTACATAAAACAGAAGTTCACCATGATTAACTGAGAAAATAGTAACGACATATTCCGAATTGTAAAATGATCTCAGTTGGCCTTTTTCTTTTTCAATTGGTCAACAGATTTGTACTATATTACCACGTATTCAAGTTACACTTATTTGCCATCAAAAACTACGCTGCTTGCATGTGATCAATAGTAAAAAAAAAAAACATATTGATATTTACCAAAACTATTTTAGTACTTACAACTGGGTGGTATCGGGTAGGGCTTCAGAACTCTCAAGCTACCAAAATGGTTCTAATAAAACGCAGTAATGTGATTGCTGCGCTATTCTCTTCAAACTGTGCCAACCTTCCGCCAACCTTGCGCCAACACTTAATTTCACATAATACTACTGTAAATATAATGGCTCAGGCCCCTCTACACATCCGCATCGTTATGGTAGGCTTGTGCGAATTTTAAGAACTTTCTATTATAGCCGCAAATAACGTACTAAACATTTGATCTCTCTGTCAGTGTCAAACACTGACAGTACTCGGAATGTTCGCGATATTTCTAATGTTCGTAGTCTGCTCTGGCGGGTAAGTTTGCTGTGTTGAGTGCGCTTCTCACCGGTCTCTTTTTGTACTGCAGTGAAGTGAGAACCACGAAGTAAGCATCCCGATTTCGCTTATCTTGCTTCGCCGCTGCCCACCCGAGAGCTAAAGGGAAGCCACTCCCCCAGAGCGGGACGTTAAACACGCAGGCGTCGGGAATATATTTATATATATATATATATATATACACATATTTATATTTATTTTTATTAATTTTTTAAGAAAGGAATTTCGTGAGTGTTAATGTAACAGCTCTTAGTCTGAGTAAAAATGTATAAATAAAACTGCGGCTCTTACCTATGGTAGACTCCAGTATTCTGGAGATATCTTTTTCTCAACTTCAAGATGTAGCAAGGGCACTCGCAGAACATTTATATGAACTGCTCTATAGGTTGATTTTTGTTTCAACTCTCCCGTTTAGTTGTCACCTTTATATGGGTTGTTTTTCGTTCGAGGTACAGTCAATAGAATGACTTAAAACTAAATTAGGTTAAGAAGTGGCACGACGATTGGAAATAACCATAACGACATTGACGGGATCGTTGTAAGAAGGCCTACCTAAAGTTCACATGCCGATTTTTGTTGTCACGAAGTTCTACATACAAAATGTTATTGATGTTTATAATTCAATTAGAAAACCTTTTTATTTTAAACCTGAATTAATATCTTTTTATTACAACCGTTAGAATTAAAAAAAAAAAAAAAACTTCAGTTTGTTTGCTCAATATTTTTCTAGCATTATTTCAGTGGAATATACTCTTTGGTTTACATTTTACTTCATACCTAAAATGACCATTCAGAGCGGTCCCAGTGCCTTTCATTGATCAGAGCCTTGTTGCCATACATAGTGCTTCTTGTATCAGCGCGTGAAGAAGGTTCGCACAGCTGGGTTCCGAGAGGTCAACTAGGCCTCGCCTTTTCTTTTGGCGACTTGTATAGAACTCTACTGGCACCCGGTTGCCAGACACAAGGTTGGTTGACTGGTAGAGCACGCTCCCTTTACACTTCTATGTGAAACTAAACAGCTGGTTCTGTGTTTAAGGGAATCAAACCTGCCGTTGCACAGAAGTGTGCAAAGTAGGCATTTTGTTTAGTTGGATGGGTCAATACACAAATCTTAACAGATAATATTCACAGTGGTATGAATAAAAATGAAGCGTGTGCTTGTGCTCCAAAAGTACTTCTTGCTGCTCCATAATGGACCTTTGGCTGCTCCAAAAGGTGCTACAAAATGACTCGGGCCAATCACATCACTGAAAACGACACAAAGCGCAATAAACATTCTCTTGTCAGGATGTGATCATTGTTAACTCACAAATTTCACAAAGACAATTTTAAAGAAGGTATGACTATAAAGCATTCGTCTCACCTCGTTAATAAACCGGTGCCCAACCAGGGGTGTAATAATGTGTAGTCGAAAGACTTGTCTAAAACTGTATTACTACTTAATATGACCTGCAAGGGTAAAAATACATTGGGTCAATTTACACATGTGCACATTCACTGAAGAAAAAATACACATTTTAAGTACAACAAGCCGGTACTCGGCCACAAACGCTCCGCAGATCATGCAACTATATTTAACATTGCAACAAGAAGACGAAGAGTATAATGCCCACTGCGCATGAACTTATATGACCGATTTTGTTCCGGATGCCTTTTGTTTAACTATTACTACCGAAGATGCGCCACAGGCCCCATGTTATTTGGAGTACTATGCTTGCCAAATTGTTGCTTATTAGCAGAAGGATATGCCGTAATATTTTAAAATGGTTTTCCCAGTGATTAACTATCAAATCTCTATTCCACTGTTTTGTTTTCAAGGTGCGATGCTCAGTATATAAGTGAAGAACGTTTACCCTGTCCGGTGCAACCTTTTCTTAGATCATTAATTTAACGTTATGGAGGGATCATACTTCAAATACACATTCATATATATATATATAAAAAGCCTGTATCGGGATGTCTTGTTTTGGAAAACTTTATTTGTACTTCAAGCTCTTGCAAACTCCATGGAGTGAATATTTGTGCGAAGAAGAGTGGGAAGAGAATGATTCGACAAATATGTTTATACACTAACTCGGATTAAAAACTACTACTGGTTGGAGCTAAGCTAGTTGGTTCATATTCTTTGGTGGTGCCAGCTGAACACTAATAAACCCAAAACTATACCACCGCTGGAGTATATTCCAGCGGTAGTATATTTCTGTGTTTAGTAGTGTTCAGCTGGCCCCACCCATGGAATAAAATAAACACGCCCTATATTCGCAATATCCCATTAAATGAAGTTTTGGCGATGTCTATATAACCCAATGAAAGTAAACTCAGCACCTGACTTAAAAAAAAGAAGTAATAACTCGTCACATATACAGGGTGTTAACTCGTCATATATACAAGGAGGGGGCTAGAACTCTCTTTATTGCGTATTTATTAGGCTCGGTGGACATTAGGTGAGCTGCAAATCGTCATGGCCAGTTGACTAATCAACTAAAACCCGCTAACTAAAATTTAGTCATTGATTTCAGGGGTCACGTTGCACTTGCAGCATCGACGGCAATTGCTATTAGGGGTCAGACCAACGAAAATAATTTGCAAAAATGTAATAGTGTGTTAGATATACATTTACAAATTTTCATGTTTCTCTGTTCGATTTATAAATTTCGCGCGAAAGCTCCGCGAGAATAGCCCACAATGACGCTTGGAAGAGTGAGAAAATCGTTTCAATAATGTCATCATTATGTGGACAGCATGTAACGTTACTATACTTGGTTTCACCATAAGAAAAGACGCAGCCGACATTACGGCCTGATTGGACCAATCATACAGCGTGAAAAGCATAACATCATAATGTTCGTCATGTTTCCGTACGTCTTCTATCATTGCTGACCAAATCCTAAAGGAAAACTCTTCGAGATATAATTTTTCTGCACAAGGTGGCAAATGGCGTAGTTGATTCGGCGCAACTCCTTGCGAAAGTGAACTTTCATATTCCATTCGCTCGCCATGTAATACCTTACCTCTCTCGCGGAATCAGTCATTATATAATACCTTCTCTCCACCCCACCTTGACATATCTGGACTTATGTTGAAACGGGGTATAGATTACCTTAGTTACGGAACTTTCCATAGACGCTGCTACCACAAGCATTACCCCCCCCCCCCCCCCCCCCCCTCGCCTCTCGCCCCACGTCTCGCCTCCCGTCGTTCGACGCACCGCCATTTTGGGGTCGGCTGCTATGGTAACTGCAGTGTATTCTATGAAATACATATGTTTTTAAGCACAGCGTCTAGATGATGTTTGGCCGCACTATATAGAATACACAGTTTTGAAACGAAAATCTAGATGGCTCCTCAAAACAACCGGAGGCCTACTGAAAGGGGTGGGGGGTTCCCCTCCGCGAGAATTTCAGAACCAAGCTAATCTACTAACGTTAACGGCATGTTCTTAATGGGTGCGCTGACGACAAGAAAAGACGTGACAGAAACGACCACGTCACTCTTCTAAATATCATTGCGGGCAGGATTTGGGGCGCTTTTTTTGCACGCAATTTTTCAATTGGATTAAAAACATAAAACATTGATACTATTACATTTTCACAAAGTCTTGTAATTCGCCTGGCCTTTAATATCAATTGCCATCAGTGCAGCAGTTGCAACGTGACCTCTAAAACCATTGATCGAACAGTTAATTAACCCATATAATACCCGTGCCACACGGGCAACTCAAATGCCATTTACAACAAATAACATTTGAACGATCGGCCAATTAGCAAGCGACACTCCGAGCATGGGGCGTTCCACGCGCGACAGATCACGAACCGATTCGTCGATCACATGAATGTCATTCGTTGTGAATGGCATTCGAGTTGCCCGTGTGGCACGGGTATTAGTTAATTAGCCAACTTAACATGACGATTATTCCCACATCAACATCCGCCCATGCCTAATAAGTACATGGCGAAGACAGCATTCTTATCACTCTCATCCCCTTTTTTTAAAGAAATATTTTCGATTTAAAGATTCACACTTTGTATATTACAAAAAACAATCGACTTATTATTACAGAACAGGACATTAAAATTAAAGGCACAGTAAAAGAACAAAAATATATTTGATCTAGAAATCGTTTTGAGAGTGATATTTATGCACCTAATTGGCAATGAGAAAGCATTTGATAATCTGTACTTTTTGCCTCGCCTAAGAGTACCAATAAACTGGCCCGCGCTAACCATGCCGTATTGTCAGCATTACAAATTTTAAAATCCATAAAAGGGATACTTGTAGGCCGCTGCCTCAATTGTTCTGCATTGAATTTTACATAAAGGGAAGCTGAAGCACTTTTCAAACAAATCTGAGTCAGTAGAGGACTCCTATAGCTTTTTGTCCCGTGAATTCAGTCATCGCACTTCTCCTGGGCAGCAGTAAACGTAAACCGCATTTATTTTGAAAAATACGTGCAGCGATTGCCACCGGGCATGTGGCGATCCTCTCTGCCGCCTGTTATTTGTCCGGAGCGTCGTGACGTCATCGTCAGAATCCCCGAGTCAGCTTAGTGACGAGCAAAGGTCATGCGACCCCGCTTAGGACGTAACTTTTGCTAGTTTTTTTCTCTCCATTCTCGCGCTTTGCTACCGTCGGCGAGCCGCAACAGGCGGGTCTACGTCGAAATTTTGATTGGCTAGTACGACACTCCTACAAATGATATCGAAAAAAAACTTAAGATAATTTTTAAGGTGTCTGCAACATTACAACTTTTACTCTTCGAATTCAAGGATCTCTTCAGCTTGCCTTTAATAGTGCTTCTTATTAAAGTGGAAACGATAAGCTATGATTAGCATGCTGTCAAACTCGCGAAGAGTTCACAAAGGACATTTTTCACACTGAAAGTTCTTTGGTTAAGACTTCATAACGTATATTGTGAATACAATTGAAAACCTTGCTGTCATAAAAACACCCTAACATAAAAATAACAATTTTCTTAGAAAATAACATTCACGCTGTACGACATCCTACAAACTACATACTAAAAAAAGCCCTTGAGTCTACTTTTTCTCACAACACTCGGAGAGCCAATCAGCGCAACTTACAGAGGCAGCTCAGCGAATGACGATGCCGAAACGTATGTTTAGACCAAAAAACGCAGCTTGAGTTGTGACATTAAGCAATGCAAGCGTGACGTTTTGCATTGCTTAATGTCAACTCAGACTGCGGTTTTTGGTCTAAACATATGTTTCGGCATCGTCATTGGCTCAGCTTCCCCCGTACCTTGCGGTGATTGGCTCTGCGAGTGTTGTGAAGGAAAGTAAACGCACGGCCTTTTTTTAGAGTACACTTACCTCGCCCCTCAGTGCACTGAACGGGCAAATCAAATTTCTGCGGGATGCTTGCTTTCAAGGAACTTCTAGTATGTTTGAATCGTAAATTATTCTAAAGATATATTTATAAATTTAGTACCATAGTATGGAGCCAAACATTGGGTATCGTGGCAATAACTTAACCAGCGAGTCTCTGTATGAATACTTCAAAACTGAGTTTTAATCTTTGTTTTTATGTTAATATCCGTCGCCCAATAATGTTGAAATATAAACTACTTTATATACGACACTTCTCACGTGAGATGCAACTGGCCCAATTGATAAATAAATAGCTGCACTTTTATGTTCCTATTCACGATCTTAAAGGGTGTTGTTCCTGTAAAGAAAGGTAATATAAGAAAAGCTGAGGAGGCTAATAAATATTCTGTCAGTTTTTTTTTTTAAATTTTACTAGTCAGTTCTAAGTAGTTAATATTCACTCACCTCTACTGTTTCTGCCTTGAAGAAAGCCACGACAGGTCTGAACCCCAGCCAGAACCTGAAGATTCTGTCTTTGTCGTGAATCTGGGCTAAGCCACACATTGTCTGCAGCAGCACTGTAATATAAGAAATATAAAAAAAAATCAAACAACTTGATTGTTACTGAAGATTGTCTTAAAAGTTGTAGAATATTGCTAAAGTAGATTCAAGTGATTATAAGAACAATCAATACTTTTATTTTAACATGTTAGAGCCAGCACTTTCCTCGATTTTCCTGAAATAACCGTACTCTAAAAAAAAAGTCTGTGCGTCTACTTTCCCGCACAACTTTTGGAGAGCCAATCAGCGCAACTTACGGAAGAAGCTCAGCAAATGACGATGCCGAAACATATTTTTAGACCAAAAAACACAGTCTGAGTTGTGATATTAAGCAATGCAAGCGTGACGTTTTGCATTGCTTAATGCCACAGCTCGTAGTGCGTTTTTTGGTCTGAACATATGTTTCGGCATCGTCATTCGCTGAGCTTCCTCCGTAAGTTGTGCTGATTGGCTCTCCCTAAGTTTTGCGGGAAAGTAGACGCACGGGCTTTGTTTATAGTGTACTCTCTTTTGGAAATAGATGTAATAAAAACATAATCCACATTTTTTTAAAGGTATTACAATTTTTCTAGCACAATGTCGCCTTTGGTCATCGAACACATAATTACAACTCACATATTTTGTTTTTTATCATATCTAATACAGTTATTGTTAATGTGACTGACACACACGACAGATTCGCATGTATTTTATATATAATACAGTTGGACATTCCACTTAATAGAGGTACCGTAGTCACCGTAAAACAAATGTTTTCGGTATTTTTAGATGGCTGATTACGTCAACTTTTTTGTACATCGTCGCCATGTGTTACGTTCCACCAGTCTTTGCCCTTTCCTTTTAGTCAGAGCAGAGGCAGCCTCACTTTGTCTTTCACGTCCAACTGCTTTATACGCACACATTACTTCTACAGGCTGTCTCAAATAGCGGCCGGGCGCTTTAAATCGACCGAAAAAATCGGTTTCTTAACCTATCGCGCTCCAATTTTGTGCAACGTTGCCCATAGGTGGTGCATTTTTTCTATAAAATTTGCAAGGAGCGAACGTATCTCGGAAAAGTAAGAAAAGAAAAAGGCTTAACTCCTATGGAAACTCAGCGAAGCCACTGGTCTTCAAACAATATTGCGCCGTTTGGCACGGGAGACAAGAGATGGCGCAAGCGGTCGCGACGCCAACTGCCGCCAACGAACGAGCATACGGCGCCGAGAGCCGGCGTCATTAGTAGACAATCTTTTCGACTCAAAAGCGGCACGCGTTCCGCAGGCGGCGACAATCCCAGAACCAAAAACAGGCGCGGTAACAAGGAACTGCGATGTAGGCGACATAAGTAACCCGAAAAAAAAAAAAAGGTCAAAATAACCCGACAAACTATTTTTTTAATCGTTTATGTGCCCATTCAATGTGTTTTATTAGTAAGGATGATAAAATAATGCATTTTCAACTGACATTGAAAAAGCTCGCGCCGCTTTTCAGTCGAAAATATCGTCTGCTATTTGACGCCGGCTCTCGGCACCGTATGCTCGTCCGTTGGCGGCAGTTGGCGTCGCGACCGCTTGCGCCATTTCTTGTGTCCAGTTCCAAACGGTGCCCTACTGCTTGAAGACCCGTGGTTTCGCTGCGTTTCCATAGGAGTTAAGCCTTTTTCTTTTTTTTACTTTTTGCTCAGGTAAGTTCGCTCTTTGCAAATTGTATAAAACAATGCACCACCAGTGGGCAACGCTGCACAAGATCGTAGCGCGATAGGTTAAGAAACCGATTTTTCCAGTCAATTTAAAGAGCCTAGCCGCTATTTGAGACACCCTCTACATTCCTTAACAAAGTGTTTCTGGTTGCGCGATTCAAAACCTCAAAAATATGTTTAAAGGCTCAAGAGGAAAAAAAGCAATTAATTAGCATAACAAGAATTGCGACATAGTTATAATAGTGGCTTCATTCTGATGCAATGAACATAAAAAAACTCCAGGATATTGCCACTTTTTTCTCCTATTTGAAAAGAATGTGTTAAAACTAACGGCAATTAAACGTGAGAGTACGCAATCTGTTCCAGTTGTGACAACCGTGGAAACATTTAGGTGAAGGGTGGCACGCTAGAGTTTCTCAAGACGATTACAACAAGACTTCCAACACTTCACGCTAAACGTCCTTGGCCAGGAAAAAGCGACCAGGACTTCCTTTCATACACTTGGTGGTTCGCATGGCAACCGTACATTTTGCTGCACGGTCTTCCGGTTTAGTTTTGTCGGATCCACAATGTCCGGAACGCGTATTCGGGTCACTCCAGCTCTCTTCTCAGCGGTGCCAAGGGCTACATCCTGGCAGCGCAGCAACGTTTTTTCTTAAAAAAGACGTCCATTCGTCTTAATCGTGCTAATTTATTTCCTGGTGTGGTCCTCTTTACGCGCTTCCTGTGGTGCCCATTCACACGAACTCTATCGAATGTTCATATTTCTAATAGATATTTGTATTTCTTTTATAATTCTGGCTTAAACCGCATTTTTTTATTGTTTATTCAGATTGAAGATTGTAGCAATTTTGGAAATTGGAGCTCATCCTGAGGCTGAAGGTCGTTTTCGCAAGAGGTCCCTCACTTCTATTTTCCGTTTGGAAACCTTGTCTGAATATCTAAAAACAATTGGGGCCTCCGCAATGGCTACCTTATTCAATCGAGTTCTTAGTGGAAGCAGAAAGCACCAAAACAATATCACATAAATACCATCTAAGGTTTTGCAATGTTTTGGCAAAACAAGCCTATAGCATTGTACTACATGATAAGAATATTCTGTACAACGCTGTAATAAGAGTAAAAAAGAACACAAAGACGCTGCCAATTTTCACGCCTATTTAGAGCTTAACCTATCGCGCAAGCTCTTCCTGAAGTTGTTAATTTTACTTTTATGCTAAGAATATTAACAACACGCGTACCTCTCCTCGTGTAATATTCGTTTGAAACAGTCGACAACTTACATTTTAGGGAAATATTTAATAAACACCTTCGTCAGCACTTACTGGCGAAGAAGAGTACACGAGCTATCCAGAAATAATTAGTCTTTCGTACCTAGAACAAGGCACCAGCAAGGAATTTTACTTATCCTAATTTTATGACTATTGTATATTGCAAAACATTCAAGGCACAATTACTCAAACTTCAAGTTTAATTTTATTCTATTTGTCACGTAATTAAGTAAATGAATATCTACTATTGTTGATTTTGAAGGTCCTCTCACTGTTTTACACTTGACGGAAGATACGGTGGAGCACCAAGACACGATAAGCTGCGTGAAACTAAACATTAAAAAAACAATGTATGAACCGGTTAAGGTCGCAGGACTCAATGAACAGTGAAGGTACATTACCTCATATTATTGTGAAGCCAATTTGTTTTTAGCACACTATAATATTTAGATTTGTCAGTGGAGTGAGTTCAAGGGCATAGTGTATTTGAAGTACTCGTCGAAATAACAACAAAACAATGAAATTAGTCTTGTTTTTAAGGCTGGCCGGTTTACATTATTCAGTTCATATTTGCTTCACTATACAAACGGGATCATAAATACAAACACGGCACACTCAATTGTCATATGCTCTCTGGAACTCTCCGATAGATCAACATGAGTATTTCTAGCAAACTACCGTAGAGTGGAGTGGCAGGTGAACGCATGATATCCTTAATTTTAGAAATGACTATATACATATATTAAGATGATAAAGATAATGGTTGGAAAGAGAACACACGAGCCATCTTATTCCGTAACTGGTTGTCATGCCACACAAGTAATGTTTAAACTGCACTTTTTTTTTAAAAGAACCCAACGACCAAGCCTTGAATAAAACACTATACAAGATGTCCCCCCCCCTACCCCCCCCCCCCCCCCCAAACAAAACCTTTACAGGGTTTGCTTTTCCGCAAACATTAGGTGCCCATCGCCGAATGCTCATTTTCTTGATGCCAAAGTTTCAGCACGAACCGATTTGTTATTCAAAAGTTATACGTGGTTTTATAAAAATTTAATTGGGAAAATGACGGTCGAAGTGTCGCTACAGGCTCGAAGACATGGAGCTCTAAGGCGCCAGAAACCGAAAACGGGCAAAAACGGCTCCATTTTCCCATTAAAAGTTCAGAAAATCACTCAAAACTATTAAATAGAATAACAGTTGCTGCTGAAACTTTGACATCTGGTTGTGACCTCAAGCGCTACCTTTGCGCAGGGAATAAGCGTTCGACGATGCGTAGATTATTTTTCTGGTAAGAAAACCCTGTACATTCTGGGAGGCCCCCTGTAGGTCAATGATTACAAACGTTTGTCGTAATTATTTGGGACTTACTTTAAGACATGACTCAAAATACTAAGAAACTGCGTTTTGTTGTTTTCTAACTGACAGTAAAGTATGTATCATATAAATTTTGCTGACCTCGAGAAACGTCTTCCTGCAGTGATGAGAAAAAGAAAGCACACCGCAAAACCCACAAAAACTTGCGAAGCGACTTAACGATATCTCTCGTCTTTTTCCCGTGTTCCAGGGGCCCTGCAACTTACTAAGTGCTCGGCTTCTCTCAAGAGAAATCAGCACACATCAGCCCCGGTAATATTATCAAACATAAGAAGGCAAAAAGTAATTAAGTGAGGCTGTATCCTCTTGCCTTATTTAGTGGGTCTCTGGCGAAGAGGGCGCGGCGTAGCACACCGAAGGCTGAATAACCACGCTTTCAAACTTCTAGCAGGTGCGTGGGGACATTAGCCTGGGAACTAGGTCACTCTGCCCCCTGGAGAAAGTCCTGATTCAAGGGGCCATCAAGGGTGCTCACCAGGTAATTCCAGCAACTGATCCTGCTTGCCTTGACCTTCTCACCGTTCCTTTTACGTTTTTTGTTTTGTTTTACGTGCTATCTTGCCTCGAAATCTACAAAGCACTTTTACTCTCGACTCGTGGTGCTAAAGTCTTTGAGGCACAGCCTCTCTAATTTACTTCTCTGTGGCCTTACTTCAGAAGAGCGACCTTGACTTGAATAAGTGGGGTAGAGCGTTCCAGTCGTATTGCGCACTACTCCGGATGTAAAATGAACAAAAAAATATGTTCCCTTATCATGCGAGACCGCTGAGCATTTTCATTTTGGTGGGCCTGTCTCTCAGCCCGGTGTACTTGTCCTTGTCCATGTGCTTTGTCCTTGTCTTGTCGCGCTGTTTGAGACTAGTGTACAGGCAATGTTCCAACACCTCCTAAGCAGCAAAGCCGTATAATGCTGACGTTTCCAAGTCACCCAGCAGATGCCAGCGCTGGGCACAGACTGGCTACGAGTGCTGAGTCAGCGTGTAATGTAACTAATTGTGGTTATATAAACCAGATTTATAACCCGAGGTAATCCGTGTGGCCCCGTAAATTCCCTGGCCGGCGCAAAAACTATGACAAGAGCATATATCGAACATTCAATTTGTGCCTACTGCTCACCAACGCAAGAAATTAATATCTCTTGAAGGGCAACTTCACTCAAATGTCGCACGTGGTCAAACACATGGTACAAACAAAGATGTCATGCATCTCGCGACCGGGCGCACGTGTGGTACGCTCCTTTCCGCAGACTCCGCTGCGCCCGACGGCACCTGCACCACCGCGGCCGCAGCTGCCGTTTAATGTGTTACACGAAGAAAAAGACCCGTTTTCCATAAGGCATGTTTGGTAAACATTTGTAGAGGGTGACATGTAGTAAACCCCTTGTAAATATATTGCGCCAAGCACGATGAAGCTTGTAAAGCTCAATTTCCGCTGGAACAAAGGAAGTATGTCGCGGTCAGGAGAGTAGTGCATTTAATATTTCTTAGGACAATGTGGCTTCTATGGCGCTTTCTTGCAAACGACTATCTACGTTTATGACGCTTGACGAAGCTGAGATAAGATGCACGCCAGATCGTGCGCTTTCTTCGCCCTATTACTGACTATTGCGCAGTCGTGTGCGGCGGTTACTGTAGGGCTTTGGGGCGAAAGGGACTCTAAACATCACTTTAACATCTCGAAAAACATAGTGACACAAAAACATTAAAAAAAAAGACACAGCAATACTTTCAATACTCGTTATCAGGAACTGTAGTATCTTTTAACACTCCTGTACCACGGGACTTGGAAATGCTCCCAGGTTATTCGGGGCTCGCTCTATTTTATTGGCAATTGACAATTATTGGCGCTCTATTTTATTGGCTTCGTCTTTAGACCGCCAGGCGATTTTAATATTTAATTCGCTCGAGAAGGCTATCAAGTGAACCTGCCGCTACAGGTTTCTGCTGTAGCCTGTATGTGCCGTCGATTTCGCTGGAGTCGCCAATATTTCGTTTCAATGTAAGTCCGAGCGCAGCGGATCACATGATCTGACTGAGCCAATCAAGTGCCGCCAAAAGTGCATCGTCACAGCGCTCATTGTCTTTGTGGTATGCTATCAGCGGCAAAATCAATCACACACAGAAAAAAAAATGAATTCAGTGTGCGTCGCGATCTTACGATACGTGTATAGATGGGTGTCCAAGCCAGTTTGGGTTTTTTTAATGCAAAAGCATTGACTGTCCCATGAAGCGAAGCCGGCGGCGTCTGTAGCCGTTATCTTTAGCTGCGAAAAATGGCTCTTAAATTCGCATTGACTGAGCGAAACGGCACCTGAACTCCCCATTCCCAATAAAACACAAAGAAAAGCACAGCAACGCAGATGCATTGTCACGGAAGCCGTGGAGCCGGCTGGCGCGCCGCGCCTGCGCAGTGGGGGAGCGTGACGTCACCGCCGGATCGCCATGTGAAAAAAAAAAAAAAGACGTGGCGTGCTGCTTGTAAAAATGCGCTGCGTGTAAGAATGCTTTCGATTTCCTACACGTAAGCAGTCTTAAGTGCCTTTGCGAATTATTCTGACGTAACCGAAATTTTCAAACATATTGGTTTGGTTAAAGAATAACACCAAACTGGTTGAGACATCTGGATAAGCCAATGCGCGTAACCCATACACAGTAGGCTTGCTCAACAGAATTCAGACCACGAATAAAGTGCGAAATTACTTTCTTTTTTTTTCAATTCACTGATTGATATAGCTAGCGCTTTATTGCAGTGCTAATATAACATATACAACAAAGTAAATTAAAGAATACGCAGCTCAGACAAAAATTGCTCGAGGAAGCACATGCATGAAATAGGAAAGGTACATTGCATAATTTAAACGTTGTAACTAAGCAAAAATTGTTCAGTCACTATAAAATGTATTGCAGCATTTGGAAAGGGATAACATAGCTACATTAAATCATGAAAAACAAATGCGAAAGAAGCAAACCTTACAGAAAAACAAATGCGAAAGAAGCAAACCTTCTAACACACAGTCCATATATCTGATGCAGGTAATCATTGATGAAATGTAGACACCTTTTTGATCAAGTCGCTGTGTGAAAAAAGAACTATATTGAGAACAGTTATAATAGTATCATCCAAAATGCAGCATAGTGAGATTTAAGAACATACACGCACACACTTTAATTTATACGGATGTTTCACGTCCATCATGATGTCTTGGCTCAGACACGTCCGCGTTTAGACATGAATGCTTCGTCTAGAAGCCATGCATAGCCTAAGAAATGAAAATTTTGCTCGGAGCACATTTACAGTAAGTACTGATGTGAATAGTGCAATGCCCAGTCATTCTGGCGACAATAGCTTCCCGTAGTCCCATCAGCACACGGTATCTGTCCAGAAGGTCCAAAGTGCACCATCGCGAGGGAACTGATGAAATAGATCTCCTGGACTGCACAACTGATAGTTACCAAAGTTAGGAACAGAACTTCAAGGACCTTTCCTTGGTTTGCCAGCCACCACAGCTATAGGCATCAAGATAGAGCCTGCACACGAGTAATTTCACACGACCGGTGCGATGTAAACAAAACACGCTTTTACCGAGATGGGGAGGGCTGGGTTTTTCGTTCAGAACAAAGCAACGAAGGTCCCAGGGCACGAGTGCACACTAGTGCATTTACTCGTGTGCGCTGCCAGTGCAGCCTTAAGCTTGACAGGAAAAGTATAAAACAAGCTAAATATTGGAATGTTCGTGAGGTTGTTAGCGCGGCGTTGGCTGAGCCAACGCGGCGCTATCAATTGCACTGTTGACTTAGCCGCGCTTCGCCCGTTAGAAATCGCGAATATTCGTGACTTGGTGCATCTCAAATTTTGTTAGATTTACGTTTAGTCAAAATGACGTCGTAGGGTTTGGTACAGGGTCTGTCTAGGACAGGTGCTACTGTGGGAATTGGTACGCGCCTTTGAGTCGTATGTTTGCTGAGTCCTCATTTGTGGACACTCAAATTCTTCCCGATGACGTAATATAAGTCTCATGTAGCTGCCTGCCGCTATCCTGGCGGTGGCACTGCAGTGGAGGTGGAAAGAGAACGACTGTACTGTTGTAGGTCGCTCTTCAGCTTAACAGTACACAGAAACTAGAGCGTCCACAAGTTGGGACTCCACGACGATAGTGATACTCGCATTTGGTGCACTCTTTTCCGGGACTTTTACAACCAACCGCCGGGGTCGCGGAATTAGACAGCGTAACAGGTCGGTTACAATGACGTCATTTCTTGGAACTTCGGGATCACCTTCGATGCATGGGCGGTTTGTGAACTGAAACTGAGGGAGAGGAGTAAACGAAAGCAGAATACCGAGCTCTCATTGGAAGGATTAGAGGGTAGAGGCAAAGCTAGCGACCTTTGTCTCCACTGAACTCGCCGAAGACCTTAGCACGCGAAACGCCGCCGTCCGGCGTTTGGCGTTCGCGTTTGAACGCGTTCGACGAGTGCAGTGGAGATAAACGCCGCTAGCTTTGCCTCTACCCTCTATTCCTTCTAATGAGAGCTCGGTATTCTGCTCTCTTTCACTCCTCTCCCTCAGTTCCTGTCCGCAATGGGACGCTAAACATATATCAGTCGAAGGCGCGTTCAGGCACAATGCGGAGCGCAAGTTTGTCTGCTTCTTGCACAGGGGTTGCGATGATGTCAGAACGCCACGCTCTTATTGGCTGATTGAAAAAAAATATTGGGTAGACCTCAAGGCATCTAGCATGAGGTCTACCCACCATCCCTTCAATCAAAGCCAATCAGATGTAGGCGTCATTTTGACATTACCGCAACTCCTGCGCAAGAAGCAGACGACTTCCTCTCCGCATAGGGATACTAAAGAGAACTGGTCAGTTTTTTCAATTACCAAAATATGAAGCGGAGTAGCGCTTGAAGTAAGTAGAGACGCTGGGGAGCACGAACGATATTGCAATTTCATGGTCTTAAAATGGGCAAGAAGGCAACCAACCACCTCTTTCGACACTGAAACTGCATGGCGTTTTGGAAAAAAAGAATGTCCGGCAAAACGTCCGCTCACCTCGGATCAAACCGCGGTTCTTCGGATCACGAAAGAGGTGCAATAACCTCTGCGCTATGAACTCGCTTGGTCTGCACTCGTAAACAAGAGCCGACGTCCTTCAGTCTGCCGACACACTTTTCGTCTCTCTCGAGAGATGGCGCGCCAGAGGCTGCGTTATAAACATCACGCAACAGACGCCGCATATTTTTAGGGCTTGATTCTATGGAAAAAAGCCAGCTGCGAAAAAGCGACGAATTTCGCACAACAATGTCCTCTCTGCGCGTGGCGTCAGAGCGGTGGTTTTTACGCCGTGCCCAGAGCGAACGTGCCAGTTCGCCCGTCATCTCGACAGGAACCCATAAAGGTATTCCTAAAAGATAAACCTCTACATAAGTAATTTCCCAATGAGAAATCATCAATATTTATTCTTCGTGACAAAGAAAAGAAAACAAAATTCATAGTGATGGCCTCCCTTATGGCCAAACGCCGCCACAACCATCATGACTTCCGAAAACTCGGGTGTCATTTCGAGGCTTCGCTGCCGCGCTGCTTATAAAGTATCCCTCCGCGTTCCAGAAGCCAACTGGACACGCTTGCCAGCGTGTCGACGAGGCAGCACATGCATACACCCTGCGAAAACAAAAAAAGAAAACTCTCCTCGCACACGACGGAGCGCAACTAAAAGCTGTCCCGCTCTCGCCCCTTCGCTCAGCCGGCGTGTTTCCTAGAGCGCCGCTATTTCCACCCCGCTTTCGCCTATTTCCCGGCTGCTATTTCGGGTGCACCGCGAGGCAGGAAGGACAGTTACGTGGCCACCGCTGGCACGGCAGCCTCCGCCGGAGAAGGGGGCAAAAAGCACGCGCACGTAACACTGACCTCAGGGGAAAGAGAGGGAAAGTGCGTCCCGAGGAAAACTGGGTCGGCCTCCCGGCAGACCAGACACCTCGGCTGAGATTCCATCGCCTTCTCCTCCTGCCTGCTGCTGCAAGCCTCCGCGGCGAGTCCAGCCAAGCGGCGCGGCGGGGGACTCAGTGCCTGCCGGATCCTGGATTGCTCCGCCTGATGCGCTGTGTCGCTCGGCGCACTATACGTACGGGCCGTATTGGTTGTCGCGTAAGCCGCAATCTGATCGTCAGAGTGCTATCTCTACGGACGTTTGTGTGTGTGTGTGTGTGTGTGCACCCGGGGTGCACGATTCTACCAGGTGATGGCTTCCGAGCGGTTTCAGGATATCGTACTCTTCCGAGTGTCTTGCTTGACGTACGACACGCGGAACTATGGTGTTGTACGCAGGTTGCAGGATAAACAAAGAGAGACCTAGATTTGACGAGACCCGGAGATGTTGTCCCGAGAGGTGCACGGAATTCAGGTTATTGTATGTTTCCCCGTAAGCGTTGTCAGAACTTGAACCGCTTGTAGACACTGGCTGGTATGGCGGGTCAGGAGTAATGGCGGTATTTTAGTTTAATGACGGATGCATAATCAATGTCAAGGCCACATATGCAGCGTCCGTCGTACGACCTAAAAATGCCCAGCTCTGAATGTGTTTCAAGGAAGACTGATGGTAAAAGTGCAGAACAGATTACGGTATCACTTGAAGGCAACGAAAGTTTTAGTACCCATACGCTAACGGACCTTTTTTCACATAAAGACAGCACCAAGCGGCGAAAGCTCAAAGTGGGTTTGGTGTCCGGAAAGTGAATTGCGCTACCTCTTCAGCCTTCCCTGAAGAAGCGCGCGTTTTCAAATGCCACTTTAATATGCAAAATAAAAAAGAACAAAAAACCCGGAAGTGTTGTTAACGTTGTTAATAAAAGGTTTTTTTCCCCTCTGAAGTTAAAGGCGTTTTGAATGTTTACTTCAAATTTATCGAAAATTTGCATGAACTGACTTTATAATTTGTTTTATTTGTTTACTTTGACTTCCACACAACCTACAGCACATAGGCCTGTCTTGTGTTGACTTCGTAGACTACGCTCACGTGATGTGTGGGCCCTGGCGTGTGCGACCTGTAAGTGTACGATCTCTATTGTAGATTAAAGTTTATACTTGCATAAACATCTCTCCAAAGTGCAAGGCTGTCTTTCTGGTGGCATATCCTGTAGCTGGCATCTGGGTTTCTTTGAACGCATTTCAACCGGTTATTAACAGGTCACTATATAACGACTCGGCCGTCTTTCTTGAAAAAAACAAACAACATTTATTTACTTCACGCAGTACTTTCTCTAAAATATAAAACATACAGTGCATCGGAGAAATAGAGATGGAAGCGAAAAATGTGCATGGCTGAAACGCTTAAGCAAAGACATAACATTAATATCAAAATACCAGTTCATGTTTAAACAGAGAACTGTAAAGTTTCAATGCTGTTTTACATGTACCCAATACTCTTCGCTGCAGCAAACAAACTGACCCTGCTGATGGCAGGCATGATAATTATTTGTTATTTGGCAAAATTATAGCTGTCAAAGGAACACTTTGCATGACCACTTTTATCGCAGGGTTTCACAGCTGAGTGATTCTCATCCAACGTACTAGCGATGCTAAACACACTCTCGCGTTGTCCGCATTGGGCACTGGGACCCCGAGCAAATCCGGTCCAGATTCCCCTACTCGAAAACTCGAAATGAAGCCTGCCCAAGCCTCCAATTATTCAACTGAAACTCGTTGGAATCAGTTGGAATAGACAATATGCAAAATTGTTCGAGCGTCTGGCAACACTGTGTGCTGCCATATTTGTTGCGTCAAGATTCCTTTGCTGTTCGTCAGTTGCGAAGCGTTGTCGTTAACAATCGAGGACTACCACTCACCGTTATCGATCGATCATCACCCATACGTGCGAGCTAAGGGTTAGTATTGTTTTGCGCTCTTCTTGCGCATGTACGTGCTTGTCGCCCCGCCGGTCGCTGGTTTCTCGCCGCAACCAACATGGCGGATGTACGCTTCAGCTCGGAATGGACCTTTTCCGAGAAGCGTTCTGTGCACGCGCGAGCGTCCGATGCCAAGTGGTGGAAGTCGGCACGAAAAATCGAGGAAATTCGGAAGGAGGCTGTGGATCAGCGAGCAGAACACGTAATTGCAGCATATATATAATTGCGTTACACGAAAAAAGACAGTGGACGGAAAGAAGAACACGGCGTTTAGGTGGACGCCACGGATGCCCCTCTTTAAAGTCGCGTTATGAACGCGCCGCAGCTCAGAGAGCTAAGAAACTGGTATCGTAGCTCCCATTATCGATTGGTAATGCAGGTAGGTCACTTCCTCGATTTTTAGTTCGTGCAGCCACCGCCTGGTGCCGTCGGTATGTGGAAAAGGTCCATTCGTCCTTGAGTGTCGGCAAAGGCACGGGCTCAGGCACCTGGTTTTCGAAAGCGAACCTGGTTTTCGAAAGTGCTTGTGCGAGCAAATGATCCTTCAGAATCACGCTTTTGTGCCCTGGCCTTTGCCAGCGCCGAAGCCAACTAGTGAGACGGAGCATGTTCTTCGGCGCCCCATTATACTCCGTTTCACGATAACTTGGCGAACTGTGGAGGCAACGGCCCCGCGATCCAATAAGAGCGTCGGAGCGAGGCACGTGACCCAACGTCACGGGAGCGTTTGTGTCACCACGCCAAATGCTGGGCGCGAGGCCTGGAGGAACCGGCTGTCGTCTGCTAGCCAAGAGTCGTCTGCTCCGAAACCAACCAACTGCGGGTGAACGTCCACCGCAGCAACCTATCCGTCCGCAAGAATAGAGAGCACTTTGGAACAGTTCATGAGACAACCATACGTTCAATTCAGCCGCGAATCTGTGACGGGTGCTAATGCCAGGGAACAGTGCGATATGTTGAGCGGAAACGGCCGATTACACGGCTGCGATCGTCGGCGATCACCTACGGCCTCAGCGCTACAAGGAGAAAAGAAAAGGGAGCGGATACTAATGTGGCGTCATTTGTTCTTTGTTTAAATATAAGTGAAACTAAAGTTGTAATTTTTTATTGTTTATTCTTCATATCTTCTCGTTAGAGATGGTATCGTGCGATTTCAATTGCCGTTAAAAGAAAAAGAAGCCTAGAACTACGTTTTGTCGTGGACGGCGCTGTTGCTGTGGCGGTAACGAGGCCCCCGTGGCCTCGACCATGGAGTGTTTTCTCGAGCCTTGCTCCGGCGCTCTTGTCGCGGCGGCCGCAGCCTCCACAGTTCGCCAAGCTATCGTGAAACGGCCGATAGATGGCGCTGTGCCTTTCGCATATGGTATATTACACAAGGAGGTAGGAAGAAGAGGAGGCGACATACCGGCTCAAGCCAGTCAAACAAGAGAGTTTCAAGTAAAGCCGGAAGTAGAAGTCGTGGTTGGTAACGCTCCCGAGGGTGACCAAAACAGCTGTTGGCGCTAAAAGAGGTCTTTTCCGTCCAAAAGCGTCTTTTGGTTTTGGTCATCTTCGGGCGCGTGTCCCTTCAAAACCGAAGTTTCCCCCGGCTTCACCTCTGGTGGAGTCATGTCGCCTCCAAAAGCTTCCTACCTCCATGGAATTACTGGACGTCAAATAGGTGAAATGACAAATCCAATCCATAGCCAGATAAGCTCGCAGCAACACGAGTGTCGTTCCCAACGTTGTTAGTCGTTCCAAAAAAAAAAAAAACTAAGCTTTATAAGATATAACTTAAATTGTTTATTTACCACATAATTATGCTTAAAAAAGTCATAAACGACAATAAAAAAAAGAAAAAAGAAAGGTATTGCTAAACACACCAACATCCTTCCCGGTTTTGCTTTTTTCGTACCGAGATGACTTCCGAAAACGCGCTCCCTTTCCGGATGAGGCGGAAGAGGTAGCGCAAGTCGCCCTCTAAGTGCCATTTGCAGTTCAACATTTCGCTACTGCGTGAAAAGGACCTGGGCCTTTACAGAGCTTTTCTGGAAAAAGGTCCAGTGCGAAATATTTTCTGTGCTAACTGCGACTGATTTTTATGACATTTTTATCATTTACTTGGGGTGGCAACGTCAGTTTTTGCTACACTTACTCCTTTTAGTAGTCGCATGGAAGGTGACAGACAAGATAGACGCCTTGCGTAACTACGTAATGATTTATTTTTTGTTCCTTCAATCTGGGCACTACCGGGCATTCTATAGAGCGTCTTACTCTGTCCTTCTTAGGGACTCTTGCTCCCAAACAGTTGAGATTTTTATAGCTGGGTGCCTTCTTATTTTAAAACGAGTCAATTATTTTCCACCGAACCCAGAGACAAAGTTTTATTTGCGTGAGATAAAGACTTTCCCCTGTATAACACCAATTCTACCCTAAAAAAAAAAAGGAAGGTGTGTATAGTACCTTTGTCCCATATAACTAGGGTTCCGGGTTTTCGGATATATTCGAAAAACACCTCCCGGTAAAATTTTGGTCAATTCGGATTTATCCGATAAACTCCAAATGTTTATGTGCCAATGCCACCCCCCCCCCCCCCCCCCCCAAAAAAAAAAAAAAAAAAAAAAATTAAAATACTTCTTTTTTGACAATTTGATCAGCGCAGGGTCTTGGGAAAATGCCACCATAAATATCTTTCGAATCTTCGACCGCTGTCAAAAGGGGTCTTACCGCTCATCTCGTCAAGGTTGATTCAGGGCAACAAGTCATTGTACATTCAGGTCACGACAAAAGCCACTCTTTTGGTTTCTAGTTTGGGTCATGCAATTTGTGCTTTAGAGAAAGGAGAGGTTATGTTTTTGTAACAGTGAAAGCTCTGAACCATAGAGATTGCATAAAATAGGGAAGAGGGGCCGTTGAAACTTCTCTATTACATCCTTAACCACTCCACCCCGCGCGGCCGCGGGCTAGGTTTGATGGAATAGGATGGGATGGCTACGGGCTTCCTAGCGACTACCTCCGGGAATTTATTGATTTTAAGGTAGTGACGTTTATCGAAGCAACACTTTTGTGCAACTTTTCTCGTGAGATAAATTAGTATTTCCAACGGCAATGGCACCAACGCCACATTCAGCTGAGGAAATTTGAACCATACAAGCGCGTTTTATTTTTTATCTGGGATACGTTTTCATCCGGTTAATACTGATTTAAGTATTTTTTAATAGTAAACACTGCGAAATTAAACTCCGAATCGTCGGCAAAAAATAAACTCCGAAAAACACCCTGCGAATTTAATAAAAAAATAAACTCCGAAAACACAAAACCCTACATTTAATACACCACAAAACTTCAGGTCGACGTACAACGCACTGACGTGGATCCGACGGTACCAACGTTCACGAGCGACTTGATACCCGAGGGGTACAAGTTATTAAAGTAGTTAATCTGCGTGATACTGACTAAAATAATAATTATAATAATATTAATCGGTGTTCTCTTGACTTTATTGCAAAAACTCAGTGGGTTTTTGTAGACTTTGATACGTACTTGAGCTCTTCAATAAGTTATATCCAACCGTTATCAAGCCCCTCGTAGACCTTGGGGCCGTCAGTTCGACGTCAGTGCGCTCTACATTAAACTGAAGTTTTGGAGTGAAATATACGGGACAAAAGGTGTAAGACTACTCTTTGTTTCTTAGAGTGCTCTAACAAATGATTCTAGCGCGAGAAGAAATCATTTTAGGATGGATACTTTGTCAATCAAAGAAACGCTTACATTTGCAGTCGTCAAAGCAGAGGAAACCAATCATCTTTGACTTTGTTCTCTTTCTCAACAAAGCGAAATTCCCGAAAAAGAACAAATATCCACTTATTTATGATTGCAACTATTATGAGGCGAGGAATGTTCGCTGTTTGTCCTAACTTACCAGGCACTTATAATCGCACAAGTTATAACTCCTTGGTTGTGTTTATTTTTTTTTCATAGTTCTCTTATTTAACTACTTAGAAAGGTATGCATTACTATCCTGGTGAGTGCGTGCGTGTGTATGTGCTTTGTTTTCTTAACTCGCTCACATGTAGTGTGTTCAGTTACTGTAAAACAAAAACGTATATTGTCTGGTGCACAATGAGATATGCAACAGAGGCTTAGTCACCATTGCGAGCTCCTTAATTCCGATAAAACTTAGGCGCACGTGCAGTCAAGGCACTCCAGATGGCAACTATCTCGTGTAGAAGAAGGATTATATTCTGCAGATAGTATGTTGTAACTGACCTTAGTGACTGCATCTAGAAACTTCTATGGACTGTCAAGGTTAGCTCGAATACGACATTATAATATGCGTTATGGCGTCCCCGGCAGAAAGAAAAAAAGAGTTGCCTTCCGATAGCATGAGCCGATTGCGCGCTCTGTAGGACGTTGGTTTGGCAAGCAGCTGAAAGAGCGAGTCAGTAAATCAAGGTAGAACCTTTTCATTTTGACTCGGACTTCCTCGCACCGTCTTATTCATTCGTCCCAACACGAGAATTAGGGACTTTTTAGTAGGCCGTTTGCTAGAGCATTCGCTTTGCTAGCGGGAGCTTGTGCTGTCACATCGAAGCATGGATTGGTCACGCGTCCGCTGAGCCCGCTTTATACGCAGCAAACAATCTACTGAAAAAAAAAACTCTCTACGAAACTTTCTTTTAGTTTTAGTAGCGTCGAGCACCATACATTATCATCCATTTTTTGACGCAAATGAAGACATTCCGATGAAATAAAAAAAATGAAAAGCATTGCTTGTTCTGTGTTTAAGTCACCTGTGCCCCACCCTGTACATGTATCGACTCGCTTACCTGGTAACAAACGTTTCCATATCATAAATAGCGTTGTCAAGAATTGCAGCAGAGAAAGCCTAGCTGTTAGTTCTGGCGGCTGGTCTTTGGGATAAGGAAATGCATACAATACTTCGCATACACTTGGCAAAGGGCCAACGCTGAGGCCCGGCGTGTCAATCACGGCATCGTGGCAAGTCACTTGACAAGATACCATCTGGACGTAGTCCTTCTATGGAGAACTGTTATGTTATATACGCTCCATCGTTCCAATTTCGGGGCCATAACTAGTATTGTTTCCAAAGCCACGTCAAAACGATGTATATAATTAATCGAGACAATATATGCGGAAGCGATCTTGAAGGACATTTTTGAGGCTGTTATGTGTACAAAGAAAGCCACTTGTGACTTGTTGGATTCTGAAGTGTAAAACCACTTAGGGGAAAATAAGTTCGAGAGAGAGAGAGAGAAAGAGAAAGAGGGAGAGAGACTACGAGTAGAGGGCGCACGAAAGAGGATGAAAGTGCATATCAAGAGTTTTAAATGGGAGGCGGCAGACAATCGCAATATTTTCAGATGGCTCCGAAGTTGGTGTCACTTGCATCGTCGTGTATTAGGGAGAACGTATACGGTAAATGATGAGACAACAGCAGGCAATAACATTAGTGTAATGTGTACCCCTTGCTATATTTGAGGTTTGCAATGTTTCGAAAGGTCGACTTTAGTTTTCGCTTCTATTATGCACCAAGAGACTGAAAATACATTGGCTTGGTGGTGATTTGAGATAGAAATATTGATATGTATGTTACGCATCTTACAGAACACAAATGTTGTGATGAAAAAAACACGAATATGCGATATTCATTCCTTATGGTGTCTGTGTAAAGCAATTACACTCTTTTACGTACCTCAATATACACAAATCATGGGTTGCAAAATGCCGAACTCATGCTGCTGCGTTCAGATTTCGAAAGAATAAACACACAAATACATTCTTCCTGAGTGTTCTTTCGCTCACCTGCGACCTCTATCCGGCGCGTCCAGTGTAACAACCATCGAACACGCCTTGAACACACACACGTGCACACACACTTACACCTGCACAAAATTTTGATGGCATCTAGAAATCCAGAAAACGAGTACTAAGAGTCGAAGACGTTGCTTGTGTTTTCTGGGAGGGAAGGCAACTCTTCCATTCTCGTCAAAAAAGGGCTGTCAGGCCCGACAAGTTGCGGGTCCAGCTCGCGGAAGGCGTGAGGATGCCTGTCTGTTCCCAATCCTCGAGGCCCATCAAGACCGCCATGACGGGTGCAGGTCTTAAGGGCCGACCGTGGCGGAGTCGGCCTATCTAGGTCGGGATGCGGCGAGTGGAGAGAGTCCGCTGCCCCGCTATTTTTAACGGATGCTGTCGAAGCGCCCGGAAAGCTGTTCGCCTAGCCGTGATTGCTTTATAGTCCTCAACGACCCCCGCGACTCTTCAGAGTCAATCACCCGGAGGTTCCGTCACGGGAAACACCGAGGAGGATTCGGCGGTCCTGGTATTCCATTGGCGATGGCGAGAAGCATCCTAAGTCTTTGTTTGTTCGTTTGATCTTCAATGTTCCGCGGTCTATGTGTACATCGTATCTGCTACACGCACCGAAGTAAAAGGACCGTCACTGCGTCACTAAAAGAAATGCGAGAGTAGATGTATGATGATGTCTGACAGAATAAAGTCAGTACTCATTCCGTAGTCTCATGGATTCGTAAGAAAGTATAAATGTGATAGAAGATTCTAAAGTGATCTCGAAGAAAAAAGATGCCTCAGCGCAACGTTGACTGCCATTTGAAGCTTCTCCGGAGGTTTTCACTAATCTCTAAGGCGCAAGAGCTAATTACAATTTTGTTTCAGCAGCATAAATGGGATCTCACATATGGCCCCGTACGTCAAGTTCAGTGCAGTTCATCTCGTTGCGTGCTATCTTTATTTTCTCTTAGCCTGAATTCGTGGCCGGCCGGCGATTAGCGTTTTGCCTGAGCCCAAGTATCCCGCCAGAGAAACGCTTAACATTGCCCAAGTTCGGCAATCCTAGGAAGACGAACTTGGGCCTAATGAGGTTTAGCTTCAAGCCGTTAATTATGACATAAGTACTTTTCTTTGACCATAACTAACTAGAGAAATGCAAAATCTAGTTTATCTCTGGTTTGCCGGATAATTAATGAGACTTGTAAATTAATTTCAAAATGTTTACTGCGAGTGTCAAAATGTTTTATAAATATATGTTGCGTGAACATTCCAAGCTATGTGCTCAGAAGATATTACACGAAATGTCTTAATATGTTCGACAGATACTACAGCCCATGACTCAAAAATAACTCAAGATTAGCCATGGCAAAATGATTTTTATATAGGTTTAACCCGTGCCTCTCGCATCGCTCGACGAATAATTCAGATAAACTGTTGAGAACGACACGGAGCACGTACAACTTCTGATGTCATGTACAGGCAAGAAGGAAACTAAATGACACAAGAAACAACACTGTTTCAGTATTTTAGAGCGCAGCTCTTAGGCGCCCGTTTCCGGCTTGAGCGGCGTCGCCGCCGGCGTAACCGCGCGTTGCATTATGGGAAACCTGCCATAATGCAACGCGCGGGTCTCACTCGTGACCGGCGCGTTGCATTATGGGACGTTTCTTATAATGACGTCACACGTAACGTCACGTTGACGTTACGAGGGTTCCGCGCTTTGCATTATGGGAAACGTCCCATGAGGCAACGCGCGGGACTTTCGTGACCCGCGCGTTGCATCATGGGACGCTTTCCATATTGACGTCACACGTGACGTCACGAGGAGGGAGGAAAGGAGGGGGAGGAGGAGGGGAGGACGTGAAGAGAGGAGGGAGGAGGAGGAGAGGAGGAGGAGGCGAGAACAAGAGGGAATGAGGAGGAGGATGGGCATACCCTCCCCTCCTCCTCCTCAAGCGCTGCGCTCTAATTCGGCATTATAGGAAATTGTAAACGTCTTTCATTTTTTTTACATAATAGCTCAGACATGAAGTTCGTAAATGTAAAATATATTTAAATGTTGCCTGTATGACATAGTGTGTCCGAGAATTTATACCGCTCACTAAATTATAGTTTAATGGCATTGAGGTATACAGGATGTGTATCTTTCTTGTGAGTTTATTGACGTTTGGACTGTTCAAACCATGGTATAGGGAAAGGAAACAAAAACATTCAGCGTCCCATAGTCATAAGTAGGATTATTTGTCATCGTGAATTTTGAAAAGATGACAAGTTGTTGAGTCAAGCTAATGTGTAAGCAAGAAGTATTTCACTGACTCTCAAAAATCTTTGCTTAAAACTATTACAAATAGTTGTGGCATAACGTTGTCCAAATCACAAAGTTTTTTGGTTAGAGGTGGCAATGCGATCACCTCTTCCAAGATATTATCAATGAAGGATAAAATGCAGTGTGGTATTTTTCATTAAATTTCTCTTGAGTTTAGACGCTTATTACACTACTATTAGGCTAGGTAGAGACGTGTTTTTTTAGATATATCACCAACTGAATCTTTTTTTACCTACGGGTATACTTCATTGTGTGCTCCTGCTTGTTGCCCTGAGAATGTTCAACCGATACAAAATGTTTGAGATGAACATCCCTTTGAATGTTGCCTGCCATGCTTTTATGCATTTAACATCTGGTGGATTTAATCTATACTTATCTCTGAACCATCACTAAACTGTAGCCGGCTATTTTCTTTCGTGACACCACACATCACACTACGCTCTCTCCTTCATTGACGCCGCCATGGTGAAACAGGCGATCGAAAAAACCACGTGTAACAAAACAAACATAAAAAAAACAATCAACCGGTTTAATAGGATATTGAATTGAAAATTGAAATATACCTCTCACGTTCCGAATTGGCTTAAACATGATCAATCCGTTGATCGTGTTTATGTAAAATCTGAGCGTCAGATACATACTTAGATTTTTTGCTAATGACAAGAGCACGTTTTAACTTTAGACAGACTGTATTTTTTGTTTTGTTTCAAAGGGTTGATTTTAGCGAGCGTTCGAAGAGCAGCCATCGGAGAGCACTGATGCGACTCGGGAGATCCGACGCTCTCAGCGGGTTCGTGACGTGACGTTAACCTTCGCGGGCAGGGAAGCTGGTGTAGGTGTGAGCCTCCCCTCTTGGCGGCTTCAACGCGTTGCATCCTGACCTTTTGGGATGCCTCTCCCCATTCCACGCAGGAGTTGAATAGGCGCGGGAGAGCAGGGAAATGCGGTTCGGCCAAGTTCTACAGGGCTGGCGCGCACGCGGCTTGCCGCCGTACTTCAGCAGAGCGGCAACGCTTTGATGAGGAGTGCGACGTAACGACCTTTAGTTTATTAGTTTTAAAGAATGTTTCGGTGTCTCTTCGAGCAGAAAAATTGGTGTTTCCGTGGTGCGGCCAAAACATGATTTACATTAAGGTGGCACTAGAATTTCATTGCAGTACCCATTTAAGCAACGACCACAACATCCGCGTTTCTACTGTCATAATTTTAAATATATGTTTTTTTTTCATATTCAGGGAAAGATTTCTCGCTCACACCGTAAAAGGGTATTGCTGCTTTTACGCAAATTTGCATTTAAGAAAGTGGAGATGGGCTATGAGTTCACAAATTTTTAACTTATCCTCTTTTCATGGGAAGTATTGAAAATTGTACTTTCTACGGTGAAGCCTTGTTGACGTATCGCGATAGTAAAAGACCCGACAGAGCGACCCCTTACTATAGAATTAATCTGACACTAAATTAACAAGTATTTGATAATACTGTAGTTATTCTTAATAAATCTTTCATTGCGAGTGTAGTGCTTCCGATGGGAAGCGCTACAGTCGAAGCATCTGGCACACGGCGTCTGTGCAGTGTTCGTTCCGCGATTCCTTCGGTACAGCGCTCATAGCATCAGGCCCCACCAAGCAGCCATCCCCCGAGTGTTTTTACCTTACTTCAATTCTCGAAGTGTGATAAAAAAAAAAACTGTCGAACTAGAAGCCATTTTATTAGGACGCCGATCCTGATGTTGTGTGCATTACTTAACGATTTAGTTACAGATTGCGAATTTTTTCCACCAACCTTGGATATTTTTTGTAAAGATGGTGCGCCACGGGGCGGGGGCGTCGCCATTCTAGTTACTAAGGGTATAGAGTGTATTCCGATGTCTCCCGTTGGAAGTGTTGAGTGCTTGTTTTGTAAAATTAGATCTGCAAACGTAGACATTATCATCTTCGCTGTGTATCGTCCGCCTAGATCAGGAGCGCAATATCTTGCTTCTCTTAATGATTACTTGTATAGATATACAAAAAGCGAAAAAGCCTGGGTAATTATCGCTAGATATTTTAATCTTTCATCATTAGACTGGAAAGATATGCGCGAACGAAGCGGTCAAAGTCACTGTTGTAGATTACAGGAATTCGACTACCAGAAGAAGAAAGAGGAGACAGGAAAACACGAGACCACGAACGGCAGACGATCGGAGCACGAGAGAATAAAACGGCCAGCAACGAAACGGATGCGCTCGGGTTGTTCTCCCAAACTCACACAAGTTATAGGTGATGCTACTAGAAGACAGTAATTTAGAATCAGTGCTTAACTTAATTTTCACAAGTAAACAACTTGCTGGACAGAACTATTCATTTGAAGTAGCAGATGGAATCTCGCACCATGACATCGTAGTCTTTCAGACGGTCAAATTTCGCCAGCATCAGCGAAGACCATATTTCCAGATTTAGCTCGAGCCAATGATGAAGGTATACTCGACATTTCATATTTGCACTTTACAGACTTCGAACAGTATATGTTCTGTTAGACACCACAATGGCAGAATAAGCGTGGACTTAGTTTAAACCACTAGCAGAGACCGCCATAGCTTGATTTGTTCCGCTTCGTCTCAAAAAGATTACTAGACAAGACCTTTGGATCACCAGAAGTATAACACAGCTGAAACACCGCATAAAAGGACGAAGAAAACGCCTGCGTTTGAATGAATCGCCCGGTCAGAGCGCTGAAATAAGAAACTGTCTCAAAAACCAGAAATAATGCAATAAACGCCAAAAACAAAACATACATAGATGTTACGCTTCAATATTATATAAAATCATCCCTCAATAAGTTTCGTAATTACTTGTCCCGACAAAAAAAAAAAAAAAGGGCATTCTAGCCTTGTTGAACCTTGTTGGTCAGCGATTTTGGCAAATTTGGCCCATTGTTTCGTAGTTACTTCTAGTCGGTTTTTACACGTGATAATGGGATCATTCCACATAATCAAATGCATACATTACCGATAGAAGTATTGATGCTATTCGGATTGATCAAAATGGCATTTTTGATGTGATTCTAAACTTGGATGTTTAAAAAAAAAAAATCGACTGGCGCTGATAGAATCCCAAATATATTCTTTAAAAAATATGCATAGTAGTGCACTCCTTACTTAGCCACTATACAAGAAAAATCACTCTCTTTAGGGCGTCTTCCACGTGACTGGAAGTTAAAAAAAAAATAGTTCCAATATCAAAGTTTGGAGAAAGAACAAATATACAAAACTATCGTCCAATCTAACTGACAAGTGCAAGTTGTAAAATCCTTGAACATGCTAGCGCAAAACACGTTATAACTTCAGTTGAGGAAAGTAACCTTCTAGGGAATTATCAGTATGGTTTTGGCGAGGACGCTTAACAGTCACACAACTACTAGAAGTAACCCACGACTTAAATGGATGCCTCGACAAGGACGGACAGATAGGTGTGGTGTGCTTAGATTTTGTCAAGGCATTCGATTATGTTTCTCACCCGAAGCAATCTCGTAAACTCAAATATATTTCTAACAATTATCACCATCTGACCTGGCTTGAAGCTTATCTTTTTGGTAGAGAGCAGCTTGTCCAGTTAAATAGTACAATGTCAGACAGCGTATTCGTTATATCAGGAGTGCCTCAGGGGCGGTGGCGTACCAAATTGTTTTTGAGTGGGGGGGCAAACCAGACCCCCCCCCCCCCCCCCCCAATGGGCCGGGGGGCGGTGCTCTTGGTATCCCTTCGGCGCCGCCGGCCCGTGTTTGCCCTGCCCAGTGGCGGCTGTTTCAGGGGGGTGGGGGGCAAAACACATGCCTTGCTCCCCACTCTGAGAGCTGAGGGGGCAAGCGCCCCCCTTCCCCCTCCCTCTCCCCCTCCCCCTCCCCCCCCCCCCCCCCCCCCGGGTTGGTACGCCCATGCTCAAGGGTCTCTTCTTGGGCCGCTGTTATTAATCTGTATATCAGTGACATGAGCCGAGGATTTCAAGCTGGTCTTAAAATCAGAACTTTTTCCGATGGTACAATTATCTACTCAAAAATACAAACATCATATCATCAGAATACATTCAATGAGCACATACAGAAATTTACAAGCTGGTGTGACGAATTGCAAATCGAAGTTAACAGAAACAAAACGGTATACAGAACATAACGCGAACAAAAGTTGCAGCACAGCACAGGAGCGATAGCTTTATATATGTATAAAAATACAAATACCTAGGCTTTTTTTTTTAATCGAATCTGAACTGTAATCTACAGAGAGTATAAAATGTTTCCAATAAAGCGCTAAGACAACTTTGGACACTTAGACGGACGTTAGAATTGACCGGCTTAGAGCTCAAATTAACAGCATATAAGTCACTGACATTTACCAACGATTCATTATACAAGCCCAGTTTGGGAACCGTTCACAGAACAAAACATTCATACAAGAGAACGCATACAAAGTAAAGCTCTCCGATGTATTTTTAGTCACTATCGATTCACAGATTCGGTCTCCCTACTGAAGTCCGATGCGAACCTTCTTCCTACAAGAACCAAGATAATTATCGACTAAAGTTAATTTTTTTTAATTGCTACTTGTTGATTACTGTATTCATACTATATATTCATAAATATTTTACATATGTGAATTTCAATTACGCAACTAGAACGAAACATAACACACATAACAGTGCCTCACCGCTTCAACACTGACGTTTTTAGAAACTATTTTCGTTAAATGTATGGATGAATGAAACTGCCTATCTGCGGATGCTGTAAATAGTAAAAATATGTGTGGGTTTCTTGATGGCTTTTTTTACTACTTAGGTGTGCTTGTACTTTTACAATGCCTATGAACCTGGTTTGCTTTCACGCCGAACCCTATGTTAAAATTAAAAAAAAAAAAACTCATGTTTGCGTAACTTTTGACATCTCTCTTTAGACTACGACATTGACTGCTTCCTTCGAGCCACATTTTTTTTTTATCTTTCTCAACAGGCGCAGAAACACAAGGTAACAAATGTATTATGGCGCGATAGAGCTGGTGAAGGTTAACCATGATGACCAACACCCAGGTATGTTGTCTCTGAGATAATATTGTGTTAAATTTTTTTTTCCCTAATCTAGTCTAGAAACAAGGAACTGCTACCGGTGACACTTTCTGTGGCACCCGGTTTGGTTTATATTTTCAATCATATTAACAGTCTAAACAAACGCGTGCTTTTTTGCTGCGCCTAGCAACTCGAGATTAAAAGCTCCACACTTCTGGACTAAAGGGAACTTTAGGGTGCAGAAAAACGGCACTGCTCCTAGAAATAAAAAAAAAAAAAAACGACAAGAACAAAAGGCAATTGCGATGAATCGTGTCTGAGCTCTAAATCTGTCTGCTTTGGCACTAGTCGCATCTTAATACTGTCTATCACGACATACCGTTTTAGATTATCGAGGCGAAAATTTCTCCAGACTATTTTTTATGATCGATATGTTTGCTTGCTGTTTCTTGCAATGAGACTATTTTTAGGAGCTTTAACTTTGATGTCTACCCTTTATGGGCCATATTTGTACACACAAATAGGCGACGACTTGTTGTTGATTTAAACAGGGGGCATTTAATCATATTTTCCGGAATGAACGAGTATCAATAATTGATTAAATTGTCTTGAACCATTGGGCCATTTTAGAGAGTTACGTGGAAGACATCTAGACTGGGTACCTCGTTCACAGTTATTGAAAAGGGAATTTTTTTTTTTTATACAAGTCTTCGCGTTGATTATATTTACTCTTTAGTTGAACGAACGTGATTTACAGAATGAACAATAGCAACTTTTCTGCTGGGTTTAATATTTCTGAATAGACCTGTTGATTTGAAGTTTCGAGCAGCGCTCCTGACGAGGATAATAAAATATTCTTAGTGGCGTTTCGGTTATGCATCATTCAGCTCTTACCCGTTGCTCAGAAACGCAATACAAAAAAAAAAGCGAGGACAAAAAAAATTATAAATATCTAAAATCTTATCGTTTTGGTAACACTGAAGTCACGAGCTGCACACTTATTTTGCTGATTTTGTTTTCAAGCACATTGTTAGCGCGCTAGGACAGGCACCGACAGACGACCGTGGCTTGTTCATGATATGATGCTGCATTGCCGCATTTAGGATCGCGTCTTGCGAATGCTTAGGTGTTAATCTTTGCCAGCAGTCAGATGGCCGCGGCTTGCGGACGGCCTCAAGTACCCTGACCGAGAGAAACAGCCATATGTCCCGTGAAAGTTTAGTTCGCACATACATAAATGAGGTAACATCAGCAATGAACTTAAGTGTTCTAGATTTTCTAGTTTGCTTCGAAGACTGTGATATGATTCGTGATATGCGTTTTAAAATAACTTGAGCCTATTAGTTTAAGAAGGCTAGCTATCAAAAAGAAGCATACATTAATTATATGTCTACACAAAAAGAATAAGACACGTGAAGGACGAACACAGACACACACAGTTCTTTCACATCTATGGGATTAAAGGAGCCCATAGATGAAAGAACTGTGTGTGCCTGTGTTCGTCCTTCACGTGTTTTATTCTCTCTGTGTATTCTGTAGTTTTCAACGCACTCTGCTACGTGTAATTATATGTTTCGCTGGAACTTTTTAATGTTGAAGCGCTGTGTGTAATTTTCCTATGATAGAACAAAGCACTGCAATGTAACTGACAGAAGGCGGATCATCACAAAATCTATATAATGCACCCGACATCCACAACAAAAACTCCCGAATTAGACTGCGCACTTGGCGGGCAACTTCCTACTTCCATCCTAACAACCACTTATGGTTTCTTTATAGCTATCCTCCTATGTTTTCTCGCAGCAAAGACTGACAGGCTACGAACTCCCAACGCCAGCTTCCAAGGCCAGGACCACGAAAGCGCGGAAGCACAAGGAGGCACAACCCAACCTCCTCCGCAGCAGCAGAGATCAAAGAGAAGGGGGCACGAAGGTCGAAAGTCTCAGAACCTGAACAGGTTGGAGGAAAGTTTGTGCTGTCATAAGTGGTCTGGGGCGACCTCGGAAAGTCCCGAAGTGACGGGGCCGTGATCCTCAGCCGTTCGACCCGACCACCCTCTGGGGGAACCCTTTTACGCATACCGGCACAATGCTTTGACAGGGAAGCGATACGCTCGTGCGGGCGCTGCGCTTTCCTCAATTTAAAGCTGACCCTTGTACGTCGTCGACCGTGTATCGCTGCTCTTCAGCCTTGCATCGTCGCGGTCAGGGACTGCGTCGGCGTGCTGGGGTATGTTCTGAGCGCTTATCTTGATTGAAGAGAAACAATGCTGCGGATGCAATTGCGTGGTGAACATGACGGGGGACTTACTATGGAAGTACGTGTAATCCTCTGTCGTTTTCGCCTTGAAATGTTTCGGCGATTGTCGCTCCCCTAGATTTTCCTGAATAGATTAATGGACTTATAATCAACTCATTCCATCTGAAGCTTCAGAGGAAGTTCGAAGAGGATTCTTTCATCCGCCAGAAGGCTGGCCCCTTAGAAAGGCACTGTCGTTGTTTTGGCCTTTGTTGGTTCGCCCTAAAGACACAAGCGCACGAGCAGAGTCAGGACGGTAAATTAAGCGGCCAGCAGCCAGGACTAGGCACTTGGGACTACGCTCGAAATCAGGAGCGGGCTGCCAGGTCGCAGGCTACAAGAGCGCAGCCTCACCTACGTTCTCAGAGGGCTACTTCCGTGAGTCAAGTACGTTGGTGCGTACGAAACCTCTGTTCGGTTCCAGACCGAGAGGAAACCAAAAACGTCTGCACCCCGATGCCCCACCACAGGCAAGTTCCATCATCACTTCGCCCGGATACGACCTCGCGGTGACCAAGATGACGACGATGCCCCATTGCCTTGGATCCTCGAACTCACCCGGACTGAAGAAAACCCGACTGCTCTTTGTAAATAATCCGTTTGCTAGTTTGTTTTTCTCAGTAATTATCTTCTTTTTAAAATACAAATATCCGATCTTCTAGGTCTCGTCTTTGTTTTCAAAACATCTTTTTTATGAATTACAACCATTTACTTACAAGATGTAACTAGTAATGGTTCGTTTGATATTGAATATCAAAGTTAGATGAGACTGCTGCTGATAATCAAATCTGAAGTCAATGTTACTACCACATGTTACTTATATAACATCACTGTAATGCGCAGTGAAACCTCTAAGGAACGCTCCACAAGCACTGGCGTGTTGTAATGGCAGGCTGGACATGTTTCGGACATCATGCTTCCCCTCACGCCTTAACAGTATTGGCGAAAAATCAAAGGTATAGAACAGACGTTTCTTCGGACAAACATTGTGTAATAATGTATTTTTAAGACCCGGAGATATATAACAGGTAAACGCAATGAATATAATCAATCTATAGTATATAATTATTGAAAATTACACCGAGATTACTTGCAGTTTCGGAATAGAAAGTTAATATTTTGTCAGGCATACCAGTTCAGTAAAATGTCTGTTCGAGAGAAGTAGAGCCTTCAATTTAATTAACAAGTATTTATGTTTGTTATATATCAAGGGAGCTTTCAATATTATCTTACGTGGTGTGCAAGAAGAAAGTGTTCGAAAATATGCAGATGAATGAACCGTACTTGATTGAATGGAAGAAAGGCTACAAAGCCTCCAAAGGACAAACTCTTTGGAGGAGTTGGGATTCGAACTCCGGGTCTTCCAAAATACGGTCGGGTATGCTATGCACTACACCAGTCCGCCTTCTCTTTCTGGCCGCTTTTTCACGATGTGGCCGGCGGAATCTCTGTTTCAAGTTGTTACTTACTATTGCGAACGTGGTGACTTAGTAGATTGACAGCAGTCATTTTGCGATGGTGGTCCCAAACCTTGTAGAATTAAGCAACTGTGACATGGCATTGCATCTGTTTAATTAAACAGCATACAGGTGACAACCAATTTTAACCAGTCCCCTTCAAGAACATTTCGAACAATAAAGACATTTTTTGCTATAATAAATTTTTGTTATGTGTATATAACCACGGATAGAAAAATACGTGGTCATGTGCTGGATTAGAAGGATGCTGCGAGAACTCGGTACCTTATTTTACCATCAAGATTGGCGTATACAAAATTGCTTTACCATACATTTGAGTTGCGGCCACCATATCTATGGTTATGTCAACGAAGATTCTTACATTTTTACAGATGTAAAGTTGCATGTGTAGTTTTACTTCAACAATGCCAAAATATATTTAAAACCTCAGAATTATGAGCTAAAATTTACGGAGTAATCATTTATGCAAATTATGTGGCTTGTATGTGCCAAAACTGAACCTTAATGGAGCCCTCTAATGACATTTGACCTTCTGACGTATCTACGTTATTACTTCATTTGTGGTTCGGGATACTCAGGGAGCATGTAGTATCCACAAAATATTAGCGCATAATAGTTTATTTCGATCATGCAAACAGCTGAACGTTTGGTGGCACAACAGTTTGTTGTGCCACCAGGCGCCCGCGTCCGTGCCTTTGCCGGACCTCAAAGCCAAATTTTGATCTGAAATGTACATCCGCCATGTTGGTTACAGCTAGAAACCAGCGACCAGGGGAGGCGACGAGCACGTACATGCTAGAGAAGAGCGCAAAACAATACTAACCCTTAGCTCGCAGGTATGGGTGAGGATCGATAACGGTGAGGCGGTAGGCCTCCATTGTTACCGACAACGCTACGCAATTGACGAACAGCAGCGGAATCTCGACGCGACAAAGATGGCAGCGCAGAGAGTGCTGCCAGACGTTCGAACAATTTCGCATATGGTCAGACCTATACGTAATGAGTTACAAGTAAGTAACTCATTATTAATGCGATGGCATTAACTGTCCCACGCAGCGAAGCCAGCGTTGTTTGTAACCGTCTGTAACAGAGAAAGAGTAGTTAAACTCCCATTGGCCAAAAGCACAGCAACGCAGATTCTTCGTCACGGAAGCCGGCCGGGCACTCAAGGCCAAAGCGTAGGCGCCTCAGAAATAAAACACAAAGAAAAGAAAATGCAGCGCAGATGCATCGTCACGGAAGCCGTGGAGCCGGCGGGGTTCGCCGCGCCTGCGCAGTGGTGGAGCGTGACGTCACCGATAGGAAGACGTGGCGCGCTGCTTGTAGGAATGCGCTGCGTGTAGGAATGCTTTTTATTGTAACTTTTTTATGCTTCAATTACTTTTTTTCTGTGGTAACGTTCGCTGTAATTCAATTACTATTTTTCTGTCATCAATTACAAGTAATCAAATATATGTTTCAAAAAAAAGGTGAAATTATCTAGTTCCCTTTTTTTACGTAAAAAATCGCTCTGTCGGCATGTGCGTCACTCGTCTATGTTTCACCAACGTTGGACATTTTTTTTTACCCCTAAACAACTAAAACAAGATCCCAAGATCCCAAAACTGATAGAATGTCAACACGCTCAGCGTCGCTTTGACTGTCGAGCTGTCGAGAGTGCCTCGTTTCCTGTATACGGTTGTTACGGTCCGAAATTTGCCACGGCATAGACGACGGCGTTTTGCAATGACCTCGTCTAGCCACTCCCCGCCCCTCTTCCCTCTTTTCCATCTGGAAAAAGAGACAAAAAGAAACAAAATGTAACCAATTTGAACGTATCTATGCATTTTTGATTTCGTAGTAAAGTTAGAAAAAGTAACATGAAAAGTAATCAATTACTTTCTGGTAACCCTTCAGTTATTTTTGGAATGCAATAATTGATTAGTGTAATCAGTTACATTTTTTAAATAAAGTAATCGTAATTGTAATCGGTTACTTTTTAAGTAACGCGTACAAGCCTGCATATGGTATATTGCCGCGCACGCAGCTGGCCAAGTAGGCAGCGCGGCCCTGGACTAACGGTTATCATACTTGCCCCCCACACGAAGAGCCAGGGTTCGATTCCTGGGAGTTACTCGTCTTTTATTTATGCTTTCAGTGTAATGTTCTGGTGAATTCGAGCACATTGTTGTTTATTCTGGGTACGATTGTTCCACGCGTCGAACCTTCTACACCGATTATTCCAGAGCCCACGCGTGTACATAAGGGGCTTCGCGTGGCGAGCCAAAGTCAGCCTCGCCCCAGCGTACAATCCTGATGTTACGCCGCCATCGACGCCCGCGACGCTCTACTGTTATCTTCTGTTTCCTTTTTGTTTTGGGTACGAGTTCTCCCCATTAAAAGTTTAGTTTCTTAGATTATCATCGTCTCATCAATTGTCATTCGTGACATTTTGGTGGAGGTGCGGGGTAGTGCATTCTATGCCCGTTGAGCGTACCTTCCCGAAGACATCCCGGCCAAACGACGTGCTCAGCACTGGAAGGCTACCCTTCGCCGAAGGCGCCAAAGCCCGAAGAAGCCGTCGTACCAGAAGTCAGTCCCCCGAACTTGGTCTCTTGCAGAAGAAACGGGAAAACAAGATCCCGACCATGACCACCCCGCCCGTCGTCGTCCTGCCCGTCACTCCGCGGACACCTGCTGCCTTCCTCGGTGAGATCTACCAGGACGTCGTAGACTGGATCAACCAGTTCGAACGCGTGGCTCGCCACAACGGGTGGAGTGACGAACAGCGCCTGCAAAACCTTTATTTCTCACTTGAAGGAACTGCAAGGCGCTGGTTCGAAAACCATGAAGCTTCGTTGACCTCGTGGGACATTTGCAAGAACGAGCTCACGCGAACATTCGCCAGTCAACACCGAAGGGAGAGGGCCGAAGACCTGCTGCAATCGAGGACCCAGGGCCCCAATAAAAGCGTCACGAGCTTTGTGGAAGACGCGCTTCGCCTGAGCTCCTGCGCCGACCCTCAGGCCACCGAGGAAAAGGAGCTGCGTATTTTGATGCGTGGTGTGAAGGACGACATCTTCCGTGGACTCGTACGCAACCCACCGACAACCGTTCAAGGATTTGTCACGGAGGCAACGAACATCGAGCGTGCTCTGCAAGCCCCAGCCAGCCACTACCAGAGGCAACCCGGCGTCAGCGCGGTTCCGCAGCCCCCTTGCGACCTCGCCCACGGCATCCCGAGCATTCGAGAGCTTATTCGCGACGTCGTCCGGGAGGAGCTTAAGAAGCTTCTGCCGACTGTTGAGCGCCCGGCCTCAATCTTCATTTGCCGAGGTTGTTCGGGACGAGGTTCAGTGAGCGTTCCTTCCGGATGCCCCTGTCACCGTGGCCGCAGCCGATGAGCCGACGCTGACCTACGCCACTGTGGCCAGACGACCACCGCCAACTGCTCAACATTACCCGGTGGCGCCGCGACGAGACTCACGAACGCAGGCGTACCCCCGACGCAACGACAAAGGACATCAGTACGACCGCCGAGACCAGCCGGCGCCAAGGAAAACCGACGTGTGGAGGACAGCGGATCGACGACCCATCTGCTACCACTGCGGGGAGGCCGACCATATCTACCGCCGTTGTCCCTACCGGCAAATGGGACTGCGTGGGTTCCACCCGAACGACCCACGCCCGAGGTACGGCGAACGCCCTCGCGACATCGAGGAGTACCTCCGACGCTCGCCGACCTCAGCACCGTCTCTCCGCCGTGAATCCCGCTCCCCATCGCTCCGACCTTCAGCGTCTCCATCGCCACGACCCCGCCGAGAGAGCCTGTCTCCGCTGCGTCGCCAGGAAAACTAAGTGCGGCAACGCCTGGAGGTGGCGTTGCCGAAGACGACCGAAGTAAAGAGCCTCCAAGGACGCCGGGGCGCTCCCACTCTCTCGACGCCACGCATCGCAACGACGCCCGTGCAACGGTGTCCAACAACCTAAACGTCGTCATTGACGGCCACGACGCATCCGCACTCTTGGACACCGCAGCAGACTATTCAGTCTTGAGTGGGAGGCTCTTCCGCCGCCTTCGAAAAGTCATGACGCCGTGGGATGGACCTCAAATACGAACCGCCGGAGGACACCTCATTACACCAGTCGGAAGATGCACTGCTCGCGTCGAGATTCACGGTGAGACGAGCCCTGTGAAGTTCGTCGTTCTGCAAGACTGCGCGAGGGACGTTATCCTCGGAATGGACTTTCTCTGCGAGTATGGCGCAGTCATCGATCTCGGGGCAAACCAGTTGACGCTGCGAAAGCCTGTTCTGCCGCCGGTGGAGACCAACACCACGTCAACCGCGATCCGAGTTATTGCCGACCATGTGAACCTGCCTCCGCGGTCGAGTGTTTTCGTCACCGTCATAACCGACGCAGCTATGCACGGTGAAGCTCTTCTGGAAGGCAGCGTCCAACTGCTCCTTGAAAAAGGGATTGGCGTCGCACGAGGCGTAACGGATTTCCAAGAAGGACGTACGATTGTTCTCGTGAAAAACTTTCGAGAGGAGCCGCAGCACCTAACAAAGGGTACCACCGTGGGTCACGTCGAAGAGCTTCAGGCGCCAGCCGTGGTCACCGCAATCTCTGAGGAAACCTCGTCGTCACAGCAGAAGAGCACGTCGCCGCTGTAGCTTGACATCGACCCCGAGCTTCCAGCTCCTAAGCGCCGGCAACTGGTTGAACTCCTCGCCGAATACAGGGACTGTTTTGCCACGTCGTCGAAAGTTCGCCAAACAACAATAGCGAAACATCGCATTATTACCAACGACGACGCGCTCCCTGTCCACCAGTCGCCGTATCGAGTCTCCTAAAAGGAAAGGCAGGTGATTCAAGATCAAGTCCAGGAAATGCTCGACGACGACATCATTCAACCTTCAAGAAGTCCGTGGGGGTCCCCAGTCGTCCTTGTAAAGAAGAAAGACGGAACCTTGAAGTTCTGCGTGGACTATCGTTGACTGAACGCTGTGAGTAAAAAGGACGTCTATCTGCTCCCCCGCGTCGACGATACGTTGGACCGACTGCGCCACTCTCGATATTTTTCTTTGATGGACCTGAAGAGTGGTTATTGGCAGATTGAAGCCGACGAACGTGACCGCGAGAAAACTGCCTTCGTCACTCCTGACGGACAGTACGAATTCAAATTGATGCCGTTCGGACTTTGCACAGCACCAGCCACCTTCCAGAGTGTCATGGACAACGTGCTGGCAGGTCTGAAATGGCAGAGCTGCCTCGTCTACCTGGACGATGTCGTGGTACCTGAAGTTCTCATCACAGACCGTGGGTCGTCGTTCATGGCCCAGCTGACGCAAGAGATCCTTTGCCTCAGTGGCACCGGACATCGTCGAACCGCTGCGTACCATCCGCAGAGAAATGGACTAACAGAACGGCTGAACAAAACTATCGCCGACATGATCTCTATGTATGTCGATGTAGAGCACAAAACTTGGGACGAGGTGTTACCCTACGTCACGTTTGATTACAACACGGTGGTACAAGAGACCACTGGAGTAACAGGGTTTCAGCTGGTGCATGGCAGAAAAGTAGCGACCATGCTCGACGCGATGCTACCCCACGAACCAGCTGACGATGGGAGCCCCGACGCCCAGGGTGTTGCTCAACGAGCCGAGGAAGTTCGCCAGCTCGTCCGACTCCGAATTCAAGATCAACAACGTATAGACGCTACCCGGTACAACCTTCGCCGGATCGACGTTCGCTTCAAGCCCGGAGACAGTATGTGGGTTTGGACCCTTATACGACGGTGCGGTCTAAGCGAGAAACTCCTGAAGCGCTACTTCGGACCCTACAAAGTGCTTCGTCGACTTAGAGATCTTAACTACGAGGTCATGCCCGACGGAACAAGAACATCATCACGCCGCCCACCACGACCTGAAGTCGTCCATGTCGTGCGCCTGAAGCCGTACTACGCTCGATAGGACTGGGGACATTATGTGTCTCAAATGACTCTTTAGTTTGCCGTTATTTTTATTTACTTTGTTTTGTATTGTGTTGCATCGGGGCGATGCACTTTTTAATGGGGGGAGTAATGCCGCGCACGCAGCTGGCCAAGTAGGCAGCGCGGCCGTGGACTAACGGTTATCGTAATTGCCCCCCACGCGAAGAGCCAGGGTTCGATTCCTGGGAGTTACTCGTCTTTTATTTATGCTTTCATTCTAATGTTCCGGTGAATTCGAGAACATTGTTGTTTATTCTGGGTACGAATGTTCTACACATCAAACCTTCTACGCCGATTATTCCAGAGCCTACGCGTGTACATAAGGGGCTTCGCGTGGCGAGCCGAAGTCAGTTTCGCCCCAGCGTACGATCCTGGTGTTACGCCGCCATCGACGCCCGCGACGCTCTACTGTTATCTTCTGTTTCCTTTTTGTTTTGGGCACAAGTTAGCCCCATTAAACGTTTAGTTTCTTCAGTTATCATCGTCTCATCAATTGTCATTCGTAACAATATTCGACAGCCGCTTTGCTCTACCCTCCAATTATTGCTTTTTTAGGGGCGAAGCTCCTTAGGGTCTAGCCTTGTCCATCCGTCCGACGTCCGTGCTCACATCGATTGCCATCTCATCTGTCTTCTTAAAAAAAGAAAAAAATGTTTGCGCAGTCGACAGGATTCGAACCTGTGCGGGGAGACCCCAATGGATTTCTAGTCCATCGCCTTAAAGGGACCATGAAATTACCTTTTTACTTTTGCCAGATAACTTTTACATTAAACCGTCAATGTTCACTGAATGCCGAACAGGCATCCGTTTTCGTCTCGGTTTATTAACGTCTACACAAAAAATTAAGGAAATATCGACTTTTTCTTTCTCTCGAACTGACCGCAAAACAAGCTGCGGCGTAATTTTGACGGTCGTGACGTACCCTATTTCCGGAACCGGAAGTTCTCTCGGTAGTAGGAGAACGGGAGCGTTAGCGACGGCGAGTTGGCGGTGTGCCGGTAGGTTTTACTGCGCTGATGGCGCTGATGTATTTTCTGAATCGGCGCCTCTCATCGCCGCGATAGCCATGGACACATCGCAGCTGAGCGAGGTTCAATTAGATATGTTGCGCTACAGCGACAGCATGGGACTGGTCCTATACGCCGGTATGCCTGTTGGGAAGTGCGGAGAGTCTTCCGGTGAAGACTCCAGAAGTCAACCCAACTGTCATTGTTGGTAAAAGGCGGCCCGTGTCAGTCGTTTGCAAAGCGACGTAGATAGAGACAAATTGCCGGGGCGTTTTTCGCGGCCTGGGAGATGCAGGAGCGGGCCGACGTTAAAAAAGATACGTTTGAACTACGACAGTGTCAGCAAGAGCCACGTAAATACCTGTTCACACTCGGAGCGGACGCGCGCGTTTGATGGAAGTGCTGTATTCGCGCTGTTGGTAAGCGCTTCGGGACCGATCTTTTACGATTGCAACTCGATACTGACGCGACACTCGGCAAAGGAAGGTTGGACCGGCATTGCACGTAGCTCCCACGAACTGTTATAGCTCGACAGTGACGTGCAGTTTGTCAGAATAAAAATGGCATACTAATAACAAAGTGTACATACCGTGTTACGAAGGTAATCATACGGCGTTTATTTCAGCTCTATATCACACAAAACAAGAAGATAGAATCGACGAGAGTCCCTTTTCGACGACAGTGTTCGTCAACACCGCCTCGAAAAACAAGGGGAAGAGATTGACCTCACCCTTTGATCTAAAATTGAGGTCAGCGATCAAAATACGGGAAGGGTCCACAAGGGTCGCGCGGGCATATTTCATTCAGCACGCCAGCCGGTCGTGGGCAGACGGTCTTGGCCAAGTACCGTCGAAGCAACGCTGCGCCGGAGTGCCTGCTAGGCCTATCTGCCGAGCTCGCTTGGTCGCGGGTCGGTGAATTCGTGGCCGTTCTGGCTTTTCTCGGGTGTTTGTGGATCCAGCGTTCTTGTTCGTCGTGGTCTGTTTCAAGTACTTTTTTCTTGCTGCTTGAAGTCGGGACGCGCGAGAAGAACACGTAGAAAAATAAGCGGTCCTTGATCGTCGCGGCCAAGTAGCTGAGCCCAACGCTGTCGGCCCCACGACCAACTCTCTACCGCCCCTGCTGCGCACGCGCAGTAGTTGCTTCGTTTACCACACGATAGATGGCGCTTGGCTCTCAGCATTATCAAATTTGGCAATTTTCGTTACATCTCTAATTATGCTACAAAATGTGGATCTGAATATCATTTAACAAAACTTTTAGGAAACATTGGCCGGATATTTATTGTTTACGATCGCGGTGCTGGTAGGGTAGGCTCTTACCCAATAGGGGACGTGGATTCGGCTGACGTGCAGCGATTTCGCGGATGCATCGCAGTGAAAAGGCAGAGAGCTTTCAAAGGAAAGAAGGCGCAAAAGAGTCCAGTTGTCTTTTAAAAGTTCTATAGCGAATCATTTTTTTTTGGCTCCCTATTTTTGGGTTCTTGTGTTTCTTTTCACACCTTTTACGACGATCGGTGGATGAAATTCGATTTTAAAATCGTTTCATGGTCCCTTTAACCACTTGGCCACGACTGCGGGGCGAGTAGGGGGCTCTGAGATATGGTAGTTCTCTTTCTGACATGGACCGTTGACTTAAGCGGTGGAGATGCGTTCCCACGGCTTCTAGCGGATCCAAGCTGATCCGCTAGAAGAACCACTGGCTCTGCATTTCACCGACCATAAAGCAGTAATAATGAAGTCGAAACGCAACCCGGAACTCAGCACTACCTATGAGTAATAAAAAAAAATCAGTACCATCAGCACTACCTATGAACTATAAAATCAGTATAATCAGCACCACCAGAGCTTCGCCCCAATCAGCATCATTCACCACGTGGAGATGTTGTGATTTTTCTTTTTCCGATTGTGTCACTAAGCAAAATGTTTTGCTTCTTTTTTTTTTTAAATTTTCATTGACTTAGAATTTTCTAAATAATTTGAATATCAGGAAACCCATTTTTCATCCATATTCCTTCGTTGCATGAGGTCCGGTTCAGCGCGAATTTCTAACAAGTTAAAAAATCAGTGGATTTAAGAACAGCGTACCGAGAAACTGGTTATCTTTAATATCGCAATACACCAAAAGAGTATCGCCATCTCCTGGAAAACGGCTTAGTACGGCCTAAGTTCTTACGCCTGTCAAGTTTGTCACGGAGCTATTGCCATGAAAGGAACTCTGAAGCGGTGTTCCTTAACATAAAAAAAAAAAAACTATTCGCCTCTGATGTTGCTTTGCTCTTCGTGTCGCTCCGCAGGGCGGAGCCCGCCAACCTGCTCGCGCACAGTCGCGACGATTCGCTGCACTTCACGAGCGAGCTTTGCTTGGCTTAAACACAATAGCAGTGGACGTATAACACGCGTGGCGAAGCCTATCTAAAGCAAGTGCGCCTTCTGTTCCTTCCTTTCTTTCGGATTATGCTTGACAACAAAGCCGGATGTTTGGATTTCTTCACGGCGTTTTCTTTTTTCGACTATCACGCATCACACGGCAGTTGAGCTTCAGTTGAAGCTTGCAGTTCACTGCTCCATCTATAATATTACTTAGAACCTCTAGAAGAGCAGAAGAGGCTAAAAAGAGAGTCAGCACAGGGAGTTGTGCTGGAGAGATAACGAATCTTCTTTTTTAAGAACCGTGCTACGAGGACAGTTATGAACAGCATTTTTTAATACAAATGATTAGATCCGAAGTTACAATTGACGAGGCATTCAGTCTTCTTTATTTATTAATTTCAAAGGGTCTTTCGTTTTGAGCCTGTAATAACAGTATTTGTCTTCATTTACTCTGGATTCCCACAATTATTCAATTACTCATAATTCGCGCATGTAATTGCTTTCAAAATTTGTATTTATAGTGGAAGATATCGTTTTTTGAAATCCTTTTTATCGCAAGTTCTGATTTTCATGAAACATTTCATGGATCCTGGACGTTGACATTTTTATCTACAACACCTTTAGTGCTCGCTTAAAACCTCACAATTCAAAATTCAATATTTATTATTCCCCTGGAAGAATGCTACTTCAATCTTTCATGCCGCCTTCAGCGATCACGACGTTTTAGGTGACATGGCAGCTTTTATGCGACATGACAATGTTAAGCCACAGACTTGACGTGCCACCAGTCGGAAGCAAATGTGAGTATGAATCTTACCACACTGCAGCATTCAGCATACAAACCAGACTTTGACGCCCTCTGACTTGCATCTTTTCTTGAAACTTAAGGGAGACCTTCGTGGACAGTTACTATGCATTCAATAAAGAAGTGATGACTTTTAAAAACTAATTCTGACAACTGCAAATGTTTTTTTTTTTGTGACGGCTTTATAAAATGTGTTTATCGTATGCAGATGTGTGCTCATATATCCAAAGACTACGATGAGAAATCATTCTAGTGTCTCAAAGGGTAAATTCTAAAAAGTACTTCTGCAATCCAATTTGTTTTTTTAAATATGCCCTTTCAATCTTGAGTTATGCTTACAGAGGCATTAATTTTAATTCAATCTTCATATATGAAGACATGTACATGCTTGTTTATGGGATCCTGAAGTCACAGGAACATATACTGATTTCTCTAAGCTTCGACTTAGCTCTTCTTAAAAGAAAGGGGGGGGGAAAAAAGAAGCTTTGACATAAATTTGAGATAACTAACTGCAACTGTCCAAAGCTATCCTTTCTTTCGTTTCTATTGTTTTTTTGTTTTATGCGTTTGTGATATTGGTAGACTCTTAAGAAAATGTTGAGACTACAACAATAACGTCTGTGACACAAAGCAAAAGCATATTAGACGTTGTATGTGTATGCAACGAGGGATCGAGCTGCCCCTGAGTCATGGTAACCCTGGTTCACGCTGCCCATGAGCCCCTTAGTCAGAGCAGGCATATTAAAGATCACAGCTATCCTGTGGTCTTAACCTACATCCCACAGTAGTGATTAGTCAACTGCATGCGGTACAATGCTCATTTAAATAGAAACGGGCCGGGGCGGGATCAAACCAAGAATAATTACTGGGGTGTGTTCGTACAACCCCTCCAGAGTTGTTGGTTTTTGTGTCTGGAATATTGGCACAAACAGACCGGCCACCTCATGTTGAAAAAGTACAAAGTAAAAAAACAAACAATAAAAAAAAATACAATAAGGTACGTTGAAGTAAAAGTATGCGCATATATCTTACTTCACATTCCCCGCCGGTCCAGCATCAAATGTCAAAGTGATGAAGACAAAGTGCGTTTTTTATAAGTAATAACTCCAGATTACAGAAGAATAGAAAATATTATAATTACTTATGTGCCACTCTCGATCATCGTGCAAAGCTTATGGCAAATCTGCCGTTGTAGCTAATGAGGCCTACTTGGATTAAGCTGCCTCTCGGAGCGAATTTAGGAGAATGATCTAAAAAGGCCGTGTTCAAAATACACGATATTAGATTATGACAATTTGTCCCGATGTTCTATTTAAGAGGTGAGCTTGCACCCGGGTTTCTAAAAAGGTATGTGAAATTTTTTTTTTCTTTTGGGGGGGGGGGGGGGGGGGAGTTACTGTTTCGTCATCTCATGCCCGAGATTCGAAAGATTCACAATTCCTGGCTGCCGGAAAGCATGCCCTAAAATGTTTTCGTGAGTAGCAATATCATCGGCGCCCAAAACGCCTGTGCTTTCAATGCAGCAGAGTATTGCAACTATATACTGACGTTGCCGCAGCTCATCCCTGACTTTTGGCTCACCGGACGTTATGACATCTTCCTAAAATATTTTGAACCGTGTGCTTGAAACTTCAGTTTTTTACCTTTCTGGTTTTAGTGTTTCTGACCGTGCGATGTCATCTACTGTCAACAAGTGATTCCAGTGGCTCTACCGGTGGTGTGAAAGTTTATATTGAAATAAATATTCATAAGGCATTTGAATAAAAACCCGCCAGTAGAAACAAAAGCGAGATTTTTAATATAGTTACAAGCATACGAAACACTGCCTCGTAACTTTTGAAAAGGCTTATTGTATTATTGAACAAAACGACAAACAAAGTTTTCACTAAAGGCGTCGTGTTCAACGAGAAGTGATGCGCAGGCAAGATTATTCTATAAATGCATGGTACGATCAATTGACCCAAGGTAGCAAAGAACCGCAGTGGTCGCAACACAACTAAATGTGTGGAGAATTGAACCTACTCCATGTTATCCAAACTCCGGGCTCCGCGAAACCATGGTTACATTAAAGATTTCTAATCGTCATCGTATGACAACTAAAATGTTTGATTTCATAGGAGCGGTCCTATTATTCAACTCTTGTATATACGCAACCGCTATCCTCGAATGCTTCCGGGGTGCCGATCCCGCAACCAATGTCGGCAGTTTCGTCACCAGTAATCCAAATTGCCTTGGGGAGCCAAAGGAAGTCGGCTTTCTTCGGCAGCCAATTTCACTGCGCTCACGCTGCGGGGCGACATCTTGGCTCCACCGGTGGTTCCATGGGAAAAGGGCAGCGTAAGCGCGGGTAGCATTGGCGGCGGTGCCCGACGTGCAAGGCAGCGAAAGGTATCCCCGGAACCGGTCATAGAAACGCCCGACCGAAATGTCCAGCGGCCCTTCCTGCAACGCCGAACAGGAAAGCCGCCCAAGAACCCGATCGGGCTCCTCGGCCGCAGGTAAAAAAGAAAGATAAGCTTTTGTTTTACCAGTGGCCTATCTGAGAACGAATCGAGGTCGCTTTCATTACAGCCCGTCTGCGTTAGCAAGAAAAAAGGTAGAGGTCAAAGGTCACGCGACGTGCCCGAGGGAATCCCACTTGCCTCTCGTGGTTCCCGACTAATTTGAGGACAGACAGGTTCTCGTGGCTGCAGAAGGAATTTTCGCTTTTCTCCCGCAGCCTGATTGGTCCGTGAGCTTCCTCCTCAATACATTCGTTTGTTGTTTTTTGTCCAGCGCCTCGATTGTGCATTTTCCCGCTGCATACCACAGAGACAGGTTTCCACTAAGTTACTTTTTTCCTGTGTACGCGAAACATCTTTCCGTCGCTGTAGTCCGCTGGTTTCATCTTTCGTTAAATATTTGTCCAAGTTATTTTTGCTTTTAAGAGCCTGGTATCAGTGTACGTTTTGCTTTCTATATCCTTGGTTATGCCTTTGGCTAAATTATCTGATAGCGATGTTCTACGTGCACAGCCCGATATTCTGCCTATAAAATCTTTGCTCGTTGTGTAGGTACGTATATTGTAAACACCAGAACTTTGCAAATATAATCAAATAAAATATTTTCCCCTGGCGCAGATATTTTTATTGTAAAAAACTAGAACCTTGTCGTGATTATCATAGAGAGAAGATGTTGCCGTCAATATGCTCGTGGGATTTCAATATAGGCGTGGGTATAATGAGAATTACCGAGGTTGAATTCCCGACCTGTAAATTCACCAAATCAATATGGTGTCATCATATTTTTACATATTACCTTCTGTTTAGTGAAACTATAGCAACAATCCAAAAAGCTATAGGGTATTTCTACGTCAGATCGTACAATAATATTCCGGGTATTATATATAGTTTTAATATTTATGCGAAAACTATGTGTGAAATCCATGTTCTAGCAAATTTTCTTCCGGAGATTTGAAATGTCAAAGCTCGAGTCATGGTCTATGCCAAAGTTTCACAATAGTAGTGTATACTTTTACATAAATTAAAAAAAAAGATATGACCCGGTTCATCATCGTACTGTCTGATGTGGAAACACCGCATATTACCAATCTATAAACGCGAGGTACATGTTCAAAACCACGTATTTACACTTCCGAGCTTCGTGTTTTCTGCAAATTATAGGGGTACCCGCCGTACGCAATGTATTCCCACAGATCGGTTACACTGCTTGCAGCATGTGACACCCCCTGTTTCACGGAAAAAAGGTAGAGTGGAGGAGGCTGCAGTGAGGAGTACAACTAAAATGCTGACAAAGACTCGTAAGCATTGAATGTGTAAAATACCTTACATTGATTGGCGTTTCTCTACGGGGTTCACGGTGAAGGCTTTTCCTCTGCTTCTGCCGTTTCTTACATTCCCGATAAGGTCGCATACATTCTGCGGCTGTATGCTTTGTAGAAACCATGGCCACGGTGGAAGAAGGTAGAGGTGTCTGAACGGGGTCAACTCGTCACGGAGCAAGTGCGTGAAAGATCCGCTCCCACTGTTGACAAACACCGTGAGATGGCGCAGCATGACAGGAGCTCGAGGAACCTTCCTTACTTGGTCAAGCGTTTTCAACATCACGAGGGCCGCGTGGCGTGCAATCGCGCCGGCGCGCCGAGCTTCAATCCGCCAGTGCCCCGTCGGGAGATGCGCGAAGCCAAAAGGGAATTCGGACCCTCCTTCTGGTTGTCTGCCGACCTTTTTCCTGCTACCATGTCCATAGCGAAACCAGGAAAACTCCCCTGCGTCGCATCTTACATACCTGCGGTGGCGACGCTATACTCCTTTCTTTTTATATGGAGCTGGCTTGAACACCAGCTTGTTCGTGCATCCGAGAGCGAACTCCCTCGATAATTCAGTCACCTTGGGTAACTATCTCAAGTTGGTGGGTTCAAATCCTGCCGGGGACATTCTTTTGTATTGTTTCCTATAGGCTTATAAATTTTGTGTCACTTTAGTAAACATAACACTTTTCAGCATCGGTTTTTTTATCACAGTAAAACGTTACACATTTTCGTGAAATTAGGCTGGTGTCAGGCATGTATGTTAACTTCAATATCAGCACTAATCGCAATCTGCGGTCACCAATGCTCCGTACCCCTGGTTCCTCCTCAAGACCTTGCCACAACCAGCTGCAGCAAGGACCAAAATCTTTTGCGTGCCGTTTTGGGGCACGCAAAATAAAATAAAATAAAAATAACAATAAAAAATAAATAAAACTGGCGCCACGAACAACATCAACCCCTCACGCTTAGACACAAGCTTTACTTGAACCATCATCACCATTTCTCTGTCACCTGTACAACACAATTGCATCGTCATTACTCGCGGCGCCGCAGGCCTTCATGGTACATGGTACATGGTCCAGGCGACTTGCCTTTCCCCTGAGCTAAAATAAATATTAATATCACTATCAGATATATTCAATGAAATCTTCGTTTGTGACTTAGTATTGCCTGAAGCGTTTGGTATATTATTCATTGGCCTCATTGCGACTAGTGGGATATAACAAGGTTGCGTTAAGCCTGAAAAAAAACAAACGGTTGAGTCTATGAACGGCTCAGGTGTTTCAAGAATGCTGGAATTATGCGCCACTGTCCCCGAGTCATTTTTGGTACATTTCAATTTATTATTAGGGCTCTGTCTCTCAAGACCAAACATCTATTAATTTACGATAACGAAAGAGGGACATTGAAGACAAACAGACAACACAGGCTTTCGACCTCATTGAAAGTCTGTGTTGTCTGTTTGTCTTCAATGTCCCTCTTTTGTTATCTTAAATTAGAAACCATCTACGGTATTAACAAACCGCCATATATATTTATGACTTAATGTTTTAAGAATGAAGGTAACTGATAACAAATTATAACGCGTTCGTGTCTGCACTTGCATTAACGGGAATATTTAAGATTATATTTTCTCTTATTCGATGCGGTTCTTTTTTATTGTAGCTTGGTTATAAATTAGACGGCAAACCGTAAATATTAGCGAATGCAAACTATAGGGACCGTTGGAGGAAACGAATCGTACTTTCCATCCTACATAAATAAGCTACGTATCTGACAGGGACCTTGGTGGTTCTGGAGCAATTCAGCAGTGTGGTAAATGCGAGCGCGCTTGCACGCGCAAGAAGATACCAACAAAAAGCACTGTAAAATCACTTCAAATCCGAAAAGAAAGTTTTTCACAAGAAAGTTGAATCTCCGTGAGACTATGACGCTGGCGGTGGAGATAAAACTGCGAAAGTTTAAGACTTCCCGGTTACCTGGTTCAAAATATAAGACAGAGAAACCAAATTCTACTATGGACCGCCGTCCATCTCAGCTCGTCATACCAAAAAAATGAAATTTTGGGCACCTGTTGCACTTATTTTAGTGAAAACAACTTGTCAGCAGGAAAAAAAATGTTGTCTTTCTTGTTGAATAGTGATTTTTTTCATTGAACTAAAGGTTACAGGCGCTCACGGTGTCATTTCTCGGTTTCACGAATATTACGCTTCCCTGGGCGTCGGTTCACAGAGAAATGTAGCTTTACTGTATAAGTTTTTGATCCAGCAAACGCCGTGTTCTTAAGGCCCAACCACATGGGACGTGCCGATATCTGTCCTGTCCAGATTTCGGTGTCACCACTAGCGTTAATAGCTCAGGGGAGTTCAGCTTTCTGGAATCCGTAGTTTCTTTAGGCGGGCCGAAAAACATTGTTTCATTTTCTCTCACGGACCCGGTATATGTGCAGATTTCCAAACTCTTCTATCTGAAATACTTAATTTCAAATTTAATCAAATACCCTGCAATATCAAATACGACTTTATTAAAGAGAGGTCGGCTTGAACATCAGACACACATAAAGAGAGGGAACAAGCTTTCACACCGCTGACTATCAACTGTGACTTTAATGCTTCGTCTTTATCTACATCCGTCTTCGTCCTTTACCCATATCAAAATTCATGTCCAAGCTGACCTCTCTTTAATGACCTGAGCCAACTAACTCAACTCTAGGCTGTTATTCGGTGCCTTTCTGGTCATTTGTCTTTGTGTTTGTCTAATGTTCAAGCTGACCTTCATTTAGTGACATGTACCCGCTAGTTCAACTTAATCATGTTATGCGCATACCGTTATAGTCGCTATTTGCAGCAGAAGTGGGTACATAACTCAAACTTAGAGATTTTTCTGGAACGTGAAAATATTATATTTTTATACTCGAAAGTCCCGATGTATCAGGCACTAAAATCTACAAAAGCAAGTGTAATATTTGTTCAGAATCGCCTTCTTATGTCCTCCATGACCACGATATTTTTGGTCTAGTATCCGTCTCAAGCAAGTTCCCTGTAAATTCGTATACATTTTTATTCATTTGAGGTCCTGGTATAAAGAGAACACGTATTTCTAGTCATTTTCGTGCAGTCGAAAAGAATAACTTGAGAAACAGCAGAAAAAAACGTATAATATTCAACTTGTCGTGACGGAATATAAACGTCCCATAGAAGGCCTGGATTAAAACTTTACCTTCAGATCTGTTCTGATTACAACCAACATTTAGAAGAAAAACCCTTATTCCTTTGGCTAAAATGAGAGAATATCTGGCGTCCGGCGCAATCTCATGTAAAAAACGCTGAAGTCGTCGCAGTGAATCTGTTGTTCTGGTATTGTGGCAGTGGGACTAAAAGAAAGGATGCCGGATATTTTTATAAAATTTAATTCGACCGAAGTCATACAGACTACTAAAATCTTTCATCACCAAGCATAACACCGTATTTATTTTTAAAAAATCTACTCATGCGTTTACTTTCTCGCAGATCACTTGAAGAGCCATATGCGAGCATCTAACGAGAAAATGTGACAAAAACCGAAACTGGTAAAATTTTTAATAAACGAATTCGACGATTATGGACTGAGATCAAACTGAGAAACGTCATGTTTTTCGTTAACAGCATTGGTTTGATGTGCTCGCATTCGCATGAAATCTGAATGCACACTGAAGTTTCTGCAGTGGGTACGGCTGCACTGCCACAATGCGGTCCACTTCCATGCCGTTCCTCTTTGCTATCCAGCTCCTGTTTTTGCTCGATGACGTCCCCAATTCCTCGTGCTTGATATTCGTCATCTCAATGGCCGAGGAAAACGCGAGCTACTTTGAACACCATGGACGAGCACGGGCTGGCGCAGGCTTCGGCGGAAAGAACACGGCAATCTTCAAGACTACACGCTATATGGCGACGAAGGCCCAAGTACATCGAAATCAATTCAGCTTAACCATAGATAGAAGGCAACACCACTGCACTGGGATACTGGGTACGGCTGCACTGCCACGATGTGGCCCACTTGCATGCCGTTCCTCTCTGCTATCTAGGTTGGTACTAATATCCAGCAATCCTTTGTAAAAAAAAAAAAAAAAAAAAAAAAACTTATGTCTGTTAGTGCTGCCGTGCCCAAAAGCAGTTTGAAGCGTTTTATATATCTTTTCATGCTCCATGGAGATTCTGAATAAAATCCAGGTCCGACAAACGTGGAATTGAACGTTTTGATAACCGCGCTACAGTCTGTTTTGACACAATTGCGGACTGGGCGTGATGAGTTGGCCCAGAAAGTTAGGGAACTTTCAGAAGAGCGCAATTCTGCAGCCAAAAAAATATCAGAGATGACAGAACGAGTATGCACGCTAGAAAAAATAACTTAAAACATCGCAGACGGATTTACAAATTGCACAAAACAACGATTTTAAAATAGAAACGGCACCGTGCTGAACTCTTTCTCCTAACATCGCGCTGGAGTGATGTAAAAAAAACGTTCACGTAGATCGAACCTGGTCTTTTTGGACTGCAAGATACAGATAAGGAAACGTGGGCTGAATCGGAATCCCTCATTATCAAAGTTTGCGGCGAAATAATGTAAATAAAGACAAACCCCGACAATAATAATAGAGCTCAACGCATTGCTGCATACAACAAAGCTGAGAAAGGGCCCATTGTAGTAAAGTTTTACTTCTTTAAGCACAACGAGTCAATGCTATCTTCCGGATATAGGCTTAAATACAATGGCCTCGCTATTAGTGAGGATTTTCTAAGCCTCTCGGTTCCGGTTACGAATGGACCGACTACACAATAATAAAAAGTGATTTATGTTTGATCGTGAATCTGGAAACGTGAGCGAGGTTGACGAAATAAAATCTAGTGAACTTATCGACATTCCATCGACATGAGAACAGGCACCTATCCAATGAAGCTTAAACGTAACATACAACTCAGTACATCACTTTGCACGCCACACTAATGCCAGTACTTGTGATAAACAGGGAGCAAACAAAACCGTTATGACCACGAGAAGAAAGAACGGGGTCACTGTTATGGCCATTAACTGCCACAGTATTAAAAATAAGGTAGATGAATTCTTAGGTGTACTCCAGACCGTCCAACCAACGATTGTCTAGGGTACGGAATCATGGCTAGACGACACCACAGGATCAATCAAAGAATTTCCAAATTATTATGCAGTCTACAGAAAGGATAGAGACTTGCACGGTGGAGGCGCATTCATCCTTGTTGACAAAATCGTACCGACAACACCATTAGAAATTCCAGATGTTAATATTCAGACAGCATATGATGCCAGATGTGCTTGAATGGTAAACATTTTTCTTTTGGCGTTTATTATCGACCTCGAAACAAAAACAGTGACGGCTTGGATAAACAGCAGATACAATTCTCAGCCTCAAAAGAGTATGTCATTTTTTTATTTTTTTTTCTGAGGGGGGGGGGGGGGGATTTTAATCGTATTGATTTAATTTTGGAAAATGACAAGACAACCAGCTCGGGAAACACGCTTCATAGTAAATTTACTTCCATTCAGGAAACGTTTGCACTAACACAATAAGTCATGGAGGGTATAAGGCCGTTAAAGATACTGGATTTGTTGTTATGCAACCTACCGGGAGTCATAAACAATGTTTGCGTGATACGAGGAGTATCTTATCACAAGATTGTGACAGCTGATTTGGTTCTACCAAAAACCAACCATCCGAAGTGTCAAGCAAGAAAAGTATTTTATTACGATAGAGGACAATATGATAAGATACAAAGCGAACTTGCAGATTTTTGTTGTGTTTTTAGAACATTGTGATAAAATTAGTATTGATGTACTTTGGAATATACTCAAATGAAAAATGCATGATTTAGTTGACAAACATTTTAGGTCCGGAATTCATTCCTCACAAACTAAGAACCAGCTTTGGATTTCTAAAGAGGTGAAACAGATTATCAAACGAAAGAAAATAGCGTATCTCCGGTATAGAAACAAGGGGAAATCTCGGCCGCCGCCAGCTCCGTCTCGAGCGGACTCGATGGAGCTGTGCGCTTTCGGCCCGTCGATCCCGGTCACCCGCTCCGTTCCAGGACGCACAGCTGGCGAACTTCACCGAGTTCCTCGACTTCCGGGCGTGCTCCCCTTTATGTGCGGGAGATTCGGGCTGACCTCCAGTTCGTGGCTCGCGATCAGCGGGAGTGTCCTTTCTATCACACACCGCTGTTTGTTTAAGCGCTTTCGAGTCCGTTTGAGTGGTTCCAAAGGTCTAACTTGTGATTGTGCCGTGTGACGCCTAGATTTGGAGTTCGCGGTCACCTCATCGTAAGCACGCCGCAAGTTTTATTGGCCTGTCACGATCATGCGCGAGAAGCGTGATCAAAACTGATGCCGCGTGTTCTTGTTTTTACTGTTTTGTATCCTGGTTGGGAGTACCTCGAAAGATAATTTTTTTTTTTTTTTGCGTCGAAGAATTAGGTTGTTTCTATTTAGTCTGATATCTCTTGCCTACAGCTGCTTGTGCCCAGGTTTGATAACACGTTGGTTACAACATGCATGTAAAACTCAATGTCCGAAATAAACTTAACATTTTGAACTGAATTTTTGGTCTAAAGTTCACACTCAATTGGGTGTCTAAAGGGTTGAAGGGCTGAAGGAGTTTGAAGGGCTGAAGGGATTTGAAGGGCTGAGGAGTTTGATTGGCGGAAGGGGTTTGAAGGGCTGAGAGGGTCCTATAACAGATCAGGGCTGAAGTGTTATTTACAATAGGGCCCTAAAGAATTCTGGAAGTTTGTAAAATCAAATAAAAAGGACGATACATCTGTTCAACCTCTTTTAATAAACGACAAACTTATTAAAGATGAAGAAGAAAATGCTACGTATCTTCATAATATTTTCAATTCTGTTTTTTCTAAACCTAGTACATCATTCTGCTACCCAAACGTGCAGCAGACAATGAGGCATGATATATCACCCTTTGATATAACGTACAATAGAATAGCCCTGCTATTGCGAGAACTTGATGTGCAGAAAACAATAGAGCCAGACAACATATCTCCGGTCATATTAAAAAACTGATTTCAAGAGTAGGCGAATTACTTATGCGTTATTTTTAATAAGTCACTAAAAGATCAAAACTTCCAGTGGATTGTAAAATGGCAAAAGGTGTGCCCATACAGAAGTCTGGTGCTAAGAACTCCGTAGAAAACTATAGACATTTCTTTAACATGCCTATTCTGAAAACTTATAGAACATATTATTTATAGTAACCTCATTGTTCATTTGAACATTGATACATTTCTCATTCGGGATCAACATGTATTTCGTACTCGAGTATTCTGTAGCACTGTACTGGTTGGCGTTTTATATTTTATTGCTGGAGCCATTGACGCTGGAGAGGAACTGGACTGTTTTTTTTTTTTTTGTTGAGATTTTAGGAAGGGGTTTGACCTTGTAGATTATGACTTGTTATTTTTTAAACTTAGCATATTCTTACTATGTAACGACGCTTTGGCTTGGAATAAGGACTACTTAAGTGAACGAAAGTAGTGTGTCGCACTTGGTGGTAATAAATCCGAAAACGTGGAAGTTGAGTCTGGTGTCCCCCAGGGCTCTGTGCTGGGTTCTCTACTCTTCCTAATCTATACGTATGAACGACATCATTATTGACATACAATCAAATACAATGTTATTTACAGAGGATTACATTCTTTTATAGATTAACTACCGATTCTAGCGATGTTATAAATTTACAAAGTGACCTAGACGAAATGTCTGTATGGTGTAATACCTGGAAGACGAATTCAAATGTTAAAAAGTGCGTGCACATCAAGTTTATGAAGAAAACAATTACATTACTTCCGCTTACATAATAATAATGAAATAATTAAAATTAGCTGACGTGTAAAATATCTGGGTGTTATGTTATCCAGTGATATGGAAGGGACCTGTTGAAATAATAGCTGTGGAGGCTATACGTACGCTAAAGTTTATACAAAGAAACTTTTGACAGGCTTGAAGACAAGCTAAGGAAACCGTATACTTTACATTTATTCGCCCGTGAATTGAATACGCTTCAGTTGTCTGGAATTTGAATCAAATATATTTAATAGACAATCTTGAAAAAATACAAAATCAATGTGCTAGGTTTGCATAAAGCAAATATAAACTGGGAGCGAGTGTCACGCATATGAAGGAGCTCCTACACTGGGAGGAACTGAGTGAACGAAGAAATATTTTATGTAGAATTTTGGTGATATCTTCAACAATAAACTACTAATTAATAGAGATAGGTTTTACAGGAAACTTTTTATGCGTCAGGAGAAACAGATCACTCACACGAAATCAGACCATACCCCTGTCATACTGATGCATTTGCTTATTCCCTTTTCCCAAAAAACATTGAAGGGTGGAATAGGTTGCCGATAGATGTGTTCATGGCAAATTATTAAGATATTCTCTGGTGCTCAAATGTGTTTTTCATATTATATTCCAATCTTCATTGAAATATAGTGCATCCTTGTATTACTTGTGTTTCTAAAAATAAAATATGTAAACCACCTCCCGTAATAATGCCTCGGCGATGCAGGTTTTTCTGTAAATAAACAAAAATATACCGATTACACTACTTACCTATGCAATATACACCTTGCATATTTAGCATATTCGCAATTCGTAGAAATATATTCAAACTAACCTAACTGGCAGGACAAATATTAGTTCCGCCTGAATAAACTGGTGTGTTTCTTTGCAAAAAAAAAACACAAAAAAACATGGTATATAACTGATGGAGTGTACGTTATATTTATTATGTGAAACATCGCTTTGGAGGCTTGTCTGAAACAATTATTATTCGGGAATTCATCCGGTGCATGCATACCATGATCTTTTAAATTTTTAACATTCTTTTTAATATCAGAAATACATACTTTTAGTTAGTGTCTTTTTATGCACGCTTTCTTACTTCCTAATTACCATCAGTGTTCATTGAATTCTACTGTCTCACGAACCCCATTGTACATGAACATATGTACGTATATTTTATTCTGTTCAATATTATTGCAGCATAAGAGTACAATCTGTGTTTTGTTTCATATCCAAGTTGCACACGGGAAACTTCCACTATTCGACTCCTCTCATAACACCGTACTAAACTACGAAAGATATGCACACGCTATTTATTTTACTGTAAATTTTTTTCACGGCTACTCTACTGTCTAATTTATGACCTTCACTAAGAACTAAAATTAGGCACTTTTCTGTGTACTCCTGATCTTAAGAGTTGAAGAAAGAAAGCTTCCCTCAAAATTTGGTTTCCATCCAGGTTTTGCTTCCTGACCAAAGAAGGCAAAACTGTGAGCAATTGTGTCTGGTGTCCTTTTAGTAATAGCGTTAGTGCGTCTGTCGTTACCCTTCCTCGAGTACGAATATTCTTCTGAGATCCAACGATGAGCATCGACCCTGTATGTTGACTTGGTAAGGTGCAGAGATATGATTACAGCTTCAAACGTCCATGTATGACCGATGGCTTTAACAGATTTGAGCCGTCGCTATGCTCGCTTCGTAGGAGATTTTGATGCGTCAGCATTAGTACGCTCGTTTTGACGAAAACCCTGCAGTGTATTTCGTTTGTCAGCACCAGAGACAAAGCAGGGTGTCTAGCCAATTATTATTTTGAAATTTCCTGATTTTTCCAGTTGTCCCTGACAATTTCAGATGAAATTCCCTGACCACTTAAGAGGCGGTTAAATATATAAGACCATTACAACACAAGGAATTGTGCATTGAGCACTGTGAGCATCATTGAGCACGGGCTTAATCCAACTTGCATATTCCAAAATATTCGGGTTCGTCCAGTCCGGATTAAACGAACACTTTCTTGCCGCCGACAACGTCAGTGAAGAGGCCACTTCCGGAAGCACAATGAAAACACGACGCTCAACCACACACATCAATAACCGAATGGCAGCATGGCGCGTGGCCGCCAGATGCACACTTTCGGATACTTTCGGCTTAATGCTTGGATTGGATTGGAGTCTGCGGCTTTCCCATTTGTTACTAAATCTTAGCTATAACTGGATCAAGCCTAGTGTTGTGCCCTCAATCCAATCCGATCCAATCCAAGGCTTGGACTGGATTTGTCGGCTCTGCCCTTTACATCGGGTAGCACACTCTACATCGGGTGAGCAGAGCCCGCGCTCCGCTCTAAGCAGGATTTACTGCCTATTTTTCTGCCCCAAGTCCGCAAGTCTTTGCACAGTGCATTCGATGGTGTTTCCGGCTCATTTTCCCAGACTGGGCTCGCTTTTTGATAATATTCCTGACAATTCGCTGATTTTTTCCGGTAATTAAAATTTCCCTGGCAATTCCGGGTTTTCCCGGTTTTCCCGGTCGCTAGACACCATGAGAAAGGGAAAACGAGGGAGAAAGGGTGACGCCTGTGACGCTCCCATCGGTCCGAAGCCCTGACGTCAGCACGCGTCACTCTCTCCCTCTCTCCCCGGCGCCGACAAATTGACGGACACCGCCGGGTTTTCGTCAACACGAGAACTTTCGTTTCCGTCAAAGTCACGCGCACAGATGGCGAATTGCCAGAGAGGAGGAGGCGCCTCGCAACACCTCTTAGAGAACAAAGCGTAGTGCTGAATGATATGGCGTCATCAGAGGTGGCCAACGCTGGGCAGAGATTGGAAACGAGTGCTGGGTCAGCGCTCGGCTTCGAGTGTAGTTTGAGCCCAACGTTGCCGCAATCGTGGTGTCCAATCTGTGCCCAGCGCTGGCCTTCTCTGATGATGCCATCTCATTCAGCACTACGGCTTTGTTATCTAGAAGGTGTTGCTCCGCGATGCAGTGGAATACGGGCGTGCTCAGTTGACGCTCTGCCGTGGCCGGTTGTTCTTCGCTCTGGGTTTCCGTAGTAGCGGTGCATGGGCTGTGATCTGTGTGTGTAGTTAAAACGATGGATGCGGCTACCTCCAGGAGTGATATGGATTCGGTCCCTTCCGTGAGAGGTATGGATTTGGTTCTTTTCAAGAGTGACATGGATGACCGTATCCAAGGGCGTCGACGTGCTCTGACAGACAAAGTACAGAAAAGGGGTGAACAAAATTACAGGAAGATCTATTGGTGGACTCTAAGGGAATACGTTAGCATGACCCTTGAGAAACGCCACACACGTCCCCCTTTGAAAAACGCTAACAATGACCCCGTAACGAGGCCAGAAAGAGGCAGCAAAAAATAGAGAAAGCAAAAGAGAAAGCCAAAAGAGAAAGGTGACTGGGTCAACGTTAACGTTTCCCAAAGGGGGACGTGCTTGGCCTTTCCAAGGGTCGTACTAACGCGTTCCCTAAGACTCCACCAATGGATCTTCCTGTACTTTTTTCATCTAGGTAAAGTAAAACTTAACCCTCTAGAGCTACTTGAGTGTTGTGACGAGTCAAGTTATCTACAATCTATAGTTGAAGCCGGTTTTATTGCGGTCATTGCCAAGTTCATTTGTCAAGAAAACTACGTTTCTACCATGATGCAACTTAACCCTAGACTGTAGTGTGAAAAGGAAACTTAAACGTAGAACATTTACGTCACAGAAACATTTCGGCTGTAAATCTGAAGTGCGGAATTGCATGATGGTGGCGCCTGCGTGATCACAATTTTATATTTTTTAACTAACTTGGTTTATATTGGGTTCATTGAACTGATCGTGTGACTGACGCCAATAAAGTGATAAGAGAAGCAAGTTATCCCATTATAAAGAATACGTGTAAACTCATTTTATTTTTTGTAGACTCAATTACCTTTGTCCCTGTTAACATTTGCAAAGATGCACTGACCTGCCAATGATACTATCATCTATTTAAATCGTAACGCACATCCCCGCGAACTGCGTTTAATGGCATGATAACTTTAATAGCTAAATTGACGCCATTTTGCACAATACACTAGCGCGCTAGTAATTTAGGTGATATACAAATTAAATACGACATTATCAAAGCGTTGATTATATCTAAGTTCACCCAAAGAGCCGACTGAAACCCGACGCACACACCAGATTTCTCCAGTTAGTGCCGTTGAATATTTTATGCACTGAATATTTTATGATGCAATTATTGAATTGATTGCTTTCTTCTTTATGTACAATCGTGTACAATCCAGCTTTGAGGCTCTTTGTCAAATATGGTGCTGCCTGGCTACCAATTTTCACTATTAAAAGCCATTGCTTCACCTTTGACATTTGGTCGAACTCAAAGAACAGAGTCTGTGCAAAGAACAGAGTCTGTGTCCTGTCCCTCTAATGATGTTGTATGGGAGAAATGCAACAATACGCAATTTTTTGTTTGTAGGTTACAGTAGACGACGAAACTTTTAATGTTTTAATGTCGTAATAAACCCCAAGAACACGTGTACCGCGTTTTCTTTTTCTTTTTTTTTTTGTTAATTCGAGGGTGTTTTTTCAGGTTCTGTTTTCTTCTACAGATTCTGTGTTTTTCGGTGTCAATGTTGGGTGTTGGGCAAAAACAAATCAATATTTATCCGGGCTTATAAGGAAGAGAATAGGACACGGGCGTGGGATTGCCCAACCTTCAGGGAATATTCGCATGACCTGAATACTTTGAAAACCTCCCGGTACCAAGAAAAGACGGAAACGAGATGAGGGTGTGGTTTCAAAGGAAAAAGCAGCCTCGCGTGCACTTTAGTGTAGGCTGTGTTTCCGTTCAAAACAATATAAAGCTTTAAATAAAGGCTTCCTTTCCGTGAAGCTTGGATTTCTCTTATTCGGGGCAGCTCCGATTCGGATTTTTTTCGGTTTTTCCCGATTTTGATAAAACAAAATCGGGGTTTAATTTTCGGAATTTACCAGTATTCCCTAATTATAATACTGAAAAGATTCGGAAATCCCTCCCCCTTCATTAAAAAAAAAAGAAGAAAAGTATCTTTTGAGCTAAAGTGTTTAGAGTTAAGGTCAAGAAAATACAAAAGCCTCAGTATACGGTCAAACAAATTGTCGAGAGTCGTCGCGAAATCGTTTGACTATTCTATTCTACTTCGTGCACGCAGCCATGGAGCTAAAGAGACAAGGCTTCGAGACATTTGGCTGTGCACGGCGAAAGTTGTGAATGCCAGCCGGAGTTCCATATAAATAAGGTTGCGCAAAGATTCAAAACGGGAAGATTCAAAAATAAGGGCGCGTGGTTCGAAACTTTGTATCTGCACTCCCTCTATCGCCCTCTCTGATAAGGAGCAGGCCTTTATCAGTCACGCTTCAGACACCCACCATGCAGTGACGTCTGGCTTCTGGCTTTTTTAAATCTAAATGGATCCTTTGTCCGTATGTGCGGCTTTATGTGTGTGATTTATTAAAATTCAGTTGCAAGTTACGCCCGGTCCTGTGTGGCTCTCTTCTCTGTCCTCGTTTTTCGGCGTATTTCCCATTATGCCTCTGAGACTTCATTATGCTTGATTTCTTTCACTTAGGAAACTCCTCAAATATTTAACTCGTGTTGTCCAGTCCAGCTCTTAGTGATAACCTGTTGGTATACCGTATATTTAATTAACAATCAAACATTCAACCTCCAGCTTTTTTTACATTTTTTTGCTTTCAGTGAAGATTGGTTGGTTGGGTCGCTCCAAAAGCTGTGTATGCAGCAAGAATTTCTACCTCCGTCCAAAAACATGTCAAAAAAATTTTGTTTGTTAACAGTTGTTTTAAAGTGCTTCTTTTCCGTTATACCTGAAGGCTGATAAAATCACACTCATAATTTATTTCGCTTGCTACCCGTCTCTAGAATCTTCTCTTTTAACATTATCCTTGGAAGAATATCGAAATCAAATCAGGTCACGAAATTGTAAGGTGTCGGTATTGTGCAGGCGTCATATCTAAATACGTGTTTCCTGTCCGGGTAGAGCAGCCATCCATGGGAAGCCAAACAGCAGATCGTCGACCGCACAGTACTGGCAGCAGCATGAAGCAACGAGTGTGGCGGCTTGAGTGCATTCTCTCGTGCCTTGCAACGCTTGCTTCGCAAAGCGCACTCGCCGTCGTGGCCTCCACTTCATAAGGCTGCCGGTGAAGGGCGGTCGAGAATTACGTATTCACCTTCATATGAATCTCGCTTGTGATCGAATTATGCGTTCCCTCAGTCAACAATGTCGTGCCCCCTCCTTTGGAATAAGGGCTCGAGAACTCAAAACCCCAGATTAGTAAACACGCCGTTTATGTAATATTGCCATAACAATCAGACAGATTCTTTTTCCGCTAGCGGGGTGTATAAAAGGAGTGCATAACATGTGAGAATGACAATGTATTAAATTGGTTTGGTATATCCGCTTAAGACGAACACAGCCCAGGGAGTAAAAAGTTTTCTCCGGCTTGTGAGTAATTGTTTATTTTAAGAACGAGCAAATACAACCCTTCAAAGTTTCTTATTGTTTATGCTGTACCCACCTGCGTTTTTTTTTTTTTTGGTTTGGCAGTTCTCGCGAAATACAACATAAAATATAAGACAAAACAACAGACACAAAAACGCGTCTCGGAAAGAAGTACTCCCACGGAAGCTCGACAGACACCACTCACTTCCCGACCTAGGACAATAGGCAGGGGAAACCGTGGCAGCGACCGAGAATTGCTAAAGCCGCGTCCCTTTCCCAAAACAGATGCCAGGAAAAAGATGAAAAAGAAAAAGAGGACCAACCAGACAAACAAAAACGCGTTCTCAATAATGGCGACCGGTTTCTCGTCTCCAGCTTCGTCCTTGCAAAGAATGAAGTGGAAGGCCTTCGCTGTTTCGGATGCAGGAATCGTTGCGGACGGAGAGTTTCATCGTTGCAGTGCCCGGACATTGTTCCAATTCGCTTTACTTAAAGGCGTCGGTTTTCTTTTAAAACAAAACAAAAAAGTGCATTGCCGCCTGTGTAGGAATCCGGCCTGTTATTTACAGAGTTCAAATAGACGAAGAGTATTCTTTATCTAAATCATTTCACAAAACACTGACTGTCGAAAACAACCAGTGAAAGTGATACTTTGTGTCGTTCAAGCAATGTTGAACATAGAGTAACATTGGGTGTCTGGCCTGTATTCCGATACAGAGCTGGATGGAACGAAAAAGAAGAACTATACAGAATGCAATACAAGAAATGCAAATACTTACATATATCTACTGTTCTTGAAACGAAGCTCTTTTCTGAAATACACGTAGTCGAAGGTATCTCTACGACACTATTTCTAAACTATCGTGATACAAATACATCACGTCAGTTTCGCAATAGCTTCATGAATATAATTAAAGTGCGACAACCAACCAAGTCCTAAACATGTAGGGCCGCTACGTTTCGAACCTATATACTTGGTTCTACGTCAGAGGCGACTGTGGCCGTTGAGGAGCGGCGTTTTTTCGGTCTTCTTCTTTCAGGAATATAACAAATTTCTCGATCTTCTTCTTTCATAGATATGACGAAGCCCATTTACATACTCTGTTGGTAAAGCGCCTCACGTCATGAATATACATTCGGGTAGCTGCATTTCTGAATATAGGTACTACATTTGAAAACAGTATTTGTATTTCAGACGCGAAATATGTCTACGATGTATCAATTGTATCGCGGAACTCTGTAAGGCTTAGGGTTTTTTTTGTTTTTTTTTTTACAATGGTTTCACAAATAAATTGTTTGGCATCTGCGAGAAACAAAATTCAATTTCTTTACTGCGAGGGACCACTAATATTTGCACCAGAAACTAATTAAAAAAGACTAAGTTTTGTAAAATAAGCATCACGTAGGAGCTCCGTCGGAGACAGCACTTGCACATAAAAATGTTTAACCGGCTGTATTATGACCGATCACTTTTAAACCTGTTTCGTCTATTGACCATGCATTTATATCGATTCACAATGAAGTTGTCACATGACTTGATTAACAATGGGCGATTTGAAAGAATGACCTGGCATGCTGATACCCAGTCAACGGATGAAGGTCTGAAGGACCTCGTCATATTATTTTCCCTTCGCTGCATCACAAACGTATAATAGCCAGCATCTGGCGGACGTAATTTTGACTTCAGCATTTGACAAAAGTTGCAGATATCCGAATCAACAACAAGCCTTTGACGTGCTTTTCAATAGAAGGTTGATGATCAACTCTTCCGCCACCGTGTGGAAATTGGTAGCCCAAGCATCAGTAACGTGGCTATGGTTACAATTTTGAGTGTCGTTCCTCTGACTGTCGAAACTCTTACAACACGTTAACAACGAAAGTCACATATCCGCAAAATTGTTCTCGGATTTCAGGTTGAACGCCAAGGACTTAAAGTAACTAGGTAGGTGTAAATTCTTCAACTTTCTAATATTTTTAGTTCTACAAGGAAAGTATTGCAAAGTAACGACTAAAAACAAAACATAACCAACATAAATAAGAACTGGCGCGTTAATCAATATGGTAGAGAAGGATGCAAAAGAACTTATTTACATCCTTCTTTATCATACATTATCATTGAAGTATATCACAACCAACGTTTATGAAGAACCACCGCCACACCATGACATTCCACCTGACCTAATGGGAGGGTGCACACTATCTTATTGTAAACTTGCCACGTGAGTGTGTTGAACAAAATATGAAGTATGAATTTGCGCGTAGATAAATAAATAAAAACAAATATTCAGTTAAGATGTCACCTCTTCTGAATTGACACCACCCTGCAACCTTTTAGCAGACCTTAATGCAAAATAGCCCTGATCATTATGGCACGTTTTACAAGCTACTGATAAGCCGCTTATAGTATCCTCTAGCTTTAAACAACATGCAATCAGGGTTTGGTTCTTCACTATAGTAAGTTACAGGTAAAGAAGGTAGCGGCAAATGCCCCTCAAAGGGATTCATATATCCCTCCGTCACCTCCGCATCCAATAGCGTCCCATTCGTTTCCGTGACCTCGTCGCCAACGCGGGAGAGGGTTTTGCCTTCCTGTAAATACTTGCTTTATCTTTCGACTTTGACTTAGCGTTGTGGAAGCCACGACAGGGAGATTAGAGTTTTCCCCCTCTGATGGAAACAAATACGACTTTGGGAGGTTAGGTTCTCCCTCCGATGGATACAAAGGCCACTTTCAGGGGCTCGGTTCCCTCTCCGATGAATACAAAGGTCGCTTTCTTAGAAAGTGGTGGTCGGAGACAAGTTGGCATTACTCTGTAGCCAATATCTATTCATTGAAGCGGAACAAGGGGCGTTTCCAGTGAACTATTCTTTCGACTGCGGATGGATTTGAAACGGGCGCATCACGCTTGTGGGAGGAGCTTCTCCTACCTTCTTGACTTGTAACCGACTATAGCCCCTTATAAGGGCCTTACATTGAAAATATAAGGAAGTTTAATATATATAACCGCATAATATTCAAGTGCAACATAAAAGTGTAATAAAATACTTAAATAGTCAAAGAAGTCTCGATGAACGCTTGGAAAGAGAGCAGAACTACTACAACAACGACGAAAGAAGAATCGCAATACTGTATAAAAACTCAATATACGGCTCCTTTTAGAAGTAAGCGAGTGAAGAGACAGAGAGAGATATTTTGAGCAACGATTTCTCGCGTTTCGTACACACGGTTGCGTAGCTTGGAAGGTTGCATAATCTCTTGAGTTTTAAGCTAGGATATCAAAATCTGCGGTATCAATGTTGCGCCGTTTTCTTTCCAAGGCGATGTAGATAACGGAGTATCAGTAGAGCTATACTCCGGTTCACCTTGGGATGGACTGCAGCGGACGCCACGAGCTGTCGGAACCAATCCACAGCTCGAAGGGTGGTACGTGGCCTTCTGGCTGGGCGGAGCGATACGGGGAGCGCATAGCCACGTGACACAGTCCGTGCTGTGGATTTGCTCCGATAGCTTGCACAGTCCGTCGTGGTACATCGTGAGATAAAAGAGAGTACAGTTGTAATCATTGAGACGATTGAGATAGGAGGATTAGAACCTCACTAATCAAAATTCGGTTGGGGAGTAATGAGCCTAGTAAAATTTAATGTTCAAATCAACTCAATCTTAAAGCGAAACCAAACAGCTCCGCTTGCCTTGGCCGGTCCTTCTGCATCCCCGTGCACCCGGATGCACACAGTTCGGGCAGCAGTGCTACGCGGGCCCAAGTAGGCCAGTGGGAGCAAACAACCGTTTCTGACACACAACTCACGAACCACTGCTGTCGGCAATCTCGCTCTTGCTCTCGCCTAGCCGCCAGCTTGCGGATGCAGGAAGACAGCCGCACGCAGTTCCTTCGCTCGGCTTCTGTCGTTACAGCTATTGACTCAAGTGAAAAATGAGCTGCGTGAAAAAAAGGGGGAAAAAAAGAAACTGTGCAGCTCTAGATTTTATTTTTAATCCTGGATCCTTAAAACGGACACGTGCCACCCCGTAATGTAACACTGAAAAGAAATAACCTAGAAGCAATTACGTATTAACGTCGAGATGTTTCGGTGCAGCCATCTTACGGTTCCCATCTGTGACGTCACTACCAGAATTTGCCTCGCCGTGTCATCACGAGTTGTGACAATGACTATTTACCTTCAGTTGCGAACGTAAAGTTCGGTGGTGTGCCTAGAAAGCAAGGCGGATCCTTGTAATCATCGCATTCTTAATCCCAATGCCGTCAACTCTGATAGTCTTACTTTAAGACATCGCAGCGAGTTTTTGGAAAGTCTTAAGAAGTCGATCACTGCGACGCTTTTGGAAGCGCACGTCGCCAAGGGTCAGTGTACTTGGCGCTTTGCCTCCAGTCCGTATACCATCGTGCTTTAGCCGCGCATGCTCAGAAGACGCCGAAGTGTTATCAAATGTAGAAGTTCCTCGTTTAAGGCCAAGGTTCGACTCCCCGCTCTAAGTCATATTAAGAAATAAACCGAATTCACCAGCTGTTTACTTTTCTTGGTAACACTTAGACTAACAGTAGTACCGGACAGGTAAAATTTTTATCGATCACGTGTAACAGCCTCTTCATTCTCAGGCAGATCAAGGTCGCGAAATCAAAACATCTAACATGCAATTCACGTTTTTCCTGTGGCATTTTGAAAAGTGACGAATGCGGACGCAAATACCTCCAGGTCAACACTCAAGCTGCGGAAGCGCGAAGGTGCTCCCGCACCTTGAGGTATGGCTGCGTGAAGATATTTACCATATCAATATGGACAAATTGGAGGTTATTTTCTTATGGACATCAGAATGTCATTCCTACCAACGCAGATTTTGTGCCAGTTCATGATCGCCAGTATACTGGTTCATCACTGTAACGACAGTCATGGCGTTTACAATCTCAGGCTTTCTGAAAGCGTCAACGTATAAACGTTTTCATGCAATAAAGCTATATGCACAATATCTCTGGTGACAACCCCCCCCCCCCTCAAAAAAAAAAAAGAAAAAAAAAACCGGCGAAGACATTAGGAATTAGTTTAAGTGAACTGCATTACTCGCGACCAGAGCTGCGTTGATTTGTACTGATGCTTACCGCGCGGCGGTGTTTACGAAGAGTACTGTTCTCTTTTTTGTTTTATTGTTTGGTAAATTGATCAGTAATAGTTTCACCTGTAATCTAGAAGATGACTGCAAAAACGGCTAGCCCTTTCACAAGTTGCTGGATAATCTAAGAGAGCGAATAACTTTAAATAAATTATGTGGAGGACAAACCCCTTGAGTGATAACTCTTTTATCACTTATAGCTACTGTTGCTTCTCAGGTATCAAGGCAGCGTTTTAAACAACAATTTGCGTCATCCCCGACTTCTCTCGCCTGCTCAACTTGAACGGTTAATGACAGAAGTCAAAGTAGTTTCCTGCGGCATCGTCAGTAGCTTTTCGCGCTGCATCATTATGCTTTGTGCAGGAGCTCTACGTATATGTAATATACGACTATTGCTTATCATCTTTGCAAACGCTCGAATAATATAGAGCATTATCAGGGATACGTTTGTGCCCGATAATATATTTCACTGTTGCTAAACAAATAATAATTAAATAAGGTGCAAGCTTGTGCCAACACCAATGCTATAATATGAACCTTCGAACACCAAGTCGGTTAAGAGTTCCTTCCGTTGACCCTGTAAGTGGTATTCTTAGCTCTCTTAAACAAGACACCCCAACCAAGAAGCTTATCAAGTCGGATGTTTTTATATCCTTATGTGACCTGCCTTTTATGAGTCAATTAGTTTTATATAAATATTTTGTAAAAAGGCACCGCTGTTTTGGTCTAAATGCTTAAAATATTAGGGCGTATTTTGAATGGCCAAGACAATGGATGAAAATAACGGTGCGCGCTTTTGGGGAGATTGCACGTAGCCCCGAAGGAAGGAAATGAGCCCGGCCAGTGTGAGCACAGTTGTTTGGATTGTTACGATACAAGAAAAAAAATTAACATACAAATTTATTTCTTTAGGACTTACTTACGTCATTTTGTATGCTCTTGTACATAAAGTTCGATAGTTTAAATTAAAAAAAAATGATTAAAAGCAGTCACAATTGAACAGAGCATTTTTCTTTGCAGACTTAATAAACTTTTTAAACTCAGTTACTCGAATGTCAACGAATGTCGCACAAGTGTCGTTTTTGTGCCTGAAAATGCATAAATGAGCTGTGTGTACATATCCGTTTCTTATTAGATCCTCTACTTGTCTTTCACAATTGGTACAATGGAAAAAATGTTAAATCATTTCCAAGTAAACAAAGGTTTAATGTTCAAGTGTACTTTCGCCTATGGACTAGAAATAGTCTACAATCGAAAGTATACGTGATATGGTGTACATTTTTGTACATCATATGACTGTATACTCGGATGAATGTACAATCCTAGAGAAATGTACGTAAACGTATACAACTTTTACCAGACATGTCACTGCACAACTGCACAATAGAAGAAGATTGGATGCTTAATCTGCTTGCATGCAGTTTGTGTCTAATTATAACTTTTAAATTAAAGAAATAATACTTTTAAAGAGTATATGTTTATTTCATATCATGCATAAAAAAACACCAGCGAAACAACAGGTTGCCAAAGAACAGTTATGTGGAATATTTATAGCCAAACAAAACGCAGTCTTCAACTATTACATATTTGCTAAAGGCTAATACATAACTGAAAAGGAAGATGAGATAACTCCCTTACGTGTTAAAAGCGTTGTCTTTAAATTATGTTATTTTTTCTTATCGATCTATGCATATGTATTACTTAGTCTAAGTGATCGGATATAAAAAAAAAAAAGATATACATTCTTACGAACGAATAATTTTGTTCCGTTTCCTCCAATCCCGTGTTCGAAATATTTTATGGACAGTATCCACACAATTGTTGAGAGCTAAGCACTATTGACTTCAGCTAAGCTCATGACTGCATTCTAAGCTGTTTCCTTAATGCCTAAACCGATTTGTGAAGATATTTCGATCAACCTCTTATTCATTCTTTTTACATCCAAGCGTTATCTACTGCTGCCTCCAAACCGCACCATGCTCAAGCGTCCATTAGGAGTAACTACAAAACACTGCGTACCTACTACCTGGCTACCTTGTCAATATGCTATTAAAAGCATTTTAACGCGGTTTCTTTTGCATTTCTCCGTTTGTCACGCATTATGCGTTTCTTTCAGCTGCAGCGCGGCGACCTCTCCAAAGCCACAAGAAAAATGAAGGCCTACCGCGCCAGTTCGCGACCTTTGCCCCAGGTCGAAGGGCCAATATGAGCGCACAGCGAGCTTCCCAAGCAGAGCGCCAGTAAAGTAGTCGAGCGCATTGCACCCTTCTCGAGCCGTGCACAGAAGGAACTCGTTTTGGTCTGCCTCGCTCTTTGCAGCAGCGCCCGAGGAACGGGTGGACCGACCGAGCAACTCGGTACAGGAACAGCAGATAAAGCTTTGCTCAACGGCATCAGCCCACTGCAGGCACTCGCAAGCGAGCGGGGAGAGCCGTCGCTTCCTGCTTTTTCTTGCTGCGAACGGATCCTCTGCTCGGCTGGCCGCTTCGCCGCAGCCGCCGACCGTCATGCGCAGGACCCAAAGACAACTGGGTGGCTGCCGCTGTGCCTCCGAAATCGGGACACCGCGGGTATCCACGAGGAAGGGAGAGCGTGGCAAACGCTCTTGGCTGCTGCCGCTGCCTGCTGGAGCCCTTTTAGGCTTTGCTCGAAGGAAAGGGTTTGACGCCGTTTTATGTCGTCTCGATTTTGTTGACTGTGCGATCGCCATCGAGCGCACGTAGCTGGCGAGACGTGCCCGCTGACGGAATCGACGAAAGCGTGAGCTCTGTTCGGACGTTCGGCTGTTCTTGGGGAAGTCGTGGCCGACTTCCCTACCGGGTTGTGTTCCTAGCTTTTGGCGGGGCCTGCCGTGTCAGTGCAGGTTCAATGTTCCGTCGAATAACACGTGACCCTACCAAAACGTCGTAGATGAAGGTTGGAATTCAATATTTCGAAAGTTTTAAAGTATATGGTTTTGTGGAAAATACCTACATGGCACGCTCAAGCCTCGATGGGATTGAACATGAAGACAAATCCCTCTTGTTGCTCACAGCACACGTCTCTATCCAACGAGAGAACTCTGAAGTATTTCAAGTGCGTTAGGTACAAGTTTTACTGAATTCCACGAGGTGTCCACGGAACCGTACTATTTTCCACACAAGGTTCTGATGGCATCCACGGGACGTCGTGCGAACCAGGACACACAACGTGAGTCGAGACACAGGTTAGTAACACTTTAACGAGAACGTCCCGCAGCCCGTGGCCGCTAAGCCTACTTACGTATGTGCGGAGCCAGAAGGTGCCTGTACTTTTTGAGCTCGTACAGCACGTCCAAGTTGCCGAGGATAGGATGCGCCGCCATGGGCCCCGGAATCTTGGAGATGAGCTCGGCGATGCGGCGCCGCCGCGCGATGTGCACAGCCACTGGCACGATACACGAGAGTAGTAGGGTCAGGGACCACAAGACCCTGTGCGACGAGAAGGGTAGGAACCCTGTCAAGGTCATGGGGAACAGCGTCGCCTCGCCGCCCACCGACATGGCTGGGCAGTGTCTGGTCAGGGCGGGCGCCCCGCCCGTCGGCCGATTGTCCGTGGTCGACGACTCGAGCGCGACCTCCTAAGCGCCGCGCAATGTTATCCCGGGAACGCCAGCCGGACGGGCACACACATCGTCAGCCGTAACTGCGGCTAGACCGACGCACACAACGGTAGTACCCGACGAAACACACTAGAGACCGAAGAACCGACTGGGAGTCACATGGGCGCCGTCCTACTGTCGAGTTCCTGCGGTGTGCCCGGTGAGAAGAAAACTGGGCCGAAGACGACCACGGGTCCGCTCAATAGTTGCGTACGACGCCGCACGTCCGTGGACATGGCGGACGCTGGTGGCCATTCAGGCAGAGCTGGAACTCCTCGGCACATTGCATCGACCCTCACTGCTGATCCAGCTCCAGAACCGGCGGCGTCCCGCCTAGGCAAGTTCGCTGGCACCGCGCGGTGAAGTCCAACTCGGCGAAGATCCAGATATCCGGAATCCGGTCAGGGGTGCACGCGTCGGCCGGAACACCAAACTAACACCTGGAGGAAACCAAATGGCAGACAGCGCAACTTGTTCGGCAGGCAGTGGCCGGCGATCGCGGACCCTGGTTGGGCGAGGGATAGCTTGGAGGAGACATGCGCACAGGAAGTCTCCGGGTTCCTGGCAGCTTGCGTGGTGTGCGCAATGTTCGTGGCCTCGGATGTGCGACCCCCCCCCGAGACAACGTTCCGCCGAGTCGTCGGGGCTACTCCGCCACCACCCTGAGGAAACGCACTGTGGACCGTACTAAAAGCATTGATGTAATCCTCCAAACGGGAGCAGCACCACTGTCTGTCCGAGACGCACAAGCGGCACGTGACTCCTCGACGGCCAATACGGTCGACAGGGCGTGACGTCACTGCCGAAGGCGCCCCCCCCTCCCCCTCGACTCTCGATAGGCCCTTTCGGCTTCCTCGTTGACTCTCGCCTTCTCTCGGCGTCCCGTTAGCGAGAAGTTTCGCCCGAAACGAAACCGAGAAAGGAGAAAATGCAAGATGGCGGCGAGAAGGAGAAAGCCGGAGAAAGTTTTCGTTGCTGGTGGTTTTTTTTTCTTTTTTTACGCCGCTGGGAACTCGCCTAAAATAGAAAGTTAGCAACGGCGAGTTTCTTTCCTCGGGCTGTAGGCCACCATGATTATCGTCCTCTTCCCTCCTGCCGCTCGTTCACTTTCTCTCACTTTCTCCTCGGATTTATTTTTTATTGCAATCTTCGCTCCGTAGCACACGTTGCTTTCGTTGTGTGTTTTTTTTTTTACTTTTTTACACCTGGCTTAGGGGGTCTCTCGCTTCGAAAGTTCGGAATATTTCAGCTTCCTCCTCCAAGCTTTATTTCAACTTGGTTTGCATTTTCCGGCCTGCAACTCTCTCCTTCTCCCTTCACTCTCCTCCTCCCTCTCTGTTGCTTAGATCACCTACGCCCATAAGAATTTTTGTTTGTTTATCTTCACACGCGAGACTGAGGGAAGCGACGACGAGAGACAACGATATGAAATAAAAGAAATAAAAAAAAAACAAAGAGAAACTCTTACGCTGTGAAGATGCGTACGTGAGCTCCATCTCGTTCGTCCTTCGCGGTCTTCTTTTTTGCCACGTCGATCTTGCAGCATCCCCAAGGAACGCTCGAAAAATACTAACAAATACAAACGCGATAGAACGAAGACGTGACGACGAATTTGCCTCTCACGATTTCGTTCCGTGAGCTAATGATCAGTCAACCGGCTTAGCTACAATTTCTTCTTAGGCAACGGCGTGTTTTAAACGACATGCTTTCTGTCGTTCCTTTTCCGGGCAACATTCAACCGGCCTTTAGTTTGACTAAACTTATCTTTTCTTAGTATAATTTCGAATGTGGCCGGAGGCCCATCCTTTTTGGGATTTTTGAGATGGTTAGGTTTTTATTATGTTTCCTTTTTATTTTGTCAAACAACATGAGTGACTTACACTACCAGCTCTAGAAACCGTTCATAAGTAATTCTGAATAATTCTTTTCTCCCTTAGAATAACATTTGCATACAAGTGACAACTTAAAAAATGTGTGCGAAAACATTCATAATGAATATTTTTGATTTTGTACTCTCGTTCAACCGCAATGTCAATGAGAAGTGATTGCTTCCCCGTTCTAGTCAAGGAAAGGTCTCCTTATCACACAGAGTAGATAGTTTATGCGATTGCGTAAGACATGTAACGGGCACACATATAACATTCAAACATGGCTTCCAGAGGCATAGAATGTCAGTTCTAAGAATCTAGAAGGAGAAGTGAAAGTCCAATTTCTAACCTGATATCCATCCCAATATCTCTAAATATAGAGCTAATCTTACTCCACTTAGTCAAACTCTTAATCCTTCTGATCGTTCATTGATACGTATATTATTCCTAATTGTTTAACCAAAATCGAGAATTCGCGACAAAACTTCATCTCTCTCATTTCATCTTTTTTTTTTCCCCGGAGATCTTTTTTGTCCGCCCCGCTTCTGTCAGATCCCCTCCGTGACCTCATGCAAGGGACTGAGCTACGAAAGCGCCATCAAAAGCCGCATTAGAAGTTGTCCTTTTCAACCGAGGCATGCCGGCAGCGGCGCGAGACATTCTTCTGGTAGCTTTACCTTGTCACTCATGCCTGTCGGGACGGGAGCGTATAATCTTTGTTCCATTTCTATGGCCAGCAGGACGGCTTCGTGAAAGGAACAAGTAAACACGCCGAGGTTTGGGCGTTTGGAAACACAAAGGTGTTCGCTGTTCGCGGGTCGTTTCCGTTCCTCGGCGGCGTGTTACTGTTGATGATGTTGTGGACCGGCGCTCTTGTTGCTGAGGCGACAGGAAGGCCGTTATTCGCTTCCCGACAAAGTCCAGGCCCTCTCTCTCCCTCTTTCCGGGTGTATGTGGGACCACCGACTTTGGTTGGTCGGCAAGGTTTTGTTCTTTCTGGTGGCGCGCACTCCGGTTTTCTGGTAGCCCAGAGAACGTTCGCCCCTTTTTCTTTGTCTTCGTTTTGCAACACGCTGGCATTGACGCAATGGAGGAAACCTTTGGCGATTGGAATGGATTAGGCCGTATCGCTCGAAAAGAGAATTTTATTTTTATTTTTTTCTTATTTCGCACAATCGGGTCACGGAGGCTGTCGCAGTCGCACGTTTATTAGTTTATTTATTTTTCTTATTTACGGTAATGCCTTCACTCAGTCAATCTGCAGAAAGTATTCAAAACTCTGTTTCACGGGAGGACACTAGCCTCACAACTATTATGGTGACCTGCAATGCACCAGTTGCTTTAGGCTGTGTAGTTCATAACGCTACGCTGTGTACAGGAAGTGAATATTCATCTCCAAGATATGACTTAATAAACTAAAGGTGAGGCCCCAAGTGAGCTGGTGTAAGTTCATAATTGTAGAATTACCCGAGATTGCGGTGACGACAAAAAAAAACAATAAAAAACACCGCAGACACGGGTAATGTTACAAATATGACTAATATTTTTAACAGACAAAGCATTGCCTGATCGATTACCTTCAAGTGTCAAAGCAACGACTGAAAGACGCGATGTCGTCTGGTCCTGGTTGTGTATTTCTTGAGGATCTCTAAGAGCTGAAGACAGGTGTGACATCACCACATTATCATCCTATCTCTTTGATTGTGTTTTTTTTATTTATTATCATTTTATATGCTGGTAGGAGGAATAGTTTGAAACTCGGACTTAACCACGTAGTGTACGTTCAGAAGTTAATTCTTGCTATACTCTAGCACACGTTCGTCTCACCTACACTTTCTTCTACATTAAAAGCATAACTTCTAGAAATATTTTGAACAAAATTACAGGGGGACACTTAAGCTTCGCCTTTAAGAGTGGAATGCGATAGCTCCACATATAAACCCCCACTAGTTCCCAAACCGTGCAAGCATGTCCTCGCAACAGAAGGGCCGTGTTATCAAATTTCGCCTCTGCCTAAAATTCTTCAAGTTTTGCCTTTAAGACAACTGAATTACTTTATAAAGATAAATAATTTGTGACGTGCGGCGACCTTTAATTCGCAGTACACGTCATGTTTTAATCACTCTCATTACACGCGCGAGGTTATGTGGCTATGACGTCATGACCCTATCGATCAATCAGGAGTTTCGCGGCTTTTCTGGGACGCCACCGGCTTTTCTGGCACGCCATCGAGGCCGGCGCGACACGAGCTCCCTAACGTTATCGTTTTAAAAATCTCGCACCAAAGAACCATATCGATAACCGAAAGGGAAACTTCTTGCGGCCAAAAAGATTCCAAAAAGTAGAGGTGCTTGCGGTTGCCTAACATCCTTTCTTTACTTACTGACTACCAAGGAAAAAATCTGCGCCTATATTTTCACACATGCAGTTAACTATATAGAAACCATGCTTATTAATTAAGGTGTTTTCTTTTGGGTAGAAAAGTTAATTTTTCTAGAGTTGCGTCGGCATTGTTTTTTTTTTTTTTTGTTTAGCTTTCTATGTTTCTGTCGGCGTTTTGGAGGGCGCCTTTGCGGGGGCAGAGCGGCCAAGAGGTTGGAGCGGTTCCCCCGCGGTCGTTAAAAAACGTCTTGGGTTTCGGGAGTCTGCTCGAACAGATCCCTGGGACGGCCCGTTCTTGGAGCTGATTGTGGCTGTTAACCGAGTGTGCCGGTATACAGAGGGTTTCGCCACTTAGGGTCAAATTGTCGCTTTTTGTCCGGTGTAATAATTTAGCCGTTGGCGCCAGCCATACTGGGAAAAAAGGCAGAGGACGACTCTACAAGGAATTTGGGTTTGGCGGTTGGAACGCCAGGCTGACAGCTCGCCGACCATTGGGTAAAAGTTGTGGGAATTTTTTATTAACCCCTGGTCCTCATTGAGGTAAATACCCACTTCGTAGTCCGCTCTTTGTGCGGCTACGGCCAGGTCCGTCCATATTCTGCCTTTTGGGGGCACCGGTGAACGAGAAACAACACCAACACTATGAGTCCGTTTTCGACGTGTTTATTGACTGAAATGCCAACACGCTTCGCTCTTAGACATGAAAAGTCTGGGCGCTGGCTCAATTGCCAGTATCACCCGGTCGGTTTCCCGCGCTGCCGCATTAGACAGATTCACGGGAAGTCGGAGGCCCACAAAGAAAAACCGAGCTCCGTAGAGTCAGTGCCTCCGCCGACGAGAGCCCCCTGGCCCTCTTTCGGGGCCAGCTTATGTAGCCTCGGAGATATGGACGCGCCCGGGGAGGCCGCTAGCAGTCGCGTCCTATATAACTCTCAAGGGTGCGCCGGTGGCACATTCACCCAAAGTGGGCAAGGGAGCGCCAGCCCCTTCGGGGAATTCGGCCTCGGTTCCTTGTATCCGGGAGGCCGCCGCTATTGGTGACGACGACTCCCACGGCCTGCTTCAAGCTAGACCTAGATAGGGATATAGGGAACCCCTTGGTTTCCACAAAGTGTACCACGTGGGAGTGGCAAAATTTGAAGGGATTGGTCGGTCCCTGTGGGGAAAGGAGGCCCCTACGAGCTTACAAAAGGAGTGCCGAGACGATTTCGGAGGGAGATTTGGACTTTGGATTTCGATTGAGAGAAATTGGAAACTGGGGTCGAGACTCTAGACGAGTCGGGATGGTTTCCCAAGTTGGGACTTGTAATCAGTGTAAATAAATGCACATAGTTCTCTACAAGCAGTGGGTCGACCGGTCACTCAGCGACGTTTTTGCCACCACGCTCCAGACCATCGGAGCGGAACCTGCCTCCCACACCACCGGGAGGACCAACAAACTTTACCTCATGCTATGCGTAAACCTCATCGTTGCGATGTATACAACTTTTCCAAAAGGGCGCCGCCATCTTGAATGTCGTTATTTCCAGTATGGGCTAAAACATAGTTCTGCCGTCGCCACGCCAATAGAAGACATTCAGGATACGCATAAAGGGAACACTCACACATTTTTGTTTTGCCTCACCTCTATGCTTTTACTATTTGCATGATGAAATGTATTATTGTTTTTCTTTTCATCGCCTATACCATGTGGCCACCGCCATCGGGTACCATCGCCCATGTTTACCATGTGGCTGTGGAGGAGTGTAAACGAAGATTGTGTATAGAAGCGCCTTGCAAAGAAAGGAGTAGGGAAAAGGTTTCTTGCCCAAACTCTGACTTCTTTTAGATTTTGTTCGTGGGAAACGTCGGGATCTGTGTCGCAGCTCAGGTAACGTTTGTTTTTTATGTTTGAACGATATTACTGCCTCGTTTTCGCTGGTCTCATTGTGTAGATTTCAGTCATCGTCTTTTTGCATGCTTCGTGTCATGCTGAAACTCGATGTCGACAAGTCAGTAACGGTTTAAGACAGTGTGCGTTATAAAATATCATATTGCTGTGACAACTGAACAAGTTTCATTCCAGTGCTTGGAGGTTGCTCATGATCGCTACCAAATAAAACGTATTGGCATGTCAGTGTTAGTGGAGAAGCAAGAACGATTGGACGTGCCTTTCGGTTTGTATGCTCATATTTTCACAAATATTCACGTACGCTTTTTGAAATGTTCGCTGTGACAGGGAACATTTCAATATTCACTGTGATAGTCACAGACATCATTTCTGGGACTAAGCGCATTTGGGGCCTTCATGACCTGGTCAGACCTCAGTTGTCGGCGCTCCGAACGTTCGGTGAGAAAGTACGCGCACGGGAGTTTTTTTTTTTTATAAGAGATAATATAATAAACAAAGGTTTCCAAATGCTGCAAATTAATTTTATTGTCCACTTATGTTTACGACCGACAACCGATGAAAAAAAAAAAAAGTGCGCCGGTGTCTTTTTTATTTTGTCAACAAATAACATGGGGGAAGGGGGTGTTTCTCGATTGGAAAGCACTGAAAATGATTATTCCAGGGCCTTCACAGGTTATCCATTACATTTCCGAGAGACGATGGAGATTCACGATAACAGCGGTAATTAACAGTAAAATCAGTCACCCACGGTACGAACATTAAAACTCATAACCATTTTCGTTGTCATTTTCATCGCTGTAAAAAGTCACCATTTAATAGCGATGCAAAATTATATATTTTCAAATATAGTCGTGTTTTTTTTATTCTGTACTAAAAGTTTGAAGAAATATTTTGGTATATTTACAGTGAAGTGTAATTGTTGTTAATAGTTATGAAATGTGCTTAAAAAATTAGATGTGTCTTATCTGTAGCTTTTGAACAAGGGTGGGCATAAGAGAGCCAGTGTTTCTTTCTATTCCGGTGTCACTTCCCTTAGTAACAAGAAACAAGCGGCGCCCTGATCCGAGTGATATCCAGCAACTGAAATCGTTTGTTTCACTCAGTATACTCTTCATCGATGCAGCCTATTCAAAGCGGGGAACCAAGCGACCGCCCCTCGAACTTAAGATGTGAACAGCCGATGACAGGCGGCGACGGGATCAACATAAACATTTCAGCGTCGTCCGAGTAGCAGCCCGACGCCGAACATTTCCTCATTTCAGAATGCCTTCAGCGCAGGCGTATACGCTCTGGATTCGTAATTTCCTCAGCCCATGCCCGACGCTTCCCCTTCAGGTGCCATCTTGTCAGAGTGTATGTGTTGGCATGTGTGTGTGTGTGTGCGTGTTTGTGTTCAGTGCGCGTGTGCGTACATTTGTCTGCATGTGTGTGTAGGTGTGTGGTTTTGTACGTGCGTATTCGTGCTCAACGAGCGTGTGAGTGTCTATGTGTGTGCGCGCGTGTGTATGTCTGTGAGTGTGTTCGTGCGAGTGTGTATATACCCACGGGCGCCCAAATAAAAGAAGTGAACAAGTAAAAAACAAATATAGAGAACTGGATGAAAACGACAATTCCAAAAACGTTCCTCCGGTCTAAATCGGGTTTCGCTGCCCGCTCGCGGAAGTTCATGACGTGGTCCCACGCGCCTATGTCGTAAAACGTTTTGGACGCTCTTCGTCTCCCCACGCCCCCAAGCCTCCGGCCCTGTCGCAAGCAACCTCCCAAGACCGCGGCGGGATTCATAACTTACACGCAACTTCCGTCTATTTCCAGTTTGTACGTGTTGCATGGTATCGCCTCGGGCGTTGCTCGAAGCAGGTTGAACATCTGATAAAGCTATTACGTTAATAATAAAAAAAATACAGCGTCAAATTATTAGCCCTGAAAGCGTCGCAAAACGAGCTCGACTTTCTAAAACTATTGTTGACTTTTAGGTTCAACGCGGAGGCAGAATTCAAATACCAAAGGAATATTATAACCATGAAATTGCAATACGTCTTGCACTAAAAAAAAACATCAGCTATTGTTATGCAATGAAACATATAAAAAAGCTGTGAGAACTAGTAGTTGACGGAGATCGACTGATGCGACATAGAATGGGAAGGCTGGCATGGTACCCACATTTTCTCCTTTTTAAATGTCATCGTTACTCCGCCCTTTTCTTATTTAGCGAATTTCTCAAAAAAGATTTATTCTAGTAGCTGTGGGTGAGCACGGGGAAGGCTTATGCCAAAGTTATTCCTTTTCCGCAATATTTGGTTTTGTTTTTTGTCTTTTTGTTTACAATATAGTCTACGTTCGCGCAGCTGTTTTATTTGATTTTTATTTTATTTTTCGTCATTATTCGAATTTCGCTCGCTTTATATTGGAATGTAGGCAGTAGCCATGGGCAAATGTTTCCAAGGAGCCACACAATAAAATGATCATCCGAAAATTGCGTATTTTTTGCAGAAAACATTTGTACATCCAGTTACCCTTATTAGGGTAATCGCAATTAAACATATTGACAGGTTATCAACGTCCTACTGTTAGACACTTCATGAATCCTTTCAAGCATTATTAATACCTCTTTTTATGAGCGTTTCCACGTTGCTTTTGTTTAAAATCATCGGTTATTTGTCTGTTACATGTCGTCGACCTCGTTGTCAGGAATTTATCCTCATCGTTATTCACCAAATACAAAACACATTTCACGCTGCGGACGTACTTCTATATATTTTTGTTCTTATGTATTTTCGATTAAGCTTAAAGATCTATAAAAAAAATCGCCCCATCTACAGGCCCATGGAAGTTTCCAGGCGTCACAAAGTCAGTAGTTGCTTGCCAATGAGAACTAGTTTTATCATCATGTCATGCAGCAAACCACCAGACATACTTCCTTAGTCTTCCCAATTTTTAATCTGCTGTGGGGTTAGAATGCATAAGGCTGTGAATGACGATCCGCATTCAGGGTTGTATGAGAGCCCTTATACAACTTTTAGGATGCGGCGACTCTTAGGTCGTCTGCCATTATATTATAAGTGAATACATTAATATGAATAAAAAAAAAAAAACTTCACGCACCTTAATCACGGTAGAGTTAAATGAATTAACTCTCTTTGCCTTTTTTTTTTTTTTGCTGTTGCTGTAAATTTTGAACTAACATTTTAAGCCTTCGAAGGGAGATCATCCTTAGTTACCTTGCGTTTACCTAAAATTGTATTCACTAATTCTAAATTGGTTATGTAGGTATACCACGGGCTAACAATGCGTGCAATTTCGCTTGGTATGAAAACAGTTTTGTGCTTGCTCGTTAATTTCGTCGAATTCAATTCAGACAGTACTCGGCAAAGTAAGGAAAATGTGCTTCAGTTGGCAATACAAAAAGGCTTAAATTCGTCAAGTCTATATTTCGGCTTTGAAAGCGCCGTTCACTTTTTAGCCAACGAAGAAACGAGTGAGAGAAATTCGAGTTCGGTCGTGAAACTAACGAAGCTTGCTGAGTTTTGTGCAATTCCCCGCAAACTAAAAAAGAAAAAAAGATTCCTTTAAAAAACTGTTGTTTTCTGCAGACTTTTATACACAAATAATATGTCACTCTCCTTCCTTGCATTACAAGATTAATGTATAATCGATCGCCCTAAATCAACTGGCTCCGGTTCCTTCATTTTTTAACCAACAGATGTTATTGCTTGTACACCAGTCTACTTCTTCATTAGATAAAATTTTAGGTCAAGGAAACATTTCGCAGTCTTGTTTCTCTGAACTCTCACACACATCACGCGTACAAACCTATCGAGAGAAAAAAAAAAGCACTAGAATAGTTATAGAGTTAATCCATATCATCGTATTCTTATCGCTACTCTTTATCACGATTGGAGGTAAGGAACCGAAGCTAATACCAGTCCTCCTTGTCCGTCCAAGCGGTGTCAATGGCGGCCAACAGAAAGCAGGCCGGCGTCCCTGAAATTGAACTTGACTATCTTGTTCCGACTGCCTGACCCGCTTCGCCCCCCGAGCCAGCGGTGGGCTGGCCGGCTAGACTGTCGGCAGTCCGGTCGCCTTCTTCCCTTTCTACGTGACGTCGGTGAACCAGGTAGACGGTGCAGCAGCTCGGCGAAGCAACTGGAGCGCGGAAAGAACACTTGGCCGGACGGGACTGGCGTCGTGCCCGTGAGCGAGCGAATGCTGCCGGCCAACGACAACGACCACGACGGGCGACGGCGACGCACACTGGACGACGTCACGGTGGACGAACTTTTTGGAGGAATCGGTCGCCCAGATTTGCCGGCGAGAGCGTCCGTCGTGTGGCTGATTACAACAACGCGGGCTACCTTTATCCTTGGTTTCTCAGAAGTCCGAGTGCGACGTATGCGACCGTATGGAGCAAATCAAACAGTGCCAAAAAATTCATTGTCAAGGCACTCGTTTTCTTTGTGCATTTCCCATCACCGAATAAACCAATAATGCACGAAAAAAAAAAACGATGGATCAGTGAGAATTTACTGTACGTGATTGGTCCAGCCGATGACAGCAAACGCATGGATGCGACGAATGCTGTGACAATCATCTCTGGAGCCGTTTGATTGCCTCCATCCGACCCTATACGGAGTGCAAGTTGGTCTGCTTCTTGCACAGCGGTTGCGGTGATGTCAGCACACCGAGCTCTTAGTTGGCTGATCGAAAAATAAAATAGCGGGTAGATCTCAAGGCATCTAGCATTGAAGTCTACCCACTATTCTTCCAATCAAAGCCAATCAGAATTCGGCGTCGTTCTGACGTCACCTCAACCCTTTCGCAAGAAGCAGACGACTTGCTCTCCGTATCCTATAGACCTTTTTCGCAAGGGCGCCGCCATCTTGAATTGTCGTCACTCCCAGTATGGGCGAAAACATTGTTTTGCCGTCGCCACGCTACTAGAAGGCATTTAGGACATAAACGTAACCGTCACACATTCTCGTTTTGCCTCCCCTCTATTTTTTTAATATTTGCAGGTTGAAACGTTGTGATATTTTTTCGTCGCCCATACCGGATATGCCTACTTCGCGGTGGGGGGCGAGAGTAAGCGGAAAATGTCTATAGCATCGGCTGCTGTCGGACATGGTGTGAAACGGAGTGTGGTGCGACCTTGTATTGGAGGGACAATATGTCGCGGATTAGCGCACTGTTGATGGGATAATGAATACAGGAATGCTTGTAGCTACTCTGCGGTCTCCGGCGGGTTTTCCAGGTCCCAATATAAAAACAAAATTTCGGACTATTCAGGCTTTACTCTTTCCGGCACGCTGTTTATTATCTCTAAATTCAAAATAAACGGCAAACGAAGGATATCCCAAAACCAATGTGCAAATTTTCCCGCATTTTCTAGTGGGGTATGTCCCACGTTGTAAAACATGCAAATCAAACAGGCATTCTAAGAATAAAAAAAAGGCAGCATGTTGCAATTTTTATTTGTTCTGCTGGAGCTATCTTTTTCAGCATTAACTTCACACCTTCAAGCTTATGATATCCCGCCGGGAACAGGCTCTACTGCGCCCCAGTTACATCCGTCGTCGCGTTTACAGAGTTGCCCGTAAAACCTCTCATGTTAGGGGGGAAAAAACGGAGAACCCTAAATTTGAAAATGTTATAACTTCTAGAAAAAAAAAAAAGGTTATGTGCAGTAATTTTGGGTTACTAAGTCGACTGTGTCCATTAATAGGTTGAATAAATATGAGGTGACTCAGCTACTATTGATATTCCACCGTGAAATGAGTTGCAGACATTGTACGGTGGAAGCGTGTTTTTGGTTGGCCTCCATTTCTAAGGCGCGATTACCTTGACTAACACAAAAAGGTCAGTGCGCCTGGTGATAGGGTTTAGTTTTCGCGCCGCTCTAGAGGAAATATTTGGCTCGAGAAGTGCGTCTATTAACCCAGGGTCTTACACGTGCTTAAGGTAGCTGTAATTATACGAATGCATATGTCCATATAAAATGCACCCCCGCGCCAAAAGTGGCGCGATTTGGGATTGAGCGCATGATATCTGAAGAATCCGAGGGTTTGTATATCTTCGCCTCACTTGTATTAGCACCGCGTTTCTAGTAAATAAATGCTTCATTTAAAATACATTCAACTTAATACAGATATATGACATAAAATCCTCCTTTATTACTATGAAAACCTGATTTCTCTAGCATCATATCACTAACTTGTAAAATATCTCTAAATTTCTCAGGATAAAAGGGATTACATATAATTACGCATCACAGCCCAGCGTTCGAAAAACGAAGCCTCCTCGGTTCGATGTCTTCACTTTGGCAGGCGAGAATTCCCACTTTGCAGTCACTATAGAGAAAAAGGTTGAGTGAGTTGGTACGCGTTAATCGTGATGGAAATCCCACAACCCTCAATCAAATACGAGGACAAAGAATCGGTCGATACATCGCGTGTCGTGTCGGGTGTGCGTCCTTTGTTCTTTTAGTGCGTTAATTTGCAGTTTTAGCTTCATCACAAAGCGATACCACGAAACACCTTTTCCCTAGAGTTAAACCGCGTTCCTCCATGTTTGTTTACGCTACAGGCGCCAACGCTACAGCATGGTGAGTGGCTCCGTACAAGACAAAACTCAGTAGGTAAAAATCGGGGACGTATTTGGGTTGCATAAATACAAGAATATTGATATTTGTTTTGTTTCGGAGTCCCTCGGGCATCATACATACTAGGGTCTTTATGGCCGCCGACGGGTCGCCTTCTCGATCGCCGTCTCAAGTCCAAATAAAAACCAGTATATATAAAACTTGAGTGCCAGATGATCCTGTTTTGCGTCGCCGACTACTCCGGCAGACGTTGTCGATTATGCCACCACAAAACTCGACTGAGTTGGAGAAAAAAAGCATACGGCTAAAGTTCATCAACGTCGCATTCCGGCGAGGATGTGAGCAGAGAGTCCGTCGCGTGAAACCGTCCTGTAGGGAACTCTGTCTATCGAGCGAACGGCCCTTTCGCCCACCATAATTGTAAGCGGAAAGGCACGCGATGAATTCCAGATCGTAGTCATTCGGGCCGGTCAGGTACTTAAAGTAAATTCAGGTCGTGATATGATAACATCGCTTGTAAAGAAAATGAACGTTTTCTATTTGAAGGTAAAGTGGGGTCTCGCGCGGGTCAAACGCTTAGTCCTATTCAACGCAGTGTCCGAAATATCTTTGCGTACTTGTTGCTTCTCTACCATTGTCCTGCGTAGCTCTTTGTTTTTTAGTAGATATTGAGTTAGCGACGACCTAGTCCGAAGATTTAGGTGCACAATACCCTCGGCGACCTTATGTGGAGAGCAAGTCGTCTGCTTCTTGCACAGTAGTTGCGGTGACGTCAGAACAATGAAGAACTCTGATTGGCTTTGATTGAAAGGATACTGGGTAGACCTCAATGCTGGATGCCTAGAGGTCTACCCACTATTTTTTTTTCAATCAGCCAATAAGAGCTCGGCGTCGACCTGACGTCACCGCAACTCCTGCCCGAGAAGCAGACGAAGTTGCGCTCCTCTTAGTCTTTTGCAGCAATCAACGTGTTGGGTCTGCTAAAAAAAAAAGCAGGCAAACTTGTTGCGCTGAGCACAAGTCACGACGGCCTCATGCATTAGTTTGCTAGGAATCCGCCAAGACGCAACTACGTTACAAGTACTTTTTTAGGACATTCTCTTGGCTCTGCTTACGGTCTGCGTGTGCACGTTGTAGTCCTACGAGAACAACCAGGCCCACAAGAACAACTCTGTAAAATCTAAAAGCCTATAGTGGTGTGTATACTGTACCCATATCTCTACCTTTGCTTTCTTATGTTAACATAACTAGTATCTTTCGATTAAACATAAATCAGAGTGATCTTAAAACCCGAGGGCGCTGTGTTTAGTGCATCTGTTATATTGCTAATTAGATCTCGAATCATGGTCAACATTCATTTTCGTACGCAGATTACGAGTTGTTCCCAATTAAAGAGATTTGGTAATTGCGTCTTACATCGTCTTGTCAAGTTCAGCACAAAACATAGGTTCGATAGGGTCCTGCTCAGGATCCGTGTTATCCCTATGGGTCTCATCTTGTACGTCACCTGAAAATATGTAATAATATTGAATACCATACAACTAAGACGCTCCAGATTATATGCACTGTATCTTGAGGTCAAGATCACAACTGCGACGGGGATTCGTTGGTGGAAGTAACTCGTGCCAAATAAAGGGCCGCTCCTTCTGTCGGTGTCGTAGATCTGACTCAGTGGTAATGTGTTGGGATTTTTCTTTTTGTTCCTGGCGGCTGTACTTCTGCCGGTTTTCTTCTGGTTAGCGTCTTGTGATTCAGCTGACATCATATGGAGGTCATGCACTTCCGCGTTCTGCGCTCGGTTCCGATTCCCGGCTATGTGGGTCAACGGCGCTTTCGCGCTACTTCGGGTGTTTTCCAGACCCCTTTCGCTTTTGCTTCATTGTTTCTTTCTTGTTTTTTTTCTGTGTTTAGGCCCCCATAACGGAAGTTAGCGAAAACTGAAAAAAAAAAAAAATACAACGCTTTGACGCCTTCTCAATTCGAATGCTCAAATGTTCCGCTGGCACTGCGGAGGTAATGGTAAAGCCAGTTCCGGACACAGCTTCCTCAGAAACATTCGGTGCGCACTCGCAATGCTATCCGGTCGTTTTACTTGGGCGTTTCTTTGTTTCGTTGTTGTTGTTCCCGATTTATAATTATATATTTTTTTACATATCATGTTACGATCACCGCATTGTTTTACCCCGACCGGTTGACGAGCGGATGTTGGGATCACCCAAAATGGTTCGTTTGTATTGTTTTATTTGTAAAATAAAGGATTTTATTATTATCACATGATTACATTATGCTATGAGGTTTTTAAGATTGCTCTCCAATGACCTATATGAAAGTTCAATAAAATGACGATACCCAGTAAAGGCTTAACAACGTTCACTTATGATATCAATCTATTTGTTTTGTTTCAATGCTTCTAATAGTTTAATTCTTATAAGCCCGCGTATTAGCAAGACAAATCAAGCTTATTGCAACAATGTTTAGAAAGTTGCGAAACAAGAGGAGGTGCTGAGTGACGCGTGGAGTTTGTTTGAACCTGTTGCAGCTTAAGTAATATCTACATTTACAGGCTTTGCCTTGGCGTCAGCATCTTTGATAAGTCACATTCTGAAAGAATGTTTCCACAGATGTTGAAGGCCACGCAGCTTTTGTGAATATTCGGCGTCCAGTCACATAGGCCAATGCACAGAGGCAACTATACGCAACATGATATTGTACTAGGAGTATCGCAATCGAATCATTTTGCCATGATGTCCTTCCTGCGCGACTCTACTTAAAGGCCGACGAACTGAGACGAGATTCTGCAGGGCAGAAGATCCTCCTCACCCTGGGGGACGAGGAAGCAGGCAACGATGGACAGGGTAGAAGGGGGAGAGGAGGAAGCAGGGGAGTATCGCAACCGAATCATTATGCCATGACGTCCTTTTTGTGCGATTCTACTTAATGCGCATCGTGTGTGAAATGCACACGAAACGGTAACTTCTTAATAGATTCTCTAATAGAAATCGTCAATAACAGCCTGAATGACCTGTGTTTTCTCTAGTAATGTAAAAAGACTACATTATATACTTCCAATTTTAAGTGGCATTGAATTTCGCTACTGCGATACACTGCCGTGGTCTAAAGGAATGATGCAAGACAAATTATGGCTACAAACATACGCAACGTTCTCCTAGTTTTAATTCACGGTTTTGTATTCCTACATTCAATGTTGCAAGATTTTATGGGGAGGCCATTGTTATAGTCGTTTCTCTGCAAGACATCTGCAGGACCACGTGAGTTTAAATATACCTGACTGCTTATTTCGAAAATACTAAGGTATGCGGCACTTGCGGCATATCTCCCAATTGTTCTAGCAAAACACTGTAAAAACTGTTTCAGTCGAAGAACTCTAAATATCGTTATGCTAATTAGAAGCACTATAGATGAATATAATATAATATTAATTATTCCAGCTCGAGCCTCAGAAGTGTATACTTTTTATTCCTACAGTGGAAATATTTTTTTTTTCTGTTTTTGCATTGGGGGTTATTAGCCACCTACACATGGTTGAAAAAACCCCGAGACTGCGGGTAAACGACACGACACTAAAAACCCCGACACTACCCGCAGTCTCGGGGTTTTTTCAACCATGTGCAAGGTACACCAGCTCGTGTGTGCCCTTACATTTTGTTCATTAGCCACCTATGTAACATTTTGAGTTTCTGACCATCATAATCGATAGCTGAATATTACTGAGATTTGTAATAGCGTGGGTATCATATATAGCAAGCATCTAAATTAAAATTTAATATTTCTCATTAAGTCTTCTTATTTCTTAGAAAAAAAAAAAAAAGGCCGCGCAATTTCGTAAGTGTAAGCACCTTAAAGGGGCCCTGCAATCATATTTAAGCGACTACCTTTTTCGCGGTTTCCAAATCTCTTGGGGTTCGGGCAAGCCAGCGGGCACGGAGAAAGTAACTAAATATCAGTGCATCCTAATTTAACCGGACGACGCGGAAACCTCCTCCTCCGACGGGTGCGACCCGCGGTACCGAAAGCGCGAGATATGCGACGTCTTTGGTCCTGGGCTTACTACTGGTCAGAGCTGCTAAAAGCTTCTTTTTAGTCGAAATACAAAATATAAGTGGCGCGAACCGTTTCAATTATTTATAAAAGTAGCTTTTGTTCAGTATTTTAGATCAGAAAAGAAACAAATGCAGTTTATAAAATACGAAAACAAGAAATGACCCGTCGACACACCCGCCACCAAGCGGTGGAAAAGGCGGAGCATACTAGAAAGGAGTAGTGGGATCAGGCGCCGGCACGGAAAGGTCCTGGATGTACGCGGCGGCGCTGCGGCCGTTTGGACTGGAGGATCCGACCGGCTCCGAGCGTTCCGAAGGCCGTTGGCGAGCAGCTTCGTCTTGCGGTTTGGCCGTTTCGCGGTATGGCAGCGCGAAGTGGCTCCCATTCTGAACTGATCCTTACCCCGTGTTTGGTGTCGTTTGTGGCCAATGAAGTGTCATGACGAATTAGTGTTTAATCGCTCAGCAAATGCCTTGAGAGCCGCTCTGGCTGCCCGCTGTATACAGCCTATCCAGAACATGCTTTAGTGGCACCCTCTCGCGCCGTCGACACGGAGTGCGGCAGCCGTGAGCGCTCGCTGCGATCACTACTCCTCCTCTAGTTCACGGCCACTCGAGCAACCAAGGACGTCATGAAGGAGGTTATTTTTTGCTTGTTTTTGTAATTTTAGTTGGCCTACAACTTTTTGCAATAAAGCGAATTTAGAGAAAAGAAAAGTTTAATTAAGTTACTACGTTCAGTGCGTTCAGATTCAAAGCAAATTAAAAACCAGTAAAAAGTCCCTGCAGGGCCCCTTTAAGAATCGCCGAAACAGTCGTGAATTTCCAAAACCAATTTTCGCTTCCAGAATATTTCGATAAGGGTGAAAGGAAGCGCCACTCCTCGGTGAATCACTGTAAAGCCGAATACAGGTCCTAGTCAAATATCATGTTCAAATGTCTCCTGGTGTAGATACGCCACCTTATTACCACACCACTGAGTTAGGAAACATATTCATTATGAAGTTAGTGTTAGAGCTTTCTTTATTCTCGCAACTCGTGCCTGCAAAATATATGCAATTTACCAATATCCTAAAACTATTCCACAGAAAGTCATCTCTTAAACATTTAGTGAGATATCCATATCCTCCGCACTGGCTTAACGATATAAAGTCCTAGAATGCAAGCGACGAATATTTAGTACACTTCTAATACCCCGGTACAAGACAATTGACAGCATAAAATCGATTGCACAAACGTAATTTCAGAATAGCGTGTTACACTGCGCCGTATCAATAAATTTAAACGCCCCCCCCCCCCCCCCCCCCCTCTGAAAAAAATTGAAAAAATTGCATACGGAAACATTTACCTTACCTATGGCCACGTTCAAAGGCGGAAATATTTGCTGTCGAAGCTGCGGTGGCGGTTCCGGAACTAGATGTCGTCACATGGTCGCGCGGATGGCTTTATGGGTCACGTCACCCGAACCGATGCACCCATCCTGAAAGTGCCTCCTAAAATACTCGTCCCGCTTCAAGTATGCGCCGGCCGAAGCGGGGGGGCGTCCGAAAAGACTAATGGAGAACTAATTCGGAAGTTGCGATTCAGTTTCCTGGCTTTCGTCACAGTCGCAAAATGAGGAAGCGGTCGCGTAGAAAGCCGAAACACACGCGACTAGCCCAGAGCGCTTGCCCAGTCGTTCCGTGCTCCTTCCTCTGGCCCGAGAAAGAAACAAAGAGGAGCATGGTTTGTAGAGTATACTTTCGCGTGTTCCGATCGCTTGATTAAATGGCGGCAATAGCCGCTGTAAAAGAAGAAGAAGAAAGAAAAAGAGGGGGGGGGGGGCAGGGGAAGAATGCGAAAGGCGTAGGCCGGAATTTACAACCATATAAGGCAGTGGTTCTTAACCATTGATGATTCGCGGAACACTTGTGGATCGGCGTAGATGATGGACGACCCCGTTTGTGGTGAGGGGAAGGTGTATATATATATATATATATATATACATATATATATATATATATATATATATATATATATATATATATATATATATATATATATATAATATATATATATATATATATATATATATATATAGAAATGCAGGTCGACGCTAGAAAACAAACTTGGAGGATTTTAATCGACGTTTTGACCTGAGGCATGTCTTCGTCAGGAATATATACATATATATGGGGTGGTTCAAGTCACCTTGCTCGATCTAAAATGGACCGTAAAAATCAACGCCTGCACGTAACAATCTAAACTTTTCGTCAAAGGTGAAATTCACAGGTAGATTTTTTCTTGTAAAAAATTACAAAGCGTGGCTCTCTTTTTGTAAAAAAATAAGGCCCAGAAACTTGCCAGCGTCTACGGCGGGCAGCAATGCAGACAGACGACAGGGTTCCAGTAGCGGGCTGTGTTTTGTGTTCGTATTGATAGATGGCGCTTTCTCCTTATCATGACGGCTCGCGACCACCGTGGTTTATTAAAATGAATATAATCTTTTTGAAATGTACCTTCGGTTAAAAAATAAATGCGATCAATAAAAGAAAAACTTAAAGTAAAAAAAAAAAAAAACGCGTCTGCATGACGGCGGCGCTTTTGCTGCCAACGGATTTCGTCTGCATGTCGTCTGCTATCTTTCGCTGGTCGGCTGCACATTCAGACGCTGCTCCCGACTCCATCTATCAATACGAACGCCAAACACACCCCGCTACTGAACCCTGTCGTCTGGGTCGCCGCCCGCCGTAGACCTTGGCAAGTTTCTTGGCCCTATTTTTTACTAAAATAGATCTAAGCTTTGTAATTTTAAAAGAAAAAACCGAGCTGTGAAATACACCTTTGACAAAAAGTTTAGATGGCTACGTGCAGGCGTCGATTTTTACGGTCCATTTTAGATCGAGCCTGGTGACTTAAACCACCCTATATATATATATGATAATTATTTATGAATGAATGTAATTAAGGGCTAGTGCGAAGTAGACTTCTCTCATTGACATGCACACGAGAAAACTCACCCGAAAATTGGAACGTTTCCTCTCAATCTAAAAAAAATGCAGCTTTTATTGACGGGCTTGACTGACGAGGCTGGGCTTCCCAGACCCCCAGAATACTGTCGCGGACCCCAAATGGTCACCGGACCCCCATTTAAGAACCACTGATGTAAGGGATGGGCGAAAACAAATATTAAGAAAGGCTTTTTGTTTTTGGTACGTGGTGTCCTCCCCAGCTTCGACAGGACTCGTTGAGCGACAACTTTAAAGTAAAGATGCCTTGGTGTTTACAAGAGCAAGAGTGCGTTCGCGTAAATTCCGGATGGATAGTTGCTTCGAGGCATATTGGGCATCTGAATCAGTACAGAGTGCCTAAAAAAAAATAGTGTTTTTATCTTTACCGCAACAATAAACTACGTATTGCCAAGTGCACATTCTCCACCAAAATAAAGCGATAGCGGTCGAGACGTCAAAGTTTCACAGCCAACTGTTACCTCGTTTAAACGTTGTGAGTGATTTTCTGAAATGTTCAATGGGAAAATCGCGGCCGACTGAGCTCCCGAATACATTGAGCTGAATGACGCGTCAGTTACCGAAAATGGGCGAAAACGGGCCACATTAGCCCATTGAAATTTTTTGAAAATAACTTATAACTTTTGAATAACATAACGGTTACTTTCGAAACTTTAGCATCACGTTCGGACTGCTATTGCTTTCTTTGGGAAGAAAATGAGCCTTCGGGAATGCGTAATTTATTTTTGTCGTAAAAAAAAGGCCCCCCCCCTTTTTTTTTCTTTTTTTTCTAAAACCTTTCGGTTGAATTTCCTAAACATTTTAGTCGGCCCTCACACTGAACGCACATGTCTCCCAATGGTTCGCAACTTCAGCCCGCCGCTCGCCCTCTTCGGGACGAACGGAGAACCAGAGGAGCAGGGACAGTGGCGACACTTGCGGCGGCGGCGTGGAGACGGTGGCAGAGTCCTTAGTGCCTTGGTGCCTTGATGCTGCTATTACCGCATGGTTCTGGTCGCCGTGCGTGAAGCAGTTTTAACGAAAACAGGAGAATAGGAATTCTGTTCCGCCTCCCAACAGCGTCGCACGAAGGGACTGGGATGTCTAATTTCATTAGGGACTTTTCGCGTATCGCATAGTTTTCTAGTCTTGTGGTCGCCAGCTCAAGCTGTGCTCGACGTGACGGCAAATGCTCCCGCTAGTGGTGTAGAGCTCTAGCGCGTACAGTCTACGAAAAGTCTATTCTTTGCCCTAAGTAGGGGAAAACTGGTCGCGGAACGGTGTGCCGAGCAATAGACACCGGAAGTGGTTTCGCGTTTTAAGGCCGTTACAAGGAACATGACCATTTGCTCCAAGCAATTTCAAAAGACAGAGTACGCGTACTTGCTTTCAGGTAGTTACAAAAACAAATAAAAAGTTGCTCGAAGCCTTTTATTGCGTCTATGTTAGCCAGCCGTTCGTGACGAGGGCTTAGAACTGGTACTTTTGGTGAGGCGGGCCGCAACGTTGCAAGTAACACGGCATACACGAATGTTCGGTATAATAAAATATTTCTTCTTGGTAGAGCAATAAATAAAACCCCTAAACATTCCAATGATGTTAATATACCGTTTTAGCATAGTGTTATCGCTGGCTACCGTGAGCACGGCAAAGCTCTTGGTGCGCGCTGAACATTATGCTCCAAATCTCCAGCGCGAGCTTCCAGTCGCAATGCTGCACTGTACGGTAATCTGCGGTCACGATATTTTAAGACTTCCAATCAATAGTCATAGCGCAGTTTGATCACGTGTTGCAATACACTAAAGCCGGGGTCACACCACTTATACATCATACAAAAGGTTGTCTGCACACAGATTCGAACGCGAGTCACCGCGAGATCCCTGCTTCGAATGCCACATGGCAATGATTTCAAGAAGAAATTTGGCACGCTGCATTCGAACCCCGGATATTGCCGTTGCTCGTGTCTGCAGACTTTCTTTTGTAGGATGTACGAGCAGCGTGACCCCGGCTTAAAACCGTGACGGTGAGCAGCGGGTTGTGAAGCTGTGACACGAAGACATCAATACCGAGAACGCTGCTCTTCTGGAGCGTGACGGTCACTGTGCGCGGCTTACTTTTAAGAACACTAATGGCCAGGCAAAGCGCAAACAACACGATATTTGCGTCACCCTCAAAAATACTTTACCACAAACATTGACGTGGCCGGTGTCGAAAAACGCGCTCGCCCTCCACAAAGCCTCGCAAGTTAAGGTTCCCGCAAGGTTTAGAAATCCACATGATCGTTTTCCTAATGCACATCAACATCTTCGTCACCTGTAATGGGCTCCTACCATGGTCGCCACGCATTTGTAGACAAATGCAATATTTTTAGCGTACTAACCAGCGTCAGTGAGCAGGCGCGCGGGAAATCCTGGAGAATCTATCCCGGTCTATTCCACCATCTTGGAACTCCCGTCCGCCATCTATAGGGCGTTGGAGTTGCGAATAGTTATAGAGCAGACGGCGAGTGCAGGCCCACGAGGAATATGACTAAAACCTTCGTTTTTGACTCAGCCCTGTCCATAGATTCCCAATATATACAATGTGGGTAGTAGATGTCAACGCCACGACATAGGGTTACGTTGTTTCTAACACAGAATTGTGGTATATGGCTGGCACCTAACCATATCCGGTTAGGTGCCAGCAACAGAAGTCGCCAGGCCGACGGCCAGCCGAATGCTGACCTAAAGCTCGTCTCCCGTCTGATTGGACACCAGTGCCAGACGAACCTCTTCCTCGAGTGCCTCCGTGTTCAGACCAGACATGGCAGTAATGCCATTACTGCAATGGAATTACAGTAATTAAATTACTTCTTGGAGTAATGAGTAATGTAATGAATTACTTCTCTAGGCTAGTAATTTAGTAATGTAATGAATTACTTTCAGGCAGTAATTTTGATAAAATTACGCATTACTTTTGGAATTACTTTTTGTCCTAAATTAGAAAATTCGTTTGCAAGCTTTAAGAAAGAAGAGAAAACTTATTTTGCATGGTGAATTGTTGTGAAAGATCATCAGAGGAAATAATCGACGGCCACCTGAGCGCAAAGCCGTGTACGAAGAGCGGGACAGACGCACAAAGGAGGGCTGGAAAGGCGAAGGAGAAAAGCTTGCGTGTATACATCGCTGGAAGGCAACGGATAACGAACTCCAGGCACGACAGATTCATGGCGTCGCGTCGTCACGACGATACTATACTTCGTTCATCCCTAAGCTGACAGTGCTGTGGGAGCTACAAGATAACCAGAACCAATCAAACACCATCTTTTAATCACGTGTCCCGTCCCTTTTTCTGCGCGTGGGTATGAACGAGAGCGTGGTTACGTGGCGAACGATAGACGTGTGACTGCTCCAACAAACACGTAGCTTCCACAGTTCATCCCTAAGCTGACAGTGTGCCAGGCTCAGCTTAGGAATAAACGGCTCATAGGCTACAAGGCGACGGGCCCATAACCAGTGAGTTAAACATAATTTAAAACCTGAGAGGACAAGACAAAGAGATCCCCAGCCCTGTACTTTCGTCAAGCAAGTTCAAACCGTCACCTTCGACCATTGTGAACAACAAACGTCCGGAATAAATAGTTAATTCCAAATGCCTTGTCAAAGCCCCAGAACGTTTCGTGCGTCCTCGAGCAAAGCAGGTGCCTCTCGCGGTATTCCTTGCTGCCTTCCCTTGGGAAGTTTATTCGCGAATAAGCCTACAAGCAGATATCGCCTCCCGTTTGTTGGCAAAGTACACAATTTAGGAAGCTCGCGCCATTCCCCAACTGGTGACGCTTCTGTTTAGCAATTATCCGGGCCCTTTGTGTGACAATGCGCAAAAACTTGGACTTTTCGGGTGTTTCAGAAAAATGCTCCCTGAAAGGAATGACCGAGAATAGGTAAACTATACTCGTCGACAACCTTTCTTGGCGATGCAGTGGAGGGTACAGGCACGCGTTCCCTCTCCCATTTTGAGCGCTGAATAAATCTGTGCGCGGACTCTCCTCCTCTCCACTGCATTGCCAAGAAAAGTTATCGCCGAGTATAGTGCTCTCGGGAGAGTAGAATTAGATTGCGTCTGAGGCGGGAGGGAAACGTTTCACATGACGACGCCTTGTAAGAGCGAGCTGCCATCGCCCGACTTAACAAACTGACACGAACTACAACTTCTAAATCAGGAAGACGGAAACGTATCACCCTTTTAGTAAGAACCTTCACCGTTGAATGAACAGCGAAACCGGTGAGTCGACTGTCTTCCTGAGTCACGTCTAAAGAAGCTATTCATCATGTTTAACACTTATGTCGTGTGCGCCTGCAAAAGCAAAGTTCAATATGCTCCACTTGAGGCACATAAGGTTGTTGCAGTGTAAACAGGAAGATCTGAGTTTTGGTACATATAGACCAACTCAGCTCTTTGACGTGGGATCCCTGCAGGGGCGCTGCTGTCGGCACTGTGCATGCGCAGCGCCTAGCTTCTCCCGGATCTGGTTCCTGCACACGCGCTGTGTAGGCAAACGAGGGCTTGTTTGGTAAACACTGCGCTGGTGTATACGGTAAATAAAATGAGCACAAATTACTGCTTCCAGGTATTCAAAAGTAATTGTAATGTAATGTCCTTCCCTTTAGTCTGCGGTAATTTGTAATGTAATTTCATTACATTTTTGCAGTTTTCAGAAAAGTAATTAGTAATGTAATTTAATTACTTTTTGAAAGTAATTTTGCCATCTCTGGTTCAGACATGCTGCGCCGCTCTGCTCCGTCAAACGAGCGTGCTCCGCACTTCCCCAAAGAAAAAGCGCAACACAAAATTAAAAAAAAGAACGGCAGATTCTTTTACTGCAACGGGTTGAGGTAGTTCCGTGTGCTTGGTTCTCTTTTGCCTCGAGCTGGTACCAGAGCTGCGCTCGTCGCTGCCGCGTTACAATTGTTGTGTTTTCCGCACGCTCCGCCTACTGCGTCTCACACTGCATCAGGCTCTGAGAAAGTCACAATTACGCAGCAAACGCAGAAGATGGCGCACACAAGTAAGGTGTCCACGGAGCGCTCACGCGCTTACCTTGCATGACACATGGCCGCTTTGTGACATCCAGTCTCCACATGCGTACAGTTAGTCCACGCTAACACATCGCATTCTGTGTTACCACTGCCTTTCCCACGCCAGAACGGCAAGGAGCGACTTTTTTCCCCCTTCATATTTCGAATTTATGAAACAACAATACCACCTGGGATGCTTATAAGTCGCTTAATTTAAGACATTTGCGGGAATAGTTCTAAATATGTGCAGGCACATCGCTTTTGAGATATCTGATTTTTACTTTTGAGGCCTGGAGTTGTAGCTTAATGTTATGTCAAAATGAAATTCTACTGGGTCAAATAATAAAACATTAAAACGCTAACCTTTAAATACCATAAAGTGCTCAGTTAGAATAAATGAAGGGTAATGTCAGTCCTTATAATAAGCCGTCCTCCTATAACAAGACCTCCAGAAATGCTGTTTTTTCACGAGGTGCAGCAGACGGTTTGGAATCAACTAGCGATGGAAAGCTAGTGACGATGACTCAAACAGCCTATGAGTTGCGTTAAGCGTTTCACGTGGACACATGTTTTTATTAGTGTATATTTTACGTAGTTAATTCCTTTATAATTACCATAAGCGGCTATGGGAAATACAAAACTACCATAAGTACCATAAGTGGTTATAAAACAGATATCTTGATAAACATTTTCATGAAGCAATTCACAATGCATGCCAGCTCAAGATTCACAGCAGAAGTACCTTTGAGGGGGGGGAGTCTGGATAAGAAAAAAGTAAAAGCCGTTTACAACTCCCTGTAACGCCGAGTCAGAGCGCAGCTCTTGAGGAGGACGGAAGGGTACTGAGGGGGGAGGGGGTTCACGTGACCCCCCCCCCCTCCCCGAAGTCACCGAAGGTACCCGAGGGGGGGGGGGGGGGGGGGGGGGCTCGCGGTTACGCCGACGCCGCTCAAGGCGGAAACGGGCGCCTAAGAGCTGAGCTCTAAAAAAGTAGGACCATTTCTTATACAGTTTAAGACACCTCATATACCATGTCCTTTACCACAAAGCATCAAAATTCAAAAGTTTTACAGGTCCTCATACAAACTTTCCTGGTCACGTCGCGGGCTACAACGTAAAGCGACGTCAACCCATGAAACACGGTTAAGCACAGGAAAAGGAAGACAAGCGCTAACATTGCAACAATAATGAGCAAAATAAAAACTAAAATACGAAAGGCAGGAAGGAAGGTAGACTGCGAAGTCATAGAGTGACCATGCAACCCAAAAGAAACCTAAAGAGAGAGAAGAGACTCAAAGATCAGCCAACCGATGAAATTTTCGCAGCTCGCTTTCTCTCCGGCAAAGCGAGACGCCGGGAACACGCGGTGGTGCACAAGTGCACCTAGGCAACCAAGAAAAGAAAGATGCCTGCTCAGCGGTAGACGCCAAGAAGAAGAGAAAGTGCCCGAGGGAACATCGACGACGGAGGTTGCTGAGAGAGCGGCGGCCTAGGAGGGGGAGAGGCGGCAGTGGCTGATGTTGTGGCCGAACCAATCGGTGCTACGCAAACGGTAGAAAAGAGGCGGCGCGGCAAAACGAAGAAAAATTCCAAAGAGTAGAAAGCGTCAAGAATTTCCACAGATCATAGACCTTCGCCAAGACATTGGATAGCAAAAAATGGAAGGATGAAAATAATAAAAGAAAGTTAAAGACAAGAGGAGAGAGAGAGAGAGAGAGAGAGCGAAGCATTGAAAGGGAAAGCTGTGGAGAGGTTGGCAAAGTTGACCCCAATTCCTCGACCTAGTTTCCTAGATTCGGAGAGCAGTCTTGGTCTGGGCTCACGAGGGAAAGGGAAGGAGGGGAGAGAACTTGTTTCAGGAGATGACCAGGAGAGGGAAAGGAATGCGGCTAGAACGTCTGAGTAGTTTTGAGCCCACGAGTCCAGTGAATGTCTGAAGTACGCACTCCCGACCACCGGATTCAAAGTTCTTTTTATTTTTATTTTTATTGCTACTGCCTTCATTACCAGCAGGATTCCACAAAGTGACGGGTTCCACGCATCTGGATTGCCTTGTGTTTGCTCGTAGGATTGCCCGGGACAGCTCATCTTTAAATCCTCGAAGTTGGCCCCGCATGGCGCCTGTAATGCTTCGAGAACGTCTTTTCTGCCGTAACTCAAAGTGTTCGCATGCAGCCAGGATCGCCGTTGCTGTCACATTTTAGGAGAACTTGAAGTTAAATGTCCTCTAAAGTCCACTTTGACCAAAAAGCAAGGTGCTATTGAAAGCTATTTCAGACTACTGTCCCAGTACATCCACAATCTCCAAAATGCAATATTAACCTAGTAAAATATATAAATATCATGAACATCTAATTTGCTTGAGTGTAAAAAGCTTCTAATTAAAACCCTCGATGGGTATTTCATTTTTTTTAAATATTAAGCTGTACTCTCTATTTTTATTACTAAGCGTTACTTACAAGCTTTTCTTGAAGAATAAATAGCTTAGATTATACCTAATTACTTGAAAGACTACTTCAGGATTTCTCATATTGCCGAGCCCTACATTGTACTGTACTAGGTGACCTACCGTTGATTGCTCAAAAGTACTCCAAAACGTTGAATAAGGCTGCACAATAATTAAAGTCGCCATGCGGTACCCAATCTTTTTTGTTGTGGGAATGTTCTGTTGAAATAGGAATCACAGAACTCAGATGGTTTGTATATTGAATATATCTCCCAAACGAAATGACGTAGTCATAAAATGTTGAGTTATAATACCCTGGGTTAATCGTATATCAAGATAGCTGTAGTTCATACTTTCTTGATTGAATACGAATATGCTGAAACTGATTCAGTAAATGACGAACCTTAAATCCATCACTGATCTCAGAGATAGCAACATAACTTCAAAGATGATTGAAAATGGAATTCTTCTAAGAGGAATAACGTTTCTAATCTATATCTGCATTTATACCTGGAATATGAATATTGCATATGCCAACAAAGTTAAACGTTACACTTTCCTTAAACTCCAGGAAATAAATTAACTTTATCCGCAAATTTAAAGCCCCTAATTGCTTGTTTTTAACTATAGGATTTCTGTTAACTGATTTGCAGCTGAAAGTAATACATTGCCTTTAAAGAAAAAGAGCAAGCTTTATCAAAAAATGTCAAATTTGGGGGTTTTACGTGCCAAACCAACGACGGGCATCTGGCACGCCCCAGCGGAGGACTGAGGATTAATTTGGACCACCTGGGGATCTTTTGACGTGTAACCGAAAGCTCGGTTACACGGCGCCTACTCCGCAATAAGCCTCCGTCAGATTGCGGGCACCTCGGCCGGGATTCGAACCCGCCACATGGGTATCCGTAGGCAAGCGCTCTCGCCTCGGAGCCACCGAGGCGGCTAAGCTTTATCAAGAATACTCTTATTCAACAGGTGGGTATATAAGTCAGCCATTTCAGCTATAAATAAATTTTGGTTCTGCCAGTGCATGTAAGTTATCAGAAGATTCAAATTCTAAATCTTATTTCCACTTCCATTGTTATGGATGCCGACCCGTCCTTTCATTTATCGCGAAATAATCACTCCTACGGGCTTGTACCCAAAACAATTTAGTAGTTTAGCGGAAGGGTGTAAAATACAGTCTATGCCTATTCTTAATGTACTAAAGTAGAAGTAGAGTGAGATATTAATCATCTCAGGCAATAATGACCAATCTTTTCTTTTTCGCATACTGATGAGACTCGTGTATATTCAGCAGTCACATGAAGTGGAATGAATAAAGGTCCGCAGATAAACCCCCTTTTTCTTCAGGGCGCAGATGTCAATGGTGTTATTACATCTGGCATCATATGCTTAGGTCGGCAGAACATAATTGGCATGCCCCAAGGTAAAGATAATGCTGCAGGTTAAAGTTTCTGCAGAAGAGTTCGCGTTATTTCAACAGAAATACAGGTCTGATTCAATTATTCCCGTCATTGCTTACATAACATTAACAGTGAGTTTCCTGCCTCTTCGCAAATCACGAGCGTACCCGGAAATGTCTTCGTACGGGGGAATCGTGACCGGTAGAATTCGTCTTCTATATTTATAGCATCAGAGCATGGAAATCATAACACCTATACCCTAGAGGTTACTTCGAAAGAGAAACACATATACAAACTACAAAATAAGCTCAGATTCAATGGACACAAATTTAGAAGGTCATTCTGCAGAGTTTGCTACTAGGTTCAATTACTCATTATGTGGATATTCATGACATGCCGGTCTTTTACACTTTGGGACAGACATAGATCATTGCAAATAAGACTGACAATGTTATGTCATTATCCGATTGTACAAACAGAGCCCGATTTAGGCAATACACGACTTCACTGGCCGGATTAAAAGGGTGATGATATATACACACTCCTTTGCTCGGTAATATCCTAATGCCTTTCAATTAAATAACTTGTTCGGTTAAAACACGTAGATCCCTAGAAATGTAATACTAGAATTGCACAAAGGCAAAAATCGTAAACATAAAAGATTATGTTGCCAACTTTTGTTTAAAAAAAAAAAGTATAAATTGAAATCAAATACGTATACAATACATTCAGCATATTATGCAGCGACAGGCATGCTGCGAAAAACCTACGCGTACGCGGCAAAAGCCAAGGCTGTGTATATAAAACACAAAAATACTGCATAAACGTCTGTAAAACTTAAAAAAAAAGTGGTCTTAGACGATCACTACTGCGTCTGTTTGCTAATTTTTTTGAGCCTGCACGGATATAGTAATGCCGAACTAGACACTACTGAGGACGGCCGTTATTCAGCACATTTGCCTAAAGTTCTGAACAACGTCAGGGTAACCGGCACCTCGACATCGACTTTGCGCCAGCAAAAAACGGAACCCATTCGGGCGCGCGCACGGATCGGCCGCCGTCCGTCGGCGTAGAAAGTAAAACAGGCAAGAAAGCCCAGCGGAGGACGGGAGGGGGACCTTGCCTGCGCCGCTGTCTACACGGGGGCGCGCACTTCCCGGCGCGCTCTTTAATTTGGCGCTGCTGTACCACATCCAAAGGCACACGCGCCGGGGGCTGTGTCGGGGGGGCCAGGAGGAATGGGAAGCGTCTGTGTGTGCGTGCGTGCGCGAGTGTCTATATACGCGTGTATGCATCTCGGGCTTCCTGATAGCGGCGCTTATCAGTCGCCCGGAGGGGAGGGGGGTGCGATCGGAGGGCGAGAGGGGGGGAGTCACCGGGAAGGGAAACGGCGAGGACCTGCCTTCCTCGTTGTCCAGAGGCACGTAGAACCAGGGGACCGCCTGACCCACTTTGGCGTCTACCCGGAGCTATGTTTAGGCGCTGAATTTCTCTTTCGTTTCACTCTCTCGATTCTAGAAAGGGCAGCCTCTCCACCCGTCCTTCTTCTCTGGGATTTGTCTGGTTTCTTGGGAAACGCCACGTTTGGCTTTTTTTTCTTTCTTTTACCGCCTGCTTGTACTGGATGAATGAAGGCAGGGACGGGAACGGGACGCCAGCAAGATGCCGACGCCGGTTCTTGTTTCCGAACGAGCGTCCTTTCCGCGCGGGTGGTCCTTTGGTACCTGGGCAGTGGAGGATCTGCCTTTTGAAGAAGATGTCAGGGGCTCCGGGGTGACCGCAACGGCGTTGGAGAGGCAACTCTGGAGGACTTTCAATTCCTTGCATTTTTTTTATTTCCGGATTCTTAGGTCTGCTTGGTATTGTGTCTGGTTCGAGGCTAACCGGACCGATCTGTCTCAAGTTTGTGCAGTATAGTTTGGTGAATATATTTTTGGCCAAATAGGCGGAAGAAATGTTTCCTCTGTTGACTTTATAAGGAAGTTCGTTCACGTGGACAAGTACGATTCCAAACGAGGAAAGTCTTTTGAGAATTATTTGAGAAACAGAAAAAAAAAGTATCTTGTTATTTCGGTAAAAAATGTCGCACTTTATTTCATACAATCTGACTGTACCAAACACTCTTTAGTCTATGAGGAGAGCAGATGTTTTGCCATGCTAGTGGTACATTGATACATCGCATGGCTTAATAGTTAAACCGGGAAAATAAAAGTATACACTTCTTATAAGATCAAAGTAACGTTGCTAACAAGCCATCTTATTGAGATGCTTGGGATAAAAAAGAAGCTGCCGGCGATTTTATATATGTACCTGCGCGATGTGAACTACTCTAAAAGAGAAAGGCTGGAGCTTTTCAAATATTTATCAATATAATAATTTTTTTTTCTCTCGCCCTTATGTTCTCGCAGTGTACTTTAGGATGGTGGAGTTTAAGAGCTGTTACGAAGACACACAAATACAAGTAAAACTACTATGCTTTTCTTGAGTTTGTGTTTAATTGTTATATTACTAAAAAAATGTAACTAAATGGAGGTGAGAAGGAAGCGGTAGGAAATATACGAAGTTTATTTATGAATCTTTGAAAATGTTTCAAAGTGCCGTTTTTCAAGAATGATCAAGATATGTTTCGGTCTGGAGCAAGATTGTTGCTCCCAACGTTTGCCGCAATGGTCGTAATACGTTGGGAACCCGCATGGTTCTCAGGGCCTCTGGCACCGGACACTATTCCCGCCACGGCACGAGCTCTTTCGATAGAATTCGCTCTTATGCTCGCCAGTAAGGTCGCTCGTGCCATCTATTGGCTGCTTTTGGCACTCCTGGGTTTATTTCCTAACGTTCTGGCTTTATTTTTTTTTTTTTCATAAAAAATTTACATGTAGACTGTATAAAATGTTAGAGGTAATTGCCTCTTTACACAACCACGCAAAAACAAAATCGCCCATAAACAAAACGACAGCGAGATACATGCCAAGAACCAAGATTTTGTAGCCAGGATTTTGTTTCGGGGGGGAGGGGGGGGGGGGGGGGGAGGGCCGGGCCTCATGCCCCTCCCCCCCCCCCCCCCCCTGGATACGTGCCTGCCAAGAAGTGTTAGGGTGATATTTCTACGCACGCCAGGCACCATTTCAACTGATCTGAGGCGGGCCAGTTTTTCGTTCAGTTGTCTGTTTGACTCACGTAATGCGTCGAGTTAAATCATGTGCCGTATTTTTCACATCAACATCACGTTTCTCGTAAATTGTCGTAGGGGCAAGAATCGCTAGATGTAAGGATTTGAAACCCTTGCCGCTCAGTTGTCAAATGCACAAGCTACAGAAATCTGGGAGATTTCGAAACGGGATAGAATGAGTCGGTATGACTAAATGAGGTTTGGTGATATTATTGGGATGTAGTTGTAACGTTACACTTGCCGGACAGATGCGAATAATTGTCTCAGTGTGAGCTCTACGTTTTGCATCTTCTACCTATCACGCTTTGTCATTAGTTAACTCTATTTTTTTTTTCTTTTTTTTGCAGATGATGCGTATTCACTTTTGATTAAAAATGCTGTTGAACGCAACAGTTATTGCCACGCTGTGGACCTCCACCAATATAGCATACACTTTCCTTTTTTTTTTATATAATGCGTAGACAGATTAGTATCGATTAAAGCCGGTGTCGAGGGGGGGGGGGGGGGGCGCAACAAAACTAGCACAAATTTTCTACCTTGCGGTTTGCGTCTGTTTTATTTTTCCTACAAGTTAGACAGAAAAAAATGTTTTCAAGAACTGCAATATTTCCACGGTGGTCGTTAAACTCGCAAACATGACAACACGTGAAGCCTTACATTTTTTTAGGAAAGCATGGTTTTACATTTTCTCTTTGAAAATGTGGTCACTGCATTAGGAAGGATGCTCGCGTGTAAAAATATAAAATACACAAGAGGAAAACAATTACGTGCACTGGTCATTATGGCGCACCTTGCCCCAGAAAAAAATCTGGGAATGACATTTTAGGTGCGCCTGTATGACATTTAAAAATAGCCGCAAGTGGTGGCTTATTTCGGCGTTATTGCTTCAAACTACGTGTTGTCAACGGGTACACAGCGCCGATGAACCATCCATTAAAAAAAGAGGTATTAGGTCTATAACAAAGACAGCTACAACCTGGTTTATGATTGCCTTCGGGAGTTTGAATTTCTTGATTTAAACGAAAAGATAAGTGATATTTTATGAACTGTACGACGCGCGCTGCAATAAAAAAAAAAAGGGCAAACCAAAAGAGGTTTTATAGGCTCCCGTCAAATTTACTTAATGATCGCTACAAATTGTCAACACCAGCAACAATGCTTTTTTATGATATTTAGAGAAAAAAATGATCTTTTTTTATTTTAATGTATGAAATACCGAGTTTCCTAAGAAAGCACAATTGTTTTTTGTTTTACCTCTTTTGTGATTGCTAATTTACGTGGCTTTATGACGTTATTGCCTTTTTTGAGCACGACACCCTTTACGGAACTACGTCTGCTCTCAGGAGGGGCTGAAGCCTTCGTCAAACACAACTTGTGGGTCTCAGATACTCAGCATGGCTGGGCACTTGTTCTTTTTTTCTATGTGTGTAGCAGCGAGTTTTTGTAAACCAATCATCACAGTTGTAAAGAATTAAAAAAAATTGTAGGTATCTAATAAACGTACACAAAGCTACATGGTGGCATAAGAACAATTCTCTTTAATAAACAAATCGTATCTTTATTTTGTTGTTACTGCGTCCTCAACGGCCCGAACAAAGGTGACATTTTTCGAACGACGACGAGCGGACACTTTACGCGACATTGGACGAAGTATAATCCAGCATTGTTACGGGACCGGAGGAATTTATCACATGTTAGATAGCGATGACTAAAAATAGATAACAATAGAGACCATATAGTACATTGATTGCGAAAATATGTGGAGATAATTCATGCTTATGTCAATAATAAATACGCTATGCTTCATGAGAAAAGAAATTGCATGCATTACTTCAGCACCGCTTCTTGTATTACAGCTACATTTCCCAAGTCTTAGGATTTTTGTAAGCCTTCATATTCCTTTGTGTCGGGTTTGTATTATGTAAACGTTCTAGAAAACTAAGATTCCTTTTTTGATAGCGTTTATTTACTACATTTTTGGGAATAGCCGCTCCATACAATCCGGCAAGTTAGGAAATTTCGCAAGAGCATTTATTAACTTTCTAATCTTGACAAAATAGCAGCGCAATTAATGATTGAATTTAGGTGATTAAGGGTCTTTAAATGTACTAAAGCGGTGCCCGAGTTGAGGGTATAGGGCGACCAAATCACCGCCATTGACCGCACGCACACATGCAGCGCCAGCAACCCAGTCCAGTATCATGGCGCCTGAGTATTTGCCCGCGGCAGATACCCGCAATGGGAGGTAACGTCACTGGTAACGTCGGCTCGTAGCGCCGTCTGCCAAGAAGAGCACAAACCATCCTTCGCGATAGAGTTTAGTTCAGTCTCTAGGTACCAGATGCCGCCACATCTACCCTTCGTTCGGCCGTCCTCAACGCGCTGCTTTCAAATATACGAAGAGCTGTTCCCCGCTTATAACGACATCGAAAATACTGCAGAGTACTATAGATATTTCAACGTTCGAGCAGCAAATGGGCGGTGCTGAAATGCTTAAAAATTATGGCTATGTGTGTTTCAGCGTCGTATACCAATATCTGGTGTTATGACTGCAAGTTGGGATAGTGGAATCTGATTCACATTAAAAGTTTACGACCAGAAAACACACACAAAAAACAGGGCCCCTTAGCTGTGTAGTCCTCAACGAAACGTAACTGCATATTATCCGTCTAAGGAACATTTACAGCTGGTCTGTCGTATACAGCTAGTATATGAAGTTACTATAGCGTAGAGTAGCCACATTGCTCTGCCTTTTAATCACTTTAGGCAGCTCTAGAGTCATTGTATGTGCGCGAGGCCACTCACTCCGCTGGTTCGTTTCGTTTCGTTCATCACTGTACACTGCGACCGATGCGACTGTAACTTAAGTTTTGTTCAAACGAAAGTAGTGGGGAAATTCAAAACGGAATTGGAGAGCGAAATTTATTAAGCTTTTTATGAATAGAACACATTTTGATTAGGAGCACATGTATATCACCAAAGCCTTAGTCATGCATTAGTGTTATTCGATATGCCTTTTCCCTGCACATATGCAGTTTGCGACGCCTTGTCCTGTGTTGCCTCTCGCGTTGTATCACTGTGCTTTTCGGAGTAAAGCTTCAGTGTAGATTGAAAAAAAGCCAGGTAGAAGGGTTTTTGAAGTGTGTTTTGAATTCGACTTGTTTAAATAATGGTTTAAGCTTTCGTAGCTCGTCGTTTTCTATATGTGAACTGGTGATTCTTGGTGTCAGATCGCAAACGGGTATCTAAAATATTCATATATTTTTGTTCTGCGGTTACTTAGCTTCACGTAATTCATCGAAAAAAGGTTTACAGAGGAGTATGCTTCAGTGAGTAAACCTAATGTAGCTTTATAATGAGGAGCATTTGAGGCGTTAAGAAGCTCTGTTGCTACGTTCATCTCAAAACGTGAACTGGCAATATTGTAAAACTAAAAAGGAATTAGCAAACAGCACACGCCGTGTCTCTATGACGAAGAGACACAAGTTCAGCAATGGTAGGTGTAATTAATCAAGTACAAATCATTAATTTTAACATTTATTATTGTAAACACAACCCGATGAATTATAGTAAAACTTAAAAAAGTAACCTTTATAGCTATAAAACGCTTTATGAAGTTTACTCTAGTTACATATGATATTTTGAACACTCTCATACGTATTGTCAGAAGTAACAGGATAATATCTTCCCCAAAAGCGTCTCATAATTATACAATAATTATGAAGTATGTGAAGTATTTTTTTTTCTTAAACATTCCACTTTTTTTATATATATCCTCTCACACACAAGATGCCTCAAAAGAACAAAACTCGTTGGCACCCTTCCCGAAGCTCAGGTTGTTTTTCGGAGACTCGAATCTCTCTCAAATGCAGGAATAACTTGAATATCAAACAGGTGATTTGAAATCAGGGGTGAAATGTTCGCAGAAAACGCTATTGTTCATTTCATACACAAAAACGGTAAGTGGAGTGCGACTGCGCGATTGGTTCCGCGTTTGAACAGAGCCTACGTGACAAAATCAGCCCCAGGCAGCCAATCGGAGCGAAAGAACGAGCACGAGGCAACCTATTGTCGTAGGGCACCTCTTTTGTAGGGTGCTTCCAATGTGCCTCACTCTGCTCGCGTGATTGACCCTGGGGGGCTGTATACCTTTCGCCGTTTGCTATGATGTGGTGGAAGGGAATATAAGTACAGCGTCGTATACCGCGCGATGGCAGGCAACCCCAGCTACATTCGAGGGCGAAGGATTGCGGCCGCGGGATTTCTCAGTAAAAAACAATCGTTTCGCAGAACCACTTCTTTTTATACACGTCGCGGAGAGTTGACATACCAAACAAATTATGCAGACCTTCTCTGCTGTCAAAAGTGAGCCTAAAAATTCATTTTGTTTTGTTTTCAAAATATTATTGGAATCGCTTTTATGCAGATTTGGACGTAGTTCAACTACTCTACTCAAACTACTGTAGTTTAACTACTTTTCCGAGTAACTTGGTAACTTTCAATTACAAATTTATTTGGGTAATTAGTAGTTTAATTTAACTACGTTTTTCAGGTAACTTCTACTCAAATTACTAACTACTTTCGAAATCTAGGGCTAATTTTGCTCATCACAAATGTTTGAGCGCAGAAATAAATAAGACGCCGGCAGATCCGGACAAGGAGCCCCCTCACATTCCGTCTTCACGCACTTATAGTCGGCAGCCGTAGAAACTGCATCATAGGCGTCCTTGGGCCAAGGTGACGACTAGCAGCCAAAACATAACACCGGCGCGCACGCATGCACGCAGAGATGCTTAACAACGTTTGGTCGGGTATTGACCTAATCCGGTAATGCACGCAGGCGCCGCGCCTCCAGCTACAACCGTGAAAGTCGGGGACACTGCGAGGGTTGTTGTTTTTATGTTGTCTGCCTTTAGTGAGTTCTGATTCAAGCAGTTTGGGGATTCCTCGGTAGGCGCCACTGGAATGACCCCGCAGTTGGGCGCCCGTTTCTATGGTCGCCTCGTCGTCACTGCATGCTCCCTTGCAAAGCCTAACGCCGGCGAGGATTGCGAGTCACCTTGGGAGATCCCTTCGTTGGACCCGACGTCAGCGGCGAAGTATACTTCGTTTTATCTTCTGTTAAACCAAAACAATTGTTTGTTTGTTTTTTCAGTAGCGTAGTACCAGAGCCGTGTATTGGGAGAGTTTGGCCAATAGGCGGAGCAAAGGCCGCCGCCAGCGCCGAATATTCCCCCCCACGCTTAGAGCGTAAACTAAATTTGTGACACAGCGTCGACCAATCAGGAGACCTCTACTCCATCTCACAAATGTCTGCAGTGAAGACAAAGGCACAGGCGCGTGAGCCTAGCTCAGCGAAACGCTTTTGTTTGTACGAGACCTCGTGCATATATGAGGCACTTTCCAAAGCCACGCGCTCGTGCCCATGCCTTTGTCTGCACTGCTAGAACAGCGTCCTGAGACTGGCTGAAAGAAAGCAGTGCAAAGGGTGGGGTGCGCGAGCGTCTTGAGACGCTGAGTTCCGCTCGGCACGGCTCAAATTATACTTCGTTTCACTTTATCTGCGAGCGAAGCCAAAGTATAGAAGCGCGAGACCAGCGCTTTTTGCATTTCTCCCCAGCTCGCGCGCTCGAGCAAAGCCTGAACGCACGGAGCTTCCGTGCTCGCGCTTCCAGTTTTGCCTTCGCTCGCACATAAGGTGAAACGAAGTATAGTCGTGTCACAAATTTAGAGCACACGACCACCGCTAGGGGCTGTTTCGCGGCCTGTGGTTGGCCCCGAGATGCTCGCCTATTCAAACCAATGTATGGCCAAACTCTCTCAATAAACGGCTCTGCGTAGTACTATACTTCGTCTCACCTTAGTATGGACTATTGTTAGCCGCGCGTGCTAAAAGCGCGAGCTAGTCGCTTTGAATGAAGCCGCGGCGGCTGCAAGAGGGCTCGTGCAGCTAGTGCTCTAGTCAAGGCAGTCAAGGCTGGCCGCTCGCGCTAGCACAGCCTTCGCGGTTAGTCCATGCTAGGGTGAGACGAAGTATAGCATTGCAACGAGACGCGCAGTCGTCCTGATGATCTCATCGTCGTGGCGCGAGACTTAAATCCTTGACGGTCAGGTGCACTCGCTGAGCGTACTATCCGAACGTCGTGGGAATAAAAAGGGGCCAGTCATAAGAATCTCAGCTTGCCGAAGAAAAAAGAAGGAGAGTTTGTTATAAAAGACCCTCTAACCGAAGCAAACCTCACATGCTTCGTCATAGACACCCAAGATGCCGACACCCGCTTACCCGACCCGGTACAGCCTGTTTCTGAAATTCAACACTGCCGCACCATCCAGCGCGTCGGTGGAACGTCTTTTTAGGCTGGACGGGGACATTTTTAGGAGGAAAAAGAGAAAACTTTCCGATAGTAACCTTGAAAGTCAATGGACCTTTTTCACATACCGACGGCACCAGGCGGTGGCCTGCACAAACTAAAAATCGAGGAAAACCTGCGCTACCAATCTTTGCTTCTTTGCTCTCCGAGCAGCGGCGCGTGCCCAACGCGACTCTAACGAGGGGGATCTGTGGCGTCCACCCGTCATGTTTTTCTTTCCGTCCACTTTCTTTTTTTGTGTAACACAATTATATATATGTTGCAATTACGTGTTCTACTCGCTGATCCACAGCCTCCTTTCAATTTTCCTCGATTTCTAGTGCCGACGTCCACCGCTTGGCATCGAGTGCTCGCGCGTGCGCAGAACGCTTCTCGGAAAAGGTCCATTGCTTCTGCGAGCGAATAAACTATTTTAGTAAAAACGCAAGCCTTAAAATGACTGAATTTATTATAGGCTCGCAGAGTTTTTCGCGGATCAAAACTGCTATTCATTTTGCTACCACAAAAATATAAAAAGTAACTTTGAAAGTAACTTCAAAAGTAACTCGCTACTTTTTTACAGTAGTTAGTACTTTACTCAATTACGATTACAAATCTGTAATTTCTACTCTACTCCAATTACGTCTGGCGTCGATACTCAGTAACTTAACTTAACTACCTTCTTTGAGTAATTTGTACATGTCTGCTTTTATGACCATTTAGCGCACGCAAAACAAATAGGATCAAACAAAAATCGAAACAGCTAAAAAATATATATTGAATTATAGTCGCCCGCAATACACCCTATCGTAGAATTTTCCCAAAAACATGAACGAAAACAAACCTCTGTTTTAGTACTCAGAATAACTTACGCATTCTCATATCGACAACTTGATGGGGGATGACGGCCGCAACACCCATGGGGTTCCAAACCGACGTCACGTCTCCGGGTAAGGGGTAGACTCTTCGGCACCGTAGACGGGACGCTACGCACGAAAAGTACTTGAATATTGCCCACACAAAAGCTGCCATCGTCCCCCACATTGCGACTGTCCTTATGAAATATAGGGTCAGGGACCACATCTTCAACCTTAAAGGGTTTCCTTTCCCCTTTTCCACAGCGCGTTGATGTATACTGCAGAGCCGGCGTCGCAAGAAGCGTCGGAGCTCAGGGCGGTAGGGGCAGCTATTGTTACAGCTGAGTTGACTTCTCCGTGCGTTTGTTCAGCCGTGCGGTAAGCGAACTTGGAGCCCTCGCTTCGCGGTATCTGTAGCAGCTATGCCCGTGGAGTGTACCGCTACACCGGACGGCTAGAAGTGCTTCGGCTTATCAATGAGGACCGCTCGAGTTGCTGAGGGCATAGGGTTCGGCTATGATATGGCTGGCAGTGGCCCCTAGACGCAGTGTTTATCACTTATATCGTACCCGCGCTCAGGGTAGTTCGGTTTCTCTCGCTGACTCTCAAGCGGGGTGCGCGGATTGCATCGTGAACAGGGATATCCGGCACACTTTTATTGGCCGTAAAAGCGGCACTTTCATTGTTTTGCGTTGATGTCAGAAACAAAACACAACTGCTATGGCATATTCTGGCTCGTGCAATGCAGCTAAGAGACTACTCGTCCACGATATTGCGAAGAGAGCCTCGGTAATCGCCTTTCTGCGCGAGCAAACTTCCAACAAGCTGGGCCGTTCTTCTCCCATTCCGCCATTAATGACAGTATTTCCTTCCATTGGACAAACTCACTGAGAGTGTGCTTCACTACTTCTTTGAGTACCCGTGATTGAGATAAAGAACCCACCCTACGCAGTGCTAACTGAATGAAGCTCATAGTGTCTTAGCGAGATTTCTTGCATATTGAATTGAAATCGGATCCAACACACATACGGAAAGTCAAAATGACACCATTTTAGTGTATAAATACTTGTCCGTTTAATTTACTTAAGACCACTCACAGAGCCAATCGCTGTTGTTTTCACAAATATCACAAAAAATAAAGAGGCCGAATAATTCTTAGGGCCTGAAGAAGGGATTTCTGCCAGGAAACTGAGCACGACGTTTACGCGCTTAGAATGGCAGCTTTTAAAGACTCTTCACCAATTTATTTTAACGCGACATTGTTAAGTAGCTCGTGTCACAGAAAAGCCGCCGCCGGCGTCGGTGGCGTTGTGACCGGAAAAACCTGATTGGTCTTTCGAGTCATGACGTCACAGCCACATCACCTTGCGCGGGAATTTCAAGCAACCCACAACGTTCACGTGAAATATGACGTAGCGCGTGAAATGAAAGTGATTAAAAAAAACACGACAAGTAATGCGAATTAAAGGTCGGCGCACGTCTCAAATGACTTCACCTGATAGAGTAATTCATTTGCCTTAAAAAAATTTGAAGGATTTCAGGTAGGATTCGAACCCCCCACCCTTCGGTTGCGAGCCAGACACGCTACCGCAAGGCACGCTTGCATGGCTTGGGAACAAGCGGGAGTTTATACGTTTCTATGCTTCGCTATCGCGTCCCACTCCTAAAGGCGAAGCTTAAGTGTCCTCCCGTGATTTTTGTCATTTGCTACTACTTTAATGGTGGATGCCTCCTGAAGCTCCTGGGCAAGTTTATCGCAAGTGCGCATACGTCGTGTAGTTCGTTGTCTTGGGTCAAGGAGAAAAGCGAGCGGAGGGACGGAGATGCTTGTAGACAATCAGAGCTTTAATCACCCTCTCTCAACTAGTATCGCAAAACGCGGCCCATTAGCCACGTGACCCCCGATAGATAAGTTCGAAGCACTCTGCAACCCAGGCACACTGCGTTGCTGCGGCGTTCTTCTTTTTGCTTTCTGCACACTTAGTTTTCTGCGTCTCAAAGTTCAACAGGCTCGGAGAACCTCGCGTCTACACGCCCACCGCAGAGGATGACACCCACAAATAAGACATCCACGGGGCACGCGCTTACCGTGCACGACAGAAGACTGCGAGGTATAGCCGTTGGCACGGAGCCTCCGAGGGGGCGCTCCCACGTCCTAAAAAACGAGTGCGTGTAGCTCTACAGGAAATGCTGGAACCTCAGGGTGGCAGATGATTGCTCAAGTGCCGCGTGAGGCCGCGCACACGAGAATCACCTGCCGTCTGCCTTTGCCGGTCCCCCACACTCCGGCCCAAACCGCCAACAGACAGCCAACAATCGCTCTCCCAGCTCAATCAGGCAGCTGCCGCATCTACGCGGGTGGAGATATAGCAGGCACGACGCCACTCGCGGACCACAGGAAAACCACGTCCAGCAATTTCGGCAAACCTGACACGGATACCGTCTGCACCATCCAGCTTCCACAGATGTGCCCAGTTTCTCTGGGCAACCGCATCATATTCTGTGTTACCACTTCCTTTGACACACTAGTGTAGCAAACGGGCAATTTTTTTAAAAATAAAGATTAGCAACCTTATGTATTAATGCGTTCGCATTAGTGCCTTGGTACATGCTTAGACTGGTTGGAGCACACGAATTGAAAGTTGGCAACGCCGCCACGGGATGGCGCCACAGCCCCAAGTGACACAAAAGAAGAAGTTAAGAAGTCGCAATTTTCTTCGGGGATATATTAGATGATAGCAGGAATGTAGCCAGGGGGGGGGGGGGGGGAGGGACCCATGCGGTCCAGGCCCCCCCCCCCTCCCCCGAAATCTTCTGTTTTGCTCGGGCCTCCTCTCCCTCCTCCGCCTCATACAGAATTTTGCCATAGGCGCCCCCCCCCCCCCCCCCCCCCCCCCCGAATCAAAATCCTGGCTACGTGCCTGGATGATAGTAATACAATATCAATAAGCAGTAACTAAATTTTCAGGCGCGTATATTTTGTATTGCACGACTCTACAAAGTTTCTGTGCATTGAATCCTACAGGCCACATTTACAAAATTACCAATTTCTTTTTTTCTTGAGAAAATATTGTACTCTTCCCGAGGACTATAATTGCCTGTATATTATAGAACGCAAATCAATTAGAATTTTGATATTTCTTTGAAAACCTTTTTTATACGGACCTTTCTTGTGTTGAGGTGAGTAGGAATCGCCGTAAAGTCATCACAACTGTCATTTCCAAATGGATTGCGTCAAAACGACTTTGATTTTGTTAACAAAATATTTTTGCAGGTTGTGCCAATTTGATATTTCTTTTATTATACCTTCACAAGCGTTAAAAAGATAAAACATTATTTTAAAGAATGGAACAATTTTTTTTAGAACAAAAGCGTGATTATGCATAAGCGCATCCACCCAACGAGCCATCCCGCACGGATTTAGAATAACGTTACTTCTGGAAGGTTTTCAGTTAAGAACATAGCAAATATATAACAAGTTAATCAATTACGCATATATAAACCATTAAATATATGTTATTTTCCGCCCTAGATAAACTCATTGTCTCATATCCCAAACGTTCTTGTACATTAACGCCTTCCGGCCTTGCCTCCATGCGCCTCTGCTGGGTACACTAAAAAGAGAAGTTAAACGAAGCAGCAGAAGTCGCAATGTTCCCTGAGAATATTTTAGATGAGTTATAAATTTTCAAAAGCAGAAATTAAACTACACTCTAAAAAAAGTTCGTGCGTCTACTTTCACGCACAACACTTGGAGAGCCAATCACCGCAACTTACGGAGGCAGCTCAGTGAAGGACAATGCCGAAACATATGTTTCGACAAAAAAAACGCGGTCTGAGTTGTGACATTAAGCAATGAAAAACGTCACGCTTGCATTGCTTAATGTTTCAACTCAGACTGCGTTTTTTGGTCTACACATATGTTTCAGCATCGTCATTCGCTGAGCTGCCTCCGTTAGTTGCGGTGATTGGCTCTCCGAGTGTTGTGCGGGAAAGCAGATTCACGGGCTTTTTTTTAGAGTATAGGACGCATGTAGTTTTTATTCTATGGCTCTACAAAAAATGATTTACATTGAATCCTATGGGCCACATTCACAACATTAAAAATCAGTCCTTTCTTGAAACAAAATCGTAATGTTTCCGAGAACTGTAATTGTCTGGGTATCAGAGAACGCAAATCAAAAATAATATTGATATTTACTCGAAAACTTTTTATGCCACAGACGTTTCTTGTATTGACTTGCGTATGAACCGTCCTAAGGTCCTCCCAACCGTATTCCCAAATGCATTGCGGCAAAGCGACTTTGAGTTTGTTAACAACATTTTTTTTTGTAGCATATGAGAAATACCATTTTGTTTCTTTATAAGTTTACAAGCGCTAAAACGTTAGCACGTTATTTAAAAAAAAAATTTTGTTTTCAGAATAAAGCGTGATTAAGCATAAGCACATCTAACCAAGGAGTCATCGGGCACGGATTTGGAAGAACGTTTCTGCAGGAAGATCCCCAGATAAGAACATAGCAAAAAAATAGCAAGTTCATTAATTATTAATATATAAGACGTTCAATATATGTCACTTGTTACCATAGATCAAGTCATAGACTCGTGTCTCAAACTTCTTTTTACATTAACGCCTTGAGGCCTTCTCTCCAAGCGCCTCTGCATGCGTAAACTAAAAGGAGAAGTTAAAATAAAAAATAACATCAGTAATTGCAAAGCTCCCCGGGTACATTTTAGATGACAGTCATAAAATATCAATAAGCACTAATAAACTTTTGGATGCCTATAATCTTCATTCCACGGCCCCACAATCGTTTTGCAATGAGTTCTATAGGCCACATTCACAAAATTGAAAACTTCTGGTTTTCTTTAAACAATATTTTCTTAATGATATATTGATATAAGATATTAAAATATTTCAATATCTTCAATATTTTAAACAAAATATCTTCCCGAAGGTTGTAAATGCCTGGCTATCATAGAACGCAAATGAATTCTAATTTTGATATATTTTTTAATACTTTTTATTCCCCGAGCATTTTTTTTTTAAATCTAAGTAGGATCGTTTAAAAACAGTACAACCGCGTGCCAGGGTGCTTTGCGGAAAAGTGCCTTTGTTAATAGTATTGCTGTAGTATTTTGGGAAATATTACCTCCTTTCATTAAACTTTTAACCCTGTTAAAACATATCCACAAATAAAAAATAAAATATGATTTGTAGAATAAAATGTACTCCTGCTTATGCCATCAATTCAAGGAGTTGTCCGGCACGTATTTGGATTGAAGTTCCTGGAGAAACACTCCAGATAATAATATAAAAAATATATACCACGTTATATATACCACGCCCTTAATTCATGATTATTGTTAATAGTTAACAAAAACAGACAGACGTCCGCGTCTTATTTGGTCAAGAAGGTGACCGGCAGCGTTTATTCTTGCCTGAGGTACTCAGTACGAAATCCAAAAGTATAAATATAGGAGTGTGCCTCAAGGCATATTTTGAAAGTCACCAAACGTATCTGTACATTCGTAGATATTGGCTGGCATACATTTAAAATGGCCAATTTTTCGAAGACTTTCACACTAATGTTCCGTTTTATGCTTGTCATACGTTGAAACCATCTAAGAGATAATTTAATTAGTAGTTTATCTTCTAGAAAGTATAGGTCCTTTACATTCTATTACAGTGAAATCTTTAGAGTAAATTTGTGTACTTCTCATAAAAAATAATTATATTACATAGCGGGGCATTTTCTTAATTTCTTATTGGGTAAAATCGCTTTTCATCTTCAAGTCGCTGAAGCTATACACTTCTGAATCGCGATTTTAAGGGAGCCATAAAACGATTTTTTTATTTTCGCTAAATACTACTTAGAATCACTCGCTAACGTTAATAAATGAATAACTTACTTTAGTTATTCTTTCTAGGCAATGGCAGTAGCAAAACATATTAGAGAAATATGAGCATTGTTCATTCCCTCGACTCGGAGCAAGAACAAGCAGCCACGTGGCCTGGTGCCTATCCTATGCCACCAACGTCAATCATACCCAAGTGCTTTGGTTGGCAAGGTTGAAAATGCTTGTCGAGCTCCAGGCATTGTTAGAGTTCGGCTGTTCTCATCCCCGCAGTGGTTGGACACGTGCAACTACCCGCGTGTCCCTTCGAGGTATTGATTGTTACGAGCCGAAGTCGAGTGCTCGCGCAGTTCCACGGCCCCACAATCTTTTTGCAATGAGTCCTATAGGCCACATTCACAAAATCGAAAACTTCTGGTTTTCTTTAAACAATATTTTAATCTTCCCGGAGGTTGTAATTGCCTGGGTATCATAAAACGCAAATGAATTCTAATTTTGATATTTCTTTTAATACTTTTTATTCTCCGAGCATTTAAAAAAAAAAAAAAAAATCTAAGTAGGATCGTTTAAAAACAGTGCAACCGCGTGCCAGGTGCTCTGCGGAAAAGTGCCTTTGTTAATAGTATTGCTGTAGTACTTTAGGAAATATTACCTCCTTTCATTAAGCTTTTAACCATGTTAACCCTGCGTGCCCATGAGCCGCGCTCGACTGTCGTCAGGTGGGTGTCGATCCCACAATCACGTCATCAAGCTTTGCGAATGCAAGACTGAAAGAAATAGTCGCCTTTTATATATCCTCGCAATTTCACCGTGACAAAGAAGCTTCTGAATCAGCGGCGGTTTGTGCGAGTATACGTACTTGGGCCAGACTAAGACTGGTACGCCTCTGCAAAGCCGCGAATTTTCGAATTCGATATCGTTTCATGACCCCCTTAATGAGTAGGAACATTTCCTTCTCCTCCTTTTTGGTCAGAGCGAGTGCGCATAAGGAGAAAAGTTTAGCATTAATTTTAGGTCATGTGCAACATGCACGATTATTAGGAAGCAAATGAAATAAGTAACTAATTTGACCTGAACGTTCTAAAAACCCTAAGCATTGTTTGCTTCGCAGGTCTAAGCCCTGATATTTGTCTCAGAGTGGGCAACTAACAAAGCACCTTAGGAACGTTAAATGCATGGGATTATGCATTAAAAAAAATAATTTCTGTGCTTGTCAAGCCTTCTTGTATATCCTTTGTCTACAATTGCCAGATTATGATGCATGTTTTACCACGTTCTTTCAGAGGTTAGCTGTTCATGCTCTCGAATGTTGGCTTATCGGGGTAGAATTGCGTGGGGAAAAATAGGTACCCCAAAGTTTCAGCTATATAGAGGTGCGTTCATATTAGCGGGCCTCTTATAAAAAAAAACAGGTGACCGGAGTTAACTTCGACGACACGCAGAACGTAAAAAAAAAAACTATTTTGTTACGCTACAATTTGGCCGCAATATTCATTGTCAAATATTGCCAAATATAATACCATAATACGCAAACGATCCAGAGATTAACGAAAAAATTGTCAAGGTGCAGGCGAGCTGGTGTATGTTGATCATGATGTTTTTAAAATCCTGAGACTGGGAAGGAAAATGAAGAAAAATTGTAAGACAGAAAAGGGGACAGACAAACGTCTCAAACGGGGAAGCGGATACAAAAGAGAAAGGAATAAGTCCTGCTTCAGGTACGATTAACGAAAAAATTGTCAAGGTGCAGGCGAGCTGGTGTATGTTGATCATGATGTTTTTAAATCCTGAGACTGGGAAGGAAAAGAAGAAAAATTGTAAGACAGAAAAGGGGACAGGACAAACGTCTCAACGTTTGTCCTGTCCCCTTTTTCTGTCTTACAATTTTTCTTCATTTTCCTTCCCAGTCTCATGATTTTAAAACATCATGATCCAGAGATATTCGTTATTCTTTGTTTACTTATTTACGCTGGGACTGAACGGCGGAGAGCTCCTCGGTACACTTAAGGAAATGTTGAGCAGCATATGGTCTAGCACACCTACACAAAAAATAAAGGTAGATTACGCAAGTGTGCTATTTATACAGATATTAGGGAGTTTTCGTAGATCGTTTCCGCCGTCCCGCGACGCTCTCCCCAACCCCCTACAATACCCGGAACTCTACACTCAAGGCAACCGGCGCGCAGGCGCAGTAGCGGCTTCTTCGTTGCGGAGGGCTTAGCAGAGGGGGAAACGCAGTCTACGAAAACTCCCTATTACATCGTGTGCAGCGTTAATCGTTCCTTTATGTTATTAGGTTTGTCTAAGATATAATACACTTAGCACAAGAAATATGGCTTTCAAATAGTTGAACAGTAGGCGGAGTGCTCCGAATATGCTAAACTATATCTCATTATAAAGAGTTCAAAAGGGCAAAAAGTTTATTCAGTCTAATTAATGACGACAATAAAACCGATGGTCCTTTTAGTTGAAGCTCGCTAATAACAAGCAATTAGGTTGTGTGTTTAGGGCGCAGCATTTTTAGTGCATATTAACGGGGAAATATTGTATATGTGTCGTTAGTGTGTCCACAAAAAACGATCTGTAAGTGTCCTAATAATGCCTTATGCGTATTTTCTTCATTACGAAACGAACAAAAAATAAACGTGCGAGAACCCGCAGGAAGTTATTTTCGCGTGTTTTTTGAGGAACTGTGTCTTGATGGGGAAGTAGCAGGAAGCGACTTAGAAGACTTAAATGATATACCCATTTAGCTGTACCATACGATTCCAGGAGAATGTTTTGGAAATGCGACCTTATTGCGGAGATAAGGATCTTTAAATAGGACACTGTCAAAATCTTTGGAAGACTGTTGTTTCTGCGCGTTTTGCGAGCAACTAAGCCTTTCCGAAGAAGTCGTGGGAAACAAATTAGAAGACTTACACTGAATGGCGCATTTACACAATTAGCATTACTATACAATTCCCGGTAAACAACCGAGTTTTTTTTTTTTTTTTTTTCGTTAGCAACTGCGCCCCCCCCCCCCCCCCCCCTCCCCCATCCTGCCTTACCCAGTCTTTTCACCCAACCAGTCCCCAGGTTCATTAATGCTGGTTCCCGTATTTGAGCAGGTCGCAGCAAGCGACCGATAAGAACAACCGGAGCAACGGGACACATGTGGCTTATGCTTGCTCCCAGAAGATACTTCTCGCATTGATTGCCACGTACTGCGTAGATAACAGTTCTCCCTGTTTCTTGGTCGTTCCTGCCATTTCGCTTGCTTTGAACGCAACCCACGCAAAGGTGTGAGCCGGATTTTGTTCGCTCTGAACACAACTAACGTGAGTATGTGAACCAGCCTTTACGGTTGCCTTCCGATCCCCGATAACGTGTCAAGCGGACCGATGGTAAACAGTTAATAAAAACGACTGTTACTTTTCGTTCTGTAAATCATATATCAGAATATATTAATAAAGGGGCGTTTTCTTAGGTTACGTATCGTTACGACCGCTCACGACCGCTTACGTCCCGAGTTACCGTGACATCCATGCTTCGAATGAAGCGTGGCTACCGGTTTAAAAATTAGTTTTGCTCGCGACACACGAAAAACATAAAATTAGGGTGTGTGTATTTTTATACAGCCTAGAACTTAGTCTGCCTCAACCGGCGACTTGTATCCTAGCTTTAGATTAACAATTTAGGTAGTGCAGTACAACTGCTAACCTGGGGTGCTTAACGTGCAATACGCAGTAGGGATAGACGACTGCACGCTGGTACGATGCTCATCCAGATTGAAACGGGCAGGGGTGGGGATTGAACCCAGGATGTCTGGGTTCTGCAGCGCGAGCTTTCGCTCCACGTGCTCCGAGCTGGTGTGCGCTAGCCCACTCGACCACCGATCCCTAAGCGACATACGAAACACGAATGTCACAGTGACTACTTTCGTAACGTAATAAATCGTAAGCAAACGCCCATGTTTGAAGAACAGTAGAGGGGGGGGGGGGTGAGCTGGTCTAGTTGGTAAGCATTATACATGCATAAAGTCAGCAATCAAGGTGAGGAAACTGTAGAAGAATGTAGGAGACAGGATAGACGCTGAACTAACAACTCAATATTTCATTCGGAGGAGAAGACAATGACACATAACAAGCAGGCACGTGCTCATGACTCGGGAACTCTATTAGCGGCGAGATGTTTCGGTGGCGCTCTCGTTTGGTTACCTTTCGTGACGTCTTTACCTTGTGAACAACAAGTTCGATGGTGTTTGTAATGGGCATGGTGAAAGCCTGAAATCACAGCGCTTTCAAAGCAACACTGCCAACATCGTCATAATTGAAGTTCTTACATTCCTCTTATTTCCGTCGATGAGACATCCTTTGCCGACGTCATAGTCAGCATTCGGCCAATTGTGTTGGGTCGACCACAGCGACGCTTTCGATCGCTCACGTCGCCAATAGGGCGCGGGGCGATGACTTCGGTGGATCGAATCGTTAAAAAACAAAACTTCATTTTGAGATAGTCTAATACCCCTGTCAGACGGCGTTTTAAAGGTCCTTTTCACTAAGCTCCTTTAAAAAATCGGCCAATCAGCTCGCGATGTGGAGTGCGCACGTGCTCTGCGGCACGCGCACGTGCTCTACGGCGTGCGCTGGTTCACCGATTTTATAAAGGAGCTTAGTGAAAAGGACCTTTAAAACGCCGTCTGACAGGGGTATAACAGAAGGGTGGCTCACGCAGAGCTCCCCCAGACCTTATAGACCTTTTTCGCAAGGGCGCCGCCATCTTGAATTGTCGTCACTTCCAGTATGGGCGAAAACATTGTTTTACTGTCGCCACGCCAATAGAAGGCATTTAGGACATAAACGTAACCGTCACACATTTTCGTTTTGCCTCCCCTCTATTTTTCTACGACTTGCAGGTTGAAACGTTTTGATATTTTTTCGTCGCCCATACCGGATATGCCTATTTTGGCGGTTGGGGGCGAGAGTAAGGGGAAAAGGTCTATAGAGTATACGCGTCGTACATTTCTCTGGAGAGGTTTTCCTTACATCGACCGATGATAGCGGTGCTGGCCCGATTTGGATTACATGTACAGGCTGGACAGTGCAGCGGCAAGTCACCCTCCCCCCACCATCAACCTCATAGACAGTATTGTGAAAGGCTACGACACACCCGTACCACGATTACGAGAGCGGCGCGTGCCCCTGGCTCACGTCGACCAAAGCACGCTCTCGCACCGACCGGCGGCTCGTGCGGGAGCTTTGGAGAACTGGGCTCTCGAGGCAACCTTTGTACAAGCTGGGTGTCCGTGTCTGCGTGTGCGTGTGGGTGACTCTTCAGCGAGCGAGCCACCACGCCGAGAGACCCGCCACGAACTTCTTCGGCATTAGCTGGCCGCTGGCACACGAACTTCTTTCGCATTGGTTGCCGAGGACCACGTAGGCCCCTGCGATTGGACAAGCCAGTGGACGGCGAGATGGCGAGTCGGATATATAAAGGAAGGACACCCGTGAAGTTGTTGTTGTACGAACACTGAAACAATGTTGTAATTAATGTAAATATAGAGTGTTCTGTTTTGCTGAGCTCGTCGCCTCCCGGCTCCTCTGTCCTGTCTCCTACCCGGCACAAGGTAGCGTCGCCGGGCTGGGAGCCTTCGTCGGAACCCCCAATCACGACAACAGGTTATGTTCACGTAGCCCATCATTAATACATCTTGCTGTCTGTCCCACGTACGTTCTACTACATGTTAAGGGAATGCTGCCGAGGTACAGGGTACAACTTGTATGGCATGTTTCCTTTAACATTTCACTCGAAATACTTTGTCCAGATGTACATCAGTGCACCTTGGAATAATTCTGGAACTTTTTTGAGGTGCTGCAAAAACAACTGGAACTTGATATCTTTGGACGACTTGTTTTGAGTTGTGCGATACCTTGTAGTGGTAGTGGTTCCATACTTGCACAAGGTGTAGCACAACCTAAAACAAGTCGCCCAAAGATATCAGGTTCCAGTTGTTTCAGCACCTCAAAAATGGCCCAGATTTGTTCCAAGGTGGACTTAAAATTGGACAAAGTATCTCAAATAAAATGTAAAAAGAAATATGCTATACAGTTTGTGCCCTGCACCTCACGCGTGGTATACAGCATTCCCTTAACATGTGGTGGAAAGTGCGTGGGACAGACAGGAAGATGTATTAATGATAGGATACGTGAATATAACCAGTCTATGAGGCCGACGGTGGGGGGTCACTTGCCCCTGCACTGTCAAGCCTGTACATGTAACCAAATCTGGCCAGCACCGCTATCATCGGTCGATATAAGGAAGAGCTATCCAGAGAAATTTACGTTGCGCATATTGTACAAGGTCTGGGGGAGGGGGCACTGCGTGACTCATTTTTCTAATAAACTATCAGAAAAGAAAGTTTTGTCTTAAAACGCTTCGATGCGCTGAAGCATAGTCTCCTCTATACTGACAAAGCCTGGCAGATTGCCACGAGACGCGGCTGCCGAAAGTGAAAGGTAGAGCGGAAGACAACGGAAGAGAGGAGAGTCATGTAACGGGCGCCCCGCTGCGGCGAGACGCCGAAACACACTTATCCCGAGCGATGGGATAAGTGTGCTCCTTGCGTTCCTTGCGCGACCTCGCCGCTGAAAAAGCTGTGCCCTCACCACCCGCTTCCCCGAGAAATAATCTGTGCTACCAGATCCTCGCGCTCCAAATCTGCAACCGGGCACTCTATATGTCTCCATCGTTAAACTGCCAGGCTTTGTGAGCAGAGGAGGCTATGGCTGAAGCTATCGCCCGCGCCCTAGAGTTCTCGTGCTAACAGCACGTGACTGCTTGTTATGTCACATGTGTGATCTTCTTTCCTATTCTCTTCTGAATGAAATATTGAGTTGTGAGTTCAGTGCCTATCCTGTCTCATGTATTCTTCTACAGTTTCCTCACATTGCTCGCTGACTTTAACCACGTATAATGCCCATGAATGAACCGACCTCTATGCAGTCGTAGGCAGTTGTAACGTAACATAACGTTAGAGAAAAGCTCTGTGTCAACATGCCTTAAAGGGATACTCCGGCGATGTTTGAGCTATCCAAACACCACTCACTGAATGCCCGGTTGCTTAAATATTGCGGTTGCTTAAATGCAGTTGCTTAAAAATTCAATAAAACTTCACACGCGTATTACTATGAAAGCAACCAGATTCCTTCCGCGTTCTTTTTTTATTTGAACGCCACTGTGAATACAGCTTTTTGCTACGTTCACCTTTCAACTGAAAGCGCAATGGAAACTGTGCAGTCGTTGGTTCAGTTAAAGGTCGGTCAGGCACCAGCGATCCACCCTTCTCCGAATACTCATGAGCGGAGGGCGTGGTCAAGCAACGGATGGCAGGCACTTCATTGTTCTGAAAAGTCTACGTAGCTACTATATTAAAAAAAAAAAATCGGTTCAGCTACATTCAGACGCAGCCGATGGAACGAGATACTGGACAAATCAAGCAGCGGAAAAAGCGCAATTCACTGGGTGTTTCTTTATATGATTTGGTCAGCAATGATAGAACCCGTACGGTTTATGCCATGACGAACATCATGGCGTTGCTCCTTTCACGCTGTCTGATTTGTCCCATCGGCTCGTAGCGTCGGCTGCGTCTTTACTTATGGTGAAACGAAGCATAGCGCCTTGTCAGCTTAGCGGCGGACGAAGTCTAGTAGAAAGTTTTCATTTCTAACAATGCACATCTGCTTTGTGGTATTGACCACAAAAACGTCTGTCCTATGTTTTTCTGGACGCACTTTCCAAAAAGCCTTAGCGCTGTTCACGGATAGCCGACGCTCTCTTCCTGCGCTTGAATGATTGGGATGCGTGAGACAACTATTTCTGTAAAAGCCAGAGTAAAGTTTAAGCAAAAGAGCAAACTCGAAAGGACGCAATGACGAGAAGGTTTCCGTAGCGGGAAACCCGTGCTTTCAAATCTCGCTCCAGGTCGACACGCCACGTGGCGGGAAGTATTAGAACTAGATCGGAATGTCTGAGAAAGCTGGCCATGCATGTTGACTTACTCCTTCTAGCGACGTAACAGTTTTGCAAATGAAATCAAATCTTGATTGTTCATTTTGAACAACCCTATTTTCTCATTTCACACACAAAAAAACTAATGGGAAATGCCCATATCGTATCTGCCCTACTATAAGTCGAGTCGTAGTAGGATACAGTGCACGTAGCAATTCGTGCAAAAAGTGAATTATATATATATCTTGCGTTTCAGTACAGTTCATTCGTAGAATTTGGTGTCGAGCTCTAAAGATACCGAAGCTGGCATTGAAGACACGCACATTACACTACACTCTCAGTGTTTATGACAGTATTTTTGCTGCGAAGTCAAGAGGGAAAACGGGCGACAGTGTGGTCGCAATTTGGTGTACGATCTGTACATGAAAAATATATGTTTCTGCCCAGTCAAACCTTGTAGTACCTGCATGCATATAGCTTATAAGATCTTGATATAAAAACGTTAAACGGGACCGAAAAATAAAACAAAAAACAAACCAGTGATTGCCAGCCACCTCTCCACTGTTCTTCCGTTATGTTTCGATGTAGGAAGACAAATTAATTTGTTTTGGAAGGGCAAAAACTAGTGAAAAGGTAAAAGTCAAACTCAAATAAAAAAAAAAATACGGCGCAATCATGGCGAAACATTTGTGAAAAATATTGTGTTGACAATTTAGCCGCACGGCCGCACGAGTGAGCCAAGAAGTGTATCATATTTTACCTTACTTTAAAATATGGTTTTTATTTACCAATGAAAACCACACTTCCTTATCGAAAACGCATCGGAAATGATAACTCGTTAAAGTAAAAATAAAAATATAGCTTGTTCTAGACCTCCAATATTATAGAAGGTCTTGAAGTTGGGCTAGTCGGTGAACGTTATAAAGCATAATGTAAGGCAAAAAAAAAAAAAGAAAGAAACAGACACAAAAGTTGGTGCATTTCTGTGAGTGTCTTCTTCCTTGTGTCCGTTTTTTTGTGCCTTATACTATGTTTTATTCCAAAATCATACCTTTACTTTGTTAATATCGGGTTCTAAACAAGTTTGAGGATGGTGTCGTCTGTTCATAAATTACACAAACACATTATATTTGCTATAGAGTTACACGAAATACAATTTAATCATTTAAAATTGCCCCGTATGTGAAAGCCGAAGTTGAAGCCTGGGTGAGTTGGTATGACATACCTAAAAGGTTAAAACAGCGCAAAAGCGCAAAGAATCGACGCAGGAAATCAGCTAAGTTTAGAATTATTCTTTTCTGCTAAGACGCATAAGGTAGACTGCCCTTTGCGCGTGATTGTCTCGGAGGCCGGCACCTGGCAAAAACCTGCCGCATTGTTCCTACAAAAAGGATTGAATTTGTTAAAGACTAACGATCCCTTTCTTGTGAATAGCTTTGACGAAATCATTTCGTTTCTTACGGAAAACCAACACACTGGTTATAGGGCCTGCTCGTGTGACATTAAGGATCTTTATTACTTTTTGCCTCACAATGAACTTCTTGTCTGCATTTGTGATTGTATTGACAAGTTTGGTGCTGTTGCTTACCAAAATACGGCTGGAATATCAGTTGATGGTTTTCTAGAGCTCCTTGACAAGTACTTGAGGTCGAACCTTGAGACTTGGGAGAGTAATGTCTTCTTGCAACGTCATGGAGTGTGCATTGGATCTTGAATTGCCCCTGTTCGTAGCGACTTGTTTTTAGCAAGCATCGATCGCATCATTCTAGAACACCTTGAGGGTACCAAGGTTGCAAGGGTTTTCTGCTATGTAGACGGTTTTTTACTCCAGTTGGAAACTGACGTCTTGTCCTTTCATTCATCGATGACTCATATTTTAGGCATCTTTTCTAACTGTCTTTCGCCACTTGTTTTAACTCATGAAATACCTGAAGCCGGATGTATAAGAGTTTTGGATTTAACCTTAACAATCTGCCCGGGCCATGTATACTGGTCTTATGAACCTTGGGGCGGCAAGCCTCTTCTGCCCTTTGAGTCCGTGCATTCAAAAATTGTAAAACGTGCAATCGCGAAGACCTGCTACACACATGCTTTGCGAAGGTCTTGCTTTCACAAAGTTCAACCTAGCTTCGATAAGCAAACTGAACGCCTCACTGTCACTGGGTTCCCCTCACACGTGTTGGCAGCTGTTGCTGAGTCACTGCTCAAAGAAACCAAAACTTGGCCTGAGACGAGCGATATCCCTTTCAGCAGTAGAAAAGGACGGGAAAGAAGAAAATTCGTCGTCATTCCGTATATGCACGGCGTGGCCCATAACTCAAACGTATTGCAGGCAGATGTGATGTGGACGTGTTGTTCACCGCTCCTGACAAGCTTTCAAGATTGTGCAGAGCCGTTAAGCCCTCTGACAGGGAGGCGAGGGCCTGCACTACGACGCATCGCAATCGTTACGTCACCTGCGCTGAGGGAGTTGTGTATTCCCTCCCTCTGTCTTGCGGCAGGCGTTATGTTGGCCAGACAGGTCGCTGTCTCAATGACAGGCTAAGGGAACATGCTTACAACGTCTCTTCGACGGTTTCTGGTCATCTTGGCATACATTGCCGTGACTGCAGATGCCAGCCTCAGTTCCAACAGTGCGAGCTCCTTAAACGTCACCGTGACCAGCTGACACGCGAAATTCTGGAGGCTTTAGAAATAGAAAGATTGGGTGTCATGTGTGTCAGCAGTCCTTCTGTTGCCTAATCAGGAAAGGAGATTAATTTTCTGGCCTCTTGATTAGCTTGGTTTTAGCGCGTGCCCTCTGTATGTCTTTTTAGTGGCGATACTTCGTTTTTCGTGCTTTTGTTTTGTGTTTTTAGGCTGATTTTCTTCTTTTTTGTTCTCAATTGTGCGTGTATATATTGCACCGTTGCGTCCATAAAACTTAATTGCGAGTCAGCGCCCTGTCTGTGTCCTCCTTTACAAGGTCCGTCGTTTTTTGCGCTGTTTTAACCTTTTAAGTGTGAAAGCCGAAGATACATTTTTTATAAGTGGAGGCTGAGTGTGATAGGCTGACCGTATAGGCGAACTTTGAGAACGTACTTCTAATGCAAACAAATGCAGTTGTACATTGCCCTAAATCGGCTCTTCTCTATGCCCGAGGAGACTTTCGAATTTCTAGATTCCCGCAAGCAGCACTTTGGGATCACTTGCATTCCTGAGCCTCATTACATATCCCAGCTGAGGAGGCTTAATCCCCCACCTTGATGACGCATTCGAGGTGTTTTAGCGGATACATCTTATCTGGATAATTGCGCGCTCATCTTCTCCCACGAAGACGTTGTTTAATTCCTGAACGACGTTTCCTTGCACGTTTGTGTATAGAACGTATGTCATTCCAATTACCGGAGGCTCGTGCCCCTACACTCTGCGATATCCTGAGCGCGTGCTTTCCCACAAAGTGTTTGGGAAAGCCAATCGCTGCAATCTACGACGAGAGCTCGGGCAATGACCAAGTTGAATAAGTTCAATCCACTTATAACGATAATGAGAGAACACGAAAATGTAATCGTTATAACCGATTATCGTTGTATCTGAACTGGATACCCCACGCAAAAAAAAAAGGCATTTTCCTCTAAAAACTGATGGTTATAAGCGGTGCATCGTTATATATGGTATCGTTATAAGTGAACTGCATTGTAAATGTTTAGAACTTAAAAGAAAAAAACAAACAAATAACAATTGCGCTATGACATTGAGCATGATGTTTCAACACGATCAGAGTAACAGCGCACAATTGCTCTTTCAAATGTAAAGAAACTTTCGTTCTATTCATTCGGCAAGCTTCCTTCGTAAATTGCAGGGATTGTCTATCCCTATAGTGCTTTGAAGGAAACGAGATGCTCCAGATTTCTTAGAGTGTATATATTAATAAGGGTATCTGCCACTGATCTCTATGTCTATTTGCTGGATCGCGTTTGACCAGCTCCGCCTATGGACGGGAATGCGGCCACTTTCGGCCATCTTTTTGGTGGAGTTATATCATTTATAGCCATCATACTAATATGGCGGACTGCGCAATGGCGGCAGTCTGCCATAAAATAGCCGTAGATCTAGTACACTGTACCATGGGTGATATTTCGTGCTTGATTGAAGTTGTTCGACGAAGCAGATTCTTGAAACCCGGCGTGAACGGTAGCCTTATCTTTAAGGACCCGGCGAAAGTTCTACGAAAGCGCAGCACCGGGGGAAGCAGCGCCGCTTGCATCGAAAGCAGACTCCGTACCGGCGTCTGCTTTCAATGCTTCTTTCGATGTGACTTTCGATGCGTGCTGTGCTGCTTTTCCTCAGTGCTGCGCTTTCGTAGATCTTTCGCCGGGTCCCCAAAGATCGGGCTACCGTTCACGCATTTCAAAAATATGTTTCGTCAAGCGATTTCAATCAATCACGAAATATCACCCACGCTATTTTGATGGCAGCCAGCCACCACAACTGCCACAACGCCGTCAGCCATGGATGGATGATAGTGGCTGCAGCAGCTGTACCTTGGCTAGAGGTAATATAACTCTACCAAAAAGATGGCCGCCAGTGGCCGCATTTGCGGAGCGGGCAAACGCGATCCAGCAATTGTCATAGAGATCAGTGGTATCTGCAATCAAACAAATGTAGAGCCACATCTACGTATGTGCCTGTGTTTCTATTATTTTTTAACGTCACGTTGATATTAAGGATAGTATTCCCTATGTTTTTGCATGTTTTTTTTTGAACATTGAATTTTGTTCCTTCTGCAGTTTTAGTTTTAGTTTTTTTTGTGAATTCAGTTATGCTACTACATTGTTCTCTCCAACCCCTACCTACCGTCTTTGTCATTAGAGGTTTGCAAGAGGGCAACCACACAAAAGTCGATGCGGTAGTTTCGCTGTCGTCGCTCAGTTTCGACCAATTTGCATTGTGCACTTATGACCCCAGGGCAGGGAACAGGAGGTGCCTCGATCGGTGGCCAGTGAGCGCGGCTGCTGGCCAAAATAGGCCACATTGGGAAGGCCTACCCACTTTGGGAAGACCTACTCGAAAAAGCGCCGACGTCATGTTCGCGTTAAAAATATCGCACAGTTATACATACTAGCTCTAGAAACTTCAGGAGTATTGTGTGCCATATTTAAGACCAATAAATATATAGACTTCAAAAATAGATAGGCGAACGTGTCCGTGGTATTCAAGCCTCACTTACCTGCATCTCACGTTCAGAAATTTAGAAGTGCGTCTGGAGGCTAATAATCTGTTTTCATCTCATAGCTCGTTTCGCCATTCCTTTGCTCGCAGGTGACACTTGAGCCTGAATGCACTTCAAAACTTTGAATTTATTTTTTGTGATGATTGATACTGCTGCTGGCGCAGCGGCATGCGCGGCAATCAATAACCCCTGAAGACTTAAGAAACGCAGGCCATAGAAAGTTTCAAGTATCAAATTATCGCTTCGCAGCGAATGAGGTCGCGGCATTATCCGATACAACCGGCGAAGGACGAATCAGGAAGCAAGAAGCGTGAACTTAGTAAGCCACACCCTTCGTTTCTGCAGTCGTCAGTGACTATACTCTCTAAAAAATGCCGGCGCGTCTACTTACCCGCAAAACGCTCAAAGAGCAAATCCCTGTGATCTACGAAATCAGCTCAGCGAATGATGAGGCGGAACATCGATTAGGCCTAAAAATGAAGTCTGCGCTGTGGCATTACGCAATGCAAAGCGTCATGCTTGCATTGCGAAATGCCACAGCGCAGACTTCATTTTTAGGTGTAAACTGATGTACCGCCTCATCATTCGCTGAACTGATTTCATAGATCGCAGAGATTGGCTCTTTGAGTGCTTAGTGGGTAAGTGAACTCGCAGGCATTTCTTAGAGTGTAGCTAATCATGCCGGGGGTTGACGGCGTTCCCTCGGAGTGAACCTGATCCGGATGCCTCCTTGGCTGGAACGGGGGTGCAGAAGGGGGAGCGGCACCAGAATCAGACGGTCTCGGTGGTCCAGCGACTTGATCCGAAACTGCCTGAGCACGGCCGACACCAAGACCTTCTCTTCCATCATCGCAAACTTTTGACCTGCGATAAAGGCGCCGATACTTGAGTGCCGAAACGTTATATGCGAACAAAGTAGTATTTCAAGAAGCAGCCGTGCCGCGGAACACTTTGGCTACGCGCAATAGACACTTTGCGAAACACCATCAAGCAACATTAGCCGTCGCCATTCCTAGTGCACGAAGCGTGCCATTAGATCAGAATTTTTTTCCGAACGCTTATGCATCACTCGTTCTCGATACGTGCTGTACCGAGGTTACGCTGAGCGCTGACCGAGTACTCGTGTCTAAAACATGCCAAAATTACGTGCCCAAGCATGACACACGCGAATATTGGAGGCGGCATCTACTAGACGGCGAAATAGTTTCGAAAATAACCTATTGCAGTGAGGGAACTCAGAGAAGCTTAAGTTCGTCGACAAATAAAGACGTGAGGAGTTATTTGGTTGATCATCGCATAGAAACGTATTCATCTTGTGTGTTTAGCGCGTTGGGTTCGTGACGTTCGCTGGACTGCTTACCTACGCAGTTTCTGGGTCCCGCTGAGAAAGGAATGAAGGCATACGGGTGCCTTCCCTTGCAGTTCTCGGGAAGAAATCTGTCTGGGTTGAAGACTGATGGGTTGGGAAAATATCGCGGGTCCTTGTGAACCATTTGGCTGAGGATGATGCATGTGCACCCTCGGGGAACCTGGTAGTTTCCTGTGAACGAGAACAAATTCAGCTGCAGTAGGGATGAACGTTGAGCAAAAAGTCTTATATTTAAAAAAAACAAAATAACGTAGCCTGTTGGTGGAGATGTAAAGAAAAACAAAAGGCTCGAGGTACACCTGAGTACTTCTTATGACTTGTGAATGCGAGAGCATAAATGTAGTTCTTGCGCGCGTCCTCTTGAAGTTGCCGCACCTCGCTGACTTCGGCCGTGCCGGCGGCACAGAATCGGCTGCAGGAATTTGCTGGCGCCCTCGGGCGGAGAGCGTCCAGCCGATTCCTTTTGCCGGCGGCGCGGGCACGCAACGCCATGGGGTGGCGCTAATTGAAACTGACGCGCGTCGGCTTCATTTCACTGCCGTTTAGCGTAGCGTTTTGCGTGGTTTTAAAGTTGGGTTGCCTCAGATCGCGGCTTCGGGAATTTATCTGCTGTTTGGCGCGGCTGATGACGTCGGCTCGCTCCATCGGACAGTTAATTCTTTCGCATTAAAAACACGCCAATATAAAGACATACAGGTACGGATTACAGAGAGGGTCATTAAAAAAATGCGGTCAGTTTTCCTTACTTTGAATTATTTTTACAATTCTTTCTTCTGTTCCTCCTTTGACCTGGAAAGGTCTGTCGAATTGTGGTGTTCATTATTGAACGTGTCTGTATTCTGTCCTTTATATTACTGCTATTGGAGTTTTTTTATCCTTATACTCTTGCTTTTATATCGTTGTTTGCGGGTTTTATGGCGCAAGAGCTCTGATGTCCATACTGCGCCGAACTAGGTAAACTAAAATCAACAAGAAAAGATGCACCAAGAAAGAAATTCCTCTGCAGTTTGTGTAAAATCCCTATATTTTTAAGAATGGCTAAGAAACAGTCAATACATATCAGAGGCTGCTCCCCCAGGAACCGGGTAGGATGAAAGGGATAGGGTACTTCAAAAGCTCAGGAAAAAAGGACTTGTGTTGTAGGACACCAGGGCAAAGAAAATTAGACAGAACAGACAAAGTGTTTCCAGAATTGTCGCACACTGGTGGTTGGTCACCAACAAGCAGGTATCGATGGGTGAGGAAGGTGTGACCAATCCTCAAGCGGCACAGAAGAACCTCGTGGAAACGGTTCCGGTTAGAGGAAGTTTCCCAGGTATCGAGGCCTGGCTTGATAATATGAAGCTTGTTATCGGCCAAATTCCACTCGGACTGCCACTGTTTTAAAAGTGTAAGCCGTATGGGCATTGTAATGTCTTAGTACGGTATGCGGGCGTGTGATGGTAAACGGTTGCGCGAGGAGGCGGCCAGTCTCTCTGCAGCCTCGTTGCCTGCAATGCCCGCATAATTTGGGATCCAACAAAACTTATCATCCTTCCCATCCCCGAGGCACAGTGGAACTTTAGCACGTGCCATTTGGGTCAACTTGTTCTTGGAAGGATTAAAAGTGAACAAACTGGAGTAATAATGCTCCAAGATTCTACAAAAAAACAGCTTTAATCACTTTGCTTCGGATAACGTAGTCAAGTGCTGACAGTACGCCATATAGCTCGGCAGTAAAAATGGTGCCAAACCTATTTAGCCGTGTCACGTATGTAAAAGTATTTGAATGAACAGCAGAGCCTACATATATTGAGGACTTGGCCCCATCGGTGCAAAAGGGGTGATAATTCTTGCACTTTTCTTGCAGTGCAAGATATTCCTGTTGTAAAATGAGTGGGGAGTCATTATTTTTTTTATTTATTTTTGAGTTGAGGATGCCCACCAACAGCTAAACGCCTTACCGGTGGTGGACCATAATACATCCTCAACGAAACAAGTAATGCGAACACTGCAATAATAAAGGTACAAATGCACCATTGAAATGCAGATGCCCTATGTCATTTTCCCTACCACTACGTTTTTAAAATCTCTAAAATTCATAAAGACATCTTTTGCAGGTGACTCAAAATTGTTATACAAGGCCATTATTCTTGTGATAGGCGAGAGGTTAGAATGTCTGAGAACACAAAAAAGTTAGGTATATCTCAAGGAGCGAGATGGTGCATGAATGCTTAAATCGGTTAGCAGACCTGGGCAAGCTACTCCATCGTTCAATAATTTATGCAAAAATAACAAATCTCGAATATCTCTCCTCTCAGCAAGGGTGGTCTTTTGCAATTTACAAAGTAGCCAGTTATAATCATAGTAAAATTTTTTTACCAAGCTGTCGGTCGTAAATTAAACGGATAACGCGTCTCTGAACTCCTTCAATGCGCTCTAGTCTAGACAGAGCCAATGAATTCCACGCAGTAGATGCAAATAACAATCTCGAGCGGGCGTAACAGTTATACAGTACTATTGCAGTGCGCGGGTTTTTAAAGTCCCGCGTAATTCTGGACACCATGCCAAGCATCCTCAACGATGAAACAACTACAGCATTGATATGTGCTTCCATTCGATGGGTGGAATCCCATAACACACCGAGATCACGAATTTCAGATTTACTTTCTATTTCACACTTGTCCAGCATATAAGAATACGTATGCACTATATTTTTTCGACTAAATGTAATGACGTTGGTTTTTCTCGAATTTAACAAAAGACAATTATCTGAACACCACGCACTGACCGCATTAATATCACTTTGTAATTGCAAGCAAGGGTCTCAATTTTGCGGAATAGTTTTACATTATCAGCATACTGCAACATCTGAGAAAATTTTATATAGTCGAAAAGATCGTTGGAAAAAAGGATGTATAAAAGTTAATGTAAACTAAATTTTGTGAAATACCGATCACAAGCAATGGGCTTGATATCCCATGGGGCAGTATGACATGCACTCTCTAGGAGCTGGATATTTTCACGAGGCAGGCCAAGGTAGAGACGAAGGTTCTCAAAACGAAGACTCAAGGGTCGAACAACAGTTGATTTATGCTGAAAGGTAACGCAAAATCTAAACTTTCGAATATAACTGTGAGCTGGATGACTATAGTTGGTGACAGCTCAAGAACGAAGTGGAAGCTCATCCCACCTTTTTCCAGATTAGCAAAGCGAACGGAGTAGAGAAGGTCGCCTCCTCTTCGGCGATCACTATGCTCAAGTGGAAAGGGATGGGAGGAGCTTCCACTTCGTTCTTGACCTGTCACCGACTATAGAGTCCGATAAAACCTTGTAAACATAGACTAGACTTAGGAGCTGCTGTCTTTTCTCGAGTGACATTTCATTAGAGCCAACATACAAGCTTTGGATAGGAGATGTTCGAAAATCACCACTTGCTAGACGCAAGCCAAAATGCTGCACACGATTAAGCATATTCAAGGCAGACGGACCGTGCAGATGCAGACACGATAGTGCCCTAATCAAGACGTGATCGTACGATAGAAGAGAAGCAACGAAGCAGGCACCTCTTTTCTGATCCCCGAGACTTGTGAGAAAGAACTTGGAGGATGTTCATTGTCTGCATACACTTTTGCTTCAGCCACTTGAGGTGAGATAAAAAAAAAGTTAATTTTGTGGTCTTAACTCACTCCCAGGAACTTATGCTCTGGTCTAACCGCAGTGTTATTTCAATTTAAAGTAAGAGTCGTATCTATCCAAAGCCCGCGCCGCAAGGAAAAGGGGACACAGATTGCGTTTTCTGAAGAGAACTTAAAGCCATTTTCATTCGCCTATTTTGTCCTTTTACTTATGGTTAGCTGCAACTGCCATTCACGGCTAGATATACTACAATATGCAACAAAATTTTGAATATTTCACATATAGAGAGCACACAGGATGCAATGAAGCAATCTGCCGCGTAACCCATACATAAAATGGTCGCGCAGGATGCCATGTTTCCAAGTCGTATTACGAGCCTTTTCCAAGTAAATAAATAGTGATACAAAATACGGATTATTCACAAATTTCTCGCGTACAATTATCTCCAGCCAAAGTAAATGGTCGGTCGTGGAGTGTTTATGGCGACAGCCGCACTGATTTATATCCAAAATATTATGTTGTTCGAGGAAATAAATACGCCGTTTATAAACTAACCTTTCAAAAGTTTCCCCCAAACAACTCGTCAACGCTATTGGCCTGTAACTGGAAGGAAAGGAAGGATCTTTTCCAAGGCTTCAGCAGCGGAATAACCTCCGCCCGCTTCCATGCGGAAGGGAAGTATGAATCTTCCCACAGACCATTGAAGTTATTGAGAGGGGCAGCGAGGGATTCCTTCGACAAGTGTCAAATCATCCCGTAATCTATTCGGTCAAGATCTGTGAACGAGTGCTTCCGGAAATTAAGAGCCATTTGGAGCTCAACCATTGTAAATGGTTGATTATAGGATGCAGAGACTACTCCTGCCTAAGCTGACTTTCTTTCTTTCCGCGTTTGTCTTGAACTTCAAAAGCACTGAGAGTAACGGGAGGAGTTAGAAATGAGTGCAAAATGTTCGCCCAACACATTCGCCTGGCAGTGCAACGAGTCCACTGAGGAAAAAAGAGGAACTGTAAAGCAGCGGTATTTGCCTTCGAATTTGTGAGGTCGTTACAACGCTTCCTTTGCTGGAACGTAGCTGCTGGTAGAGGTCAGATAACCTTTCCGAGACCTCCTCTTTGCCTGCTTTCTGCGTGAACGAGCTTGAGCCCTTGTTCTTTAAAACTAGATCGGATTCAGAGATGTCGGATATCTCCGAAATATACCCCAAGCCTTATCTTGTTTTTTTTTTTTTTTGTGGTGGAATATTCTGTAGTCCACCATGGCTTACATGTTTTTGTCCATGTTAGAGGAAGTCTGAGGGAAGGAGCGAAAGACAGCATTTATGATCTTATCTGTAATGTATGTGGTGGCTTCATCATCTGTTAACGACAAGCACATGCAAGGTTTGAGCTCCGAAGTTAGGCTAAAAAGACGCCAGTTTGTATTTTCCAGTTTCCAACGAGGACTGCGTTTCATGAGGTTCAGAATAAAAACCTAGTTGTCTCCCAAGAGTGACTGGAAAGTGGTCGCTCCCAAACGAATTATTTAAAATTTTCCAAGTAAATAAAAAAAAAAAAACTGAGGGGGATAAAACCGAAACGTCAATAGATGTAAATGAGTTGTGAGCTGCGCTAAAAAAGGTTGGCTCTCTTCTATTCATAAGGCAAAGCAGATGATAATAAAACCGCTCAATTACCCCACCACGTGAGTACTGACGGGCGCTTTCCCAGAAAGGGTAGTGAGCATTAAAATCCCCTAAAAAAAAAAAATAACTGAGGAAGCTGTGTAACCAGTCGTTGAATATCATGAAGATGCAGTGGAATGTTTGGTGGAATATAAATAGAAACAGCAGTAATAATGCGGTTCAAAAGAAAACGTACAGCCACAGCCTCAAAAGGCGTAGTAAAAGGAACCTGAGAGCAGGCAACGCAATTCTGAACGGCCACAACTACCCCACCGGATGAATTTGATGCATGGCGATCGTTTCTAAAAAGGATTATGGCGGCGCAATACCGGCTTATGATGGTCAATGAGGTGAGTCTCTTGTAAAAAGGGAGGAATAGGACGTAACTCGTCCATAAAAAAATTAACATCGTGAATATTACGTAAAATACGTCTGCAGTTCTACTGCATAAAGTGGAATTTAGCCATTCCTCTAAAGAAATTCGTTGCTAAATCTGTAAAACTAGAAGAGAATACTTTAAAAAATGTCACAAACCTGCCGCTCATGGCAACAATAGATCAACAACGTTACGTTGGGGGGATTACGGCTTTTTTGTTCTTTTGTTTACCCTTAGGAGTCTACCACTCTATGTCGTCTTGGTCTTGGCATAAGTGGACATATCTCTGCCTTCATCCATTACCTCTGCTTCATTCTTAAGGCGAGGTTTTTGCTGCAAGTTTGAATAGGTTAGGTCAGGTTAGATTAGGTAGGGTCGGCTCGGTTCTCGAGTACGAATCGGAGCAGCGGCGTAGCTAGGCCTTCCTGCACCCGGGGCCCTTAGGTCTTTCGTAGCATCCCCCCTCCCCCTTTCAGTCCCCGAGATGGAAACCAGTAAAGCGCGGGGGGGGGGGGGGGGGTAGGGGGTGTCGTGTGCCACCAGACGTGGCACCCCCCCCCCCCCCCCCCCCAACCCGTGACTGGGACGCCTCGTACCCGGGACCAGGCCCCCCCCCCCCCCATGCGTTTCTACGCCACTGGATAGGAGCCACGTTTTCAAAGCAGGCTCCATGGTAGTTTCCCAACTGAGTTGTTTTAGTAACGTTGAGTACAGCCAACGCCGAATTGTTCAGGCTGCGTTCTCATAGCGCCATCTTAAATAAGGCGGTAGGTCAACAGCCAGGATGGCGATGCAAGTCCGTTCGCGAGTTTGCTCACGACTAGCCACCATACACACGACCCCAACGGCGTTCTTTCTTCACGTCTGTACTGCTCAGAGGCCGCGCGATGTGGCTCAGCCCCTCCGAGTTTCGCGCTGTCATTCTGCTCAGGGTCAACGTGGCCATGTTTTCGCGACGCGCTATCTTAGATAAGCAGCCTTTGGTATAAATGAAGAGCTCGATTTGTATTTCTTATCTGAATTCTTTCTGGCAACACAACCGTCATTTTTTGTGGTTTGTCGGATCGAATGTTGTTGTCTTTGTTCTCCTGTATACACAAATATAAAAGCCAAGAGGTGTTCAGAAATGCCACCAAAATCAAAGGTGCCATATTTCGTTTTAACTTAAGTCGAGACGCCGCCGACGCTACTAGGTAATGGGACAAATCGAGCAGCGTCAGCAGGTCAAGTCACTAGGCTGTATGTACGTACATGATTGGTTCAGCGATGAAAGAACACGTACATGACAAACACCATGATAATCCGTATTTCACGCTCTCTGATTGGTACCGCCAGTTGTATTGCGTCGGCTGCGTCTGGACTTAAAGGGAGTATAGCAAGTGTGTAGGTAATCATGTAAAACCTCGATCAGCATGTGAACGTGTAATACAAAATTGCATAGAGAACGTAAGTTAGAAATCGCTCATGACAGTTAAAACGTTTTAATGTGCATCTTTATTTTTTAGCTCGAGATTTCAATCGTTTTCCTTCCCCCTGAGTCCCATTGTAACCATGGCACTTTGTAGACGTTTTATTAAATAAATTTTTTATGACGTGACGTGACGTCATCACACCATGATGATGGTAACTCCTACATGTCCTTGTCCAACAAAAACAAATGCAGTGATGCAAAGTAATGTTCCACATAGGTCCGCGCTCAGTAGCAAGGCCATCATAATGGCCGCTAGTGTGACGTTAATGCAAGTCTTGTATACTCGGTTTTGCATTTAGTGCACAACCAGTGCAACACTGTCAAAACTGCTGGCTCTAGCGCGTGGCTTCATCTTGCGGTTCATTATCACGTGCTCTCGAGCAAAAATGGCAAAATTACTTTTCAAAAGGAATTTTACGATTAAGTAATTATATTATACTACTCATTACTTTCCTCGGGAATACTCAAATGTAATTAAATTACATTACAGATTACGGGAGACAAAAAGTAACTACACCACATTACAACTACTTTTGGAAAGTAATGAAATTACTTCGAAATTCCTCGTAAATTCCTTCCAGCAGTAATTGGTGGCCGTGACGACGAAAGTGTCAAACATAATGTAAGGCTTCTTAAGACATGACTAAAACAAAAAGCTCACCGGTTTCGCTATTCCTTCAACGGTGAAGTTTATCGGTTAATTGCTGATGTGATTGCGTCTTCCTGATTTTGGAGAAGTCGTCCACTTTGGTTGGTCGGGCCATGGCAACTCCGTTTTACTTGAATTCGTAGCGACCATTGTGGGATGTGCCAAACTGCACCTTATGTGGCTTTTTGCGAAGGGATCCATCGTTCCTGAATCCATTTTGCGCAAGGTTGAGGAAACGTCGAAGGCTTCTTTCTTTTGACTCGGACGCAGTCGAATCGAAATCATTGGTCGACGCGTTGCCGGACACTCTCCCGAAGGAGTATTTTTCCATAACTCCAGGAGAAGGGCGCAAATTATCGCGCGTTGGCACGCAAGGGGGCTGTATGTTTTCTGGGAAGAAACGCCAGAAATGCACCCTTTGCTAACGAAGCAGCGGCTATACCTGCGCGTATGCTTTTCTCTGACTTAAAGGGATGCTCAACCAAACATTTCAGTGTCTATAATAAGTGGCGCACGATCTTGTCACGAGCCAGCAGCCGCCGATGTGCGCGAGCACACGTACGTTACGAAATTGACGTCATAGTCTCCCATTCATGCTTAAGATGACAGCAGTGTTGTATACGTTCCTAAAAAAAAAGGAACGAAAACTCGTTCCTCGTTCCTTGTGATATTTGGAACGCGTTCCCGTTACAAGTTCCATATCTAAAAAAGGAACTCGTTCCCGTTACAGTTAAAAGATGGAACGTATCGTTACATCTACGTTACATTTGTATTTTGCTGATTACCATATTGAGTTTGATCGAACCAAGTTTATATTTTTTATCTATCGCATCAAATGCCAACATAAGAATTTGAATGCCGTGATGGAAAGGCACCTGGAGAAGAAAACAGGGTGAAACAGAGATTTATTTCATGATATATTCACCTTCAAAAATCTCAGCTTTTAACCATATTCATGTTTGTGGTGGGCTATGCAGGCGAGCCAAATGTACTGTTGCATTGCACGAGCGTTTTACAACAACCTCGTATGTTTCAATCTAACAAAGTCCCGTGTTCGAACTTAACAGCAGTAGCTTATCGATGTTGCTGTCTGCAAGACGAGCAAGTGAAGAAGAGGGTAGGTCTTTTGGGTCAGTCTTGAAAACTACAAGTCCTTCTTCGTGAAGGTTGGATTCGATGTTCAGTTTGAAGGAGGGGAGAAGGAATAACAGTAACTTTTTGTGTATTTTTTAAGTGACCAATGTTCGGGAGAGAAGAGTGCGTTCAATGTCTAGTAACCTGTTCTTTTGTTGTAACTGTGGTTCTCTTTGTGCAAGTTCAGTGGCGGCTGTAGCCGGCCTCAAATTTCTGCGTGTATGAGGATTTGTGGAAGCAAAGCAAGTAGCTGAGTTTGAAATGTCCCTCGTTTTGTGTCTTTTCCTTTGACTAAAGGTTTTAGGTTTTGCTGTTTGGACTGCAGCCTCGGGCACTAAAAAAATAATTAATGTCCACTAGCTTTCATGCACCCAACTGTTACCAAGCGAGGACCACACAAAATAAACCCTGATATAAGTAACCAAAACGTTAACGAGATTCTGCTCTTCGTAAAGACATTGTTTTTATACTTTTAAAAGTCCCTCTTAGAAATAAATGAAAAATTACCCCAGTGTACGAAAAAAAAGGAACGCCGTTCTTTTTTCCGTTCCAGTAAAAATGTAGCGAGTTCCCGTTCCAGCTCCACCGATGCCAAATGAACGGCGGCGTTCCTTCGATCCTCCTAAAAGGAACGCGTTCCAGGAACGCCGTTCCTTGGAACGCCAGTTCCGTACAACACTGGATGACGGTGAAATGTGTGGGCTCCGGGTAAATGGAGAATAAAGACAAGCTTTTCATCTCCCCAGTGGGGTCCGGTGTAAAAGGTGAGCGATCAATCGTTCTAACAAGCACGTAGCTTTCACTTGTGGAGATCAAAAGCCTGTCTTTATTCCCTTTGGCCCGAAGCCCATACATTTCATTTCATCGTAAGCGCGAATGGAGGACCACGACGTAATTTCGTTGCAGTTTTCTCGCGCACACCGGCGGCTGCTGGCTCGTGGAAAGAACGTGTGCAACTTATTATGGACACTAAATTGCTTGGTTCTGTATCACTTTAACGCCCCAATGTTAGCCTGATTTGTTCGCTTTTTGCCGTTTCCGACTTTATTCCGTTCACCTCTCAGCTGACAATGCCATGGTAGCTACACGCTCGTCGGACCAGTCTCCCTTTCATCACCTGACTTCGCTCTCTGCACCTGGGTATTGGCGGGGTGGGAAGCGAAAGATCGACGCACCACTGCTAATTAACGAGCGAGCAGCTTCCACCGCATTGTCAGCTTAGGGGTGAACGGAGCATACAAAACGTATCTTTACCTACGAAGGACAAGGCAACTCACGAGAAGTTCTGGATCATTGGCAAGAGATTTCAGATTAACCACCGACTCCTCGTCACAGTTTTTAAAATGTGCTGATCTTGGTAGTGACGCGCCCTCCACATTACCTCCACCCGATTACTTTTCGGCGTGAATCTGTCTTGACTGGGGTTTCGTGAACCGGGGCCTCTAGCTATGTCTTCACTCGCAAGCTTTACTTCATCCGCTTCGCCTTTTGACCCCGCCTCTGTGTGTTTGTCTCGCTCTCGACTCCCACGTCACAAGTTTTGTTCTTAGATGGACCTCGAAAAAAAAAAAAGTAATTACAAAAGTAATGAGAAATTTCCTCAGAATTACTGCCTGAAAGTAATTCATCACATTACTAAATTACCAGCGTAGAAAAGTAATTAATTACATTACTCATTGCAGCAAAAATAATTAAATTACAGTAATTTCATCACACCAATGTTATTACTGCCGTCTCTGCTCTCGAGCAAATTAGACATTAAGTGAAATCACGAGCTCGCGCCAGCACATTGACAGCGTTTTCATTAAGTATAATACGGAGTATATTCCAGAAATAACAACCAACGCCATACAACTTCAAGTACGTGCAGCACGCAGGTAGTTTAGATTGGTGCTTGAGGTTGTAGCATATGTGCGGCCTTTTAATACGGGTCCAGAGGTCACGGCGTGCTCGCACTAACGTCATGCCATCACCAAGGTAAGGTCGGGTTAGGCGGCTGTAACGATAACGCAGCAACACAGTGGTATTGAAACGCCCGAAGTTGCCAACATTGTAACGAGGATTAGTGGCGCCATCCGTATCGTCTTCGAGAACATCACCAAGAACTGCTTATCTGTGCAAGCAAAAGATGGCGCAAGTGTGCGTCGTCTGCTAATGTCGAAATGATATTTGATACTTACAAATATTAGTTAGTTTTTGGAAGAAATTATAGTCGTGGAAAGTAATCTTAAATGGACTGAGGAAAATTCTTATAACAACTTCATTTTCAAAATAACTCTTAATTTTTTCTTAATTGCGGTTTTCGCGTACATTGCCAAGCTTCAAAATATTGCTTCATTATCGAATTATTTTAAACGACTTTGAACAGAAATATAAAGAAAAGGCCCTAGAAAGGTCCAATCAAGTTCTGGTAGCGCATAATTAAAAAAATATGAGACCAGCTACTCAATTACTATTTGAGAAAACTTAGATCTCCTAGAATGGAATTTCGAGAATTAAGCATTTTAAGGCAGAGTTTTAGGCTAAACTGCTGGAGTTGCACTTCTCAAATTTGTTATGCTGGTTTTCTAGGTTCATCAGAAATAATCCCTCAAAGTTCTTTGCTCAGTTGCAAGGTTCCACTGAGTTATGACACTTTAAATTTCTATAATAAAGAGACTTTTCAAATATATACATATTTTTAAATATGTGTGCACTAATTCGAAAAACGACGTCAATACGAGACTGCACGTGTTCTTTATCTATTTAATATTAAAATAAAAATGCGACTTGCTTGCATTACAAATCTAGAAACCTAAATTTCGTACAGACATATCTTCGAAAAAAAAAAAAAAAAAATCTGCGGTGGCTTAGCTCGGCTATGCCAGGATATACGTAGCGTGAACTTATGCGCACAAAATGAGAGGCGCTATCAAGCGGCTCCGGTGCAGCGTCAGACTTGGCTACTGCGCAACGGAGGCGCACAGCTGGGCACGCGGCGGCGCCAGTGCGTCTACCGCGGCTATGACGTCACTCCTCTGAAATGCGCAGACCGGCGAGGCGCGCGCGGTGCCGGTGGAGCCCGCGGCGGCGGCGGCTCCGGCGCGCCAGTTGTGCGCCGTGTGACGTCACTGCTCCTCGCGCTTGCGCAGCACGGCTCTTTGACAGCCACGCGAAACTGCTTAATCTCGGCCAGTGTAGCTCACGCTGCAATATAAAACAATTGCCCTTTTTGTTTTTTCATTGCAAGTTACGTTTCCTGATATACGATATCACATTCTGCTCTAAGATATTGAAGATAAATGGGTCATTTACTTTAAATTAGAAGGAATTGCGTTACTCGAGCACAGACGTGACGTTTGTACCGCGTTCATGAGCCTGAGTACAGCCCCCACCGACATGACTGTGGCGGCCGTGGGACCGCCGCTTTCACTATCTCGAAAGTGGATTTTCCATCGCAATGGCACATACCCTCAACATTGCCAACAAATACGGTGCGTCAATAAAGCGGCTTCTTAAAGCTGGCATTTTATGCATTTTACGTGGAAATATTCTCCTTCAACGCGACTGTCAGAGCGAGTAATAATTAAAAAAAAAAAGACCCACCGCCACCAAGATATACTTGGAGGATGTAACGGCGAGGAAAACGGAAGAGTTTCCGAAAAGTAAACCACTTATTTCTCTGATTGGTCTTGTTTGAGATAGAACACGAGCGCCGTGAGGATGCACTTCTGGCGCCACCTGATTGCCTCCATCGGGTCGTAGCGAGGGCTGGGGTCGAATTTAAGGTGAGTGTAGTCATGCCGTACTCGGACAGTGTTGTTTCGCAACTTCAATATGGGAGTGTGCGCAGTAAAATAAATCGGCTCATATATTACTATAATCCACGTAAAAATTACCACTTTAAGTTGGTTACGTGTTCATGTATGCTCGAGCCACTTGAATCTGTAACAAAGTTTCGTTTCGTTAAACTTACCAATAGACATGTCTTCCTCAATTCTTCTCCCGTAGATGGGTACGATGGTGTACAGACGCTGACATTCCTACAGAAATACAAAAAAAAAATCGTCTTAAGTATATGTAATACGCATGTAGGAAGAAACTTTCAGTGTAATTCGCCCTACACAAATCCTTGATTCTCCCACGGTAGAAACATAAAATAACACATTGCGCAGATATCGACCTCTTTCCCAATCAGCTTCGTGTTAAGGGGTGTGTTGCATAATGTTTTCTTTCTGGATCGTATTTTGTTCGAGAGAATAAAGATTTTCATTTCTGAGTCCGTTTCCTATTGCATCTGAACCAACCTAACATCCGTGTGTCTCACCTTGATCACGCATTCGAGGTACTTCATGGCGGATATATCTTCCCTCGTGATTTCCCTTTCCGTGTCGCCCATGAATATGGAATCGAGCTCCCGAGCGACTTTTTCTTGGATATCCGGGTGAAGACCGAGGAGGTAGAGAACGTATGTCATTCCAATCGCTGTAGTCTCGTGTCCCTAGAGCAGATGATCATTGGGGTTATGTATGGTCCTTATAGTAACGCTTACGGGAAATCGACACAAATCGGGATATCACACGATTGGTCGACATGTATTTGTATTGACTTATGCGATTCGGTATAGTTGATAGTTGGCAAGAAGCAAATTATGTTTCTTAGTCACATCGGCTTTTGTAACGTTTTAGTATAACGTGTTTTGTTTTGTCACGTAAGTTAGAGGTTTATTTTAACAAAAGCTTCATAGCGAAAGATTTCACCAGTAGTGTGAATAATACTAGCCAAGATCATAGGACACAGAATTTAAGGGGGTGCTAAAATTAAACATTTATAAAACAGGCTCTTATAAACAAAGGTAGCTGATAGCCACTGAAACTTATCTGGCAGTTTTCCAAACTGCATTATCTTAGTCTTTTTACCATAAAGTTTTCTTCATGAACTCGTTGTAAACGTCGCGCCATTGAAATGGTTATGGCAACATTCAAACATGTTAACCACCCTATACCATTATAATGTCTTGGCCATTTCATTATGATATTTTCTTTAATAGGTTAGTAGCAGCAAATAACGCTGTAGCCATATTTATCATTATTTGAAGCAATGTATTCTAGAACAATTTCAATATAAAATTGTAGTATTAAAAAAAATTACGGTACTGAATTTTATAAAATTATACCCGAAAAAGGTAATAACTTTAATGCTCTGACAGGTATTATAGTTCGGTACACTACCGAACAACCCAGATAAATTTGCACTATCTGGATTATAGAACTGGAAACCTGAAATCCAGACTGCAGACAAAGTATAATTTTTAAAAACCCGAAATCCAGATAGAATTCAGATTGATTTCCAGTACCATAATCCAGATAGTGAAAAGTTATACTGTGTTTTTCGGTAAGGTAAGGAACTATCGAAACCCTCTCCATTTGTTTTCATGAAACTTTAAAAACATACTTTAAATATCTGGCATAATTGGTAATTAAATGAGAAGGTCGTAAATGAGAATACTGAATAAATATTCATATATGCAATAACTACTCTTTCGTATCTTTTGTTGAGGGGGAAGATTTTAGTTATCTCATATATTAATACTTAGAGCTCCAGGTGCACAAAAGCCCAAGTTAAAATTGGAATCAACAAATTCAAGCTATATAATAAAAAAAAATATTTAAGACAATCCGGGAATTTTCGGTGAAAATGTTACTTTGTCAGAAATGCAGCAGTACATTTAGGACAGAATCTTACGGCAAACAAAAATGTGTTGACTTCTTCATTGATGTCTTTTTCAGTAAACGACCTGTCTTCAATGTGATGCTTGATGAGAAGGTCCAGAAAAGCTTTAGCACAATTTGGTCCGTTAGACTGTTCCCCGCTGCACAGCACCTTTTTTCTTTCTTGAATGACCTAGAAAAAAAAATTATTTACTGCAACCGTGCTAGAATATTTGAAAATATTCTACCCGCCCAGCGTATTGTAGAGAAAATCCAGCAATAAAAACACTGCGTTGTATGTGGAATACTAAGTGACTGAATTAACCAACAGTGTAAATATACACGCGCATTCTGATGAGTAGTAATAACTCTATGATCACTCCATGTCCCGCGATATCAACGCCACTTCTTTAGAATAATGGGGAACCTACTATGCCAACAGTGGGCATATGGCCTTGCGCTGTACCCAAAGTTTTTTTTTTTTTTTTTTAAAGTTATGAGGGACTATGTTTATAAATACCTCTCTGACGAACTGGTTGATTTGAAGGGATGTGGTCTTGAACTTTCTGTATTGATGTGACAAGCTATAAGCGACATTCCACCAGAGCCAGGGTTTGTTCAGCCTTTCCATACCGACGGTCAAGATCCTGTGAAAAATAAAACACGCACAATTGTTGAGATATAACTGTGGTGCCGCTGTAGTTAGCTGAACGTTTGAAATACGACTTACGAGTGCAAGTTCTGTACATAGTGATATTTCGACGTTTCCTGCGATTGTAGTTTAATTCCCATCGCAGATTCTGCAAGATTGTATTACAGTTATCATATTAAGAATTTAACTTGGTAGACCCTTATTCGAGATAAATGCCCTCGCGAAAAAAAAGTTCAAAATTCAGGAATATTATATTGGGTCTGCGTGTCTTTCATCATAATACATATAAACATGACATGTATAACGCACCTTTAGAAACAATCTCAATACAACCTAAAGGACTGCAGTCAATCTGTCTTTATGCCAGTTCATAAAGCTGCAATAAAATCTGAAATCTACACTGAACATTAATGAACGGAATACTCTAATAATTATAGGGAGCGCGCGACGCCAAAAGAGGGCGCGTCGATTCACCGGAGCCGCACCGCGGCGCCACTGTCTTGTCGCACGCTTCCCATTATCACTTTCACATCCAATGAGAATGCAGCGCTACTCACTATGAAGGCCGAAGGTATAAGGCAGCCAACAGTTACTAGATTACCTCAGTTGTGGAACTCCCGCGGAAGGGGGGTACCCCCCTCACTCACTTTAATCGGCCTGCCGTCGTTCGAAGCGCCATCTAGATTTTCGTTTCATAACTGTGCGTTCCATAGAGCCTGCATAGAGCAGAGCTGAAACGCCATCTAGACGCCTTGCTTCGAAACGTACGTATCCCACAGAATTCACTGCAGCTACCAAAGCAGCCGTCCGGCGCGTCCAGCGACGGCAGACGAGTCGTGGTGAGTGAGGGGGAGTACTGCTCGTGCATGCAGCGTCTATGAGCAGTTCCGTAACTGAGCTAATCTAATAACGTTGCAGGCAGCGCATGACGATAATAAGCCCTGCCACTGAGAAAGTAAGAACGGCAGGGCTTATTGTTTTCATGTGCTGCCTGATTCCTTACAAAGGAAACTGAGGAGCGTGTTGGTTTAACGATAACTGACGCTTCGAGAGCACCGGCTTCGAGTGCACCACTAAGACGTGTCTCGGACTTCTGCCGAATCGTTTCACCCTACCGCTGTTCATGCCCGCACGTGTCATGGCTGCTCACCGTCCTACGATCATACTAGAATATTGGGGGGACACCAGAGCAGATACGGTACATAAGTCATCAAGACATTCACTATGAACACAGTCCAAAATAACGTTTCCGCGCCTTCACTACTTTCTAAAACTGAAATTGAATTGGTGACGCCAGAAAGGCTTAGTTGCTTGTTCATTATCCCTTCACATCTGACAACGTAGTTTCTACGGCAAATCATTCTCTTTCTTTCTTTCTTTCCTTTTTCCTACAATTTTTAAACGCGTTTAATTTACTTGACTTTCTCTCTTTTCACGTCTCCTTCTCTCCTTTTTCTTTACCGACGGGGCTACAAAGCGTGAATTTGGAATCATTTATGTTGTTGCGAGATGAACGATTGGTCGTCCGTCCCAAATGTGTGTTTTATTCTTTCAGTGTCAGTTACATGATTCCTTCTTCGGCGTTCATAATGAACAACACAGCAATCTGATTGGCTGCGGTGTGACAATAGAAAGCGTGCGACAAGACCGTGGTGCCGCGGTGCGGCTCCCAACAGTATCATTTGGCGTGCACATCAGTTGGATCGGCGCGCCCCCTTTAGGGGACGCACGCTCCCTGTACCTGCAGCATTGACATCTGGGCGCCTGATATTTATTTCTTATTTCAAATCACAGTAACAATATAACTGTGTCAACTTTATTACGCTTCATTATTAGGTGCCACTTTTTTGGCTTAAAGCCAGACAGAAATAAAAAAAAAACACAAAAAACTGGGCGAGTTGGTATTTGTTGATAGCATAACATGATAGTATAACGTCTCATTTTAATTACTTTCCATTATGTCATCTTTAGGTCGCTCTTGCGAAGACCACGTTTGAAGTTTTGGAATTATTGCAGCTGCGTTCGAAGTTGCGAGGTAACTTTTCAAATAGCTTACCACACAAGATATCCAGACTGCAGTGTATCATCATCGGGAATATGTCGACATAATCCAGATGCGAAGACTCGTGAAGTTTATGCAAAAGCACTCTGGCCTGATCGTTGAAGATAGTCATGCAACTCTCCAGCACTCGGAAGTGAAAGGCAGGGGTGAGCATTTTACGCCTTTTTCGCCATTTTGCACCGGAACTTGAGATTGAGAAGAAAGAATGCAGCGCTGTTACGGCAGTTCCTTTCCCTCGCATATCCAAAACCACCAACATATATCGACGGTCGCGTTTTCGGGAAATGCCAGATTTCAACAAAAGCTAAACAAATAACTCCCCTTTTCTAGATTTTCTTGAAAGCTAATATGCTCTCAAGAAAATTTAGGAAGGGGAGTTTTTTTTAGTTTTTTTTTTTGAAAGCCTGACACAATAGGATTTGAATATTGCATTAGGGATGTATACAAATCAACAGTAAACATTTATTTACGTAGATGACAGTTTTGAAAAAATAGAGTCGAAATATAACAAGTTTCTGTTTAATACTATTTTTTTTTTTTTTGCTGATGCTTTACAGATAGTAGAAATGTGTAACTTTATCTACCTTTATCTTTGTTATTGATAATACTACATAAATACATAAAGTACTGCTGCCAGTTCAAGTATTTTAAGTTCAACGTTAGGATATTGTTGAAATGTATTACCTCGTCAGCAATCCTTCTCCTAAAATTGCATTCATGAAGTGGTACTCCTCCGTTTTGTCAATGTTTAAGTTACTTGACAGGAGAGGCTGAAACACGAAAGTTGCAAGGTTAATTAAGTTTTGCGTGACATTCGCTTCCATTTGTGCATATCTAACATTCGATTTTATTCATCAATGCTATTGCGTTTTACAAAACCAATATAAAATATGGTACACCATGTTCCTGTAAACATTTCAGCAAAAACAGCGTAGTAACGGTGATGGTGGCTACGATTTTAGGCAAGTTTCATTAGTAGCAGAACAATCGTTTTGCGCATCCCAGCCGGTATTCTGACCCTTTTGAGTCTTATTACCAAGTCTAAATCCCAAATTATATTGTTATGTCCAAGGAGCCAGCCCAATGGCAGTTGGGAGCAGAGGACAAAAGGCGACGAAGTGAAGACGTTGTTCGACGAGTGCGTTTGTCACCATGTTGGCGTTGCTCACCGTGTTTCGATAATAAACGAAATTATTAAGTAAACACTGGCGACGAGTAAGGTCCGACCCCCGTGGATAACCCCACAACGCAAGTGGACGCAAGTATGGCAGCCCGCACATCTGACTTCGTCGGCCGCTAGGAAGAGTTTAGCGGCTCGAACGGCACTTCGTGGACATCGTGGTGCGGTCGCCTCCAGTTTTATTTTCAATTGAACGACGTGACCGACCCAATCAAGCAACGGGCACACTTGCTCACGCCATGCGGAGCACACACCTACGACATTGTGTGTGCGCTCCTACAGCCTAGCACGCCGGACCAGGTTAGCTACACCGACATTGTCAGTGCATTACAAGCGCAATTCGACCCTCGCCCGTCTGAGGTGTACAGTCGAACCATGTTTCAGCAACGCAACCAGCTGGCAGGAGAATCAATTAACGACTACGTGGCAGCGCTGCGCAAGTTAGCCACGCACTGTAATTTTGGAACGCTGCCATCGGCGATCACAACAACGATGCCACCTGCAACTGTAACAGCGAACGTTGAAGCAACGACGACGCTGCAGACAGGAACTGCAGCTAGGGGCAGCTAGGGTTGCTAACCCGACATTGCTGCCATTGGAGGTGATGTTACGCTACCGGCTTGTGTGTGGTCTACGCGACGAACACCTCCAGCAGCGACTCTTCGCGGAGAGGGATCTCACTTTTTCCAAGGCCTATGACCTCGCGGTCCGCACGGACAGCGCTGTTCAGCAACAACAAAAGTTGAAATCCGACCACTCGGAAGTGAACAAAGCCACAACCAGCGCAGGACTGAGGAGTTCTTACAAGACGCAGGTTGGGCAAGGACAACGCTGTTGGCGCTGTGGCGAAGCACACAGCCCCAACTCATGCAAGTTCGCGACAGCAACGTGCCACTATATACTGTCGGAAGCGACGCCATATCGAGAAAGCCTGCATTTCAAAGAAAAAAGCTACATAGAAAGGGCCGCAACGCAACAACTACTTGGGCACATCAAGAGAGCCTCAACCTCCTGAACAACAAATGTCAACATTACATGACCTTCACTCAGTAGCAAGGGAGTCCACTACCCCCAAAATCACGGTGACACTCACTGGACAGAGTCAACCAGTGACATTTGAGGTTGACTCAGGTGCCGCTTGCACCTTGGTCAGCAGTGATACTTTTCGAGATATATGGCCTACAAAACCACCTGTTTTACAACCAGATGACACTCGTCTGCGCACCTGGGCAGGCCAGAAAATTGAAGTCCACGGAACAGCAACAGTGGATGTCAGTCACTCAAGCAAGACTTGCCAGCTTCCGTTACTTGTGGTTCAAGGCGCTGGATGCAACTTGCTTGGACGCAACTTGTTTTGACCACTGGGCATTGAAGTCACTGGCAATCACCAAACCACACACGATGGCAACATTACACAGGTTTTACAGAAATTTCATTCAGTCTTTTCCGAGACCATCAGTGGTCATGAAGGAGCACCAGTACACCTGGAATTGAGAGATGAAGCGCGACCCAAGTTTCTGAAAGGGTGGCCCGTCCCCTTTGCGCTCCGTTCAGCCGTCGAGACGGAGATTGACTGACCGAAACAGCAAGACATTTTGGAGCCTACACAACATTCTGACCGGGCCACGACGTTGGTGTTGGTGAGAAAGAAGGATGGAATCATTCGTCTCTGTGGTGACTATCGCAGCACCGTGAACGAGGCCACGAAAAAGGCGTCTTATCCTTTACCAACAACGGAGGAAGTGTTGAGCAGTCTGCGGGGAGGAACTACATTCAGCACCCTCGGCCTAGCGCAAGCCTACCAACAACTTCACGTGACTGCAGCTACGGCTGAGCTGCTCACCATAAACACAGTAAAAGTACTGTACAAGGTGAAGAGGCTTCCTTTTGGTTTTGCAGCAGCGCCAGCAATATTTCAAAGGTTCATGAAGACCACCTTGAGTGGGCTAACCAGTGTCTGTGTGGAACTCGACGACATCATTGTTAGTGGTGCCACGGAACAAGAGCACAAGTAACGATTGTCAGCCGTGCTACAGCGACTGGCAAACGCAAACTTACGGCTCTACAAGGCTAAGTGCTGCTTCAGTGTACCGGTAGTACAATTTCTGGGCCACAAGATTGATGCTAAGGGCATACAGGTACGAGCGATAGTGGAAGCAACCGCTCCGACTAGTAAGCAGACTCTGCAGTCATTTCTGGGCATGTTGGCCTTCTACGACCGTTTTTTTAGAATAGAGAGCCACTGTCGCATCCGTACTGTATGAGCTGCTACAGAAAGACGCTCCATGGCAATGGGAAGAAAGACATCAGAGAGCTTTTGAAGAGCTTAAGAAACTGATCGTGAAAAGGACAGTCCTGGCGCACTACGATAAGACAAAGCCGCTACAGATCTCATGTGACGCCTCACCGTATGGTGTAGGTGCGGTGCTAGCCCAGCAGGACAGTCAAGGCAGGGAAGCACCGATAGCCTTCGCGTCCCGGACATTAGGTGCTGCTGAGCGCAACTACGCTCAGCTTGATCGGGAAGGTCTTGCTGTGGTGTTCGCAGCCAACCAGTTTCACAAATATATGGCGGGACGACCGGTAACCTTCGTGACCGACCACCAGCCACTACTGGGAAATCTCGGACCGCAGAAACCGGTCCCCCAGATACTTTCACCCCGCCTGACACGCTAGTGTCTAAAGCTTGCAGCCTACGACTACGACTTGAAATACCGAGCCGGCAAGTTGCATCAGAACGCAGACGCGCTAAGTAGGTTGCCGTTACCAGATTGCATCGAGGAATCTCACGCTTCAGGTGACATCCTCATGTTCGAAGCCCTTCCAAGTCCGCCTCTTACAGCCGAGTTGGTGGCAAGATTAACGATGGAAGATGCCATCCTGTCAAAACTTTACAGAGCGATTCAAGAGGGCACGATACAGCAACCGAAGGGAGACGACTTCACCGCTTATCGCAGAAGAGCCACTGAGTTGGCAATTCATCGCGGATGCATCACCTGGGGCGCAAGAGTCGTCATGCCAACAGCATCTCGCAAGCAAGCAATGTCACTGGACCACGCAGGCCATCGAGGAGTCGTGGCCATGGAAACCTGTGCGCGCAGTTATTTATGGTGGCCAGGTTTGGATGACGACATTGAAACAACAGTTAGAGCATGCAAGCCATGCCAGCGCACGCAGACGAATCCGGCAAAAGCTCCGATTCCTTTGTAGACAAAACCATCGGCATCATGGCATACGCTCCATGTAGATTTTGCTGGTTTCTTGGAGGGACGTACCTTTTTGGTAGTTGTGGATGCCTTTACTAAGTGGGTAGAGGTGAGACAAGTAGCTCGTCCCACATCGGCATCGGTCATTGATGTACTGCGCTCACTGTTTGCGACATTTGGGATACGACACAAGGTGGTTTCAGACAACGGAAGAGCGTTCGTGTCTGTCGAAATACAGAACATTTACAAGGACAATGGAGTTTGCTACGTAACGTCGGCTCCATACCATCCTGCTACCAACCGGCAGGCAGAGCGATACGCTGGCGAGTTGAAGAAAGCGCTGGCCCGAGAACCGTTTGCATCGGTGGGCCTGAGACTTTCACGGTTCTTGTTCCGTCAACATAGTACGGTTCACCAAACAACAGGTGTTACTCCAGCTAAGGCCATGTTTGATCGGGAGCTACCAACTCTCCTCGATCGCCTCGTACCGACAGCAGAGTCACCAATAGTAACAGAGAAGTTACCGCCAAACAGGCAACTGCAACCGGAGAAGAAGTAATGGTTCGGCAGTTTCTGAAGAAGCCCAACTGGATTCCTGGCACCCTAGTTAGACCAATGGGTCGACGTTCGTGGCTTGTTAAGTGTGCAACTGACATCCCTCGCCGACACTTGAACCAGATTCGCAAACGTCGCCTTGAGGAAGATGCAGGTAATGGGGCATCAGCGACGCTCACCTGGGGCATCGGCCGGGACGATGAAGTACCAGAAACTACGGCACCAGAGAGGCAGCTAGACAGAAGGCCTCCGCGCAGAACTAACCGGACGAGACGGCAGCCCCTCCCCCCCCCCAGGTACCGCGTCTGAGAGGGGAGAGGTGTTATGTCCGAGGAGCCAGCCCAATGGCAGTTGGGAGCAGAGGATAAAATACGACGAAGTGAAGACGTTGTTCGACGAGTGCATCTGTCGCCATGTTGGCGTTGCCCACCGTGTTTCGATAATAAACGGAATTATTAAGTAAACATATATATTTAAACAGGTTAAAGAAGAAAAAACAAAACAAAAAACACCGGCTATATTTAGGTGACACTGATTTATGCAGTTTTTTTATCCAATCAAACTCACTGAAGTATCACACTTTATAGCATCTGCCTGAGCATGATTGTAGCTGTCAGCTAAATGGATCGTTGATAATTCAAATCTGCACTGGCTTCACTTATGAGGCTGATCTGTTAATCAGTCTGATCAAATAAATATTACTACTTTTCATCTAATTTCTGCTCTCTCTTTCACATTCATATGTGAACTAGTGTTCACTCAGAACACGGGCGTTAGTTCACGCTCAGACTTTATTTCGAAACTATGAGGAGCCGCATTTACAAAGAGCACCTACCTTAAGCTAACACGCATTATTGCCGTCTTGATAGAAATTGCTAATTGGAAAGTTTTTATAAATAAATGTCTTGGAAGGTCCCCTATACTCGACAAGACCGTTTATGATTATGATTTGGGAAATGAATGATGGAAAAATACTGGATAACTTATGCACATATATGCCTGCCACTAAATCATATGCAGGATTTTATTTCTGGGAGCCATTCCTTTTATTGTAAGGAATTTATAACTTAAATTGCATAGCAAAAAAACGGTGGCGACATCAGAATTGTGTTCTGTTAAACTTAAAATGTTTCTGAAATTGAATATGCTAAATTAATCGTGACAATAATTACTACAAAAATATATCCACACAAACACAATTAAAGCAAAAAAAATATTAGTTAGTCAAACGTAATTACATCTTTCGGATGATAAAACACTAGTTCGCCTTCCCCGCGACAAGTTCAAATAGTATAGTCTACGTAACAAACCAGAACAACGAATACTAAGGTCACGCGCTCAGATAGACTCGTGTCGGGACCCACAAACGAAGCCAGATTTAATAGCTTGCCTAAACGGACGTTGATAATAAGCTTCTCCCTGTTAATTTTCCGAGGTTAAAGAAGAAATTAAATCATGCGACGAAGTTCAGGTGACTTCCACGTATTGACCAACTAGTGAACAAAAATAATTAATTGGCGCTGTGTTAATCCACGTACAGTACAGAGCGATAGCTGCGACAAGTCACGGCGAAGTTGTTGGGCATCGACATCGCTTTCATGCATCGTGGGGAGCGTGAACAAAAAGCGTTCGGAACAAAAGAGACATCTGACTATTTTTTTCCGAACGCTTTTGTTTCTTTCTATTTCCGGACCGCGTGAAAGCGCGTCTCCCGACACGAACTCCTGGCATAGACAGCGCTACAACGACATTTTGTTATCGGCTATTTTTCTCTTTCGTGCGCGTGCAGTGGGTATCGGGTACTACAAAAACCCCGCGTATTAAAGCGGGTTGTTTACGCTGTGGCGTAACTCAATGGTTCCGCGTTCGCCTCGCATGCAGCGAAACCAGGGTCAATCCCCGCAAGTGGCGAGTCATCTTTTTTGAGGATTTAACATCATCAACAACAACGACATCTACTACTACTACTACTACTACTACTACTACTATAAAATCAACAACTACCACATCAACACCGGTGACTTGGGGCAGCGCAGCTTCAATGAGAGTAATATTACCAGTCCAGGCTTTTTTTAAAGCATGAAATGCTTTTTAAACGACCCCCCCCCCCCCCTCCCTTCCCAATTCTAGTTTTGTCCGTTAGTCCGCCCGTGCATCTCCCGCTAAATTTAGTGGGGGAAATTGACGTCACGTGACCTTAACACGAATTCAGCTTTCCCGCCAAATTTAGCGGGAAGAATTTATGTCACGTGACCAGTCACGAGCCCTAACACTAATTCAGTTTCCCCGCTCGGGAAAATTGATGTCACAGACCCTCAGGTCGCGCGACCTGTACACCAACTCAGTTTCTCGTCTAAATTTGGAGAGGAAATTGACTTCACGTCAGCTGAGTCACGTGACCTGTACACTAATTCAGTTTTCCCGCTAGATTTGGCGGAGAAATTAATGTCCCGTGACCTATACGCCGAATCAATGCCCCTCTAAATTTAACTGGAAAAATTACATCAAGTGACCAGACGTCACGTGACCAATACACGAATTCGTTTTCTGCGCTAAATTTGGTAGGGAAATTGATGCCACGTGACCTACGCACCAAGTAAGTTTTCCCGCTAAATTTAGTGAGAAAATCGACGTCACGTGAACTGGCGGACGTATAAAGAAATTCAGTTTCCCCGCTATATTTGGCAATGAAATCAATGTCACGTGACGCTTGCACCAAATCAGGTTTCCCGCTAAATTTATAAAATATAGGTTGTTCACTCCCCGAAACAACTGTTCAATACCTTCTGAAGAAAGTTAAGCGAGTGTTCCGTAAATGCTGCATTTCGCGCATTATAGTACTTCACAGATAAAGTTTGCTGCCAATTTTTTGACTCCTAGATTTTGAATATAGAATTTTTTAGGATTAATCCGAAAACAAAAGTCTAACCGGCAAATGTCTTTCGGATTTATCAGTCGTAAGCAAGTACACATTCAATTTCAAGTCGAGGTGTCTTAACTTTTTTCTACGATGGTACGATATATGCCTCTGTACGAAATAACAAAGCACGGGCGGTGTCGAACTAATATTAAAAATGGCGAGCTTCTAAAACCGATGACCTAAGCAGAACACATAAATATTTCGCATAAAATATTCATCTAATCACATAAGCCGTATTGAATCAATAAGAAACAGGCATCACAAGCAGACGTAGAAACTGGGAGTCTGCGCGATGCAAGCGAAGCATTTGTTTTTAGTCCCATATACGCAGGAATAAGATGACAAATAAGACTTGCTAGAGCTAGTTTCAATTTCGTCCTCTCAGACCGCTGATTCTTGCGGTTTCCGTATTCGATCTTATTACTGCTACGTATTTTGTCGCATTACATATTAACAAACATATCACTTGTGTTTGTTACGCTTCGCTGGGTACAAATGACTAACACACAAGCATATTAGGTGAAGGACTGGTGAAAAACATTTATATAAAATTGACCTAATTTTAAACCTTTGTTAAGCGCAAGAAATCTAGACCTCGTAGCTTCGTATACTGTCCACTACGTTCACATTGCACTCTCAAAATGACATTTCAAGCGTCCTTATAACTTTATCGGAAGCAAACGTACAATGGTTCTGTGCATACCTCTATCGTTTCTGCGGTGTGGAGTACGACGAAGGGTTGAAGACCAATCCAAAATTGAAAGATACCGTCCGGACTTGTAAGCTCCGAGTAGCCACAAAACGCTTCGAACATCACTGCACAAAGATATACAAGGAAATATAATTATTGCCGCGGAATAGGCCTTCCTGCAAAAACTGAGTTCAACCAACCTCACAATCACACCACACCGGTACATCTTATGCTCGTGTAAAATCAATACACAGGTTCAACTATTAAAATGAAGTTCTTTTTCAAAAAGTAAAAATTGAATCGCGGTACCTGTCAAAATTGCACGGCAGTGAGAGTTAATTCTAGTGTTGATTTGAGCTTCGATGTCGGTTCCACCCCAACGCTTACTTGCATTCAAATCTTCCATTGACCGAGCTGTTTGGCCCCGACGCATGCAGTTCAAGCTACAGTCCTCAGTTTACGTTTGGTAGATTCAAAGCTGTCTATGGTTTCACTTATCTTCCCTCGATTGAGCTTTTTATATAATTTAGATCCTGATTATTTCTTTTATGTTGGGTAAGGATAACACTTATACTTGATGAGCAGATCTAGTTAATGAAATAAGGTAGTAAACGAGCACGCGAAAGGCCTCTTTTCATCGTCTCTAAATAGAAAATATATCGTGTTACTATCGCCCCGGTAGCTTGAAGCTCAAAAGAACGAATGTTCAGCATGCCTGCAGTAAGTTGTGGATGAGACAAGGCGCCAAAAAAGATAGGGTTTGTGGGGAAAGTGGGGAGTAACAGCAAACTTCAAACAGCCGCTCTAATGTCGCTCGTTCGCACAGTAACCTCGATGACAAGTCAGCTTTTTTCCGTTAAGTAGCACTGGAGGCCTTTCGAGTCACGATCACGCCTGGACGTTTTCATAACGTCCTCGAGTGGACGTAAGTTTAGATACAACAAAATTTCACTTGGACAAAAAAAAAACCCAGTATACTCAAGCTCACAAGTGAAAATAATGAAAACGAAATATACACTAACCTCAGCTTATATGCAACATCACGAGGCCACAATACGAGTACATATCCTTTAAGTACGAAGCTCTCGTCACAAAACACTACGCCCGTTGATAGGAAAAGTGCAAGTGAGATCGTAATGATTTGTACCTGGCTTTGTTACAGAAACCAGAAAGCAACGCCAGAGAACCTGGACACTGCAGACGATAATTTGGGGTTAATTGCATGGAAGTTACTTTCAGAGTAACATTATCTTCTTTGTTTCAAGATGAAGCCACCAAAAAAACTCAGAGGCGCTCACCGACGGCGGGTTCTAAAGGATGCCTTATCACCGTGAGGACCTTGCCGATTCCAGAAACGATCATGTTTGACGAATCCCTGGGCACTCCATCAAGAACGGCATGCTGCCGTCGAAATAGTTTGTAGCGAATCCAGCACAGTCTTAAGATGCTCCCCAAGATTGCCAGCGACACGAGATAAAAACACCACAAGGCCAGGTCACGAGGCAGAGTCCGTAGCAGTCCACCCTGCCTCGCCGAACCCAGCATCACTTCTAAGGTCGATATTCTGGGAAAGGTGTCCGTCGGCGAGGCCATTATCAAAGTCGACGCACGCTTGTCGTGGACTGACAAAGCAGCAGGGTTTGTTTCCGAAAGTCTCTAGGCTTTCAGGTCGTGCGCTTTCGCCGCGCGTCACTTTTTTACCTCATGTTCGACAGGAGCTTAGTCGACAACTTGAGCTGAAGGAAGTCTGCGACCAGGTGTGTTCCGAGCAAACGCCGGAGTGCGCAAGCAGATTGATGCAAGAGGTGTCAGTTCCTGTGAGCGATTGCAAAAGCCCTTCGAACAAGCTGCAAGACACGTTCGCTTTTTTTATTCTCTCTCATAGACTACTAGTTTGCTTGTCCTTCTCGTTTGTTTAGGCACTGGAATGTAGTATATCTGCAATTGCTCGCGGAATCCGTACAAACTTCGGATAATCTTGAGCGCAACTTTTGAATGTTTTAGAAGCCGTAGAACATAACCCTGGCGGCTGCATGGTTCATTATAAAGACGCGCATAATTTATAATAAATAAAAAAGCAGCTAAATTTAGTGTTCAGAAACGTATTCGTATTCGAATTGTTTATGTAACTCACATGAGAAAAAGGACAGTGCTTCAAATGATATTATTTATTTTAATATTCATTGTTTTCTATTTAGACTCCATATAGTCATAAATACTTCGTTTGCTTTCAAAGTTTACTCCGACCAAACAAATCCGCTCCTTTAATTCACAATTTCGTTCCTTTTTCCCCTGTAACGATAATCTAGATATAATTTACCCATAATACAGACCCCTCCGTTTTATATTTCACAGAACTCAAAATAGGGATGAACACTTGTTTTTCTGGGGTCCAGTGGCGTCACCGGTGCGAATTAACTTGACTATAGGCAATATGAATCTCCCTGGAAAACCTCAAATAAAATAAATTTTCTTTTAATTGCACATTTTCTTTCCTCAGTTAATTGTTTTTTGTCCTAGTAACAGCGCGGAGTCTTTAGTGTCTGTAGAAACGCTAAGCCTTACAACTCTTTAACAAAAGTATGCCCAGCAGTTGCGGATTTCGCGCGTTGAGATAATATTGCGTATAAAGCTTTCGTTCATGCTAATGACTGGATCTTCGAAGGTCGCCATAGATACTGGTATCAATCTCTGCCAAGTGAAGCAAACCCCTGTGGCCTATAAACGCAGAAAACACATCAAGGACACTCGACATAAATAAGAACGCACGGAGTGCAGGCACCGGTAATCACACGCTCGTATAATGTATGTCCAGCCATACAGTGCTCAGGGTCATTACCAATTAGCCAAGCGAACACCTATTTCATAATAAATTGTCGATTGTGTTTCCACTGTGGGTATCTTCCATTACGTCGATGTCATAAGGTAAGAAATACAGTATTTCATACCCGAATCATTTCAAAGGGTTTTTCTGGCGCTATTGGCGAGAAGGTTGGTTTCAAAAATTGAGCTTTCTACTATCAACAACGACGGAAGAGGGAAAAGGGTGCTAATTCAGTTGCCGTCTTTATAACTCTGACAGCTGAAGAACTCTATCGGGACAAGTTAGTGAGGGTTACAGTGTGTACGTTCATCTTAATTATACATTTCACCGACCTTCCCTGCGTCTCCATTCATATATGAATGCGCACAAGCAAAGCGTCCCATGCCATTTTTATAAATCCTGAACGGAATTGTAACGGCATTGTAGCTTTTCAATGTTGTTGTTTTTCCCTCGCGTCCAGCTCCAACGTTTTTTTTTTTTTTTTGGATATCAACGTCCAAAAAACATCGCAATGTTCCCCGGAAATATTTTTGACGTCACTTATAAAATATAAAGAAGCCACAATTGAACTTTTGGGCGCGTATAGTTTTTACTCAACGGCGCTACAAACTTTGAATGGGATAGCATTCATTAGCTACTCCCCTCCCTCGATTTCGTGGACCTTTCTGGCCTCCTAATGCGCAGGTTCCAAGCTAAATTTAGCGGACAAATTGACGTCACGTGACCTATACACCAATTCAGTTTCCCCGCTAAATTTAGCGGAAAAGTTGACGTCACATGACCAATGCACTAATTCAGTTTCCTTGCTAGATGTAGCGGAACGTTTGATGCAATACGTGACCTGATGTCACTGAACCTACAAACTAATTCAGTTTCTCCACAAAATAAAGCCGAAAAATTGATATTTTTGAAGTAAAAGAATGTAAACAAGAAATACAATGCATTAACCAGGGCGCCTCATACAAATTGCTTACTTCATGTTTATTGTTTTCTCCCACTTATATCCTATAAATAAATGCAAAACGCATTCACGAATTGAAACCTTAACTTTTGAGAATTTCAAGAGAAGAAAATAGGATTGTTTCTATTGCGGTAATTCTCAACTGAACATTCTAGATTTTTGACGTGACTCCGCTCCTATCTAAAATTGTAGAACACCAACTTATTTTCTGGTTGCCGTCTGTTGTGCGAAATCGCTAATGATACATCTTTCTCAACACTGTTATAAACTACTATCTTGTTGATATGTACGATATAATGTGCCTCTGGCTGAAGCTAATAATGTGATAAAACTTCTTAAACGAAAGTCAGTGATTTGCACTTTTATTGTGCACGGGCGTAAAAACAACTTTGACTTTAGTGTATCATGTTTTTTTTTTTTTTTGCATTTAAAAAAAATTAAATTCTTTATTATTATTTTTAGATTCAAGTAATAAGGGCTTAATGAGTTACATTGTGGTCACATATTAGTTTACAATAAAAATACAAATTAACATGTTGTTAATTAATCCTAGACTAACCTCGCCGACCAAACAGCATGACATCTTTAGACTTTTATTCGGGATGTGAAAAATCTAGAGCCAAGAAACCAACCAGACAGTTTAGACATAGCTCGGATGCCCAGCCTATAAAGCCAACTTGAGTTTGCAAAACTTTATCTCGCTTCTACGCAATCCAGTGCCGCGTAAACGAGCAAGAGAAATCCTCAAAAGCATGAACCGTCCAAGTTCAAACAAATATATAGCAAATTTCGCACAGCTATCACACGATGGCAAATGTCGCACCCGTTTATTTTTGTCTTTCCACTCTTTCGCCATATCTGCTCAGAACCAGAACGGCGCCCTAAGTGGTCCGGCTATTTTCCCAATTTCGAAATACCCGTCGTTTCCAGGGAACATTCCTGCAGTGCCGACAGAGCCAGGCGACGCCTGCATCGACTATTCCTCTTCAGACATGGCCGCGTGCTCCTTACTGCGTTTCCCCATACGATGGACCGAGGAGGGCGCTACGAATCACCAATGCCGCGTGAGTGTCACATGACCTTCGCGAGGGGAGCAGCGGCGCGCGGGACGCTTAGTCACGTGATCCACCGGTAGATATGGATTCGCTGGGATGGTTCGTATAACGACTGCTACGGTCCATCCTAAGGTCGAAACGGAGTACAGTCGCTTAGCGCGTTCTCCTCGCCGTCGTTTGGTGGTCCTCGCAGAGCTGGCTCGCCTACAATAGGCACTTTTACGGACTCAATCATATTTTTAATCTCTCTCTTTCTCTTGACCGCCTTCGTCTTTGTATTCTCAGTATAATTCAAAATCTGTCTCACTTTTTACTGCACGTCCGGTGTCCTTCCATTTTGCTTTCATCGAACTGTCATTCTCGTTTTGTCCCTTTATTGTCCCTTCGCGCCTTAGCGCTGTTATTCATTTAATACTCCTATTTTTTCTTTCAACCGTCTTTCCTCCAATTTTTATTGTTTTGAAGCTCACAATTCATTCGGACCCGCCTTCGCGGCCTTTTTCGGAGGGCTTCAACCAATCTCCATGCCTAGCATATTTGGTCTCCCTCTAACTCTTTCTCTCTCTCTCTCTATATATATATATCTTTCTCTTTCCCTTTCTTAGGCAAAGGCCCATTAAGCAATATAGTCTGTATTTAGTTCGCACGTCTCTTTTGACCCTTTTCATTCCTAGCCCATCCACTGTCCCCGTATCGGTTTCTCCCTGCGGTCGTCGCAGTGTTGCGCGACATCCAATCTCCGAACTCCTCTGAGCCCCTTTGCCCAAGGGCATGCTGATAACGCAACGCTGACTTTCACCACTTCTGCATCGCAACTCCTCTTCGCACTAAAGGGACAGCGACAGCAGGCTCCCATTGTGACACCCTAGCCCTGACGAGACAAACCGTAAACGACGCGGTGCCCAATGCCCATTACGCCGAGCCCGACAAGACCGGGTGACCGCCGTATCGCAGCGCGAACATACAATGGCTAGAAGCGCCGACGTTGCGAACGCGACAAAACACGTCTGCCAGAAGAAGGAAACAAGATTTGAAAGGTTTCGCACACTTATTGTTACGGGAAAGTTTCTTGTAAGGAGGGCTTTCCGATCCGTGTAGTGGTCAATGCATATGGTTCGTGGCTGAAGGTTCTTGCTGTGTTCCTACACACTGGCTCTGGGCACGCTCCATCTTGAAGGTAGTTGGATCCTTCGCAATTCAGAGGAGTTGCCCTGATAGCCTGTATTACCCTTGACCAGAAGTGCTATATTTTGTTGTTCTTCTATATAGAATGAATGTTCTTCGTTTTTGTCTCCACGGGATTCGCGTCTAGCGGGACCGTGAAGAGGAGGCTGCAGCAAACCGAAAAAGACTCCATCTGAGTTTCTCTTGGGTGCGGGGTTCTTTGTATGCGCCCAATTTACCTGACTGAGTCCTTTTGCTTAGCGGAGGACGAGTGGAGAGGACTTGCTATTGACCTCACTCAGTCGGCGTGGCTATGCAAGGCCTGAAGACGCGGTGAGCCCTATGATCGTGTGTGCAAGAGATGGTCACACGAAATATCGTGGTGCCCTTCGAGGCAGACATGTACAAGTTACTCAGAAAACGTAATTAAGTTAAGTTACTGAGTATTGACGTCAAAAGTAATTTGAGTAGAATAGAAATTACCCAGATAGAAAGTAATTGAGAAAATTACTAATTACCGTAAAAAAGTAGAGAATTACTTTTGAAGTTACTCTTGAGGTTAATTTTGTTTTTTACGGTAAAAAGAAAGTACAGAGGTTTTGATCCGTTAGCGAAATTGTGCTAGCAATGTATGAATTGGCTTGTTTTTTTCCCAGAAATGCTTTAATAGCTGGCTCTGCTTCTGCGTGCCTAATTGTTTTGTACTTTCTTGTTTGTTTGGTCAATTATGTACGGCGATTGTGTCATTTCTACTTTGACGTTTAGCATAGTCTGAGCTTGATATTTTAGACAGTGTTTGCTTGTTTACAGTGTTACGTGAAGTACACCTAAAAAGTACTTGAAGTAAAGTACAAAGTAAATAATGAGAGGTTATGTACTTCAAGTAAAGTAGTAAGTACACCGGGTGCAACGTATTTGAAGTAACGTATATAAATACAATATATTTCAAGGCAAAGTACAAGCACTTTTAACACAATCTTTCATATAGGCTCCTTCATTCCCTATATAGTGTTTTTTTTTAAACTGGTATGCATTGCTCCAGGGGTAATCGAAGGTGCATCAGGTTGTTTCGGAAATGGCAGGAAATTTTGTATAAGGTCAAGTCGCCGCAGAGTGGTTGTTTTACTCTCGCTGACGATCTATTTGACACAATCAGCTTATAAGGCACTTATTTTTATTGGCCTTACAGCCGCCATTACTTCACTCAGAGAAATGACCAGATGACGTCTCAAAAGAGCGCGTTTTCACACGACGATACCGCCATTTTTTGTTTTCAAATTCGGGGAATGTACATTGAAGTCGGGAGTTTTACTTTCCTCGGAAAATACAAGTACATGCTCACAAAATTTACTTCAAGTAAAGTACAATATTTCTAAACGGTAGTACTTTAAGTACCATGTACTACATAGTGTACTTCCCAACACTGCTCGTTTATTATTTTTTATATAAAAACGTTGCGGGAATTGCTACAGGTTTCTCGAACGATCTTTGAATCTTTGAAGATCTGTATATTCTGAGTTTTGGGAGGAAAGGTAACGCGTAAAGGTAATCTTTACGTTGCCCTTTAGCACGCGATTCTTCGAGTACAGCACAAACTACGGGAGCACCAGATGTGTTTTAGAGCAGGTGCTGCATTTTGTTGCCTCCTTTGAGTGGGGATGCAGTGTGTGCACCTCATGTAGTGGGCGAGAGTTTTTACGTTGTGGAGAAGCAGGGACCAGCCCTTTCTTGAACTGGGTCAAGTCTCCTTTAGCTTCGGGACGCAAAAAAACGCCAGTCTTCGGCGGTAATCCCGCAGTTACTCGGCCTCTCTTGCGTCATGTCTGTTCGCTCCCCGCGCCTCGTAGCAGTGTTGTTGCAGTGTGCGTGTGTGTGTGTGTGTGGGGGGGGGGGGGGGGGCTTGTGAAATTTTTGGGAGGGGCGGGGGGGTTTCGGACTCTCCAAGGCATTTTCTCCCTCCCCCCCCCCTTCCTACGCCACACTCTTCCCACTCTTTGCAAATATCAGCTGATCTTTCAAAATCCTATGTCCTTTGTGCAGAAATGTTTGTTGATAAGCAAAACAACCACTAAAATTCGAAAGTAATTTGTAACTTGAGTAGAAGTTACTAAAAAAAGTAATTAAAGTAAACTACTAATTACCGAAATAAAATGTAATTGAAAGTTACTAAACTACTCAGAAAAGTAGTTAGACTTGAGTAGAGTACTCGTACAAGTCTGCTTCGAGGCATGTAGGAGTAGGTGTTTTGAAGCTAGGTATAGATTAGAGAGTGCAGTTTAGCGTTTCAGTTTCAGGGCCAGTTAAATAGACATTGTGTTCAGCAGCACCTCGGTGCTATTGTTGTCGCTTTTGAGCACTGCTTATATCCTTAAATTCCTCTTTCCACAGAAAAAGCATCAAAAGTTAAGTATTAAAGTGAAAAAAAAAGAAAACATGCAGGCAAGCTTGTGAAAATGTTTTATTTGAAACAATCTGTGTAGGTGTCCGTTTTTTTATTTTTTTCCCCGTTTTGGGTATATTATTATAGAGAGTTAGTACTTTCGTAATTTTGTATCATGAATAAAAAAAGTATTTCATATAAATATCGGCGTACCGCTGGTTTTACAAATAACTCCATTCATTCGGTAAAAAGATGCACTCAAAAGTATAAGTTGAATTATAGTATTCCTGGAGCAACTTTTCAGATTAAACATCAATAACTCTAGTAATTATGAAGGTATAACAACCTTCAGGACAAATGAAGTGGTTACTCTGATGAATAAATCTATACCGACTAGGCGGCTGTGTTTTGACTCCATGGCGTTCCGCCCGCGAGCAATGTGAAAAAATAGCATGTGTGTCTTTCTGGTTGACTACTAACGTTGCGCGTCTAAACTCCGTCTATTTTCGTTTAGAAAAATGTCATTTTCTGAGCAGCGGCAGAACGCCACAGAACGAAAATGGGTGAGTGTAAAATCGACAGCTGCCGACAGACAGGCCACAGACCCACGGGTTTGCCACGAAGATGCATTCAGTGCCACCGCCACCCACTCGCCGAGTACGAGCCTGGGCCCTCACGGAGTTGTTTACGACCCGAGTACCGGGCTCGTCTCGCTTCTCGGCAACGACCCCGAAACCCCCGAACCTTTCGCACGTAAGACAGGCACAGTGTTTACGCATCCCCGAAAAAATGTACTTCCGCCTGCTTTGGTTCAGGCTTATAGCTTAGATTTCCTGTTGCCGGGGTTTACTTTTTCTTCAAATTCGGGGGGGGGGGGGGGGGGTGCTCTTTTTTTAGGGATATTTTTTCTCACATATTTGGTGTGCCTATTAATGTCCATTTTTGGTGTCGGACTAAAACAAAAATCTGTCTTTACTGGGGTTTCTGTTAAATAAAACAAAGAAGGAAAAGGCATTGGCGTCGGATTCCCCAACGTTCCCGTGAACCGAATACGCGCAAACCGCCCTCGTTCCGATAAAAGAAATATGCGAAATACGGGGTGTGGTTCGGAAGGAAGAAACAGCTTTAAAGGCTGCTCAGTGGGGGCAGTGTTCGGGGTCAGTACAAAAATAAACAGGAGTTAAAAAGTTTTGTTCCTGGGTAAGCTTTTTTTTCCTTTTCGATTATAATAAAACTGGTTCGGGAGTTAATTTTCGGGGGTTTACGGGTATTTACCTAAAAAAAATACGCATCCCCAGTTTTAACACGCGGGCATCGGTTGGTCTGGGTTTCAGAGAAGAGAGAGACGGATCTCTCGGTAACACCATACTGACATCACTCCGGCAACGAGAGCGCCGATGCCTTCTACTGCATTACTTTGGTAGCCTCGCTTAATTGACAACATTCATTTTAACGCAAAAGCGTTAAGGAGTTCGTGTTTCAAAAAAGCCGGCGTCGGTGGTATGACGAAAAAATTCTAATTGGTCGATAGGGTCATGACGTCACAGCCACGTGTCCTCGAGCGAAAATTTCAAACAACCCACAACGCTCCCGCGAAACAATGTCACGCGAGGAATAAAAGAGATGGAAACATGACATGTAATGCGAATTGAAGGTCGCCGCATGTCTCAAACGATTTCTCTTTATAAAGTAATTAATTTGCCTTAAAGCAAAAAAATTGAAGAATTTTATGTGAGATTGGAACTCACGACCCTTCGGTTGCGAGCCAGACACGTTACAAACAAGGTCACACTAGGCACGCTTGCACGGCGAATGAGAAGGCTATGCGAACGGGGCCCGATAAACCTATCGCGTGAAACTTTTAAAGGTGAAGCTTAACCGTCCTCCAAGTTATATACTACTGAATTAATTTCAGTCTTCGCGAACGTCTGGGTGGTTTGGTGGTCTTCCAGTGAAGTCACAGGTACAAGCAAAAGTGCTATAGATATCCTGATGCTCCTCACCGACGACGCAGCCACCGTCGAAGAGTATTCACATATCCTTTACGACTATTACGCTCCTGGCAGCGATAAAAGCGTGCCAGTTATCGATACTACTTTTATATTGTAATGTTCGTTAGGTGTGCGTATACTTTCAGTGGTATAAATCCTGACAAGTACAGGTCTCCCACTGTCTTTAGCAAGACGCACACTTTAGTGATGTACAGATGTATACATTATGCGTATTGACTGGTGGCCATAGCTGCGTGAGTGTGGCTGCTGAGTGTGTATGCTGACGGTGAGCTTCCACAGTTTATTTGCAACGTGCATTCCGCACAATCAAGATTGCCGGTCACTAACTTGAGCTCGTTCTGAGCATGCGCTCTAAACATCGCGCTTAAGTACGGCATTCATTGAATACTCAGGGCTGGTATTCACTGGACGCCGTATTCCACTGACCTTGCGGTATTTCTGTAACAGCCCCTTGCCGGGGCTCGGAGTACAGCACTTTAAGCCAGAATGGGATCACTGTGAAGGGTGAAATTTGCAAGGTTGAAATCTTCTATTTTAAAATGGGTTCTATGGGAAATATCTTGTATTACCCCTTGAAGACATTTTTTGTTTCTTTCTTGCCACTTTGGACCATTTTTGTATGGCTTTTTCTTTCGGCGCTTTTTTTTTTCAAATACATTTATTTTGTTACATTTTTTTCTGGGGACATTCTTTTTTTTTTCCGGAACCCCCGAGATACAAATATTTTGCACTGTTTCCTCTCTGCAGCGTCAAACCTAGCATTGAGTCCAGATACCGCTTGTTTTTGGCCGGGCCAAAAAACAAGTGTGAGATGTGGAGCGCATCAACAGCCGCGCCGTTCGTTGTCGGACCCTTAGTCTGACGTTTTGGGAAAGAGTAAGCCGGCCATGCAAGTGTCTTAGCTGGTGTTGGAAAAAATCGAGCGGTATCGCACTTTAGTCGTTACACAGTGCGTAGTAAACAGTTTGAAGCCTCGTTTGCCACTGAGATTATGTTCGCGTTGCAGTTCGATAGTCCGCCCACCTCACTTTTTCGAACTGGCAAAGCAATATCAATTATTTGGGTTGCGAATGTATCGCTGGCAAGTATAAATGAAGGCTTTCCGTGAGTGTACGAGTTTACTCGGTAATCGTGGAAACGCTGTTATCGTGCATCACTAAAAAAAGAAAACGGTATGCGAGTTCATTTTTCCGCAGAACACGGAATCAGCGAAACGCAGGCGAATGATAGAAGGATTCCGTAGAAAGGGGACTATTAGATCTGTAAAAAAGACGATGGGCACAGGGACATTGAACACGACGTTTTACTCGCTCATTCTCCCTGTGAATTTTTGACCTGTGTTACATTAAGCAAATAAAAGGATGCGTACGTCGGCAAGCATGCAAGATCAAGAGGTTGTTATTATAAATAGGTTAAAAGCATACAGCTTTTTTAGAAAGAAAAAAAAAAAACATTAAATGCTCTTTCAACGACCGACGAAAACGCGATGCTATCTGAGTTGCATTCTCTGGAGCGTTCGATGTAATGACTCACTCCTTCGTTTCCTCAGGAAGGACCCTCGATTTTTTTTTTTTTTTTTCGTGCTGCACTGCCTCTGTCGTTTACTGCTTCGGGCGAAATACTGAGGGCCTAGTTGAACAGGTGGGTACTCGTTAGCGTTCCATTCGTAGCTGTCCTTTTTTATAATTTTTTTTAAAGAATATCTTTTGTCAAGTGGTCATTGCTATAGGATCCGACATGGCCATCGTATAAAGACTCAAATTGCTGAAGACCCGCGGCATCCGAGCGATATATGACTCGTTTAAATTAATTGAGCTGATGCACTTGAACACTCGTGAAAGGAAAAAGAAAGGAAACTCAAAGTGAAAATTAAAAGAAAAGACTGATCAACGGAAGAAACTGTTGTCACGCTATTCTATGGGACGGGAATGATCGATGTTAGGAGGCCACTATTCTGAAGATTAATGAGTCTCAGGAAGCTACAGGAGGATATATGCCCTTGAGAAATTAGAGTGCGCTGCTTGTGTTCTTACTCTCGCCCGATCTGGGTTTTGTTGTGGAGCGAGATATTCTTGATCGGTGATGCCCAGATATTAGGCCTGAAATGTCAAAATATCTGGAATGATTCTTGAAGAATGTCTACAGCTTTCACGAAGTTTAGAAAAATCTGATCTTCTTCAGATGGTTTTGTACGAGCAGCATATGTATGAGTGCGTTCCTGCGTGTGTGTGGTGAGGGCCGGGGCGGGGTCGGGGATGTAGTCGGAATTTATTTGTAAGCAATTTTGCCGGGGAGGGAGCTCTCAGGTGTGATTTCTAACAAGTAAATTCACTGTGAATTTTTTCAATTTACCGACTTGTCAGAAGAAAGTAAAGAAAAGACGCTAAAGCCATTTATATTAGCAGAAAAATACTGGAGGACAAGATTCAGTCCCAAATATATATTTTGTTTTAAAGAAATACACTGTTAAATTAACTTGTGCTAATCAATAAATCAGCTCACTGCATCTTTGACGTCCAATCGAGCTTGCAGGTTTTAGTTGGTTCCTTTGATATCCGAGATGTCGCGAATAAGGTCAACCTACTAGAATTTAAAACATATATGTTCATAACATTCTTGCTCCAGGAGACCGATGAAGAAGTGAGAACGCTTGAGCAAATCCATAGCACTCCGTGTACCTGGCAGACTATACCATCGCCACTCTAGGGTTCCCCATGCGGCTTCATATTTTATAAAATGTTTAAAGCCAAGTTAACTATTAAAATAGAGTAAAGTTCTCTGGAAGCAATTATAATTGAGATCGAACCCTTCAATCCTGAATTGGGCGAGCACAGCTCTATAGTGCGTTCATCCCTTATGTAAAGTTTGCTTTCAGCAGCTGAAGTCTGCATACCGCGCCCCTTGCTGGCCATATCTGGTAGGATCATGCCATTACTCCTAACCTTGCTTTCCTTCCTTAAAGCTGGGTGGCATGACTCACATCCATACACCTCTACTTACCCCCGCCCACCTTCCTCCTCTCCCCCAATTCATTTTTCGGCAATTAAAAAAAAAAAGGAACACCCGCTCCAAGTGTTGCTGTCAGTCAGCTCTTAACCCAGTTTTGGTCACTAATGGCGTGCTTCGTTTTCGACGATTTGCTGACTCTACATTTAATTGTTAACGTCAACGTGACATATCGCCGCGCCACCACGACGTAACACCGGTACCTCACGCTACTTGGCGTGCCCCGACGCACGAAACGTGATAACGACGCCATGTTACCCGTAGTGGCACCAGCCACGTGGTCAGGTGGCCCAAACCTATTCTAAGCGTGTGACCACGTGACTTGTGGCTTTCCGCTAAATTTAAGCGAGAAATGAGCCCGCTAAACTCAGCCGATGAGGGCACGTTACGGCAAACGGCGGCGGCGACGCGACGGAGACGCAGATTGACTGTTATGTTGCTTTTTTTTTTCGCTCTGCAAATGGAGAAAAATAAAGCATTTTGATTTGATTTGATTTGACTGCAACCTGACGCAAATCCCAACTTTGCTTCAGTTCAAATGCCGTCTGCATTAAAAAAAAAATGAGTGCGGCTGTGTCTAGGGGTTATACTCCGTTTCACGTCAAACCCGACCGCGGCATTCATTGTGCGTGATTGGTTTAGTCGGTTATAGCAAACGCAGAAAGACGACGAGCGCCATGACGAAGCACTTTTGGTGCTGCTTGACTGGCTCCATCGGATTAAAGCGGTTGCGGTTGGACCTGAAGCAGACAGTATACAGAGCGCTAGTTCGTCTGCTTTTTTTTGCGATGGTTGTGGTGACGTCAGAAAGACGCCAAGCTCTGATTGGCTCTGATGAAAGAATAGTGGGTAGACCTCGAGGCAGCTTGCTTTGAGGTCTACCCACTATCCTTCCATCAGAGCCAATCAGAGCTTGGCGTCTTTCTGACGTCTCCACAACCGCTTGAAAAGAAGCAGACAAACTTGCGTTCCGCATAGCTTGCATCCTCTACAAAAGACGCAGACATAGTAGCGTGACCTCGCAGAAAAATGCGATGGTACGCAATTGGGACACTGTGCGGAAACAAAAAAAAAAAAAAACAAGAAAAAACAAAATCGTTTCCATCTTTTCTGGTCAAAAAGGAGATGAAGTATAGTCTTTTTTGTCGCGTCGTCCTAACATGATGGGAAGAACGTTATGAAAGCGGCGGCGGCGGCTGTCAGTGTCTTCCCACGCGTACTGTGACGAACGCACTTAGTGCAATAAGCTGGGGTGGGCGATTTCACTTTATTTACTTCTCTTTCATTGCGTGTGTGTCGTTGGTTCTGAACGCTTGGTGCTAATGACGGCGACAGCCTCACGACACACTAACAAATTGTGGTGGGTGCGGCACTGCGGTGTCCATCAACGTCGACGGGGAACTGCGAGCTCGGGTATTTTGGTCTCCGGAGGCACAGGAGTATTCGGCAATGTTCTCTGTGGCCGTACAACGTTCATCGTCGTGTTGCTTAGCGTCTGATATATATATATATATATATATATATATATTATTAACGTTGAACGAGTGAAGCCCTACTTGCTCTTAGTCCTTGGAAAAAAGCAGCTATTAAGGTCAATGAAGCATTAATATACACTACACAAAACGACGTTTACAATGCAGTATAAAGCGTGAAAACTAATTATCTTGAATATAAATGCGAAACATTTATATGTACGAGCCACATTTACACGATTATGTTTACAGTTTTATATGGAGCGCAAAAACGAGCGATATTTTAAATCAATGTAAAGCTTTTATTTTGACTATAAAAAAATATAGAAACTTTGCATTGCGAACTGTGCATTGCAAATTTTAAAAGTGCCCATTGTGAACAGTGAACATTTTCAAATGATACATCACTGGTTTAATCGTCGGAGTAAGTAGCCGTAGTTTTATGCGTCAGCCAATCACTGGAAGAAATCAAAATTGAAACTGCTTTGACTTGTGTAAAATTAAATGGCAGTGAAAAACGTCCTATTTAATATGAGCCATCTCCTCATTACCTTCATTAAAACCGCAACGTTTTTGAAATAGGAATGAGTTGATTTTGGCCCTTTAAGTTGGTTGTAATTTATTAATGTATCAGCAAGGGTATATGGCTGCTGTTTTCTAACTTACGAAGGGGAATATGTGAGGATATTAAATTTATAATTTGATTAATAGGGGAAAAAATGAAAGACGTTTACAACACCCTGTAATGCCGGATTAGAGCGCAGCTCTTGAGGAGGAGGAGGGAAGGGTACTGAGGAAAGGGTATACCCCTCCTCCCTCCTCCTCACCTTCTCATCCTCCCTGCTACTCCTCCTCCCCTCCTCTCCTCCTATTCATCTCTCCTCCTCCCCCCTCCTTCCCCCTCGTCCTCCTCCTCCCCCTCCTCCCCTCCCCTCGTCCTCCTTCCCCTCCTCATCCCTTCTCCCTCGTTCTCCTCTCCCTCCTTCTCCTCCCCACGCGGTGCATTATGGGACATTGCCCATGATGCACCGCGCAATTACGCCGACTTTGACGCCGACGCCGCTCAAGCCGGAAACGGGTGCCTAAGAGCTGCACTCTAAAAAAAAACTGACGAAACGCGTCTTTTTTTTTCTTTCTCTCTTACTGACGCCGTTCTTAAATGCGCAGGATGAGCGCAGTAGACAGCGTCTGTCCTGCCTACTGCCTTCCTCTCTTTACAGCGCTCTCTATCGCCAAATTATAAGCCTCGCTCGAAATCCATAATCGCAATAAACCGTCCGTGTGCAGGCCTTCTAACGGCGGTTCAAGGGATATGAGAAGTCTCCTAAGTGGGCGCCGATTACGCAGTGGTCAATATCTAGCTTCCGTTTAATTTTAAAAGTGGAGTCCCAAAAACGATGCCTTACCGACCATGGATTTTGTTTTTTATTGCTGCGTGTTCATGACAGGCTCTGGAACCAATTTATTAGGTTCCCGAGACTGCCGTTGTATTCCGTAGTTCCACCGAAAATAGTCCCTCACACGAAGATCCAAAATAAAATTAATACCGACGAAGTACCAAAAACAAAATTGGACAGGCAGCGGGATTCTTTATATGAACTTTGAACGCTCGATTCTTCCGCCTCGGAAAGTTTATTACCCCGTATTGGGCCCAAGGTTGAAAGAGTCGTAAACTGTGAAGGCAAAAGCATAAAAAATGACTAAACCCTTTACGTTGTACGAGGTTTGAGACTGTCTTCCGCTGTCGAAATTGGGTCTCTAGGACTGCTGTATTCTTGCGACCGGGGGGGGGGGGGGGGGGGGGGAGGGGGGGGGGAGTGTTAAAATGTAGTTTTCGTTTCACCATGCCAAGAGTAGATTATCTCGGTCGCGATTCGCAGGCGATCGAGCGTACCCTTAAGCGAATTACACCGTACTCGTTCTTGAAAACGCATTGAACGTACAGTCTTCTTTCTCGCGGGTACACCAGGCTTATTTCGTAAAGCCGGGGTCACACTGGTTATGCGTCATACAAAAAAGAGTCTGCGAACAGATTCGAACCCGAGTCATCGCAATATCTGTGGTTCGAATGCCGCGTGCCAAGTTTCCCCTCGAACTCATTGCCTTGCTGCATTCGAAGCCCGGATCTCGCGGTGACTCCAATTCGAATCTGTAGGGAAACTGATTTGTGCATAGGCTAGAAAACCGAAACCAAGAAACGCGTGCAAACTTAGTTTCTTTTTTTTTTTTTTAGTTATAAAACATTTCCCCTGACTTGTATTTTTGTAAGGTTGACTGATATGGTGGTTTTTGGGGATGGTCAGAGAAATTTTAAATTGAAACTAAATACTTACCTTTGCCAATTAAAATGTTATTTGCTCAAAAAGTATGAACCAACTTAATTAGGCCGAACGTCATTAATTTTTCACGATAAGCCCTTTGAACAAGACCAACCAGGCAAAGGCCGTATTTCTGTCTCCATGCGTAGTTTTCTCAGAAAATACTCAGCCGACGTCTCGTCAAGGCCACTGCATGTGCATCAGTAAAATATATACTCCCACAGCCTTTGAACAGCAATAAAAGCGCTCTTTTATATAAACACTCTATATGGGCGGCCGCCAAGAGTCCGACACCCTGTGTAGCTAACTGGAAAGATTGAAGCCCGTACATGGCAAGTTGAAACTTTTCTTAAAGGTATATTCTAGACTACGTAAAATTATTTTAAGTAGAATAACAATTTTTGTGCAAAGGGATATAGAACCTCCGAATGTTTTAATGGCTGAAGCTTAAACAAACGACTGAGTCGAGCAGACAGTATTATCAGGGTTTTGTAGAGCATTTTTAGGTATTTTGCAAAAAAAAAAAAAGAATGTATTATGCAATCGTCGACGCGCAGAGTAGAATAATTGATGGGCGTTCAGCGGTGAAGCAAGCCAGTCAGCGCTACGACCATGTGGTGGCCACAAAAAGCGCCAGCCGGCTCTGAATTCCTCGGTACATTTGTCTCAGATAATGGCATGCATTTCACCGGAGAAAAATTTCTCGCATTTATATAAAGTAACAACTATAACGCAACAGCGAAATTTCAGCCTCAGCATACGATACTCTGGTAAAGGAAAGTGGCACGAAACGCATGCGTATTAAAACGAATTAAGATCGACGATAATGAATGAAGTTTCACTAGCAGATATTTAATGAGAAACTCCGACTGTTGAAAACTTTTCTAGGATTTCAAACTTGCTTTCCCTGAAGTTGGTCTATCCAACGCCGTTCGCAGTGTCACAGCTTGCACAGGAAAACAAAACCGTGAGCGACTTAACCTGTGGATTCCACAAGCTGACAGACACCAATGCTGTCGCTCCGTCTTTTCAGCAGTCAACGATAATGCACTAAAGACCGGAAGCTGGCCTAAATATTTAAGCTTTATATAAAAATCATGTAAAATTTCCAATTATCTAACAAAACACTTCTTTTACTTACCGCTGCGACAAAAGTGTAAGGTAAAACATGAAATGAAAAATTGCAGTGTTTTAATTTGCACGATGTCTTTCTTTCTCATGGTTCCGCGTGACAGCAACACCAAACTGCGCCTACTAGCGTGAATTTCCAGGAAATTATATCAATATTCTACAATCCGCAGCACGCAGAACCTTAGTAGCTTTTTATTGGCAACGGCGTAGCGAAATTGTACTATTTGCGTATGATACATTAAATAAACGTGGCTGTAATAGACAACCTCCATATTGCGTGGAGTCTACTTTCATATTTATTTATCAATAAAATAAAGAGCAACGCTTAAGCAGAGAAGGGCGAATACCCCGAGTCCACTACGTCGCCCATACCTCCCCTTTCAAGATAGTCTCTCCCACTCTACTGAAGCAACAATGACAATGTCCACCACAAGAAGTTCTTTATAATAAACTCTCGCTGACATCTCGAGCAATATTCATAGAAGTTTAAACCCCGTAAATATCGAATTTTAAGTTTTGAGCATCGCGCCCGGCTTATTTTTTTTAGCCATCTAATTTTTTTTTATCCCGCTTTTTTTTTTTTTCTCTCTGCTTCTTCTCTTCACCTCGCTGTGCTTGTGATCCGTTCACGCTAGAAGGCATTGCATGTCTCCTGTCTCGCCGCTTCACCGCGTGTTTTCGATCTCCACAAAGCTTTTCCTTTTTTTTTATTTTTTTCCTTTCCTACCACCACACACGGGTTCATCTTATTACAGCCGTCAACTTCGCGTCCCTTGATCCAGACGCTGAGGACAGTGAGTGCCTCCCTTTATTTTCCCTTCTAGTCCATGTGTTGACAGATGTCGAGCACATCCCTCGGAACCGAAGCTGAAATTTGCGCTTTGATGTTATTTTTCTCCGGCCTTCGTTCTCCTTCCAACCCTTCTTCCTCGGAGGCCGAGCGGTTGACATGCTGGAGATGGGAACCACTTGCGCCACTCGTGCATTAATCTCAAGTGTCTGCGTGTGTATGCATGAACTACACCTATGCTTATTTTGCTTTTGAATGGGAAAAGGCGTCTATAGGCTTCCCTTCTTAGCTCCGGACTCGCCGCTATGGGGAAGGTCGCATCGTCGTGGAAAAAATAAAATAGCGAGCCGAGTGGCCCATCCGAGTAAAGAAGCCTTTTAGATCTAATCTGCCCGACGAGGCTGATAAGCTCAAAGAGGGTTTGGAGTTCGCACGTTGCTCCAAAAAAAGTCAGTCGGGCTCGTGCCCTCGTCGAGTGGCTTCATTTTCCTCTTATGTAAAAATTGGTGTATACAAGAAAGCGCTTGCAAGGAGAAGAGTATTCGAGGCATACATATGAGCAGCGAATGTCAGATAAATAATAAGCATTCGGTTTTAAGAAAACAATTTTATCCCAGGAGACCTCGCAACGAGGGAAATTTTGGGTCTTTTCGGATGTACGCTGGTGCCGGCTCAAACGCTTTGTATATACTGGTAGCGGCACGATTCATTCTTTCTTAACGTTGGAAGACCAGAATACACGAAAAAATTAAGCGAACGGAAAAGAAGGTCACCACATTCTCTGCATTGCTTTCCTTATGCGTTTTCTGCGTTCTCAAATGAGGAACTGTTAAACCAACGTAACCTTCGTCTTCGCTTCTTGGATAATTTCACGTGCCGTACATCTGAACGTCACAATGCCTAAAGCAGACGCTGGAGGCAGCACATAATTCCGGAAAAGTATATTCACGGCGCTCACCGGGATAATTTATTACCGCGAGAGTAAGCATTTGTTAAAGTTTTTCGTATCATTTTGCCTTTGATGGTCATCTCTTATTATTTATTTAATTTTTGTAAACAACACTTTATTTTTTTAATCGGATATGAAATAAATTTTGAAAAAAAAAGCTATTTTTAAGGTAAATTCATCATATTGAAAATAAAGTTTTACTACGATAGAGGCTGCGTTCGTGCCTTCAAGGGTCACATTGACATCAAATCGTTCCCGAGACGTTCTTCCAGCGCTTCGAGTAACTATATACCGACGGTCCATGAGACAACACAAATGGGTTTTGTTGTTCCAGCATCTGCCAAGATTGCGCATTATTATTTATTGAAAATGACTTAACCGGTCCGAAAAAAAAAAAAAAAACACTCGCCGTTTCACAGGTTTTGAATTTGCATATTATTAACATCTTATTTCTTCGGTGAATGTATGATTATCTTCATCGAAAAATGAACTCACAGCCATCATGGGTAGGTACTTACCAGATACTTCGCGGGCCGGTGGCACCACGAAGCATTAGATGGCTGCTTTTGATTGTAACTGTTCACTAAATTTGTCTAAACTTATTTATTTTTTTTTTGTTTTTTCTTGTTTTTCTAGAAGTGTTTTTTTTTTACAGGTCTTGGGGAGCCAAGCCATTGAGATGACCAAGGTGTTTTGCATCGAATCGACATGTTCCCCAGTAGGCACCTTCAAATTGCTAACAGCACGCTTACTTCTAGAATAAGGTACATAGCGTATCTAAATCTAAAAGAAAGTGCGTCTGGTGACGAAAAGTGTGTAACTACGAAAGAACGTCGTGAAAGGTAAACTGGAGCCAAAGAATAAATTCGGTTTATCGAGAGACGAGAGTGTCTAACGAATACGCTGCCCAAATGGACATTCTTCACTAACCGCTATAGTTACTAACCTAACCACTATAGTTACCGGCAGAATAAGAATGATGGGGCGTGTCTTTTGAAATCATAGATTGGAGCACGCGCTTCATGCCTTCCACCGCGCTTTGGCTGCAAGCGCGCTTTTGCCCAAGACGCACGATACGCCGAAGCGTTCTCGAATGCAGGAAGCTCGCGCCGAAGGCAGACCAACTGAAGCTCCTTTATACCCTTCTCACCACGTTAGAGAGCCTAGTGAGTATGCGCCAAGTGGCTTCAGTAGTTAGTCCTAGCATCCGATGAAGCGATGAGATGACAGCAAAAGCAGCACTTTTTTTGGTGCGGGAAATTGATGTGCTGAACTTCTTTTCCCCTCAGTGTTTGCACGTGGCTTAAAGACCGACCTACGAGCAAAAAAGGGGAAACTCTCTCTCAGTTCGCCCTTTCCAACCAACTGAAGCTCCTTTATACCCTTCTCACCACGTTAGTGAGCCTAGTGAGTATGCGCGAAGTGACTTCAGTAGTTAGTCCTAGCATCCGATGAAGCGATGAGATGACAGCAAAAGCAGCACTTTTTTTGGTGCGGGAAATTGCAACGGACAGCAGAGTGACTCGGTTGGTGGCCAAATGCAGAACTGCTTTATTTGGCAACGAACGAGTATATAAAGGCGGCTTGTCCAATGACGTCACAGAGCGTGACCAATCACACGCGTGGCCCACGCAGGCCGTCGTATCACTTTTCTCTTTCTTTAAAGTTGTAGTCTTTGCACGGGCTTCCGGACTCTGGAGGACCTCCGCAGCTCCGGCGGAGCTTCTGACGATTGGGTGGGCACGGCCGGTGGTGGAGTGGACGTGCAGTCACTTGCCCTCCCTGGGCAGAGTCTCTGCGGGCTCTGCTGCTCTGGTTGCGAAGGGGTTTGGTCTTCAGGCTTCTGGACGAGCCCTGTTGGTTCTTCCAGCTTCGAAGTCCTAGGCGTCCGGCGACGTATTTGGTCGAAGTGGCGTTGAGCTGGGCCCTCTGGAGTTTCCACCGTGGCCAGGCGAGAGCCCTTCGTGCCTTTGATGACACTCGGACTCCACCGCTCCCCTTGGCCGAAGTTGCGTACCCACACCAGGTCCCCTTGCTGGAACTGGCAAGGCCTGCCAGACTGTAAAGAAGGGGGAGAGGGAGTTGGAAAGCTTATATCCAACCGCGACCGCAATCTGTAGCCCAGCAACAGTTCTGACGGTGACTTGCCACATGGTAGCGGAGCACGTCGGTAGCCGAGCAAAACTTGCGCCAGTTTCTTTTCAAGGTCGTTGATCGCAGCAAGCTTTGCAAGACCGGCCTTTACTGTCCGCACCGCGCGCTCCGCGAGGCCATTGGATTGTGGATGATACGGTGCACTTCGTATGTGGGTTATGCCGTTGTCAGCCACTAACTTCGCGAACTGCTGGCTTGTGAACTGGGGGCCGTTATCTGACACAATATTTCTCGGTAACCCAAAACGAGCGAACAATTCCCCGAGTCTACCGATCGTTATCTCTGTGGCTGATGACCGGACCGGAATTGCCTCTATCCATTTTGTGTGCGAGTCTACGATTATCAACAGCATTCGACCATCGACTGGTCCGGCATAGTGTATATGTAACCGGGACCACCTTGTGCCCGTTTCCGGCCAACTAACAGGCACATTCCGCGACGGCATTGGCTGAGCCTGCACACATGAAATGCAAGCGCTAGCGAGGTCGTCGATCTCACCATCCACTCCAGGCCACCAGAACAGGGTCCGAGCGAGCCTTTTCATGGTGGAAGCTCCTTGGTGGGACTCGTGTAGAATAGCGAGCATTGCGCCTCGAGCTGCTGAGGGCACTACCACTCGGTGGCCCCAGTAGAGAAGACCTTCTGCAGTGGAGAGTTCCATCCTTCTGGAAAAGTAATGTTGAAGTTGTGAATCACACTTCGAAAGCGCTTTAGGCCACCCTTTTTTCACAAAGGTTTTGACGATGGACAGCTGTTCATCTTCGTCTGTAAGCGTTCGTAACCTCTGCGCTGGGATGGGCAAACACTCTAGGTGCTCAATTGACAGCGTGTATTCTGGCAGGAAGTCCGACTGTTGAGCGTCGGAACTTGGTATGGGTAAGCGGCTAAGAGCATCCGCTTTCGCGTTGTGCTTTCCAGCCCTGTATTCAATGTGGTACTGATATTGGCCTAGCAGGAGTGCCCATCTTTGTATTCGTGCTGACGCCATTGCCGGCACTGGTCTGTCTTCCCGTAGGAGTCCCACTAGGGGTTGGTTGTCTGTGACTAACACGAACTCTCGGCCCAACAGGTAGTCGCGGAACTTAGTTACGCCGAACACTAGCGCCAGTGCTTCTTTTTCTAATTGCGAATAGTTTCGTTCGGCCGACGACAGCGTGCGCGAACGGAACGCCACGGGCTTGTCTACAGTCCCAACACGGTGCGATATAACAGCTCCGATGCCTGATTGAGACGCGTCGCATTCCAGTCTCACAACCTGACCCGGGTCAAAGTATGACAACATTGGAGAGCTTAACAGAGCTTCCTTAGCTTGCTGATACGAGCTTTCTTGTTGAGGACCCCACTTCCAGCTTTGTTCAGTTTCAAGTAATCTGTAGAGCGGCGCCAACAGAGTGGACATGTGCGGTAAAAACTGGTGATAGTACGTAAGCACACCCAAAAAGGAACGTAGCTCACTTACATTCGTGGGCCGAGGTGAGTCTCGTATAGCAGCCAGGTTCCTTTCCAGAGGATGCAACCCGTCCCTGTCGATGCGATGGCCCAAGTATACGATCGACTGTTGTCGCAGATGACACTTCTCCGCCTTCAGTTTGACTCCGTTCTCTTGGAGTCTGTGCAGAACCTTGCTCAAGATCTGGTCCTTTCCATCGGGGTGCTCTGCCACAAGAACGTCGTCGAGGTACACTTGAACGGCAGGAAGACCTGCCAGGATGGTGTCCATTCGTCGCTGAAAGATTGCCGGAGCAGACGCGACCCCAAAAGGAAGTCGGTTGTAGCAGAACAACCCTTTTTGAGTGTTGATGACGGCCAGCTTCTTCGCTTCCTCAGCCATAAGAGTAGCTGGTTGTACGCATCCTTAAGGTCGAGGGTGGTGAACAACGTTCCGCCACGAAGGGTTGCAAAAATGTCTTCGATGTTCGGCAAGGGGTATTGCTCGGTTATGCAGGCAGCGTTGATGGTGGTTTTGAAGTCACCGCAGATGCGAATGAACCCGTCCTTTTTCACCACTGGCACGATGGGTGCTGCCCACTCCGAGTGTGTCACTGGTGACAATATTCCTTCGCTCACCAGACGGCTTAGCTCCGCTTCCACCTTGTCACGAAGTGCGTATGGTACTGGACGCGCTTTGTGAAACTTCGGTTGCACACCTTCCTTAACGTAGAATTTCACGGGAGCTCCGCGTTCGCACCCCAAGCCTGGCTGAAAAAGCTCCGAAAACTCGTCCAGTACGCCGCTCCTGCATCCTGCAGGAGTCTCTTCCACGACGGCCAGAACCGTAGGCGGCAGCAATGCAAACTGCTGGATAAGGTCTCTGCCGCAAAGACTTGGTCCGGTGCAGTTGACGACAACCAGAGTGGCCGGCACAGTCCTGTCGCCGAACGTTGCTGGAAGATGCAGTTGGCCCAGGATGGGCAACTTGCCCAAGTAACAGCCAAGCTGCAGCGTGCACTTGGCGAAACGTGGCCAGCTGAGGCGGTGCTTGAGATACACGTCACGAGATACGATGCAGAACGGCGATCCCGTATCGATTATCATGTTCAGGGCGACGCCCCCCCCCCATCGGATCAACCTGCGAAAGGAGGGAGTTACGCTTTGCTTGCTTTCTGTTTGCTGGACTGCAAAGGTTGTTGCAATGTCAAATTCTTCTGATTCCGGTGGTTCGCTCGTGGACTGCAACGCGTGCGCCCCCTTGTCATTCACGTCACTCCTCTGGCGGCCCGAATACGCGCGGCATTTCTTCGCAAAATGGCCTTGCTTCCCGCAGCGAAAACATTGCGCATTTTTGTTTCTGCATTCATCGGCTCGATGCCCCCGGCCTCCGCATCGTGCACAGTCACCGGACTGCCTTATCTTTCCGGTGCTCTCTCGGAAGTAGTTATTGTAACGTGTTCTGTTACTCAGATTACATACCGATGCATCGCTGTTATCTGGCTGCGTCATGGCGCTGACTTCCCTTGCAGCGGCCTCCGCTGCTGCGGCAATGGCTTCAGCTTCCGCGAACGTCAACTCGGCCCGTGCTAGAAGCGTTCGCTGAACGGTGCGGTCTCGAATGCCACAAACAGTGCGGTCACGAAGCATACGCTGAAGGCTTGTACCCAAGTTACACTCGTTTGCGAGCTTGCGGAGTTCAACAATGTACTCCTGAACAGTCTCGCCGTCCGCTTGGCTCCTTGTAAAAATCTTGTAACTTGCGGCAATATCGTTTTGTTTCGGGGCGTAGTGTTGGTTGAGTAAGGAAACCGCTTCTTCGTAACTCAGCTCATTCACCTTGCGGGGAGCGCAGCTGCCCGCTAGCACGCTTATCGTTTTCGTAGCGAGTGCAGCGACCAACAGTGCTCTTTTCTTGTCCTGTGTCGTAATGCCATTGCCTTCGAAATAGGCTTCGATGCGAGTCAAATAAATGTCCCACTTATCTTGCGCTTCGTCGAAGCTCGGAAAGCAGAAGCTTGTGGCCATGGCTTGTGGCGAACGGCGAACGGGTGTCGGCGGGCGGGCTTGTGGCCATGAGTTGAAGCGCCGAAACAATAAAGTGCCGCGGCGCGGGGTTTGTACCCGTCGTCGCCACTGTTGCTACGGACAGCAGAGTGACTCGGTTGGTGGCCAAATGCAGAACTGCTTTATTTGGCAACGAACGAGTATATAAAGGCGGCTTGCCCAATGACGTCACAGAGCGTGACCAATCACACGCGTTGCCCAAGCAGGCCGTCGTATCACCTTTATACCCTTCTCACCACGTTAGTGAGCCTAGTGAGTATGCGCCAAGTGACTTCAGTAGTTAGTCCTAGCATCCGATGAAGCGATGAGATGACAGCAAAAGCAGCACTTTTTTTGGTGCGGGAAATTGATGTGCTGAACTTCTTTTCCCCTCAGTGTTTGCACGTGGCTTAAAGACCGACCTACGAGCAAAAAAGGGGAAACTCTCTCTCAGTTCGCCCTTTCCAACCAACTGAAGCTCCTTTATACCCTTCTCACCACGTTAGTGAGCCTAGTGAGTATGCGCGAAGTGACTTCAGTAGTTAGTCCTAGCATCCGATGAAGCGATGAGATGACAGCAAAAGCAGCACTTTTTTTGGTGCGGGAAATTGCAACGGACAGCAGAGTGACTCGGTTGGTGGCCAAATGCAGAACTGCTTTATTTGGCAACGAACGAGTATATAAAGGCGGCTTGTCCAATGACGTCACAGAGCGTGACCAATCACACGCGTGGCCCACGCAGGCCGTCGTATCACTTTTCTCTTTCTTTAAAGTTGTAGTCTTTGCACGGGCTTCCGGACTCTGGAGGACCTCCGCAGCTCCGGCGGAGCTTCTGACGATTGGGCGGGCACGGCCGGTGGTGGAGTGGACGTGCAGTCACTTGCCCTCCCTGGGCAGAGTCTCTGCGGGCTCTGCTGCTCTGGTTGCGAAGGGGTTTGGTCTTCAGGCTTCTGGACGAGCCCTGTTGGTTCTTCCAGCTTCGAAGTCCTAGGCGTCCGGCGACGTATTTGGTCGAAGTGGCGTTGAGCTGGGCCCTCTGGAGTTTCCACCGTGGCCAGGCGAGAGCCCTTCGTGCCTTTGATGACACTCGGACTCCACCGCTCCCCTTGGCCGAAGTTGCGTACCCACACCAGGTCCCCTTGCTGGAACTGGCAAGGCCTGCCAGACTGTAAAGAAGGGGGAGAGGGAGTTGGAAAGCTTATATCCAACCGCGACCGCAATCTGTAGCCCAGCAACAGTTCTGACGGTGACTTGCCACATGGTAGCGGAGCACGTCGGTAGCCGAGCAAAACTTGCGCCAGTTTCTTTTCAAGGTCGTTGATCGCAGCAAGCTTTGCAAGACCGGCCTTTACTGTCCGCACCGCGCGCTCCGCGAGGCCATTGGATTGTGGATGATACGGTGCACTTCGTATGTGGGTTATGCCGTTGTCAGCCACTAACTTCGCGAACTGCTGGCTTGTGAACTGGGGGCCGTTATCTGACACAATATTTCTCGGTAACCCAAAACGAGCGAACAATTCCCCGAGTCTACCGATCGTTATCTCTGTGGTTGATGACCGGACCGGAATTGCCTCTATCCATTTTGTGTGCGAGTCTACGATTATCAACAGCATTCGACCATCGACTGGTCCGGCATAGTGTATATGTAACCGGGACCACCTTGTGCCCGTTTCCGGCCAACTAACAGGCACATTCCGCGACGGCATTGGCTGAGCCTGCACACATGAAATGCAAGCGCTAGCGAGGTCGTCGATCTCACCATCCACTCCAGGCCACCAGAACAGGGTCCGAGCGAGCCTTTTCATGGTGGAAGCTCCTTGGTGGGACTCGTGTAGAATAGCGAGCATTGCGCCTCGAGCTGCTGAGGGCACTACCACTCGGTGGCCCCAGTAGAGAAGACCTTCTGCAGTGGAGAGTTCCATCCTTCTGGAAAAGTAATGTTGAAGTTGTGAATCACACTTCGAAAGCGCTTTAGGCCACCCTTTTTTCACAAAGGTTTTGACGATGGACAGCTGTTCATCTTCGTCTGTAAGCGTTCGTAACCTCTGCGCTGGGATGGGCAAACACTCTAGGTGCTCAATTGACAGCGTGTATTCTGGCAGGAAGTCCGACTGTTGAGCGTCGGAACTTGGTATGGGTAAGCGGCTAAGAGCATCCGCTTTCGCGTTGTGCTTTCCAGCCCTGTATTCAATGTGGTACTGATATTGGCCTAGCAGGAGTGCCCATCTTTGTATTCGTGCTGACGCCATTGCCGGCACTGGTCTGTCTTCCCGTAGGAGTCCCACTAGGGGTTGGTTGTCTGTGACTAACACGAACTCTCGGCCCAACAGGTAGTCGCGGAACTTAGTTACGCCGAACACTAGCGCCAGTGCTTCTTTTTCTAATTGCGAATAGTTTCGTTCGGCCGACGACAGCGTGCGCGAACGGAACGCCACGGGCTTGTCTACAGTCCCAACACGGTGCGATATAACAGCTCCGATGCCTGATTGAGACGCGTCGCATTCCAGTCTCACAACCTGACCCGGGTCAAAGTATGACAACATTGGAGAGCTTAACAGAGCTTCCTTAGCTTGCTGATACGAGCTTTCTTGTTGAGGACCCCACTTCCAGCTTTGTTCAGTTTCAAGTAATCTGTAGAGCGGCGCCAACAGAGTGGACATGTGCGGTAAAAACTGGTGATAGTACGTAAGCACACCCAAAAAGGAACGTAGCTCACTTACATTCGTGGGCCGAGGTGAGTCTCGTATAGCAGCCAGGTTCCTTTCCAGAGGATGCAACCCGTCCCTGTCGATGCGATGGCCCAAGTATACGATCGACTGTTGTCGCAGATGACACTTCTCCGCCTTCAGTTTGACTCCGTTCTCTTGGAGTCTGTGCAGAACCTTGCTCAAGATCTGGTCCTTTCCATCGGGGTGCTCTGCCACAAGAACGTCGTCGAGGTACACTTGAACGGCAGGAAGACCTGCCAGGATGGTGTCCATTCGTCGCTGAAAGATTGCCGGAGCAGACGCGACCCCAAAAGGAAGTCGGTTGTAGCAGAACAACCCTTTTTGAGTGTTGATGACGGCCAGCTTCTTCGCTTCCTCAGCCATAAGAGTAGCTGGTTGTACGCATCCTTAAGGTCGAGGGTGGTGAACAACGTTCCGCCACGAAGGGTTGCAAAAATGTCTTCGATGTTCGGCAAGGGGTATTGCTCGGTTATGCAGGCAGCGTTGATGGTGGTTTTGAAGTCACCGCAGATGCGAATGAACCCGTCCTTTTTCACCACTGGCACGATGGGTGCTGCCCACTCCGAGTGTGTCACTGGTGACAATATTCCTTCGCTCACCAGACGGCTTAGCTCCGCTTCCACCTTGTCACGAAGTGCGTATGGTACTGGACGCGCTTTGTGAAACTTCGGTTGCACACCTTCCTTAACGTAGAATTTCACGGGAGCTCCGCGTTCGCACCCCAAGCCTGGCTGAAAAAGCTCCGAAAACTCGTCCAGTACGCCGCTCCTGCATCCTGCAGGAGTCTCTTCCACGACGGCCAGAACCGTAGGCGGCAGCAATGCAAACTGCTGGATAAGGTCTCTGCCGCAAAGACTTGGTCCGGTGCAGTTGACGACAACCAGAGTGGCCGGCACAGTCCTGTCGCCGAACGTTGCTGGAAGATGCAGTTGGCCCAGGATGGGCAACTTGCCCAAGTAACAGCCAAGCTGCAGCGTGCACTTGGCGAAACGTGGCCAGCTGAGGCGGTGCTTGAGATACACGTCACGAGATACGATGCAGAACGGCGATCCCGTATCGATTATCATGTTCAGGGCGACGCCCCCCCCCCCCATCGGATCAACCTGCGAAAGGAGGGAGTTACGCTTTGCTTGCTTTCTGTTTGCTGGACTGCAAAGGTTGTTGCAATGTCAAATTCTTCTGATTCCGGTGGTTCGCTCTTGGACTGCAACGCGTGCGCCCCCTTGTCATTCACGTCACTCCTCTGGCGGCCCGAATACGCGCGGCATTTCTTCGCAAAATGGCCTTGCTTCCCGCAGCGAAAACATTGCGCATTTTTGTTTCTGCATTCATCGGCTCGATGCCCCCGGCCTCCGCATCGTGCACAGTCACCGGACTGCCTTATCTTTCCGGTGCTCTCTCGGAAGTAGTTATTGTAACGTGTTCTGTTACTCAGATTACATACCGATGCATCGCTGTTATCTGGCTGCGTCATGGCGCTGACTTCCCTTGCAGCGGCCTCCGCTGCTGCGGCAATGGCTTCAGCTTCCGCGAACGTCAACTCGGCCCGTGCTAGAAGCGTTCGCTGAACGGTGCGGTCTCGAATGCCACAAACAGTGCGGTCACGAAGCATACGCTGAAGGCTTGTACCCAAGTTACACTCGTTTGCGAGCTTGCGGAGTTCAACAATGTACTCCTGAACAGTCTCGCCGTCCGCTTGGCTCCTTGTAAAAATCTTGTAACTTGCGGCAATATCGTTTTGTTTCGGGGCGTAGTGTTGGTTGAGTAAGGAAACCGCTTCTTCGTAACTCAGCTCATTCACCTTGCGGGGAGCGCAGCTGCCCGCTAGCACGCTTATCGTTTTCGTAGCGAGTGCAGCGACCAACAGTGCTCTTTTCTTGTCCTGTGTCGTAATGCCATTGCCTTCGAAATAGGCTTCGATGCGAGTCAAATAAATGTCCCACTTATCTTGCGCTTCGTCGAAGCTCGGAAAGCAGAAGCTTGTGGCCATGGCTTGTGGCGAACGGCGAACGGGTGTCGGCGGGCGGGCTTGTGGCCATGAGTTGAAGCGCCGAAACAATAAAGTGCCGCGGCGCGGGGTTTGTACCCGTCGTCGCCACTGTTGCTACGGACAGCAGAGTGACTCGGTTGGTGGCCAAATGCAGAACTGCTTTATTTGGCAACGAACGAGTATATAAAGGCGGCTTGCCCAATGACGTCACAGAGCGTGACCAATCACACGCGTTGCCCAAGCAGGCCGTCGTATCACCTTTATACCCTTCTCACCACGTTAGTGAGCCTAGTGAGTATGCGCCAAGTGACTTCAGTAGTTAGTCCTAGCATCCGATGAAGCGATGAGATGACAGCAAAAGCAGCACTTTTTTTGGTGCGGGAAATTGATGTGCTGAACTTCTTTTCCCCTCAGTATTTGCACGTGGCTTAAAGACCGACCTACGAGCAAAACAGGGGAAACTCTCTCGCAGTTCGCCCTTTCCATTCGAGAAAGAGGGAGACACCTCTCCTTTAATAGCTGGGAGACCCGGTCCTGTGGGGAGAAGAAGGGAGAAGAGGGTCAGAGGGAATGGAGCGAAGGAAACTGGGAACCGCTTTTCTTCTCGACAGACGACGATTTTTTAGGTAGGCCTTTAAATCCAGCCGCGGCCGGCTGCTATGACCAATCAGAGAGCGTCAGAAGCGCACCATCATGGTGTTCGTCGTGTTATTGTACGAGTTCTATAATCGCAGAGCCAAAACGAAAAGGCCTACTGACTTCGCGCTTATGAGGTTGCTTGATCACGTTCCCTTCCCTCGTCGGGCTGTGTCTGGACTTAATAAGCTGAAACGGAGTATAAAAGCACACTTCATGGTACTTTTATAGCACCATAAATGGAGCTTATTTAGCTGATATTGGCGAGGTTTCGCATTCGAGTCTGCATGTGTTTTCTGTACGTACGTTGTAGCCCGCTAAATTACGCGGGACATTTTCTCCGCTACATTCAGCGCGGAATCAGAGTGTCGTGACATTGAGACGTTACAGTACAACAAGACGTCATTTATCTTGACTTCGCATTTTCTTTTTGGTTTCGTTTTTAGCCTCTCTAGCATTTGTGTAGTAGAGACTGTGTAAAACAAGAACCGCGTTAATGAAAATATTTAAAGGTTGCGCATTAGTGCTCCAAGAAACTCAGGAAGAGGTGGAGACGAGAGCTCGCGGGGACGTCAGAACGTCGAGCTCTGGTCAACGGTGCTAGATTACCTCAGTTTTGGAACTCCCACGGTATAGAAAGGGTACCCCCCACCCCTTACTCACTTCAGTCCGCCTCCCGTCGTTTGAAGCGACATCTAGATTTTCGTTTCATAACTGTGTGTTCCATAGAGTACGAGAGAACGCCATCTGGATGCTGTGCTTCGAAACGTACGTATTTCATTGAATACACTGCGGTTACCATAGCAGCCGTTCGTTGCGTCGAAAGACGGGAGGCGAGAGGCTGGTAGCTTTCGGTCTACCCACTAATCGTTCCAACCAGAGTCCGGCGTTCTGACGTTCCCGCGCGCTCTCTCGCCTCCTCCTCTCTCTCACTTTCTCGGCGCATTACGCGCGAGCTTTCTCATAGCCGCTGCTAACCCACCGATGCAAAAATGGAGCGACGTGAGTTTGTACTGAACTGCTTCTCTAGCCTTTCCATCGATTGGCTGCCGCCGCCGTTTGCCCTTTGTTCGGCCTTCTTTTATTTTCTTTTATTGTTAATAGGCAAAGAGCTTTTCAGTGACGTGCTTACTCAGTGCTCGCCCCGTCTTGCTCGTTAATCACGTCAACCCTTGAGGAAACTTAAAGAAAAAGAAAAAAAAGCACCGAAGACGGGAATACGAGGAAAAATGATGTGTGGTGACCTGGCCGAGGAAGCAGGAAAACATTAAAAGCTCCTGGTATTTTAAAGGAAGGTAAATGTCACGCTAGAAAGGCTTCTAAGACGCAGTACACGTACACACGCCGACGCATATATGAATATATATATACTCAGTCTTACACCCTGTGCGCGTCACAGTGAAGGTTGTTTCCGCACCACACATATACGCCCTCAGCAATGTCCTCCCTCTCCGAACTACTAGATAAGGTTTTTCAGGCATTGTACGAATTCAATTTTTTTTTTCTTTATATGCGTAGCTTCCATTGACGCGATTTGTTCTGTGATAGTGATGCGTACATCTCCTCAATACCAGACCCGCGGGCGCACGCAGTAATTGCTACTGTTCAAGTAATGCCTCTGTGCAATGGCGAATTATACACTCGTAGTTTTTGGACCGGACGAAACGAATTCCCATCTAGTCTGTTACAACCACGGTGTAAAATAAAAACCCGTAAAAACCGCTGAAGGTGTTTCTGCTCCCGAAGTTTCAGAGAAAAATGGCATCACAGCGTCATTTTTGTGACGTCACAGAAAGTTTAAGGCGCCCTGGCGACTCTCAAATCCCATGTACAGTATGGGGCCATAAGGGCCACCACATTTGGCATACCTTGAAAAATTCGAATTCCAGACCCATATATCTGAAACTGGGAACGCGAACGTCGTTTTTCAAAAAGTGTTATGTCATTATTTATTATAGCCTAACTCAAAACTGGTGAAAAAAAAAATAATAAAGCCAAAACGTTTGACCTACATTTTCTATAAATTATACAGGGTGTTCGCACCCTTTCCGACCGCCATGAGAGGGGAGAGAGATACTTGCGATTCTCCTATGTTTACGTTGTGTCTGGGTGCGCGCGCGACAACTCTTGATTCACTAGCGAGCAATTCCGCGAGATCTACGCCCCAGTCTCGCGCTTTAAAGCTGCCAATAGTTGAGCCGCAATTGGCAACTTCCGGTTCTTGTTGTTGAATTATGTTTATTGATGAGATGAGTGGTTTGGCTGTCTTGGTGGGGTGGCCTTTTGACAGGAAAGGGGGGGGGGGACCTGGGGGTTTAGGGGAAAAAAGAGAAAGAATGATGTGAAAAAAAAAAAAATTAAATGTGATCATGGGTCCCCGTTTCCCAGATGTAGCTCATCAGGGAATCGAGGACTGCTTTCCTGTGCTGCGGTGTTCCCTGGGGTCGGGACCACTCCTCAAGCGTCACCGGTCTTTCCTTTTCCCGAAGAGATTGGATCGCTTTCATCCTCAGCCGTTCCAGGCCTGCACAGTCCCAGAGGAGGTGGCGTAGAGTGGCTGTTTTGTTCCCGGTGCAGGCTTTGCATCTGGAGCCCTCGAGGTCGACGAGCCCGAAGCTAAACTTTGTTTAGCTGTTGATAAACTACGACAATAATCTGCAAGCCTGTTTAAGCGTGGTTTTGAAAACTGCAGTCTGGAGGTTTCAGAATTGTGCTTGTATAGGCTTGCAGCTCATTGTCGTCGTTTGTCAACAGTGAAACAAAATTTACTAAGGAACCGGAAGTTGCCAAACGCCGCTCACCTATGCGCACTGGCACAACCAAAATGTCACAAGTGAAGTTCTTACGATTATCTAGAGGCGAGGGACGCCACTGTGACCGCCGAGCTTCGGTGATCGCAGCTAAGCAGATGGTGCTCGCCTACTGTGATGTGCTACCGACAGATGGAGCAACCTGAGGATGCTGCGCCAACGGCGCTTCGATCGACCACCTTCCTATACAATGATAGGTGCCAACCGGGCCATTACGGCACGTACAAATGCAATATGCACGGTGATCAGAGAAAGAATCCCTGAATACCAAAGCAAGGAAGAGAAAACGTCAGAAAATTGTGCGTTATAGAGACTCGCGTTGAATCGAAGTAAGTGTAATTATAACTTTGGATAGACCGTCTGCTAAAACCAAGACCCAACTCGGCGAACCCCGTGGGGAAGCTCGGCACGTATCTTCGGCGACAAAGGGAGGTAGGCGCACTTCGTTGACGCCTTGCCGTTCACGAAGTGGTTGAACGCGCTTAAGGACTTGTAGGTTTTAAGTTGTTCTCAGATATATGGACCAGGTAGCGTGAATAGGTAGCCGTGAAGATGCGCTCATGATACGTTTGGCAGATTTGTCGCTTCCTTGCGGAACCAGTGCTCTTTTTTTAATCCAACGGATCAGGAAGGCATGTCGATCCCGTATGGGTAAATGTCAGGAGGTACCGCAGCTATAGTCGGTTACAAGTCAAGAAGGTAGGAGAAGCTCCTCCCATAAGCGTGATGCGCCCGTTTCAAATCCATCCGCAGTCGAAAGAAAAGTTCCCTGGAAACGCCCCTTGTTCCGCTTCAATGAATAGATAACGGCTGCAGAGTGATTCCAACCTGTCTCCGACCCCCAGTTTTTAAGAAAGCGACCTTTGTATTCATAGGAAGGGGAACAGAGCCCCTGAAAGTGGCCTTTGTATCCATCGGAGGGGGAACCTAACCCCCCAAAGTCGTATTTGTTTCCATCGGAGGGGAAAACTTTAATCTCCCTCTCGTGGCTTCCACAACGCTAAGTCAAAGTCGAAAGATAAAGCAAATATTTACAGGAAGGCAAAACCTTCTCCCGCGCTGGCCACGACGTCACGGAAACGATGGGACGCTTTTGGATGCGGAGGTGGCGGAGGGATATATGATTCCCTTTGAGGGGCATTTGCCGCTACCTTCTTGACCTGTAACTTACTATAGCCTCCGGCGAAATAGCTTTTTTTTTTTTTCAGTAAGTGTTATTCACTGGGGGTTTTCAAAAGAAGAAAAAAACATAGCCAACCGGAAGCAACATATTCCCCCGGAATTTCGGTCATGTTTGTTTTGGTTTACCTCCGCACACCCTTTATACCGCTTATGGTCAAGAGGTCCAACGCGTCAAGAGATCCAACGCGTCAAGAGATCCAAAATGGGTCGAGAGGTCCAACGAGTCAAAAGGTCCAACGAGTCAGGAGATCCAACGTTGGATCTCTCGACTCGTTGGACCTTTTGACTAGCTATGCGATCGATTCCGAGGCCGCTTATGGTCAAGAGGTCCAATAAGTCAAAAGGTCCAATAGCCACGTGACAGCCGAGTCAAGAGGTCCAACGAGTCAAAAGGTCCAATTCGAGTCAAGAGGTTCAACGCGTCAAGAGGTCCAACGCGTCAAGGGGTCCATCGAGCCTTATTTTTATCTTCTTTGTTTATAATTATATTGCTATTAATGGCTGCTTTTGACGGTTACTGACTGTTTGACCTATTTAAATGATTTTGGACAATACAACTACTACATAGCTATTGGCGACAAGTAGACAGACACTATTTGCCACAATATATGTGTATTTGAGTGTTAAATAATGAATAGTGCCTGGCGACATATTTTGGACTTGTAGAACTAGTATCTGTGTTACAGTCTCTCGGTTTTAGGGCACATTTATGCCATCATCTACGGAAGCGTCTCTCATGTTCCCGAGATATAAAATACAAATGTAGCTCAGCATCTCGCGTTTAGCCTTCCCTTTCATGTATCTCAGTAGTATTTGTAATCGCAAATACTTCCTTGGGTAACTTTCTCTAGTCCCGGGTTCTCAAATGTTCTAGTAAAAATATGATGCGCTACTATTTTATGCTTTAGTTTTTATTCACTGAGTTCACCGAATCACTAAAGAAATAAATAACACAACATAGGAAGAAGCTCAAATATGATTGGAGGGCGTCTTTAAAGGGATACTGAACCGAAATTTGGATTTCGCAAAATAAGGCCGCAGAGGCGTTGAACGGGACGCTACGAACTCTAAAACATAACTCATACGTCGATATCTCAAACGGATGGCCGTACTTTTAAAAAAGAAGGGCGCGATCAAGCGAGGTCTTTGACGTCATTGTCCTCTGGGAATGAGAATGAGCAGAAGCGGCCTCGCTTTTCTCCTCCTCGCTTTGGTCCACGAGGAAGAGGGGGAATGGGAATCGTGAAGTGTGTCTCGTCGCTCTCGTCGGCCGTGTTCAATCGCGCACTTCTTTTTCAAAAATACGGCGATCCCTTAGAGATATCGCTATATGAGTGATGTTTTTGGTTTTTGCAGCGTCGCGCCTATCCGTCCAGCCTTGTTTTGTGAGTTCGAAATTTCGGTTCAGTATCCCTTTAAACAAGCCCAAATTACGCCACTTAGCGTCAAATAGGGTGTTGCAAATGAGTGCGAGCATCGATCGTCTCCTTGAAACGTTATGAACGCTGCAAGCTAGCGGGTTGATCTAGGCCGTTGGCTTACTCAAAAGCACGGAGCAGTCACAAATACTTATGCTAGCGATATGTAACTCCTTTACTGCGCTTTATTTTGAGAATGCTGTAAAACAAGTCATGAAACGGAACGTTTCATGATTGAGCATTCTTGACACGAATTACTGAACACTTGTCTGTCGATATAATTTATTTTTAGTTGAAATTCCGCGATGTGTTAGTCGGGTGGAATTGTGTGGGTTAGTTTCTCAATCATTTTTAGAAAATTGGGTCATAGAGATTTAAGTCGATTTAAGAACTGTTTGTGTCGGAATGCACGTCGATCTCTGAAGCCGATAGATCTAGTGTGTCCAGTGCTAGGCCATGGCGAATGGAAAAATGACTAACTTTACATGCCATGCGGCGCCAGGGCAAACTGTCTCTTCAAGTTCTTCGAAGACTAAGGACTTCAAAATATCAAGAAGGCTATTTTGACGGGATGTGAACAAATTTAAATAATTCCTACAACTTTTAAAAATGATGTCACAGAAATTAAAAAAAGGCTATCTTCAGTTAACCTGACGTCAAACGCCGTAATAGTGCTTTAGTGTGATGGTAGACGTCGAAGTAACAAATAACTAAGGACATATCGTTCGTATGTGACGAAATATGTGTTCAAAGTAGTTTTACAATCATTTTGAACCAGGATGTCGAAGTAGTCCCTAGCTAAACAAAAAAGGCATCTCAAATCGTGGAATGTTAAGACCTTTCCGATGACGTGTTCGATATTCGCGGGGGAGAGCAACACAGGAGATGCAGATTTATGACATTGGGGTCAGGGGTAGAAAAGGAAACGCACACAGCCCTGTAGGGCTGCAGGTCCTCAACAAACCAATGTTGCTGTAAGCTTGACAGTTTATAACAACAATGATTTCCGGTGTTTACAAATCCAGCGCCCAGCATGCGACCCCCACAGCCCAGCACGCGCGTATCTGTCGCTTCAGAAACCAAGCAAATCACGAGTCATACGCACGAACACTGATTACATCACCGGCAGGAAACGATGTATCAAAGCCGTGTTCGTAAAATCCCCCCTGCCGTGTGGAAGGTTTCACAGCTGAACTTTTTGCTCTTTTCCGACATTTTTCTTCTCCACCTTATTTTGTTAGCATCTTAGTTGTCTGCTTTTTTTTTTAATGCGTGAGCATTACCTGGCTCAGTCAGCGAAAAAGCCGTCGGCAAAATCCGTCGTCGAAATCCGAGACTTGTCCAACACAATTAAAAAAAAAAAAACAAAAAAAAAAACTCTGGTCACGAAAGAGGTGACGCGACCAGTTTTTTTCCGTTTGGTCACGTGACCACATATTTTTTATTGGTCACGCGACCAGAGAGATCACGTGACCTATCTGGTCATGTGATCAATCAAAAAGGCAAATATCTGTGGACACGTGACCTCTCTGGTCACGTGACCAAACCGAGAAAAAAAAACTGGCCACGTTACCTCTCTGGTTACGTGAGCATGAAACCATCCTGGTTTCGAACCTAGGCCCTCTTGATCGTGAAACTAGCGCACTATCTGTTGCGGCTAACAAAACTCGGGCGAAGGTAGTGCTCACGCATTCTCACATCATAAGAGAAAGCTTAGGTGCCCTCGTAGTTTTCTTTTTTTTTTGCCTGTATTTATTTGACACCCCTTGCCTGTACATATTTCACACCAAGAGATGCAACGAGTCAAGATATCCAATATTGGACCTCTTGACGCATTGGACCTCTTGACACATCGAGGCACGAGTCAAGAGATCCAATATGGGTCAAGAGGACCAACTGCGTCAAGAGGTCCAACGAGTCAAGAGATCCAAGGCGAGTCAAGAGGCCCAACGCGTCAGGAGGTCCAACGCGTCAAGAGGTCCAATATTGGACCTCTTGACCCATTGGGCCTCTTAACGCGTTGGACCTCTTGACTCGGAATCTTCCGAGGGGGTGGGGGGGGGGGATAATGATAGCGCAAAAATAAAATGAAAGCAAAACGCTACCAGTCACGCAATAATGGGGAGTTTTAGTAGATCGTCCGATAGCCCCCGTAACGGTACCCGATAACCAAACAATGCACGCGAAAAGGCGCCAGAGGAGTATCGAGTATTGTTATCGGTGTCATCGGGACGGTCTACTAAAACTCCCTACTGGTAGCTTGAACCAAAACACAAACAAGCAAGGAAACGGGATTGTCTTTTATATATATATATTCATGTCTGCGCGGTACAAGTGCTCCCGCAAGGAGGCTCTTTTAAAAGCCACGCGTTAGCGGCCGTGCCTTTGCTTCTGCAGCACGCAACCGTGTGAGATTGCGTATAGTTTTCGGCCACGTCTGATCGTGCTGTCACGCCGATATCGACGCCCGCGACACCAGTTCTTATTCCCTTCTCTTTATTTCTTCCGCTATCTGCCGCCTCCTCTCCTGTCATTTCTGTCAATATTGTAGCGGTAAGTAGCTGTCGCATTTAGATTTACAGGAGGAAAAATTAACCTCTAACTCATTCTTGAGAACCCCTTCAGTTTACTTTTGATCAATTACTGGAACCTATCAAAATAGTCTGTCAGTCCTTTTTGTCGATCATACGGGTTGCGATGGCTATCAATCGCTGCTAGTGAATATCCCTGGCTGCTTGAATTATTTGGGTGCTTTTAAAAAACACATCGCTGTTGGTGACGACTGGACTATTGGTCCGAATTTTCAGGTTTTTGAGCGTTAATTATTAAGTTGGTGTGGTGCTTGGCAACATATTCTGGGCTTGTGTTAGGTCACTGCCTACATTACTCCGCATTATTAAATATACTTGTGAACCACAAACGACTTCGGGAAGAGAAGCATCTGCATTCTAAGATACATTTGGCTTTTTTCTTCTTTTTCAAGATTATCTCCGAAATATTTGGATTTATCGAGGCTTTGCCCAGACACATAACACGCCCCAGCGATATTGTCACGAGTGGCAAATAGGGTGACCACCTTCCTGCTAGCGAAATGCGGGACACGCGGGGCAGGGGGGAGGGGGTGTTTAAAGGAAGCTTATTTACACGCAAACAACGAACCGAGACTCTGTTAATATATCTATTATCCGGTACTGTTTATACACCTACTAATTGTACTGTAGCAATTAAGCTCAAATAATTTCCACTCCAAGTGATCTATTTTTAATGCCAAACATGTTATAAATGTGTCGAAGTTGAAAACATAAAAATCGATTGTTTCAGAACGCAATGCATCAAACGGAAATAAGAAAAATATATCTTTCTTCGGGTTATTGTTTCCTGTCAACGCTTACTTTTATCGACTAGGTCCTACACAAATGTTTAACATTATGTTCTTTTTCGACCGTTGCGAATGTGGCTGTCTTCACAAAAGAAAAACACAAAAAAACGCAGCAATCCTTTTGCATTGACGCAGCAATTTGAAAATATTTATAATATTTTATACTTAAACTTTTGGCGAGCAATTTTTCTTACAACCTTTTGCCACCAAAGGGAGAGGCGCAACGGCGCATGCGCGTCGGTTCGCCTGCAAGAACGACGGTCGCTTCCCGCAATGCTTCGATAGAAAATGACGTACCATTTTGATTCACACGATTACCAGCGACCTCCGCGCTTCCCTGTGCCCCGCTGTTCGGCAGCACCATTAGTTCCGGAGTGAATTTTAGGACAGTGTGAAATGCGGGACATTTTGAAGGTTTTTTAATTTCCCGCGGGACGCGGGACACGAGCCCTGAATGCGGGACAGTCCCGCGAGTCGCTGGACGTGTGGTCACCCTAGTGATTAGGCGGTGACTTAACTGGAGAAACTAAACGTTTAATGGGGGGCGAACTTGTGCCCAAAAGAAAATAGAAAAAGGCTAAAGTCGATGGCGACGAAACAGCAGGGTCGAACGCTGGGGCAAGACTGACTCCGGCTCGCCCTTATGTAGGCACGTGGGCTTCTGGAACAATCGGTGTAGAAACTTTAACGTTTTAATCTAGAATAAGCAACAGGGTTCTCGAATTTACCAGAACGCGACATTACAGAAACAACAAAAAGGTGTATCGGATGCACGGTATCTTCCATTGTGATCGGATGCGAGGCATCGAATCTCGGCTTTTCGCGTGGGAGGCAAGCACGATAACCGTTAGGCCACGCCAGACTTGCACACGTTACTGAAAAAAGGTAATCGATTACAATTACAATTACTTCACTGTAAAAAGTAACCGATTACAATTACAATTACAGCTTCAAAAAGTAATCGAAAACGTACTCTAAAGTGATCGATTACTTTCCACGTTACTTTTCATTCAATTTTCTTTTATTACGGTGGCATAATCCTTGGCGTCTTGCGCTCAGTTGTTAAAAAAAAAAGAATAAGAAATAAAAGAAGCCTTGATAGTTTTTGTTTAGAGCTGAGTGAGTGTCACCAACACACCCAATCGCTCTCGTGAAAAAAAAAATAAACAAAATAAAAAGAGCGCTGTTTAAATACATTAATCACAAGAGGCTTGATAAGATCATTTTTCATACCAAGACGTAGTCTCCAGCGTACAAAAAAAAATGTACCCAGGAAACGAAGCATATTGAAATGGCCTACTAATCCTAAAAGTCCCGTGCTTAGTGGTTTCCAAAAAAAAAAAAAATTACCGCTTCCCAGATCTGAGTGACTCCAGCACATCTAGCCCCTCTCCCCCCCCCCCCCCCCCCCCTAAGAAAACGAAATTGAGGAATAATGTAATGGGTAATTTTGTAATCGATTACAGCAAAAAAGTAATTTAATTACAAGAATCGTTACTCCTGAAAGGAAGTAATTGAAGCTTTGCAAAATTACAGTAAAATGAAATCGGTTACGAGTAATCCATTACTTGTAACGCGTTACGTACAAGTCTGGGCCTCGCTTATCGTGCTTGCCTACTTGGACAGCTGTGCGCGCGGCAATGTATGCTTCTAGCTGGCGTTTTACTCTGACCTTGACAGAGATCCCCCAAACATGTTTTTTGTCTCCCTTTGCCCCGAAGTTGATACAAAGAGGTTCCTTAGCATATAACGGAATGAAAGAATAGTATTGCTCTGGGGTTCAACCTCAGCGGTGTTCGTGGAAAAGGATAACATGGGAGTGTTGCAAATAAGCCTTTTTTTGGTTTAGACCCGCGGCACTACGACGGTTTCTTTAAGTTGAAAGGTTGCCGATTTCATGGGCGCGTAGTTGTGGGGGTGTCACCGGCATTTTCCTTTTGTAGCCCTTTGTGTTAGTATCAGGTTGCGTTCAGGATAGGAGGTGATTGTCTTATCGTCTTTTGTATTCGTAGAGGTTACGGGGCATAGTGTAAAGGCCGGTTCAGCGTTAGAAAGCGCTTCGTCCGCTTACATATTTTGTAAAAGGGTTATTATAATCCCCTTACTTTGGTAGCTTGCGCCGTCTCAAGTGACTATTTGTTTCTCATAAAATCTACAGCGCATAAAAGGAAACGAATACACGAACAGAAAAGTAACACATGAAATGACAAGGACAGCGCTGCCTTTCTTTGTCCCCCCTAAGATAGTCCCCTAGAAGCGCAATAAGCATTATGTGAAAAAAAATTAATAAATAAATAAACCTTTGCACCATTCTTGGACCTTCCGAGACCAAACGTAACTCGCGCAGCACACCTGCATTGCGAGTTAAAACATCGCATGAGTCAAGTTCGGGGAGGCCGACGCAAAGCGGACATGAAGACATTTAGCCCGTGCTTTTTTCCCTTGGGAAGATCGGAGAAAACCGTCCTCATGGTGAACACAGCGCTGGTGACATCAAGAGTGCTATACAGGCTGCCCTACATGACACCATCGCAGTCGGACGTCCAAAAGCTGGAAGCTATGCACAGGAGGGCACTGCGGACGGCACTGGGACTCCCAGGAAGCGCGGGGAACGAAGCGGTCCTCAGCAAGGCGGCGGCGATGCTTCTTATGAAACTGGCCGGCAGAATACGACTCCTCCAGCTGCGAGACTAGCAACCACAACCTCAGGGAGGTGGTTTCTAGAACGGATTCAGGATCGAAAAAAAGCCTCGTGGAACAGCACGATAGAAGAATTTACAAAGGTAACGTTGCCACTACCCCAGGTGACAAGGCACGCAAGCGTAGCACCGTGGGACATCGTCAGAGTGGACTGCGGCACGAATATCAAGTACCCGAGGTCAAGAAAAGACGGGACGAATACACCAGGTTAGGGCCGTGGTTGAGAATCACTTGGAAGAAAACCACTCAGATAAGCTGCAGGTGTACACAGACGGCAGCGTCAACAGGGCAAGAACATCAAGTACAGTAGCCTTGTACATTCCGAATATCGGGCTAGAATGAAACGGAAGGCTCTCGGCACCAGCGTCGTCCACTGCAACGGAGATGGTTGCGATTGACAGAGCATTATGTATCGCCATGGAGTTGCCGCCACAGCGAATGGTAGTCATCACAGACTCCCAAGGGTCGCTGCAGAGGATAATGAACATAGCACAAGGAGATCCAGCCACCACAGCAGCAAGGACAGCACTTGGGGACCTGGAAAAACACGGAACTGAGACAAGGTTGCAATGGATTCCAGGTCACGTGGGAATAGCGGGAAATGAAAAGGCTGACAAACTGGCATCAGCGGCTCATGGGGAGGCTCCAACCATTTCAACGCCACCGGATCCGGGACAGGCAGCACAGTGCATACGATTGCACTTTCTAGGAGAGGAAGAGGAACTGGCGCTACCAAAAGGGGCGCTTAAAGGACTGACTCGGACAGAAACTACCCTGCTGAGTCGCTTGCGTACGAGAACGGCCTTTACAAACAACTACCTGCAGAAGATGGGAAGACGGCGCAGCTCGGAGTGCCACAACTGCCCAGTCGTGGAAACAGTGCAGCACGTCATAACAGAGTGTCCCGCATATGACAGAAGCCGCGAAATAATGTATGGCAGACTTGCCATCGGAAGCAAACGAACGACGGAAGAGCTGCTGTTTTCACAAGGAGCAAAAAGAGGATGCCGGAAGGTTTTTAAGGCGCTCCTACATTTTCTCCGCAGTACGGGACTCGCGACGCGACTCTAGACAAGAGCAAGATGAACAGACCTGAAGACAAACAGCTCCAGGGAGATGATCTACAACTAGCCCTTTTTAGGGCTCGTCCCCTGACAACGCCAGCACAAATTGCTAGGCTAACCTTGGGGACGTAAAACCAAACAAGATACCACCACCACCCCTTTCCACCTCTTTCTTTTTTGTTTCGTATTTTTTCTTTTTTTAAAGACAGCCCCCCTCCCCTCCTTCAAATAATCGATCGCATGGCGAGTCAAGAGGTCCAACATTGGATCTCTTGACTCGTTGGATCTCTTGACTCGTTGGACCTCTTGACTCGGAATCCCTTTGTACCACACTGCTCTTTGTCTGCATACTGGTTTCCAAGCTCACTTCCTGGTAGCGCGGTGAACGCCAAAACGCGAAGACTTTCATTAGAGAAACTTGCGACGAGCAGGATAACCACGATAAACAATGATTTCAAGAAATGTATGACCGATGATGCAGTTCCGGCTCACATTTAGAAACAAAGTTTTCTGTTTGATTATTTCATTTTTCTCAAGCAGACGAATATTCGGTTTAATATTTCTTCTGCTCTCCGTTCGCGTATTTCTGCTGGGCGTTGAAGGCGGGTAGGGAGGGGCAAACAAAAACAAATGACAAAATAAAACAAACATTTGTCTCCTTTAGAATTTATTTTTTTATTAAAGAAACGTTTGCTTGTTTCTAGATCCGAGTTGGAACAGAAGCATTGTTCATATATTTGCTAAAATCATTATTTTTCGCGGTTGTCCTGCTCGTTGCCAGCTTCTCCTATGACGTTCCCAGCGTTTTTGCATTCACTGCGCCACCTGGGAACGAGCTTGCAAACCATTATGCAGACGAAGAGCAGGAAATACTCGACCGCTGCTTATGCTAATTTTTATTTTTTTTATTTTCAGCTTTGAGTTGAGTTTCGAGATTAATAAACATAGAGCTTTTTACGAAACGACTTTCGCGCTCCGAGGTTCAGACATGTACGCTTGGAATTTGAATTTCGCAAGGCGTGCAAAATAGGCTGGACGTCGGGCCACTAAGCCGGCCAGATGTCCTGTCGCCAGAACAAGCTGTCCATATTTGTGCCACGTGATTGCCAAAAAGCGCCAGGCCACGCGCACATCGCGCACGCCGTCTTGATAGGCACGGCAAAGGCGGCGCGAAGGCTCTCGGTGGCTGACGGCCAAGCCGCAAGAGCATTTGTTATTCGTCTAGTCCGTGTCCTATCAAATGCAGGGTAATATTGTCGAAATCCAGGCTCCATGCAGACATGTACACGTTACAAAAAAAAGTAACTAACGATTATTACTCGTTATTCTCTCAAGCAGTAGCTAAAGATGTCACTCGTTACCAATTTTTAAAAGGAACGCGTTACTTCCCTCCAAACTAACGAGTTACTTTTCTAGTTACTTTGACGTCCAAATACACAACTGCTTTTGTTTCGTGGTTTATTGTTTTCTTTTCAGTAGTCGTTGCACTTGAGCAGTATCTGCATCTCGAAGGTTTCATCAGTCATGTTTCCTCGTTTCCTTGGGAATACATCTGCGGCGACGCTGAAGAATCGTTCTACTGTGGCGCTCGAAGGAACGGCAGTGTTGTCCTTCGGGAAGAGCCGGTGAATATAGGATTCTCCTCTTTATTTCTCTCTTTCTCTCTCTCTCTCTCTCTCTCTCTCTCTTGTTTTTATTTACTTTTATTTATTTTTGCTCTCACTGAGAAATTCACCAAATTCTCTTGTTCTGACTGCTTCTAAAGTTCGAAGTTGACCATGGGTTCCGTGCATTCCCGGTTTGGCAACCTCCTGGATTACATTCGGTGTGTGCACGATTCTAGAAGGTTCAACCAACCAACTTTATAGTGTTCGCCGGGAGAACGACATTCCCAGCTGTAAAGTTTGACTGACGTGTTCAGCGATACTCTTTGCTATACTGGCATCCTGTTTAGTTGTTTTTCAAGTTGCCCATCTGCCTTTGTCGCAATAGATGCACTCTAAGAAAAAGGATATCCCCTTACACCCTTTTTTCCCATATAATGCGCCCCAAAACTTTACTCCGACATACAGCGCACTATAGTTGAACAGACAACCCCAAATTCTACGAGGGGCTTGATAACGGTGCGATATAACTTACTAAATAGCTAAAATACGTATCAAGGACCACAGGAAACAAAAATCACTGAGATTTCGCAACAGGGCCAAGAAAACCCCATTTTTTTGTAGTCAGTAACACGTACATTAATTATTTTAATTAGTTGTACCACATGGCTATTAAGCCTCTCGTGAAAGTTAGTACCGTCAGATCGAAGTCAGTGCGCTGTACGTGAAACAGAAGTTTTGGGGTGTACTCGGGGTGCATACTCGGGTTAGAACTAAAACGAGGCTGCTTAAAGGGTGTTGTAGACGTTACTCCTCAAAAGTAACGAAATACCGTTACTCGTTACATGGCCTTAAATGTAACTAGGTACGTTACTTGTTCCTTTTCTAGAAAAGTAACTAAATAAGTTACTCGTTACCGAAAAAATGACTAGGTAGAAGGAACTCGTGACAAGTAATGCGTTAGATACATGTCTGGCTCCCTGTTATTCCTCCAGATCGGGTTCGCAGCAAGGCAAACCGACCACAAAGAGTGAACAACTCCAGCTCCCGCCTTTTATAGAAATTGACGCCCACAAAAGCAAAGCTCTGGCTTACATAGAAGGAACCTTGCCTGCACTTAGGTTGCAACATTTTATTAAACGATGGTATGTGAGACTTGCGACGGGCCCTACAGGCGGATACAGGTAAATAATATGTTTGAAGCTTCTCACACACCCTCATTACCGCTAGTCACGTCTCCTCCGCAATGCGAAAATGGTCCGCTGCGGAGGTGCCACTCGTCATGGCTACTGGCCTTCGTGGTTGGTCGGCAGATGGAGTTTCTGCCTCTTCGCAGAGTTTGTGTTGTTGTTTATTTGCCACATTCTTAACTTGTACCCGACTATTATTTTTCGAGAGAGTAACGAACCGATGATACCCAAATTTGTATCCGAGCGTGGCGTAAGTGTGTGAAACGTCATGGTTATAGCGTACCATGGGCGACTAATATTCACCTATCGAAAGGCTCTTGCGGTCTCGTTTTCGCCGATTCCTCCGTATAGTTTGCCGTGACTACTCTCCGAGCAGCCCACAAGAAACTTGACGAACTGACATAATTTCTTAGACTTTAGTCTCCCGAGAGTGTCGTCCACTACTTTCCAAGTCAACACAGGAAGACTTTCTTAGCCTTTCCATAAAGGTAAAAAAAAATAATAACATTAAAGGCGCACTATCTTCCGCTAGTTTCCTCGCCTCCTGGAAGGATTCTGTAGCCGATTTGGCGAGCGGGTCTCGTTAAAGGTCCTTCCGAAGAGTAGGATGGATCGTGCCGGAACGAGACTCCAGTCTCATCCCCCTCTCCTCCCAGCGAGGCCTGGCAACCGCCTGCCGACGGCAATAGGGGGAAGAAAGAGGAAGGCCAAAGGGAAGGAAGTTCCTCGGAGCGCGGTATCATCCCCGGAGGCCGCGCGAGCACCACGCGACATCTCTGAGCCCGTGAAGGAAGGCGTCGTCTGCTTGCGCCTGTCATGGATCGTGGGACTCCCGTAGCATCGTTCCATGAGCCGCGCATCCTTCTTGCCTTTTCCCTGTCGGCCCTCGCCCGTGACGTCCGCGTTTTGGTTTGTTGGGAAGATGGGTGTCCACCAAAAACAAAAACAAAAAGCTGGCAGCCGTTGGGGCTACAAGGTGTATCCGGTTTGGGAGGATTGTATCATCGCCATTTATGCTTTGGTTCTGGTAAGAATGCTAGCTTATAGAGTGCATGAAGATGGCTGATTAGGCTAGAGGGCCGATGCGGGCTCCGGTAGTCAGATGGTTTGGATGTTGATGCTCTGTGTGGCTTAGGTTTTTGCCGGAATCGTATTTGGCGTTGCTAAGGTATTTCAGGCACCAACGCAGTCACCAACATGCCAGTTTTCATGCGATTTCTGACATTCACAATCTCGGGTGCTGGTTTTCGGCGTCCATTTGAGGGCCTGTTCTTGCCTTCAATGAATGACCTGTATCACCATTGCGCTTTGCGTAAAACCAACGTAGCAATAATCAAAACAATCGATGCGAAGGGGAGGGAAAATGAAAGAAATGGGCTTAACGTTCCGACCATAAAGGTCTGATTTCCTCTGAGACGCACTATTCTACATCATAAGTTCAAAGACTTACAACAACTATGATGTGCCTACAACTCAGTATTCGTCGCCACCTCAGTCAAATAGTACAAAATCCAAACGAACACGTCCTTCCGAGACTGGATTAACTCCAATTCAGTCTTTTATAAATATTGAAATGGGGCGGTACCCTCCATTCTCAACATTCTCTTTTGCTCATTTTAGAAACTTAAATGGTATCTGAAAAAAAAAAAATTGTGGGTTTCATATGCTCATCAATTGATCGTTAAATGTCCGTGCGACTTTTTAAACTTATATTTGTGGTTAAACGAATAAAAATAGCTTAACTAATATTGTTGTAACTTATGAAGGTACTCAAACAACAGCCAAATGATGTGCGAAGAAAATGTTATTGCTTTAACGGAGACAAGCCTTAAATATATACATGAAAATGGCTTAGTCATCGGTTGAGCAGAGACAAACATGAGCCGATTTATATAATTATTCACTAATTTCTAACAATAATTTATTAATCGCTAACGGCATTTGTTTATAGTTGATGCTATTCTCGCTGTAGATTCTTGAAAAAAATGTACTGGATTTTATTTAGAAACTTTGTCGGATTGTTAGCGTAGATTGTGGTATTTAAGTCAAATGAGTTCATATAACTAGCCTGGTGAATAAAAGAAACTAGCTCAAATCATCAGTCAAATCCACCCTAACACAATGCATACTTCAGATACGCTAGGTACTTAACTTTGCGTCGTTGTTGCACCTTGATTTCATCTAAAGCTATTGTACAAGGCAGAGTCAAAAAGTAACCGCAATTTATTTTTTATTTACGTGTTATCATGATAATCATAAAAAGCCCTTTATTATATTTAAACATGGTCACATCCTCGCTCGACACATGTACGCAAACGCTTCACCCATGCATAGATGCCACAGGAAAAAAAAATCCTCTGGCTGACTCCGGAGCCAAGAATGCACCACCGCTTTCAGGTTATCAACAGTATCAAACTTCACAAAACAGAGTCTTCTTGAGGGGTCCGAATAGGTAAAAAACACTTGGTGCAAGGTCTGGCGAGTATGCAGGGTGCGGAATACACTTAAACCCCAGTCCTTTGATTTTTTTCTGCTGTCGTACGTGCCGTGTGGGGGCGCGCATTGTCGTGCTGCAGCAACACCCCTGAGCTGAGTAATCCGCGACGCTTTGAGCTGATTGCAAGCCTCAAGTGGTTCTCAAGCAGGTTGCAGTATGAGGCACTATTCACAGTAAGTCCCTTGGGCGTGGAATGTTTATTTATTGGGCCTTTATGGTCCCAAAAGACCGTCAGCATTACCTTGCCCACCGTAGGCGCTGTCTTGAACTTCTTCGACTTTGGTGACGTTGTGTGTCGCCACTGTTTGCTTGCTTGCTTTGTTTCTGGCTGGGCATAGTGTACCCAGCATTCATCACCGGTGACAATGCGTCGAAGAAAATAATCTCCCGCGGCTCCGTGGCGTCGCAGTGGCGTCTTACAAGCATCCACACGCCGCTCCTTAAGGTCCGGTGTAAGTACAGGGTGTCACAAAAAACATTTTATAGGGTTTTCTTCACCGCAAAAATAAACTAGGCATCGCCAAACGCTCATTCTCCGCCCAAAGATAGCGCTAGAGGTCACAACCAGACGCCAAAGTTTTACCACGATCCGATACTTTATTCAAACGTTATAAGTGATTTTCTGAAAATTTCAATGGGGCAAATGGAGCCAATTTTTGCCCGTTTTCGGTTTCTGGTGCCACAGAGCTCCATGTATTTGAAAACTTTGTCCGCCGCTATTTTTCCATAGAACTTTTCAGGAAAAGAACTTTTCAGGAAATTTGGGCATCTGGTTGTGACCTCTAGCTCTACCTTTGGGCGGAGAATGAGTTTATGTTTGTGAAAAAAAAAAAACTGTACTTTTTTTTGTGACACTCTGTAGTTTTGGTACCCACCAGGCGGATACTTTGTGGGTCTGCAGAATATCATGAATGATATGGTGCGTCGAGCCGTGACTAATATTCAATTGTTCTGCCACTTCATCGATGGTAACACGCTGGTTCCCGTGTATGAGCCGTTCCACAGCAGAGATTGTGTCCGGCGTCGTTGAAGTGTGAGCCCGGCGGGAGCGAGGTGCGTCCATCGAAATGGACGCTCCACTTTGAAACTTTTTGTGCGGCTCATACACCTGCCGAAGCGATACGCAGGCGTCTCCGCACTGCTTCAGCATCCTGCGATGAATATCCGCAGGTTTTTCGCCCTCTGCGCCTAAAATCGGATAACCGAGCGCTAGCTGCTCCTCCCTGGTGCATGCTAACAAGGGGGCGGCCATTTTGAAAGTGCTGTGGTCACGTGACATTTCTCATTAAGCCGCCAGGCCGGCGTGCACAGATCCCTCCTGTGGTAGGTCAAAACATATTTGCAGCGCAGCAGTCAATCACTAGATTTGATGTTCTCACGGCTAAATTGCCGTTACTTTTTGACTCTACCTCGTGCAGATAACTTCGCTTTAATTAAAGTGACATAAAGAAAACTCACTGTCTTTACTTTAGATAAGAAACGTCTGTATATCTTTATGTTTATACAATAAAAGCAACCTTTGACAAAAGAGCAAGCAAGCAATGTTTAGACAATAAAAGCCGTCCAAAAAAGCATCAAAAAGTTACATTTGTTTTATGGATTTTCAGACAAGTAGCTGCAAATATTGTCTGCTCGGAAATGGCGTTCTATCCAGGTAGCACGCCAGAGGAATGCCCAACTTGGGCAAAGGTCTGGCAAACATAAGGGCCCAACTTTGGCGCAGTTAGGTTTTTGCACCATGGCATTCATCAGTGCCAAAGTACGGTGCCTAACTATAGCCTTAGTTGGGCGATCCTAGGGCATGCCAAAGTTTGGCTCTTCTCTGGTACGCCAGAGGAGTGCCAAAGTTGGTGCCACACTTGAGCCATAACTGCCATAGTAAATCCTAATCTGGGGATTCGGGGCATGCCAAGGTTTGGCGTTTCTCTGGTCCGCCAGAGGAGCGCCAAAGTTGGTGCCATACCTGAGCCATAACTGCCATAGTAAATCCTAATCTGAGAATTCCGGGCATGCCAAGGTTTGGCGTTTCTCTGGTCCGCCAGAAGAGCGCCAAAGTTGGTGCCATACTTGAGCCATAACTGCCAAAGAAACGCCGAATTTGGGTATTTCGGACATGCCAATTTCGGCCTTTCTCTGGTCCGCCACAGTTCTGCCAAAGTAAGTGCCAGACTTGAGCCATAACTGCCAAAGCAACGCCTAATTTGGGTATTTCGGACATGCCAAGTTTGGCTTTTCTCTGGTCCGCCACAGTTCTGCCAAAGTAAGTGCCAGACTGGAACCCTAACTGCCAAAGCAACGCCTAATTTGGGTATTTCGGCCACGCCGAGTTTGGCTTTTCTCCGGTCCGCCACAGTGTTGCCAAAGTAAGTGCCAGACTTGAGCCATAACTGCCAAACCAACGCCTAATTTGGGTATTTCGGATATGCCAAGTTTGGCCTTTCTCTGGTGCTTCACAGTTCTGCCAAAGTAAGTGCCAGACTTGAGCCATAAATGCCGCAGTAAATCTTTATTTGGCGATTCGGGGCATGCCGAAGTTTTGCTCTTTTCTGACTATCCACTGAAGTTCCAAATAAGTGACAAAAGTGGCAAAGAAAGCCGAGAGGCCTGCCCAAGTTTGGAATATCTCTGGTGTGTCACAGAAGTGCTCGTTCACGCGCCCCAGAAGAGAATTAAATTAAACAAGCGTCTGAAACACGATGGTCAGATGTCATCACCTCCGTTCCCAAGCAGCACGGAAATACTTTGCAGTATCGTGCCAGTACCGGCCGAAAGTCGGTTCCAATATCGCTCAAATGTCCAGTTTTGCACCACCGCTTGATATCCGGCAGGTATTGCCGTACAGCTGTTTTGCCCCGGCCTAGTGTTCGCGCAATATTGTGCAAGTACTCTACGATGCGTCTGCTCCGTATTGGCCGAACGTCGTGCAAGTCTGTGTTGTGTACGACGTTGCATATCATTTGTAGCATATCAATAATATATACGGACAAACAAAATGTTTTTGATTGCTCCCAGAAGTTTATTAAACAACTATCATTACACACAATGTATTCTCGACATATTTACAAAGGTCACACTTTTCTGTAAAACGAAATGCAAATTATAAAATAGAATTAACACTGTCCCCATGCCAAGCAAAACTCATCACAAAACAAAACCGCGGAGACTCAGAGGAAAGCAGGACTACTATCAGAAGCATGCTTGCAGTGTACTTACTAATAAAAGAGCGATATCACGTAATCCTTGACGGATGCATAATCCAACTCAGGCACCCAACAAACACACTGAAGAAAGAAGGTTGCGCACATTCAACTGACGTCTCGTCGTCGGCGAAGAGCAGTTTTTGTCGAAGCGTGTCCAACAAACACATAACAAGAATTCCACGAACTCCGGTGAAAAAAATGGCTGTTACCAAACAAATTGGCATGGACGTATTCCGGCCGTTTACGACGAAAAAACAAGGCCGCGTCTGCAACGCACGAAAGCAACAGAACACTGAAGAGCGCATTTCGAAAACCGGACCTACGTGGCCCGCCTATTTCTGTAACTAGGCAAACGGCGAAAGCAACAGCCCCGGAGATCCCATCAGCGTGACAGAGAGAGTCACGTGAAAAACTTTTCGTCCAAATGTTTTTGTCCTACGCGTCCTACACAGAGAGGTCACGCGTTTCGCTCCTCCCTTTTGATTTGCTTAAAGCCGCTGTCGCGTTCGCTGACAGTCACAAGAAGACACAAAAGCAGGTGGGGAGGATTTGCAAAAGGCGAAGTCGAAGGGGCATCAACAACGCAGCTAAGCGCTGTCAGCATTTTCAACGCTTTAGAGTAAAAAAAAAAGAAAAAAACAAAAAAAAAACAAAGACAACTTTAAAAAAAAAAAAGAAGAAAAAAAACCTGCTGTACAGCCAAAGCTACAGGGGAGAGAGTGGGGGAAGAAAATCGGGAAGTGTTTGCTTGGAAGTAGGAAATGAAGATTAGGCTTTAGCGTTTTGGAGGTCGCCGTGTGTGCCGACCTTCAGGTTGTTGTTGTTCGGGAGGTCGGTTAGCTTTGCGAAAGTGATGGTCGTCTGGTTTTGCGTTTGAGTTCTTTTTTTCCCTTTCTCTCCCTTGTTTTCCCTTTCTCTTTTTCATTTGTCTGAAAGTCTATTTATTGGTGTGTTCATATCAATAAAATTCAGCTGAGTCTGAGATTTTGTTGTGTTTGTCCGTTTTTTTATCGTTCCCCATCTCAGGTTTTCCAAGATGTCGATTAATTACCAGCTCGCCTGCACTCTATCACTGCTTACTGCTCAACAGTAGGGAAATAAGGTACGGGGGAATCCCAGCCCTTCTCTGGAATGAAATGGAACGGAATGAAAGGAAAGGCCGCTTCTGCCGGTGACCTTGTCGCCTTGCCTAGTATGTCAGCGTTCGGCTTCCATTGTGGGCCTCAGAAAGATAATCTCCTTTCTTGAAAGCGAAATGGAAGGGGTGCTTATGTTTTTATGTTTTGTGGGCTTGTCGCCATCCGATAGGCCTCAATTATTTCTCTCCCGACTCGCTCGCAGTGGCCTTCCATGGCTGTCGCGCCGGCGAAATTAGGATCGCAGCCGATACATTTTCTCCCGTGAATGACGATCGGGTGCTGAGAATCCGAAGCAGCTCTTTCGGCGTCCATTTGATGTTTTCGGAGTCGGTCGTTGAGGCATCGCCCCATTTGCCCGATGTACCTGGCCCCGCAGGACAGGGGGATTGCGTACACTTTTTCCGCTTCCTCTCCTTCCCCCAAGATTTCCCCTTCCCGCACTCCCACGGAGCGGGCGGGCTTTGAGCTTGAAGCCGAAAATAAATGTTGTTGAAGTTGAAAGATTGTTCTGTCTGTATCGTCCCTTATGTGTCTCCACTTTCTAAATGTTTAAAAAGTACCAGCACGCTAAAAGAGTACAAGTTCCGGGATTTCATTTTAATTCCCCAAGTGTGATGCGGGAGCGGCGCACGGAGCCCCGCAGTGCTCAATCACAATGCAAGACACGCACAGAGCCACGCTCGCTTTTGCAATGGGCCGCCTAATAATGATATCTGTTGAGGAGACGTGCGCACATCAGTCTCGCGCAGCGCTAGCTCGATGGCACCACTTTCTGTAAAGGCGCATTCAGCGATTTGAGCAGTCGGGCGATGCAACAAAATTGCATAAAAAAAATAAATAATTAGATGGTCACTTTGGCGTGCGCGATGAGCGAGCCCAACGCCTTCGTTGGCGAGTCGCTTCTCAAAAAGTCTCGCTCCGAACGCCGTTGATTGGCTCAGCCTCTCCGCGACTAAATCGCATCGCAAAAAGTCGGGTCAGCAAGCGACTGCTCAAATTCCGTCGCTTTTTTCCCGCGATGGTCGCTTTTGCGATGAAAGTTATCGCACGACTAGATCGCATTGCCGGTGTGAACGCGCCTTAATGTTCATTCATTCATTCATTCATTTATTGATACTGTCAGCCCTTGCACAGGGCTATTACAGGGGTGGAAAAACAACAACAACAACAAACAAACATGTACGCTTTCATGCAAGCATACACAATAATTACAAGTATATTGAGATGCTTCGTAATTTCGGTAGTTTACGAAACAGATCACTTCGTAGTTTTGAAACATTTCTTTACACAAGCGATAGGGTTTTAATTTGTAGCACATACAACAATATCAGTGATACGCTCCAGAAATACATTTAGCGACATAGATGACACAGCGGAATCAGGTAACATATTCCAATCTTTGATAGCCCTCGGAAAAAAACTGTACTTAAAGCAATCGTTTTTAACAGATGGATTAGGAATGTACATGCTGTGACGATGTCTTGAGGATTCGGTCGAGCAAATTTCAAAGTACTCAGATTTCTTTATCTTTACGCAATTATGAATAATCTGAAAAAGAAACTTTAACCTTTCATATTTCGTTCTTGATTCAAATGTAGGAAGATTGGCAAGTTCACATAGTTTTGTGGGGGAATGAACGTGGCTATATTTATTATAGATAAACCTGGATGCGAGTCGCTGAATTTTCTCCAGCTTATTGCAATTTGTAACGGTATATGGGTCCCATACAATTTTAGAATAGTCGATGACGGGTCTTACCAGTGTCATATAAGCCAAGATTTTTATTTCAGGAGTTGCCATAGCGAGGTTTCGTCGAAGGCACCACAGTGCTTTATTAGCTTTGATGCATACGTTATCAATGTGAGTGTTCCATTTTAGATCAGGAGTAAATATTAAGCCTAAGTATTTATGTTCTTTCACTCTCTCAAGCTCAGTGCCCGCAATGCAATAATTATAAGCCAAAACATTTTTTTTTCTCGTAATAGACATGAAGACTGATTTTTCAGGGTTTAGCACCATTTGCCAATTGTTACACCACTTCTTAATTTTTTCTAAGTTACAGTTTAATTCGATTTGATCGTCTGATGTTTCAATTTTATTGTAAATCACACAATCGTCGGCGAATAGTCTGATTGGGACTGAGATGTCATTGCGCAGATCGTTAATAAAAATCAAAAATAAAAGAGGACCCAAGACACTGCCCTGGGGTACGCCTGAAACAACTGGAGACATGGTGGATTTGCTTCCCCCAACTTTAACATACTGTTTCCGTGATGAAAGATAAGAGGAAAACCACTTCGTGATGGCTGGATTTTTAAAGACAGCACTGATTTTCAATAACAATTTTGGGTGAGTTGCTTTGTCGAAGGCCTTTGCGAAATCCAGAAATACTATATCAGTTTGACCACGACAGTTTATCCTTTGAGAGAGATCATGAACAGTTTCTATGAGCTGGGTGGTTGTGGAAAGACCTCTGCGGAAGCCATGCTGCGATTTAAATAATATGTCATAACTTTCAAGGTAAGCCAGTAGATGTTTAGATATGATATGCTCAAGAAGCTTAGAGCATGTACTAGTAAGGGAAATGGGGCGAAAGTTACAGACGTCATTAACACTACCACTCTTGTGGACGGGTATAATTTTTGCTATTTTCCACGCGCTGGGAAAAGAACCGCTACTCATAGACAATCTAAAGATGATAGTAAGGTATTTAGAAACCCACTCAGCATACCTTTTTAAAAATTCATTTGGAATTTCGTCTGGACCTGGGCTCTTTTTTGTGTCGATGTTAAGTAGAAGGTTAAAAACTCCTTGCTCACTTATATCTAAATCATTGATGGGAGGATTGTTAAAGGAATCACTAAAGCTTGGCAAATTTCCATCATCGTTGGTAAAGACGGATGAAAAAAAGTGCTAAAATTTTCAACACTCTGCTTTTCATTTTTTGGGTCAGAGTCACGCTGCTGGGACTTAGCCGAAGGGTTGACGTACCGCCAGAACTTCTTAGGTGCCTCGCTAAGGAATTTTTTAAGTGTTATATTGTAAAACTTTTCTTTAGACTCTCTAATTAGACGCCTCAGCTCCCGACTCAATCTCTGAATGCAAGTTTTATTTTCCACACCTGTACCATGCGAACTCGCTCGTTTCCGCTTCAATTGTCGTTTTGCATGAATTATTTCCCTTGTAATCCAAGGATTTTTGTTCCTGATTTTTTTAGGGCGCTTTGGTATGAATCGCTCAATACACCGTAAAGTCATGCTTGAAAAATAGTCCCATAACGTGTCTGGGCTAGCATTTGATTGATAAAGAAACATAAAATCATCAAACGATTGTTCAAGGCAATCAAGTACGCTTACATCATCAGCATTTCTAAAATCCAAAAACATCTTTCGTGAATGATTGTGCGATTTTTCTGGGGTAACATTCAATGAGACGAGTACCAACCTATGATCAGATAGGCCTTCTTCGGTTTCACATTTCGAAAAAGATGGTTTCAAACTTTCGGAAACAAAAACCAGATCTAAAATTGTTGACGTTGTTGAACATACCCTAGTGTAATCTGTTACCACCTGGGATAAGTTATAGCAAAATACAAGTTCTAATAATTGATCACAACTAGCTACTTCCGCCGTTCCATGAGAATATGATGACCAGTCAATCCCAGGTAAATTAAGATCTCCCAGTAACAATATGTTGTCTCCGTAACGTAAATGTGAATCCATGTAGCCTCTTAGTTTTAACATCATTTCAACTGGCGAATTTGGGGCTCGGTACACGCCACCAATATATACTGTACGGTTATTCAATTGTATCTTGATCCATAATGCTTCCACATCCCGCACTTCCTCAAGGACATCAAATTTTATGTTATTTTTAATCATAATAGCAACTCCGCCACCTCTTCCTTCTCTATCTTTTCTTACCATTGAATAGTTCGGAGGAGTAACCTCAGAGTTTAGTATGTTTTCATGAAGCCATGTCTCGGTAATTACAGCCACTGCAGGATCGTGTTCTAGCATTATGCTTTCGAGCGCGTCAACCTTGTTTGCAATACTTCTGGCGTTTACGTTTAATATTTTAAAACATGCTGAATCATTTTGTTTTAGTCACTCGTTATTTGCTTCCGGAGGAACGTGACACTTGTATCTCTCATTGCTAACTTCATTCCAGGCGTACAGAACATTGTTAAGCCACAGTTTATCAAAGACCAGATTGACTTTGGCACCGTTTTTCCTCTCCTCTGCGGTTGAATTCCACAGGTTCTTTCGAAGCTCAACAACCCTCTTAGAATAGTCTTCATTGATGCTAATTTTTGTACCTTTAAGCTTGACGCAGTTTTTCATGATAGCCATTTTCTCTTTAAAATCTGCAACTGTAAGTATTACAGGGCGATCTCTACCAGTCATCTTTTTTCCAAGTCGATGTATACGTTGGATAGAGTTCAGTTTTTGATTTAGTATAGTGTCAAACACCTCATTGTTGATTTTTCTCATTAGTACATCCTCGTTTTCAGAAGCCTCTTCTTTAATTCCCCTTACGATAGGGTTATTTCGTCGTGAACGATTTTCTAAGTCATCAATTTGTTTTACAAGAGTATTCATTTCGACATCATAGCCACTAACAAAGTTTTCAAGTTTAGCAAGCCTGTTCTCAGTTTCACCTACGCTCTCAAGTTTTTTTTCTATCGCAAGTAGCCTGTTTTGCATTTGTAGCATACTTTCTTCCGACGAAGTCTGTTTTACTTGTACCTCAGTAATTTTAGCAAGGATCTCCTTTTGTGTCCGAATCATATCATTAAACATTTCTTGCGTAATAGGCCCTGGGTTTTCCTCCACATCTCCAGCTAGTATGAGCAACAGGCCTGCTACGGAGAAACAATCGCGTACACAAGCAGCAATTGTGTGTGGACACGGCAACACAATCAAACAGAGGTAATCGCTGTGAAAAACATGTTTTCTATCACCAACCTGCATGAGTAGTGGTACATTAGGCGACATCATCACGGCTGGGTTGCCGTGTCCACTGACGCATAGAGAAATATAGTACTACGTAAAGAGCGGACACTTCCATAGGCCCCAGCGGCCCAATTTAGTGTCAGCCAGCGCACCCAGCGGCCAGTATAGTCCCTCGTTGAGTGTTGAATGGATGGATACACGCAGTAACCGCTGGCCAGATGAATGAATGGATTCAAGGCGAATTCTGGCGGTATTTTTGTATCGGGCAGTAGCATGCGCCCTCTAGTTTAACGAGTCAGTGTTATTGTACCTAGCATGGTTTTTGTTTAAAATAGAATTGTTTTATAAGCATACCTTAATTGTACTGCAGAAGAAAAGTCATCTAGCGCTACATATAATTCAAACTGACCGCACACCGAAAAGGATATTTTCACATTTGTGCTAACTCTCTTGAAGGGACGACACCAGGGATTGACACACAAAAGTATTTATTTTTGTAACTATGACAAGCAAAACAAACATCAACTCTGAAGACAAGGAGTTATGTATGTTATTCATACATTACAAAAATAACAATACACATGCAACATGTATGAATAACGCGTCAACAGTTGTACACTGGAAAAACGTACTGTATTACAGCGAGACTTACGGCGACAAATGCAATATGATGGAGGGCATTTAAAAAGTTACCGCGGTTACCGTCCAAGTTCCATGAAAGGCGCTTGCACATATGACCATGTGCTGAAAGGCGCTTGCACATACGACTGGCCCAGTCGTTTCTAAATTCAGTGACCGAATGCTAATGTCCGTCAACAAAGAAACTACAGTCACAATACTTCTTAGATATACCGTATACCTTGACCGCAACGGAAGAATGACTAGAAACCCGCACGAGACAACAAGCCGCGGAACCAACTCAACCCACACATGCCCACACAACGAGGCAAGAGACACAGACCAAGCAGCCGAAGTATCCGCCCTCCGTCGAGTTCACGACTCCGAAGCCAACCGTCGTGCCGCAGCCATAGCCACAGCCGTTGAAGTCGTTTTTGAAAGCTTTTAAAGTTCATAATAATTTTAAAAGTTTACTCTATACAATGAAGTTATTTATTAATATTATATATCTGACAAAGGTTCAAAATAAGTGGCACTGTTGCGCCTACTAACGGCCAGTAGAGTCCCTAACTCCTGGGCCGCGAAACGGCTTGAGTGGCCACTCTTTACGTAGTACTATATTTCTCTATGACTGACGCCCGCAGCCGCTTGCGTTTCCTTTATAGGCAGTGGTGGCGCTGCTTCTTGAAGTTCTTTTGACGTCATCGTGCCCGTGAAGGGTGCGCTGTAGATGTTGGCCACGTGGAGCAACTGCAGATGAGCGATGTCAGCGTGATATCCGATAAGCGATGAAGACGACGTTTGGCCCGAAGCGATGAGTAGGCACAAAGTGCAAACCTGCATGAGTAGTGGTACATTAGGCGACATCATCACGGCTGGGTTGCCGTGTCCACTGACGCCCGCAGCCGCTTGCGTTTCCTTTATAGGCAGTGGTGGCGCTGCTTCTTGAAGTTCTTTTGACGTCATCGTGCCCGTGAAGGGTGCGCTGTAGATGTTGGCCACGTGGAGCAACTGCAGATGAGCGATGTCAGCGTGATATCCGATAAGCGATGAAGACGACGTTTGGCCCGAAGCGATGAGTAGGCACAAAGTGCAAACCTGCATGAGTAGTGGTACATTAGGCGACATCATCACGGCTGGGTTGCCGTGTCCACTCGAACCAGTCTCACGGCGCGTCCCGATATTGGCGTCTGTACCGACGCGCGAGTACAACATCCGGCACAATTTGCGTTTGGAAAGCCTGGTCCAGCCGCGTCAAAACACTCAGACAACCTTTGGACTGAAGAAATCAAGAGACACCCAAAATAGGATAAAGTGGCCAGCCGAATAAAACTTGATTTCTATTTAATTAAGATGAAGACCACCCGCGTACATCAAATACCTCATCAGCCGAACTCCAAGGCAGCAAGCCTAGTTCTGGCACTTGTTTGGCAACTTTGGCCAGTAGCTGCCAGATGACAGCCGAACTATCGGGAAGCGACGCCTAACTTTGGCACTTGTTTGGCCACTTTGGCCCGTAGCTGCCAGATGAGAGCCGAACTATCGGGAAGCGAAGCCTAACTTTGGCACTTGTTTGGCAACTTTGGCCCGTAGCTGCCAGATGGCAGCCGAACTATCGGGAAGCGAAGCCTAACTTTGGCACTTGTTTGGCAGCTTTGGCCCGTAGCTGCCAGATGACAGCCGAACTATCGGGAAGCGAAGCCTAACTTTGGCACTCGTTTGGCCACTTGGGCCCAAATATGCCAGACGTCAACCGAACTACAAGGTAGTAAGCCTAACTCTGGCACATCTGTGGCAATTTTGGCCCAAGGTGCCAGATGACAGCTGAACTATCAAAAAGTGAAGCCTAACTTTGGCATTACTTTGGCGAGTTTGGCCCGAAAATGCCGAATATCTGCCGAACTACCGGGCAGTAAGCCTAACTCTGGCATTTGTTAGGCGATTTAGGCCCAAAGATGCCAGATGACAGCCGAACTACCAGGGAGTGAAGCCTAAGTTTGGCACTTGTTTGGCGAATTAGGGCCAAAATACCCAGACTGTTGCCAAGGGTGGTCAGGTTTGGCTCGGCTTTGGCTTCTTCGGGCTTTTCAATGCCCTAAACTCCCAGACAAAAGCCAAGTTTTGGCCCAGAACTCGTTGCTACCTGGGTATATATGACGGCGTAGTTTGGTCATTGTAGAACGACAAATAACATACATTATTTAACACAAATTAGCAGAGCCATGCGTGGATAACAGTTTGATCACTCGCATCTAATCCTTATCACCAGACTTTGTATCCACACTCGGACAGCATCCGTAATGGTCTTATATTATTGAAACCACATCCGATCTGCATGCGCATACTTTGTATGCGCATCCTAACCGATTTCACAAAATTTGGAACCGCATCCAACCCCCAATTCGCGTATTGAATTTAAATATTAAAATCAAGAGTGAAAAAAAAAAAAAACATCGGGATGGTATTTTATAAGCCATTTGCTTATCTTTGCCCAGCGCTACGAGTAAAAATACGGCGAAAACATTTTTTTTTTGTATTTTGTTTTATTATACTAATATATAAAGGCCCGTTCACACTCTTGCGACCTCTTAAACCTGGTTTCCTTAAAACTTGAGCGGCGTCGGCGTCGGCGTCGGCGTAACCGCGCGGTGCATGATGGGTAAATTTCCCCGCTAAATTTAGCGGAACATTTTTCCCGCTAAATCTAGCGGAAAATTTTCCCCGCTAAATCTAGCGGAAAATTTTCCCCGCTAAATCTAGCGAAAAATTTTCCCCGCTAAATCTAGCGGAAAAATTTCCCCGCTAAATTTAGCGGAAAATTTTCCCCGCTAAATCTAGCGGAAAATTTTCCCCGCTAAATTTAGCGGAAAATTTTCCCCGCTAAATCTAGCGGAAAATTTTCCCCGCTAAATCTAGCGGAAAATTTTCCCCGCTAAATTTAGCGGAAAATTTTCACCCCCCCCTCGAGGTCACGTGACCCCAGGCCCCGTGACCCCCCCCCCCCCCGAGGTCACGTGAGCCCCCTTGTCACGTGACCCCCCCCCCCCCCGTGCCTTCCCCTCCTCCTCAAGAGCTGCGCTCTAACCCGGCGTTACAGGGAGTTGTAAACGGCTTTAATTTTTTTATTTCTCTCGCGCATTATCCTTTCTTTCTTGGCTCGGAAAACTTTTGTCAATGTTATACACGATCCTTTCTCATAGATACTACGCACATTTGACCTCTGAAATCCCGCAAAACCTTCGCTCTTGTGAAATGTAGTTCCAGGGTCACCGCATAGATGGCGGCACAATGCCAGTGTGTTCCCTCGTTCTAAAAAAAATTTAAGAAGTTTTAAGAGATCTCGTCTCTCTCAGTCGTACTCGGTCGCAAGAGTGTGAACGGGCCTTAAGGGAGCATCCTTTCAGAGACACTTCACGTCGCTGGAAAGATAATCGCAGTTAAGACAACGTCTTGGGAGTCTACGACACTCTGCTGCGAGAAAGCGCGCTCAAACAAAAGGTATTTTTAACATTATTTTTCCTTTTTGCTTTGAAACATACTTTCTAAAAAATGCACGTATTTCCTAAAATTAAAAATTTGCAAGGGACATATAATAAAATTGTTTAATTTTATTTACATTAAAAAAATTGGAGAGAAAAAATGGTCACTCATTGGGGCAGAGTAGTACCCGTATGTACATTGTAAGACGTGAGTATACCACTGGAAACATATCACAGTATTGAATAATGGCAACACCTCCAATCGGTTTCAGTTTTAAACACGAACATGTAATTGTGTGCTCTAAACCACATAATGAGCAAAAACTGGTAAACTGTCGAAATAAAAATTAGTCGGTGCATACGTGCTGCATAAAGTACGCGTGAGTGGCACAAGAAATGAGAGGGGATGCTGGTTCACACAGTTGCATTGAACCGCGTTAATACCGCTTGCGTCGAGCTGTTGCTATGGCGACCCTTACGAGGGGTTAATGGGGAGGCGCTGTGCTGCACGAGGGAACGCAGCGCAACGCATACGACGCAACTGAGCGAAAGAGCGTTTAAAAGGACACTGAAAGGTCAAAATCATATTTTCTTTTTTTTTTTTTATTATCCGAAACGATTGAAAACGATGCCTATACATTACCCTCAAAGTTCGAAACTTCGGAGCTCGGTATTTCTGAAAAGAAAAAAAAAAATTCCAAAAGCCGATTTTGAAGTTCCCACGCGATCCGCGCCAGTGCAGTGACGTCAAAGATTGAATCGTCCTGCAACTCGAGTTTCTCTCACGTTTCCGAACCGTCCTGATCCGAAGTGTCGTGTTCCCCCGCGTCCCTCAATCAAACGCTCTTCTCCGTGCCTGCCACCTATCGCTGTGAGCACCCGACGCTTCACTTTCGAGTTTGAAGTTACTTTTAGGGCCTTTCAGCGATCTCAAATTCTTTAAAACGGTGTGAGATCGAAGAGAACGCGCAGTGGTACTTTTGTGAGCGAGGAGAGGGGCCACGTCGCGCCGGTTGTGCGTGAAAGGCTGCCCCGGCGGAGTCACAACCGAAACTACGGTACCCATGGACACCAAACCCAGTTGTTTTGACCGTTCGTCCATTTCCTTTTCGAAGTATGACCGGTCGTCGGGCACCTAAAAAGAGAACTTCGTCCGATTCCCCTAGTTTTTGATCATACTCTGTGCTACAAGTGCCGAGCGCCGTCAGGTCCACCATGTTTTCCGAGAAAAGATAAAACGCCAGGAGGCGACATCACCCCGGACTTTGATTTTCGGCTATTTGAAAAAGAATGGCCGTAGCGCGTTCGCAATTCCGCTAAAGAAAAAGCAAAAAAAGAGCCTGTTTTACAGTCGCTGTTATTAAATAATATTTAAATGCCGCTTACAAAGCTTCTAAATTTCATATTTTTGTCGTCACAAACAAAAAGAAGCGAGAACAGAGACAGAGAAGGGCGCCGAAAATAAAAGGCGGCACGCGCCCGTGAGACTTTATTTTTTTTTCTTGCGTTCTGGTTTTTTTTTTGTGTCTTTATGACTATAACTTGCATCGTTTTAGACAACAAAACAAAAATCGTTCAGCCTTTCCACTTTGGCGAAGAAGGAAGAGCAGCGGAGCTGTACTATGAACCGCCGTCGCGCTCATAGATGGTGGTAGCTGTCCAGACGGTTGTGTCGAGATTTATTTGTCCACGGACACGAAACTGGGGAGACTAGCCCTTAACAGCTTCGCTGGACAAAAAACAAAATACGACCTTTGGGGTGTCAGTGCCGGTTTAACGCTTCGCCGAGTCCCGCGCGAGAGTCTCGTGGACTGCCCGTGCAGCAGGGCACGGGAGCTCGGCCGCTCGGCCACGTTGTCCGGAGCGATGAGCGAGGATTGGGGAAACCCGGCTGCCGGAGCTGCGTCTATCGCCGTTTCCAACAGACAGGAGCGCGTCGCGTTGAAGCGAGCAAATAAGCAAGCCAGCAGAAAAGAAAGGACGCGCGTGCGCACTGCTGCAATTCCCCCGCAAAAAAAAAAAAAAGAAGAGAATTCTAAGCCAAAAAAAAAGAACAGGCACACACGTTGCGGGGGGGCGGGGTGGGGGGGGGGGGGAAGGAGGCTTTTTCAACTGTCTTGCGTCTTGTACTTTCTGGATTTTCTTGATCCGAAGAACGTTTTCCGCTCTTTCCCTTCCAATTGATGCCTCTACATTGGTGCCCCTGCAACATTTTTTTTTTTTTTTGGGGGGGGGGGGGGGGAAGGGGGGAGAAGAGCATTTTTGACGAGAAAGAACGTTTTAAAGCGATCTTTTGTAAGAATCAAGTCTTTCTTGGCGTGAAGAACACTTTTTCCCCGATTGGCACCTTTACTCTAAGACAGTAATTTGCTCCCTTCAAAAATATTCAATGATGCACTTAATGGTATCATTCACTTATTCACTCTACGCTCTGCAATTGCACACGTTTATGGGCCGCCTGGAATAAAAATTCCCATCCGTACACGCGGCTATCCGTATTTGATCCGCATCCGCAGCCCCTGGGGCATTCGCGTCCAATCCGCAATCCGCGAAATCTAATACATTTTTATCCGCACCCACCAGTTCGCTACGGATAACCGCGGATATGCAGGGTTCTACCCATAAGGCAGCACCCTGACTTCGCAGATGCGTTCAGGGGCAACCCCGGCCCATGTGGAACTCTGCAGAAGTAGAAGTTGATCTCATTTTCACTCTATCTGCAGCGCCAACTTCCATTTCACGAGTTTACAAACGTTTGTGCCGAATTGCGTTTATTTCAATGACCATACAGGTTTTTGGCATGTGTGAAAACAATTCACAGCCCTTTCTCGGACACCGAGGGAAGAGGAAAGCATACGATTAAAGACGTCACAGACATGCCGAGCTTGAACGCAAGTATTCCCCCCGGCACTACGGGTGACGCAGTTGGAGCGAGAGGCGCGTTGACAAGACACCATGGATGCAGCTGGACCTAGAGCGAAATCAGTGTGGCAGCTGGTCAACTTCGCGGTAGCTGCCATTTTTGAAACATTGTTTTCAAACAGCTTACTGGAACGCTTTGCTTTTTTTTTTTTTTTTAGGTCAAGGGCTCGATACTAGAAGCAGGAAATATTTTCTCACGACAAGCCTCCCCTGCACTTTTGCCCTGAGCGAGATAATTCATGGATCCCGCACGAAACATTGCGCGGCACCGCTTCTGGTACTTTTCCGAGTTCCAAGTTCATCCACCAGCAGGCAAAATATATCTTGCAATTAGTTAAGCGGTTGAAAAAGTCTGGCTCGGTTGATCCATGCAGCGGACAGTGCCGGCCCTACACCATCAAGCGCCCTGTGCAAACTCCGACCGTGGCGCCCCCCTCCCCCATCTCCCTCTTTATACGCCCCTAGCTATCGACATCACGCTGTTCGTAATCATGTAAGTATGGCCCACCGTGGTATGCTCCAACACGAGCATTTTGTCAGACGAAAACCGTATCCCAAAAATGAACGACGATCGAGCATATAGCGTCCTGTCGGGCGCCATATTCAAATAAATCAGAAAAGAAAGTTCAAAAGGGGGGCACGGCGGCGCCCCCCTTTTAACGGCGGCCTCGGCGACCGCCCAGGTCGCCCACCCCTATGGCCGGCCCTGACAGCGGACACAGGAAGTACTAGTTCTGCCAAGAAAGCATCGGTGCCTCTAAGAAATTATAATTTACTACTACAGTCGTTATTTCGTTATTGTTATTTATTCGAACATTTGTTGAATTGTGAGCACGATGGCTACGATATTGCGTCAGATTTTAGTAATGAGGAAGCTAGGATACACACTGCACTCTAAGAAAAGAATCCGTTCTTGAAAGGCTCTTTGACGCCTCATAAACTCTTTGGCTCGTAAAGAACGGCTTCACCCCGAGCACTAACGCCCCCTGGTGCACGAGAAAGGCAACTGGGCGATAAAGAACTCCTTGGCATCAAAACATGAGCATAAAAAAAAACAAAAAAAAACAGTATAGGTTGTTTTTTTTTACAAAGAACCCCATTAGGGGTGTTTAAAAAACTTTTTAGGTTTCAAATATGGACAAGGTGATGAACCCCTGAGAGTTAGTATACGACCAGATTTCTTTTAGAGCGTGGAAGAGCACACGCGAGGGAAAGATTTCACTACTCTCTTAAGTATGAGCTAAAATGGGCAATAAAAAGTCAACTCGCGGTTGTTTCTTAGTGTTATTGTTGTCCCTTTATTTGTTTTTCATCCTAGATTAAATCGTGCTGGTCATCATAAAAAAATTTAAAAAAAATTCCACGATGGTCACGAACGATGGCAATGAAGACACATTCCAAAAAGCCTTTGTTATGTTTGGCACCGTAGACGGAAACGGTGGCCAACGACGCCGGGGGCCCGACAACGGCCATCACACCGATTGCACTCAAAGACATGCTTTTAATTTCCAAAACAAACATAAAGAAATCGATTTTGTAAAATCCTTTGTGCGGACGGCAAGGAACAACGAGGTGTTGCGTGACCTGAGTTTCATGATCGAAATATTCTTTCGGCAGAAACAGGAAATGAACAACTTTTCCTGATGTTTGTCACCACTGAGTAGGCGTCGCTAAAAATGCCTGCACGTTTGTCAAAAAAAAAAAAATCGAATGAAAATAAACAATAGTTTGAGGTTTAGTTTTATGGAAGCTTAGAAAGTATAGCCCAGGTTCAGGAATTAAGTATTAGGGTCGATATTTAATTCCGGATAGACGTTGTAAAAGCACTATTTATCTGGCAATTATTTCAACATGTTCGTCAACACGGCTATTATGTGAAACCAATGTATTTGAGAGGGTTTTATTTAGGGTTAATGTATAGCTCAGCACTCGCCACGTTATGTGGAGAGGTATAGATATCAAAACGTGTTGTTTTTGGCAGTTCCATCCGCCCGTGAATTCAGCGGATACTGATTCATAATATAAAATGACATCGTCCTATAATAAAGCGGAGATGAAAAAAACAAAACAAAGTAATTTCGAAGCACTAATATGTTGTAACTTAAGCATATATTCAGTGCTAGAGCATGGCCACATCTACGGGTTCATTTACATCAGCGCTAAATATGTACTAAAAATCGAAAGACATTTGGAAAGAAAACAAGTTGCTATCTGGAGCTTCCAGCGGACACGGTGGGTAGTGATCCTCTTTGTTTCATGGCGTCGTCGAATGCAGTCAGCGCGTGGCACCAATATAGCGGCAATTAGGCATACCTTTCTACTTTTCTATCCTAAATGTCAGAGAAAAGCCACATCACATCTGGCAGTTAGCCCCACGCACTGTCTTCTTGTTTGCTCTGGAGACTGCGTCGCGTTTCCCAATTGTCGGCGTGACATGTCACAGAAGGTCCCAAGGCTCTCCGCATTTGTCTTCATAAGCATCCGGCTGGCCATCGACCTCGACCGCTGGAATTCCCGTCTGCCTGCCGTGTTTTGTCATCATGCCTCCAAGCATAATTGCTCCGCAACATGATGCGGAGCAAATATACTTGGAGGCAACTATGCTCATGCATGACCATGGTTGACGGGACGAATAGCTCACTAATTGAACACACTTAATACACACTTAATTTATTTATACATTCATGATGTCATCTTATTCATTAATATTCGGAGCAATTCGTAGACTTCTCAATAACTAAGAGGTGTCTATTCTAAGTCGAGTGAAATTTATATGAAAGTTAACGACACTTGGGAACTTGTGAAATTTTTCTAGATATGCCTTATTGGTTGCATTTTAGATAACCCTTGTGAAAACTTCTTTTGAATGAGAAACGTTTTGTGCCAAATAACGCATATGATCAAATGAAATCATATAAGAACCATACGACAGTTTATAAAAAGTTATAAGGAACTGGTAAGAAATATCTTATAACTTACAAAATCTTATATTTTTCATGTTCTTATACGGGTTTTGTTAGGTCTTATTTGGTTATATACGTTTATTAGATCAAGAAAATTATTATACATATAAGATTGTTCACCAAGGAATTGCTTATGTGTAACATCACATACCTGAAACGGCAGAACTGAAAACGTACCGCGTCGAATACCCTTGTTGCACGGACATACTTAACCGCAGTTAACTCGGTTTTAAGTGCTGTTACGTGGCATTACAGTTACCGCACTATACTCTCGGATAGCTATTTCAGAAGATGTTAAGAGCGCGCCTGGCACTGCTTTGATGGATACTTAAGACGCTTAAGCGTAGGTGTGCCCATAGCTTTGACTGCATAGCCACAAAATGTCCTCAAGTATCGTGTGCAAACTCGGGCTTAGCGTAACGTAGTTAATTGTGCTCGTGTAACAAGGGTATAAAATGATTAACACGGAGTACTATGCCGCTCTTCGGCCTTCACGTATTTCAGTAGATCGCGGTGATTTGAAATATAATGAACAAATAATCTCTTCTAAAAGCTACACTCCTCACTTTGATTTCCTAATGCGAAATTATGTCTTTGCTTCATCCTTCGTGAAGTGAAAAATAATAACCACGAAATATATTAGTTATGCTGCATACGTTTACGTGATAAACTGATTTTATCCGAAAATTAAACTAAACGAACTTGTCATTGTTTTTCCGTAGTCCTCTCCCTCTTTGCTCATTTGCTGTTCTTCGCCTGCTTTAACTGCAAATCTGATGTATGTCAACAGTTGTTGATTTGACAAAGAATAAATATTCTGCTGAAAGAATTGCAAATTTGTAGATTTTGAAATTTACAATTTGTTTGCAATTTTACAAAATTAGAGAATTTTCGCTGAAGAAAAGTTGAAACAAATGTGCTGACGTGCTAAGAGTGGATGCGACTTTAACACTTTTAATAGGAAAGGCGTTTTGCATCGGCTTCGTCTATATAGTCACATTTGTTACGCAACACTGTTTAATTAATCTTAACGTAGGACTCCGAACCTATCATTAAGCTCCGATCGATCAATATGCCCGTCGTCCAACTAGCTCAACTCATCTCAGTAGTAAGTTACCTGAGTAACCTTGTTCATGATAGAGCCAATACCTATAAAATGTTAGCGTATAATGACAGAAGCGAAAACGTAAGTGAGTTTGGCTCCATAGAAAGCAGATATGTTCAATCCACGCGGCTAAGCCCTAACTTTAGAATTACCTTGATTAGAGCCGCCGTGACTAAGGTACCGTACGGACCTGAAAGCCGAGCTTCAAGGATTAATTATCCCTCCATATTTCCTAAGTAAAGTACTACTGGGAAACCCGTATCTGAGATGGAAACTTAATTATGTACTTCATACTTTGGCGTGCTGCGTATTACGAGATGCCTCCCTAATTGCAACCCCGACTCCAACGCGAACGGACTACGTGGTCCGCAAGCACTCGCACAGTGCTGCTCATTACCACCAGAGATAAGACAAGTTAAAAGGTAAACAAAAACATGTGCCAGAATTAACTGTACAGGTTGGTTTTATATGTTTTGTGTGTGTGTGTGGGCACGTGTGTGTGCGTGTGTGTGCGTGTGTGTTTCGCTTCTTGGCAGAAGAAACCAACCAGGTCTAAGCTCGAGTCGCAGTTGGCTCTGGGTAGGTGGGGCGTTCCTCCCGTTCGTCTTCAGAGAACTCTCGCACTAATTAGTGGATCGATTTCGGCCAGCAAAGGCTAGACACGTAGGCCACTGCGACAGCGACCAAACAAAAAGGTATAATAAAAACAAGCAACAAAAAACCAGGAAAAGCAAAAAGGTGGGTGCTGTGATAGTGAACGCAAATAGAGACTAACGGTCCCGTGGCCATGTCCCAGGGTGTCGCATGTGGCACTTGGTTGTTGTGTACCTGGATACACAATGAGATATTTACGAATGGTGCCAATGCTTGACCTCTCCGTGTGCCTGTCCCTTTGCGTCACCGCGTGGGCAAAGGTCAGGGTTTATAATAGGGTTGCAACGGAATCCATGGGGACGAAAAAACAATATGAGTGATGGTCGGGGAGGGGTGCGGAAGAGATTTAAAAAAGGAGAGTAAATTACAAAGTGAAATAGGGAAAGGAGGAAAGGTTCGAGAGTAAAAAGAAAAGAAAATGGGAATGGCGGCACGGTGCTTCCACTTTACGTTGCACGTTTGTGCAGCTATTACGAGTTTCTAATAACCCGCGGAAGCGAAAGCAAGCGGCTTACGCACGCAAGAAAATACCGTGCTCGACATTGCGCATGCGCCGCATGTTAGTGTAGGTACACATGGTAAGTACGTACAAATAGCGTATGCTATTTTGTTTTTGTTTAGAGTGCGGAAGTTAAAAAGAAACTAAAGCGGTTCTGTATTTGAGAAAACAAAAAAAAAACACTTAATTTGTATTTATTTGGCCTCCAGGATTACGAATGTCAAATATATATTTCATATTGATGCGCCAAGTAGCCACAACAGCGCTTTAAAAACCGCGCTGAAGCTCCTCTTTCCAGTCGTGTTCGGTGCGAGATGGGAATCATGATGCATTTTACAGAGATCTCAACATTTTCGCGCTACTACCCGAGCAGTCAAAAGCGCCGCACGCGTTCCCTCACAAGCAACACGCGCAAAGCAGCTAAAACCTCTCGGTATGACGTCACACCCAGATGTTGGTTTTTCGATTTTTCTCGGGTATATTTTTACGTTCGGTGCAAATGTTTGTGATATTCGAATTCAAAGGACAAAAATACGCTTTAATCCACCTCTAACTCGTTTTTTTAAATGCGATAGCGTTATTAAGCTACTCATCTCAAATTGCTGTCTAGGAATCTGGCCTCTAATGTAGTATGGAGAGGGGGAGGGGGTTTCTGGTTCCCCGCCAAATTTAGCGGAAAATTGACGTCGTGGGACCTATGCACCCATTCAGGTTCCCCCTTCTAAATTTAGCGGGGAATCTTGTGGGCAACCTGGGGATTTAAGGCGTTTGGCCCAGGTTGCCCCTCCGACAATTTTGAATGGTCATTTGCAGCGCGAGGGGGCCAAGGGCAACTGGCCACGCGAGCGGCACTCCGCCGCTGATAAAGGGCCGTCGCAGCGGATGCGCGGAGGCTTTTGGGGATCCCAGCGCGGGCGATAGCGGCCATTAAATGTTTACGTGTTGTTGAACTGGTGTGCTGTGTCATTCCCCGAGACGGGTAGCAGCAAGGGGAGTTCCACAACCTGAATTGGTGCATATGTCACGTGGCAAATGCTATCGCAATTCATAGGCAACCAACAATGGTGGTTTCTGCAATTTTTTTTTCAAAACCTTTTTTAGTTTTTTTTTTTTTTTTTAAGCACGCATCGGTGTATTTTCGTTCTGTACATCAGCAGTTTGCGGACGTTCGCGCAACGTTTCAGTTTAGTGTACTAATAGTCTTTTTGCGGCAATACACCCCGCACCGCCCCACAATATGCTTGCGTTGGCGTAAAAACTAGTGTCACTGGATAGGACTTCAGAGTACAGCAATCAAAACAAAAGTGTGGCAACGTTGCGCAAAATAACCAAATCGTCCAGCGCCCGAAACGACTAGCTGTGTTGCTGTGTGAAGCGAGCGGCTTATGTTTACGGATCTTCATGTTTCGTATATTTGCTAAATTTGTTTTTAAGAGAAATGTAGACATTGTTGCCCAGAAGTATCAAGAACAGTGTGCAAGTGCAGTTTTGTGCCATTAAAGCTTTTTAGCAACTACACGGACGCTAATGCAATTACTGCAAAGGTGCAAGCGAGCTGGACAAGGATGACAATAATAATCCCAAGGAGGAAAAAAGACCAACACAAAAATGCTCCTGGTCCTGGTATCGAACCAGACTTGTGCCCGTTACTCCAAAAATGTAATGGATTACAAATACAAATTACCGAGCCTCAAATGTAATGAATTACCGTTACAAATTACTTTTGCTGAAAAGTAACGAATTATTTTACTCGTTACTTTACAAATTACTTTCACGGTACTTTTCCCGTAAAATTATCATGAAAACATTAGAAACAATTTTGACGTTTTCAAGAATGTTCTGTAACACTACTTTCCGTTTCTCAAACGCCCGCATTATGGTAGTCCTTTTAAAATAAAATACTTTATTTAAAAGAAAGAATGTAGGTGCACTCCATTCACCTGTAAGCTGACAAGGCAACGAAAGCTGCGACCACACCCGCCATCCCGCTAGCTTACGGCGACCGGAAATCATCCCTGGAATTCTGCAGACAAAGCTAGCGGTGCGCATGCTCAGTAACAGCGTCTACTATGCTAGGAGATTCGGAGGTAAGGAACCAACCAACGAAAGCTCCCTTTTGAAACTGGCCTTTCAAGCGTGAGCGCAACGTCTCAAAGCGGTGGTCTTGTGCCTGTATCTTTGTGCAGGTGGCGAGAGACGTCGAAAAAGTTGGAAAGGGCGAAACGATGTAAAAGAAAAAAACAAAACAAAAAAATACGACGAGATTTTTTTCTGCGCAGGAGAAGTAAAGCACAATTGGAAGGCGGTGGAACGAGGCAGAGCCCACTCGGCGTTGTCCTCTTGATCTTTTTTCCCCGCAAATTTGTATATGCCTTGAACGTTTTTCTAGTGGTTTTGGTGACCGGTCATAAAAAAATCGTGTTTTCATTCTGGTCATTCTTCTCTTCACGATGTTTTCTATTTCGTGGTACTTGCTCTATCTTTGTGCTGCTGAATTTCCTGCTCATATTGCTCCAGTTCTGTATTATGTTCATATTTTGAAAAAAGTAACGAGTAATTAAAGTAATCCGTTACCAACATTTTGTAACGAAATTACATTACAAATTATGACACCTAGAAGGGTCAACGGCCTGCATTTTAAAGTTATGACGAGAATGCAATTACGGCAAAGGTGAAAGAAAGCTGGACAAGAATAACAATAATACTTTTTTGAGAAGAGGAACAAGAGGAAAAAGGACAAACACAAATCTCCAAACACAGAGGTGACTGGTGCGCGACCTAAAAAATCCGCCTGGTCCTAGTATCGAACCAGGGACCTCTCCATTTCCAGTGGAGCGCTCTACCAACTGAGCTAACCAGGAGTTAGACGTGAGTAGAGCAAACGGGCTTTATCAGCTGCCACCAGTCTGACACCAACAACGGTGAACGGCCTGCATTTTAAAGTTATCATGATAATGCATTTACTGCAAAGGTGCAAGCGAGTTCGACAAGACTCACAATAATAATTCCTCGAAAAGGGTAACAAGAAAGACAAAGGATCAACACAAATCTCCAAACCCAGCTAGGTGCCTGGAGCGCGACCGAAAAATCCGCCTGGTCCTATCGAACGAGGGATCTCTCCATTTCCAGTGAAGCGCTCTACCAACTGAGCTAACCAGGAGTTAGACGTGAGTAGAGCAAACGGGCTTTATCAGCTGCCACCAGTCTGACACCAACAAGGGTGAACGGCCTGCATTTTAAAGTTATGATGATAATGCAATTACTGCAAAGGTACAAGCGAGCTGGACAAGAATGCCAATGGTAATTTCTGAAGAGGGGTGGGATTTTTTTCGGGCACGCACCAGTCACAGCTGTGTTCGGAGATTTGTGTTTGTCCTTTGTCCGCCTTGTTCCCCTTCTCCACGGACGGCGGGAAGTGTCCGAGGGATGTGTTTGTCGTTACGGCTGAACAAAAGTGTATCTACGCTAACAAGAAACTAGTGGTATGTGATGTGTTCTACAGTACTCTAATTGTGGTGCTTAATTTTTTTTTTCGTCTCGCACGGGACGGTTGTTTTTCGATCTAAGCAGCCCATGCCAACATTAGCCCGGTCGCAGGCCTGGGTTGTTCGGTTGCTGCTTTGCGGTGGTTCGTGAAACGACGACGGCTCAAGGGCGTGTTAGTGTTGACATCGCGAGTTCGTGGTTTGCGTTCAACGACCCGAAGATTGCCGGATACAACCTCCTTGGGTACAGCCTTCATTCCATGCGATAAGTATTATTCGGTGTTTCACAATAGCTCCAGCAGAGTGTGGTGCAAGAGCTTGTCTGTTCCAATTGTGATGACTATTTTCATCTCGTTGCAGAATTCGTGGAATGTAGCAAATTTGGTGACGATTATTAACTGGCTGTAGAGCTCGTGTCTTGCAAGTGTGGTCACTATTTTAGTCGAGGTAGCCCTTTACTGCGAATGTGATGAATATTTTTGGTTACGTGAAATTCCACTGGATGGTATCCGTTCTTTCAATCATGTGGCAAGAGTACTTTCCCCAAATATCTTTACAGTCAGTAAACATTTTATTCTTTTGGAAATGTTACCAGTTTGAGTGATATTTCGTTGGCTGTACTCAACTGATGCTACGATCAGTTGAGTAACCGCATCATTGTTTACAATTTTTGTCTAGGTAAACTCACTGGTGTTTTTGTAGCAGAATAGTTCTTGTAGTCGCCTGATGGGTGTTCATTGTCTTAATCCGTTTGAAATGATTGCAGGCAAATACAACCGTCTAAAAGTGTAAACTTGAGTCACGATTGCTGAGCTACCTCCCGTGGTTCCATTTGTGGTCACTGATATGCAGCTTGAGTGTCACTTGAAGCGGTTTACAAGGTTTCGAGCTGGTGTAAGTAAGGTTTCCAGCTGAATCACTAGGTAAGTAGCATGCATCTTCAGTTTCTTGGAACAATTATTTTTTTTTTTTGTTTGGGACTGTTCAGAGGTATGCTCAGTCGCTGGTGACATTGCTTCCTTGTGGCACTCCTCACTTGCAGTGATTGCCAGGTCTGTGCATCTTTGCGACATCTCCATGGTGATGTTTACAACTGTTTTTTTTGCAGGTTCCTTCTGAAGCGTTGCCAGTGACCGCTGGAATGTCTTCCACCATAACGGCACCTTGCCTCATCCACCACCACTATTATGTCGGATCGTGATATAATAAAAGAGGTCCAAGCTTAGTGTTATTGCCTTTAGCTTCAAAGATATTTACGCTGCCCTGTCCCCTGAAAGTTGAAATTAGGATAAGGGAGGAAATCAGTATGAGTAGTCTTGTCACCCCTCGATGTGTAATTTCAAAACTTTCTAACCTTCGTATGGACCCCTTGTCATCCCTGGGATATGCGACTTTATTTTTTCTCACACTCAGTTCACTGTGGCTAACAACCATATGTCGAACTGTATTAACGTTACATCCGGGTTCCACAAGGGGCGGTGATGGGTTCATTAATGCTTCTTAGTCTTAATAACGATTTACCTAATTCACTGTGTTGTACTATTTGCCTCTTCGCTGATGATTGCGTCTTAGATCGCAAAATTACTTTGTCTAATGACCATCTGCATCTTCAGTGTCACGTCGAACTAATTGATGTATGGTGCTCTTAATGGTTAATGTCATTAAATATGTCAAAATGCAAAGTACTTTGCTTCCCTCAGAGACATGTAACATCTAATTTTTTCATATTCTATTAGCTCTGAACTGGCCTGCCTTACCCTACCTTTGAGTAACACTAACTATCGATTTAAACTGAATTTGCGCCATAAGATATGTGCTTCAACCTATTTCATAAATTTTGTATCCTCCAATGCTTCCTAACTCACTCCGTTTTCCTAGAAGAAAATAATCATGACTAAACCACTATCTCGAATCATTAGTTCCATAACTACTGCATTTTCCCACCGACCATCACAGACCGGAATGGCCTGCCGCCTGACATTGTAGCCATAGGCTTAAACACGAAATTCCAAAATGTATGGTTGTGCTACTCTAAAAATTAACGTGGACTGGAAGGAATATACAACGTAATTGTGTATTTCTTATATTTTCGATTTCGTTTTTAAGCTCATTGTGCTCGGCAGCGCCCCCATTCTCTTGGATACTTCCAGCCATAGAAAGACCCTGTCTTGTTCTGCAACGCCTTGATTAAAGATTTCCTGACTTGTGGCTATCTTAAATACTCTACTCAAGATACTGTGTTTCAAATATTTTTGGTAGTAATTTGGTACCTTGGAAATACATTTGATCGAGAGTGTTTGCCACCCTAGCTTAATTACATTTCTCAGTATCTTGTACTCAATATCTTATATATATAGTTTTCTATCATTGAGAACATTTCGCGGGAATAGCTAAATTAGAAAATCGCCAGTTCGAAAGGGTTTGGTATGAAAATCCATGAATACGTGCACGCTCAAGGGAGCACGGGCCCTCACTCAAGATTGGGCTCCCCCAATGTCTCTTTTGTTCTATTGTAGCTTATCTTTTGCCTCTAAGTTCGACTAATGGCGGATTCCACTGGTCGTTTTGGAGCGCGCCGGGATCGACCTTTCTGGAGCGAGCCTATTTCACTGGGCGATCGGGATCGAGACGGACGTGTTCCACTGGTCGTTTTGGATTAGCTCCTACTCCAGATCTCTATCTGGATCCGAGAAAACTCGCTCCGACGATTTCGGCGGATTCAACCGGAAGCCAGCCGGGCCAGCCCTCGGCGCACACACGTGACTTCCTTTCTCGCGGGGAATCTTCGCCTGATCTCGCCCATCTCGCCTCAGAAGAATTCGTAATGGCCGCTTGCTTAACCCTTGACTCGACAGCCGGTTTATTTTCCAGGAAGGAGAAGAGAAGGTTTTGCCGCTCTACGGGCATTCCGGCAATCTTTGCTAGAAGCTCCTGAGCCATTCCTGCCGCTCGTGCGTCGAACACGTGTTAGCGCCGCAATAGACCAATCTGACCAGGAGTTGCGCGATGCCACCGCTGCCGCGGTGCATTCTGGTACCTGTAGTTCTCCCCAGTTTTCCGGCCGCGTCAATGCGCATTGTACACCCGCCCGGCGTTTTGAAATTTTCGGGTTAGCACTAGAGTGTTTACTCATAGTTTTCAATGGGTGGCTTCACTTGTTGTATGCCACGGTGATACAATAACAGCACCAGCCAAAAAGGTCTCGGATTTTATGTCTTCCCGAAAGAAAGCAGCAAGGCAAAGAAAGGTAAACAGAGCCGGACAGAGCGGCAGGAAAAAATAGCGTTTTTCGATTTGTTTCTCGATTTGCTTCATAATTTGTATTCACCTATTGCACGTCAGCTAAAAAGTGTAAGATTACAGGGAACGAGGCACAGAGCGTGCCGGAGTGTTCCGTACGTTGGAATCTCTCTGAGCATTCAATCCGTAGCGGTCTATCCGTTGGTCTATCTCCACTTCTTTGCTGAGGCCTTTTTAATACACTTTTTGCTCAATGTAGTTTGGTGGTTATAACTGTTAATGCAACGACATGTTTCAAGCACAACTGTGCTTCAAAAGATCAGTACAATCAATAAAAAAAGAGCAGCGATTCCCGATATGCATCACTTGAAATAAAACAACTTTTTTCGGAAGCACTCTTCATTTTTTTTTTCAAAAAAAAACGTGAAAACATTACATAATGCAATTTAGAAGTGCCACGCTTACCGCCAAAAATGTAACAAACGAACCTCACGTATTTTTTGGTGGTCTATTAGCCTGGCGTCACTGATCCATTCTGCATTAACAACAATCGAGACCGCAGAAAAAAGCCTCCACCGTCGGGCGACTCTTAGCGTTCGAAGCTTGCGCAAGCAAAATAAAACTGAATAGAAACTGTACACGAAAAATCATCTCCACCCCTTGTTTTCAGGTATCTTGCATGGTTGCTTCTTTTTGACAGATGACAATTGCTACGGCGCGTCAGGCATGGCCTTTCTGTAGATCATTTCTTCTCTGTGTGCAGGCTTCTCCCCGTAGTTCACCTGTACCCTGTCGCACAGGTTGTAAACCCGAATGACACAACCTTTAGAAAACTATCGCTCAACGAGAGTCTATTTAGCTCCTCTTACTTCATTGTTGATTAAATGTTATGCACAAGACTGAGCACTACCAAGCTCAGTTTTTCACCAACACATTTGATGCTGTTCCACGGTGCTACACAAAGCCGATGGTCCTTTGAATTTTCTTGTTCTTTGCCATTCAACTAGATGTTCCCTTTTAAAGTTAATTGAGACGTTCCGAGTAGCCGGAAAGCTCGAGTAGTGGCGTCGTTGTTTTTTTCCTGCGGCCGCAGTAGGACCACTGCGTGAACGGCAGTGTGCTCACGCTCACGCGTTCACGAAGACGAAGAAGCAGACGACGTCGACGCAGACAACAAAACGATTCTAAAGCAATAAAACGACTGGAACTGCTTTTCTGCGCTTGCTGACGAACTAAGGCCTCACAAACAACACAATCAATGAAGTACAGACATGCAGGTGAATCTAAGCTGATACCGGGGCGTTCCAAACAATAATCTACGATGTACGCGCAGCCCTATGTAGCCGGGAAGCCGGAAAGAGATGACTACAAATAGCATGGCGGCGGAACCACTTCCGGAAGGCTCGCGCCTGCGCAGTTCGCTTGGTGACATCGGTCTATTGCGAAAACGTCTTCGAAACGACCGCGGCGGCCGCGGAAAGGGAATTCCCGGGCAGGTGAATGAACGGAAGGCATCCGCCGATCCCGGAGCAGTGGTCATGTTCCATTGGGGATCCGTAGGCGGCGTGACCCCGTTCGGATCGTGTGCTCCATTCCGGATCTGGTCAATTGAACCCGGCGCGTTCCAAAACGCCCAGTGGAATTCGCCATAAGACACTTTTTGCCTCTTCTTCCTAATCCGCGTTTCGTTTCATTCTCGGAATCCGCATACTCCGTTTTCTGGTTGGTGGCGCCAGTTATTTCTAAAACGGTGGTGCTGGGCAGGGTTCCAGAGCGTGCCACCGTCGGTTGATCCTCAGCGCCACCGTGGCCAAACTAGGCAACACTGGGACGGCTAAAATCGGCAATGGCGCCGGCGTACACACGCGAGATTACGTTATTACCAACTCATACCATTATGTTGTCACGCACTACAGCACCGACTGTTTTAGAAATATGCCAAACGTTAAATACATTAACGTGCAAGCATGTGTGGTTGTATGGTTCAAGCATTAGAGTTTTGGTGGGTTCCTTCCTCGATAGGTTGAGGCAATCCAAAACGGGAACTAACAGAGCATGATTTAACGTCCTGACATTACGGCCAAATTTAAGCGAAAGCAAGCGGACAAGGTAGTTTTCATTTTTTTTACGCTGTTTGCGCCCGCTTCAAAATTAGAAAATGCGAAGACTTGGTCGATATTTCCTCCTCTCCAAAAGCGGAACGCAAAGCCCCCCTCCTCCCCTCACCCTCACCTACCCTTTTTTCCAAGTGAACTCTTTCCGCATGAATAGCTAACCTCATTTTGGGGATCAGCTTGTTTCCCGTCGCTTCGTCGTCGTGTTGAAGAGGATTAAGCTGTCCGAGGAATGTGTTTTTTTTTTTCTTCTTTTTTTAGCAAACTGTCTGTAGCTTGGACGGTGTCGTACGCAGTTGCTCGTCGCAAGCTGATGCTTGTTCTCGTCGATTGAATATGCTGTTCTCTTTGATATAGAACACAAATAAGCGCCGCATGGATAACCTCAAATCGTGGGGTAAGTACTTTTTGTTTCTTGAGTAGATTCTTTTCTTGCAGTGGGGACGAAGTTAGAACCGCATGCACATGGGTCGAAATAGAGCAACCCTCTTGGGCAGCTACGCGATCGCACTAAAAGCTGGAACGACAGTCCGCTCTACATCCGACGAAGCAGGGAAAACTTTCACTTCGGTAACTACGCTCAAACGTCCACAATACGTCGTTCGATCAAGATGTGTCCGCGCAGCAGAGAGCAGTGAGAATGTCAAAGGACTGATCTGATTCTAGAGAGTCATAACATCGAATACAAAGGGAACGTCGGGCTTCGGGCACATTAATTCTAAATACCGAGTCAAATAGCACATTTAGAGATGCATCTCAAATCAGACAATGCAAACGGAGTGCTGATTTGGCACGTATTAAGGCATTTATTCATATCCGCCGGCGTTGTATTTTCCATGTCCTCTGCGGGAATCTGCGTAGCTTCACACCTGCTAAGCTTTCGGGGTTGCGACACTCCGGTATGCAACAGTGCCTACAGCTTCGACGTTTGGTCTTCTGCGACATCCAATAGAAATGTTAGGAATAAAAGTCCAGAACGCACGAACCATCAACTTCGAAGTTATGTGTAAACAACCCCACGAAAAAGCAGGCTGGCGAAAGGGCCTTCCCAGTGTTGCAAATATTTTGAGCTAGATGGCGCAGAAAGCAAGCTATGAACAAAATAAGCTTTCGAAACGCAGAGTTCTCCCAAAGTTCTATGCATTTCTGGACATGCTTCAAGAGCTTAGCGAGATAAGTATGAAGAAAAATAGGGAAATCGATAACCGCGAGAACAGCAGTCCTTCTTCGTGTCCCTTTGTCCCTTTGTTTTTGAAGTGTAGTCATCTCTAAATGCAGTGTTTGGGTAACCTACTCGAGGAAAGTGCAGCAAGTATCCTATGTGAGCACTCCTTGTTATTTGCTAATTATTTCGCGTAATATATTTAAAAATATTTTAACGTGAATTCGGGATATAGCGACTACGGCGCTAAGTAAAACGATGTGTCAAAGGTGCGCACTATAAAATCACAGTAAAACGTGATTTTCAGCACTGGGATTCTAGGAAGGGTGATTTAATTTTTGCTTAATTGTCTTTAAAATTATCACCTTCTAGCATTTTGGCTTATTTAAATCATTCTTGTGTCATTGAAGTGAATAAAAATTGCGCAATGTGGAAGTATCTTCCAAAGTAATTGAATTACAATTCGGAGTACTTGTACTCTACTCGAGATATATTAAATTTAAAATAACCTGAGTACTGCTTTAAATACTTTATGAAGCAGGTATTTGGTAACCTACCTTACATACTTTTGTTCGAGTATCTTGTTCAACACTGCTAATTCCTATAGTTGTGTAGTAATATATCAGTTTCATTTCACAGATAGTTGTTTTAACACATGTTTATATTACTTACGAGCACTGTAGCTGTGAGTACCTGGTTGTTCTTGTGCTTATTTTGTGTATTCTGAATGTCCCCCCCCCCCCCTTATGTAATGCACATGATGTGTTCTTTATGGGTACAGTAAATTAATGAGTCACCTTATTTTCCGGGCTATAATCCGCACCCGGCGTGTAGTCCGCAAGGGCAAACTTGGAATCAAAAATAAGGTTTTGCTTAGATAGTCCGCGCACGGTGCATAGTCCGCACGCCGTGCATAGTTCGCATTTGGTGCTTAGTCGAAACGAAAATCTTCTCATACACGGCACACCTTGACAAATGTCTACTTTCTTAGCTCACAAAGCAGCTTGTACACTCCGAAAAAGCACTTGCGTCAACTTTCCCGCACAACACTCGGAGAGCCAATGAGCGCCACTTACGGAGGCGGCTGAGCGAATGACAATGTCGGAACATATGTTTAGACCAAAAAACGCAGTCCGAGTTGTGACATTAAGGAATGCAAAACGTCACGCTTGAATTGCTTAAAGTCACAACTCAGACTGCGTTTTTGGTCTAAACATACGTTTCGCATCGTCATTCGCTGAGCTGCCTCCGTAAGTTGCGCTGATTGGCTCTCCAAGTGTTGTGCGGGAAGGTAGACATACGAGCTTTTTTTAGACTGTATTATAAATAAATCATCATTAAAATACTTTTTCATTCACAAAGTTCGCCATGTCTGGTCATAATGAACGATCTTGAAAAAGAAAAGTCATGTACAGTCCGCACACGTAGGTAGTCCGCACAGCCTTTCAACTTTGAAACATGTATAGTCCGCGGACTACAGCCCGGTAAATACGGTAATTAATCTTTAACATTTGGGTAGCAGCTGGAATCGAGACAGAGAGAGGTAGATAAGAGTTAATATTTTGGAATGACATGTGTGCATCTGCGTACTTTTACATTAATATCATCGGTGCTTGCACACCTCGGCTTTCATTATCCCGGCCTGAGGTGAGAAACTTGTTGAGCAATTATGCAGGAAGTTCAGCTAGTGGATGAAGCAGCAAGCGCGGGGTTAGAAAATATATATATATGCAGTTGATATGTACACAGTATGTAACTGGCGTTCCCTGCGAAGAAGGTCAATAGATTCAAAAATAGACTGCCCTTTGTAAGAAAACACTCGTTGGAGTAAGAATTTTGAGAACCACTGGAGCCGGTTCTGAAACGTCCTGCTTCAACCAGTGTTTTCCTCCTAAGGGCTGTCGAATTTTGAATAGGTACATAGTATGTAATGTACACTGCGTGACACAGATAGCATAAACACGACATTGGAATTTATTTCTTTTCGCTGAGACAGCGTATCGACGCAGACCAAATTTTGTCGCTTAGGTGAGTGCCCCGTCAGAGCGCTTTCTATTACACTACTAATATCGGTGAAAGCTGTCCAGTCTTAAGAGGAAATTAAAATAGTATAAAGCAGCATGTATGCTAACAGTGTTGCAGCATGTACAAACATAAATGTAACACTTGTCTGCGGGATCCCACCCTCACCTGGGCAAGAAATATCAACGTGGCCTACTGCCACAGCAAGGGAAGTTCACGGGGCACAAGACTGCGTTGTGCTCGGAACAACAATCTTTTTGAGCGTTTTCTTGCCATCCACTCGAACTTTCCCAAACTGGTCCTAAGTGAAGTGATCCTGTAAATGCTAAGTAATTTTACAATAAAATAGAATATGCAAAGTTTAAGGGGTTTTGTTTTACGAAGTAGTACACATGCAAGAATAAAAGTAATTGAAATGACCTAACACACTCGGGGCCGCATTGCATGAAGTGCTGAGTATTCTTAAAACATAGACTCCCACTAAACAGGCAGTAAATCTCTATTTCAAATCATTGACAATTAGGGGGATGATGAAATCATCTGTGTATTTCATGCAGATTAATGTGAAGCAGCACCTCGGAAATACTTTGAACTTGGTTATAATATGAATTACTGTACGAATGGACAATTCACAAAAGTACGCCGGTTAAAAAGAGTATAGCATTCATATCCTTAAAGACTGCAAACTTACAGCGCCTGCTTTCCCTTGACAGCATGTGCGTTGCCGGACAGGCAGGTCACCGAGGTTTTGTTTATTGAAAGGGGGCGGGGGTGATCACCTGAATCACTTCCCTGGTTACGTACCTGTTGCCGGATGTGTATGTTCGGCAGTACTATTTCGCACCAAAGCCAGAAACAAGGTACGGAGCCTGAAATAACCTGCCGGTTTAAACTTGTACGGAAGTCAGTACTTTCGTCATCGAAACACGAAAGATCGTCACTAGAACCAGCACCGGCGATCGCTAACGCAGGTTGTCAGCAGTCGCCGCTGCTATTAGCCACCGCTAATCGTGACGAGCGCGGGCTCTTTCATATTTTTCCTTGTTTAAAAAGCAAAGCATGCGTTGTTTACGCATGCTTTGCGTAAACTTGCTTGCTTCGCACGCGAGTTTACGCATCCAAAGTATACGTAAGCTCATTGTGCTATAGATAGTACGTGCCTCACACACACGGGTGTTACTTGTAGGTCCGAAATTCCTTAAAGTGATGCGGTGTAACACTGCTTGTATGTACCGTGCCCGGTCAGCCTTTTGTTGAGGAATGCTAAACAGAGCTTTCCCAAACTCTGCCCTACTGCTGCAGCTTTAGGTGCAGCACCCAGGCATTATCGCTCGACCCCGTTGTCAAAAGCCATATGTAAAAACAAAAACTCTAAATTTTAGATTTATTGGAGCCGGAAATGCCGGAGAACACGGAAGTAGGTGGCGCTGGTATGGCAGGACGATTCATGACGGCGTTTCCGTCCACGTGGCCAAATTGGCGAATGTGAAGGCGAGCGGCAAATGGAAAAGGAATGCGGCACTCTGAAACCCTATCCAATGACGCTAGTACAAGCGTGTCTCGACGCTATTGTAAAACACACTAGTATTAGGCTGAGGTTACGTGGTTCACAAATTTTAGAATGTTTACTCGATCTGATAATTTTATTTGATTTATTCTGCTTAATGCGCCCACAAACAGCTCGAGGCCTTATTAGTGCGCACATATTACAAACAATAAAAGAACAAATACAGACAAACAAACAAGCAAGACGTGATTTAGGAAAGATAAAAGGAAATAAATAAACCTACGGAGAACAACGAAGAACAACAAAGCACATATGTTTGTCAAACGGCCAACAATGCTCTTCTAAAATTGAAAAGGGGTGAAAACAATTCTAAATCACTCCTATCGGAATTATAAAGGAGCTGAAGGCGTGTCATCGGGAAGTGGGCACAAACGTTTTGTAGGTAGATAATAGTAGGCTTGTGAGAATTGTTGGTCGAATCAAATAGCGAGGCGCAAATGATAGCCTTCCCGGTGCTAGGGAAACCCACTACATACCAGTTTTCTTTGGAGACGACTCTAGGCTATTCGGTTCTAAACAGTATTGGCACACCTAAAAATACCAGCCAAAAATTAAAAAGGAATTAGTTCGCGTATGGCGTATTGCATAAAGATAGACAATTTTTCATAATTTGCTGGTATAGACCAATTCAACTCACTGACGTCACGCCACTGCGGTGGCGCTGCTGACGGTACTGCGCCTGCGCAAAGGCATCACTCCTCCCGACTTTGGTTTCTGCGCACGCGCAGTGCCCACACCTGGTGTGGGTAAAGCGGGCTCCTTTGGAAACACAGTGTTGGTGTATAGACGCTTTCAGCGAGTCAGTTACTTGAGCTGCCACCAGTCGGCGCGCCCTCCGCGCGCTTTCCCGGCCGCCATAGCCGACCTTCAGTTTCTCGCCGTTGCTCCGCGTTGTGTGCTGCACCGGCCACCATCGGAGCTTTGATTCCGTGGTCTTTACGTTCCGCGTTGAAATCGTGTGTTTTCTTTAGGTCTTTTCAATATTTCGGGCTTTCACTTAATCGTTTGATATCTACATTTCAACATAGCTTTTGTATTTTCTTATTTATGGAATGGAATCGGACAGCGAATGGATCGACGATCCATTCGCTGGGCTTCAGAGAAGACCATGTAAGTTCATCAAATTCTTATGTTTTTGTCGCTAATAAAGGGCAGTCAACACCATTGCGACCTATGCAAATTTCAACTGACGCAGTAATTAGGATTTCGCAGTCGTGCTTCTCGCTGCATGTGCGCGCTCGTTTCCGTAAAGCCGAACCGCATGCAAGCAATTTAGCGTGCGACGAGTCGAGCGACGGCGACGGGAGTCGTCGACGAGCAACGGAGATTTCTCACTGTCGCCCGTCGCATCGCTCGGTTTTCGGATTTCTAGAGAACTTGGCGCTCACCGTCTTGGTCGCTTGCTCCCGTCGCTTCCATGCGATTTGCCTCGTGGCGCGACTGACCTAGCGACAGCGAAGCGGGTCGCCATCGCTTGTTTCGATCGTTGCTCGCCAAATCGCTTGCATGCGCTTTATACTTAATTAACTTCGATGCACACAGCATTGAACCATTAGCGCCTTGATATTAAGTATAAAGCGCAACGAGACAAGCGACGGCGACCCGCTTCGCTGTCGCTCGATCAGTCGCGCGACGAGGCAAACCGCAGGAAAGCGACGGGAGCAAGCGACGAAGACGGTGAGCGCTAAGTTCTCTAGAAATCCGAAAACCGAGCGATGCGACGGGCGACAGAGAAATCTCCGTTGCTCGTCGATGACTCCTGTCGTTGTCGCCGTCGCTCGACTCGTCGCACGCTAAATCGCTTACATGCGGTTCGGCTTTACGGAAACGAGCGCGCACATGCAGCGAAAAGCACGAGAGCCTTACTGCGTCAGTTGAAATTTGCATAGGCCGCAATGGTGTTGACTGCCCTTTATTAGCGACAAAAAACATAAGAATTTGATGAACTTACATGGTCTCGGAAGCCTAGGCCACAATCTTGTATCGTGGATCCATTCACTGTCCGATTCCAATAAGAAAATACGAGAGCTATGTTGAAATGTAGATATCAAATGATTAAGCGAAAGCCCGAAATATCGAAAAGAACTAAAGAAAGGGGCAGAACGAGCGGGTTGGTAAGGATAATTAAACTTGAGGAAGAAAACGAGAAGGGACGGACAAAACACAAACTTCCAACTAGCAACAAACACACGATTTCAACGCGGAACGTAGACAGCACGAAAACAAAGCTCCGGTGGTTGCCGGTGCAGCACACAACGCGGAGCAACGGCGAGAAACTGAAGGTCGGCTATGGCGGCAGGGTCACGTGACGTCAAGATGGCGGCGCCCATGAAATGTTGCCTGAAAGGGTCTATACGTCCTGAACAACCCTACACGGCCCATTGTAGTTCGCTGTTTTGGCCTTCTAACATTTTTTTAAATGTTTTTATAATTTCGATTTAAGCAATTACCTTGTGAGCGTGGGATCGGTGCCGGTGTCATTATTCGAGTCGCCTTTGTACCACGGCCCGTCGCCTGCAGGATGGTTTAAATTTCAAAACATCTAGTCAGTACTGTGGACCAGACTTTGAAATGTTCGGATACACAATAATGTTTGTTATTTGTTGGAAAATAAGACATAAGACAGCAAACACACGTAAAAAGAAAACGGTGGCCTGCAAATAGCAGACCGCGCAGAACGTATGCCGCTTTAAAACCAGAGCGAACAAACCATGAAGTTGAAATTGGCTATTCAGACAGATATGAATGTCCTAATTATCTGTTTCCCCTGTCCGGCTTATGATGATTTTCGTTCCCGTCAAACAGCTAGGTGAGAGATCTAACAGGTATAAATATGTGACAAGCAAGCTCGTTAAATAGTGTATCTTGCTATAGGTTTCTTTACTTGTTGTGTTTGTTGATTCGATCAAATGTATAATTGAATCTGTCAGCGTGGAGTTGTATAATTAGGAGGAAACGAAAGAACCAGTAAGGTAAAAGAGGTTTACAAAAACGGTGTTTTATGATCGTGCGCCCTCTAGGTGCCGCATACTCCCAACCTCTCCACCTAGCCATGCGACACACTACGCCTGCCTGATTGGCAACTACGCTCACCTATGACTTATGCCGACAAAGATATCCTTGTCCTCTTGTTGGATATTCCGCGTCGATGGAGTCCCTCGTCTCCTTGAGAAGCAGGTTCAATTGAAGCTGCCCTTTTAATTGTAGCTTCCGTGTCAAGAGATGTGCCTACCCTTTGAATATGTTGACTTGATGTTACACTTGAACTCATGACGGGGCAGATTGAGTTAGTCAGGCTTGCTGGATATATACATATAGACTTGTTGTGTCCCGGGCTACGGGGACACCGTGAAGTGAGCAACCAGTCTGGTCCGAGCGTTCTGATAGACTGTCCCTTTATTAGATCGAGCCAATAGAAGAAAAGAAAGATGAAGAAGAGAAGAATGATGATAGCATCAAACTATTTAAAACACTGTGAAGAAGATGAAGTGGAAATCGAAACTAGGTGAACACAACATTCTCCCCCCTCCCCTTGAATTTGGAAAATAATGAAACACTGAATATAGTGAACAGAGAGAACGAAGGAGGGAACAACATTTCAAGGAAATTACAAATTAAACCGGATCACTATACAGTACAAAACGCATGTGAACAACAAGAATTACACATATATACAACTGACACTTTTTTTCAATGTACAATGCTAAGTTCGTTACGTTGAAACCGTTATATATACAAAGTTCTACTGAACCGCTCAGGTGGTCGCCGGTTGCGCTGAGACCGTCGCAGTCTTGGTGCTTGGGGCGGTGCTGCTGTTGGATTTGGTTCCACTGTCCCTGGTCTCAACCGAGGTGTCGGAGCGACAGCTGTTGGCTGCCAGTCATGATGACTGCACATCGCCCTTTCTTTGTCGTTGGTTTTGTTTTGGAGGATACTTTTAGGCACAGTCACCTCCGGCTCTGGAACGGTTGATAGCTTAGAGGCATTCCATACCTTGCCGTCCTCAAGTCGGTAGGTCCACCTTCCGACCTGCTGGGTTATGCGCGTCGGAGGACTGAAAGCTGGGCTTCCCTTGGGAACTTTTCCAGGCTTTTTCACTCTGACGAGGTCTCCCACTCTGAACCGTGGTGTCCTAGCCGCCCGTCTTCCATCGGTATATATCCTGCTGTGATTAATCCTGTCTCTGCTGTACTCGCTCACGCAGTCGCTGCATCTCCTCAAAAGGGTTCTTGAGGAACTCTGTGTAGGAAAGACCCAAAACGTGCAGCCTATGTCTCGGCTTGCGACCATGGAGCAGAAGAGCAGGAGACAACCCGGTGGTAGCGTGCGGTGTAGAGCGGTAGACGAAAAGGTAGTCCAGGACTGCAGCGTGCAGTGCGCGGTTCTCGAGTGCTGCACATTGTATGTAGGACTTGAGAGTTCGGTTGAATCTTTCCACCTGCCCGTTGGCTTGTGGATGGTAGTTGGAGACAAGCTTGTGTTTGATTCCCCGATGAGCCAGGAAAGTTTTAAATTCCTCAGAAACGAACTGGGGCCCATTGTCGCAGACGAGACTGTCGGGGTAGCCCTCACGCGTAAACACAAGATGTAGAAAATTAGTCACCGTTTTTGTGGTGACGCTAGAGCAGAACTGAACTTCCGGCCATTTAGAGAAGTAATCCACCAACGTGATTACATAGCGGTATGCCGGCGGCGCTCTCTTGAAAGGGCCTACTATGTCGATGCCGACCTTTGACCACGGGCGATCCGGCAGAGGCACCGGTTGAAGAGGCGTGGTTGCCGACTTCGCGGACTTGTCGGCTGTCTTGCAAACAAGCTGGTGGTAGTTCAACATAGTAAAAACACCTCGAGACTGGAAAAAAGAAAGGACGGACAAACACGGGTCTCCCTTTTTGAGATCTGTGTTTGTCTGTCCTTTCTTTTTTCCAGTCTCTGGGTGTTTTTACTAAGTTCATGCTGAACAGTCGTTTTGCTGGCGCACACGACGTAAGTGTTAAACATGATTAATAGCTTCTTTTGATGTGACTCAAGGACAGTCGACTCACCAGTTTCGCTGTTCATTTAACGGTGAAGGTCCATACTAAAAGGATAATGTTTCCGTGTTTCTAATTTAGAAGAAGTTATAGTCCGTGTCCGTTTGTTAAGTCGGGCCATGGGAGCTCGTTCTTACAAGGATTCGTCACGTGAAACGTTTCCCCTCCGCCTGTGGTGTCATCTAATCCTATTATCTCAAGAGCACTAGGTGACGTGCTCCCGGTCATTCCTCTCAAGGAACATAGTTCCCAAACACCCGAAGAGCCTAAGTGTTTGCGCATTGTCGCACAAAGGGGTTGAATAATTGCTGAGCAGAAGTGTCGCCAGTTGAGGAAAGGAATGGCACAAGCTTCCTAAATTGTGTTCTTTCCAAGAAATGGGTGGCGATATCTGCTCGTAGGCTTATTCCCGAATAAACTTCCCAAAGGAAGGTACCGAAGCATACCGCGAGCAGCACCTGCTTTGTTCGAGGACGCACGAAATGTTCTGGGGCCTTGACAAGGCATTTGGAATTATCTATTTATTCCGGTCGTCAGTTGCTCACAATGGTCGAAGCTTAAGGCCCGTTCACACACTTGCTACCGAGTACGACCGAGAGAGACAAAACTTGTTGAAACCTCTTAAAATTTCTTAGGACGAGAGAACACACTGGCACGCTGGCGCCATCTATGCGGTGAGCCTGGAAGTGCATTTCACAAGAGCGAAGGTTTTGTGGTGTTTCCGAGGTAAATGTGTGTAATACCTATGAGAAAGGCTCGTTCATGACGTTGACAAACGTTTTTCGAGCCAAGAAAGAAAGGAAAATGCGCGAGAGAAATAGAAAATATGCCGAACCGCCAAGTTTACACTGCTACCCAATAGATGGCGCCAGTGTGTCCTCTTGCGATAAGAGATATTGTCACGAAGGAACAGGCGAGGAAACAGAAAATAACAGCACAGCGTCGCGGGCGTCGAAGTCGGCGTAACAGCAGAGTCGAACGCTTTGGCGAGACTGACTGTGGATCGCCACGCGGAGCCCCGTGTACACGCGTTGGCTTCTGGAATAATCGACCTAGAAGGTTCGGCGACTAGAAAATTGCTACCTCGAACAAGCAACAGAGTTCTTGAATGTACCAGAACACTAAATGGCAAGAATAAATAAAAGACGCGTCACTCCCGGGAATCGAACCCTGGCTGTTTGTGTGGGACCAAGCACGATAACCGTTAGGCCACAGCCGCGCTGCCTACTTGTCAGCTGCGCGGGCGGCAATACTAAGAGGTTCCAAGGCACTCAGTTCTAAGAGGTCGCAAGTGTGTGAACTGGCCTTTACGTTTTAACTTTGCTTGACGGAAGAACAAGAACGCTGGGGATCTGCTCGCCCTGACCTCTCATGTTCAAAAATATGTTGACCGCACTTGTGATGTGCCCTTCACCTTGTAGCCTAGAAGCCTAGAAGCCGTTCATCCCTAAGCTGACAGTGCGGTGGAAGTTACGTGCTCGTTGGAATAGCCACACGTCTATCTTTCGCCACGTAATCACGCTCTTGTTCATACCCACGCGCAGAAAAAGGGATGGGTCAGGTGATTAAAGGAAGGTGTTTGATTGGTTCTGGTTTTCTCGCAGCTCTCACCGCACTGTCAGCTTAGGGAGGAACGACGTATTGTCGTGATGCTTACTTGAATACCAGCTGAACGTTGATGAAAAGCGATGGAGAGGAGAAAACAAAGAACCACACTGCTGGACTATCAACCTTTTAATAAAACTTCCTTTTCCTCGACACTATCCTAAAAGGTATCTTCTTCATCTGTCGGATCTTAGATCTTAGATAGAAAACTTCCTTTTTCTCTACACTAACCGTAGAGTTAACCTCTTCTTCAGCTGTCGGATCTTACAAGACTTTCTTTTTCTCTACACTTTCGGAAGCGGTAACCTGTTCTTCCTCTGTGGGATCTTGGCATTCAAATGGTCCCGACTTGGTTGCTCCGAGGGGCCGCTCCCCGCACATATATTTTTTTTTAAAGAAAGAGCGCAATGGAGGCGACACTTACGCATTCTCCACCACTCTCGTCGTTATGTCTTGACGCCATAAATCTGTCTTGCCTGGAATTCGTAAGCCATGGCCTTCCAGCGATGTCTACAGGTAAGCTTTTCTCCTTCGATTTTCCGGCCCGCCTTTGTGCGTCTGTCGAGTTCTTCGTACGAGGCTTTGCGCACAGGTGGCCGTCGCTTATTTGCGTTGATGTCTCTTTCACAACATTTCACCCAGCAAAATAATTTTCTCTTTTTTTTTAAAGCTTGCAAACGAACTTTCTAATTTGGGACAAAAGTAATTTCAAAAGTAATAAGTAATTTTTTCGAAATTACTGCCTGAAAGTGCTTCATTACATTACTAAATTACCAGCCTAGAGAAGTAATTAATTACATTACTCATTACCACAAAAAGTAATTTAATTACTGTAATTTCATTACAGTAATGTCTTTACTGCCATCTCTGGTAAGAAAGCCGAATACTCGTATATTTCGCGCGTTCTTCGAGCGTTTTCTCAGACATGTCTTCTCGTTAGTTTGCATCCGTGCCCTTTTTGTTTCCGTGTCTCCGGTTTTATTATGTTGCCTAATATTCACCAGCTCACCTGCGCCCTCAATCTTCCTACAATGACCCTAAACTTTCTTAAACGTGTTATTGTTAACGCTGGTTCAAACTTTACCCACTCGCGATCGCTTACGACCCAATTCCTTAACACACCTTGGAATTTCTTACAGCCAGATAACAGAGGGGCACGATCTACTGGATGACCAGATAACACATGGAATTTCCGTATATTTGTTTTCAATCATCCTTCTTTCTTTATTGGCTTCAAACACTTTTGATAATGTTATATAACATCGTCAAAAATGTTTGAAGCCAACAATCATTTCTGATAGATATTACTCCCCATTTGATCTCGCAAATAGTGCTAATTCCTTCACTCTAGTGAAATGCAGTTCTTCGATCACTTCATAGATGGCGCAAACGTGCCAGTGTGTTTTCTCAGTGGTAACGTGGATACCCGGCCACGCTGACATACAGGACAGCGAGAAGGCGAATGCAGCCGCGAGGGATTTATTGCGTACCCTCGAACCCTCACAAGGCCTGCGATCGCCCGTCCGAGCCCAATCCACCTCAGGTCTTTATGGACCCTTTAAAACTCAGGGAGGCCTCAGGACTGGCCAGGAAAGCGCGACTTGCTGCCCTTCTTCCTTTGGAAGAGTGTCCTGCCCCATTGGGTTACACTAGATGGGAGAGGGTATGCCCCCGAGAGCTCCAAACACAAACAGCACTAACACCAACGCGGATGGCCAAATTTCACCACCCTTCTTCTCCGGATGATGCAAGCCCTAGCTCACTCAACCTTCTATGCAGAGTACCGGCGACGTGCCCTCACATCATTTGGGACTGACCCTAAGCACTCCGCACACAGGACCGCACTCCTAAATCCAATTCCACCGAACTACCGGCCTACGAGTTACGCAGTCAGGGCACGCCCTGCCCCACAAAGCCACCCGGTCACCGGAAACACATTTTCGACTCGCTGCTCGCATTCGCGCGGGCAGCGAGCCGAATTCCGTTGTACATATAACTCTCTCCCCTTTTCTATATCTTTCTTTCTGTCCTCTCTTCCCATCTCCCCCTCTCCACTCCGCCGTTTGAGATGACTACAGTCAAGAGAAACGGCGGTTCATTCCAAGTTTCATGTAAATAAAACGTTAATATAACAACGTCGCAAGAGCATATGGTGGCTGGAAATAACGCCCCGAAACGCGTTTGCGACCGGTGGGGTCACTCGATCTCTGCCCTGTGACGTCACACAAGAGTCATGCCGTCGCCGGTCGCGATTCAGACGGAGTCCCAGCAGCGACGGTGTTTGGTGGCACACGCCTGTTCTCCCGCACTTGCCGCTCTCTCTAGTATGAGAGTCCAGGGAAGCCTCGCCATTCGGTAGTTGGGATGCCGCGACGGCAGTGACACCGGCATTCACTCGTGCACTTTTTTTGCCATCCTTTCTACGATTAACCGACAGGATCGCGACGTTCGACCGCATGACACACCGGCTTTTGTAACGTCGTTTGTTGCCACTTCCGGGCTACCTCTGTAGCATGGGTAGGACCTGCGCATGCGCTATCGCAGAAACTCGCGCATGCGCAGTTCGTAATGGAGGGCCCATCGTACCGCATTGGGGTTGCAAAAACGGTTCCCTTAAATTCCCTATTAAGAGATCACGCGAACTCGGTCGTAACCGGATTTGGGAAGTAATCCGTTACTTTTTCAAGTAATTTTTGTAATTGTCACGTTACTGTTTTTCGGAAGTAATTAGTAATGTAATTTTGTTACAAAATATTGGTAACGGATTACTTTATTACTCGTTGCTTTTTAAAAAAATATGAGCATAATACAGTAACTGGAGCAAAACGAGCAGAACGTTCAACAGCATAAGAGAGCAAGTCAACAAAATAGAAACCATCAGGAAGGGGAGAATAGCCGAAGAGAAAACACTATTTTTTGTGTGACTCGTCACGAGAACCACCAGAAAAACAGGCAAGGTATGTAAAATATACGAAAGATAAAGATCAAGTACGACAACGCCGAGTAGGCTCTCCGTCGCCTTCCATCGTGTTTTTCTTCTTCTCCCGAGAAAAGAAAGCTCTTCGCTTTATTTGTTTCTTTCTTTTACATCGTTTCACCCTTTCCAACTTCTTCGACGTCTCCCGCCACCTGTACAGACATCAAACGCAGGTACGTACCCGCTCGATACGAGGGTTCACGACTAGCGTAACAGACGATGTAGCCTCGCACGAGGGGGTCGAATTCTCTTTGTCTTTGATGTGCGCTTCTAGCCCTCTCTTGAAGCACGGTTAAAAAGCGCCCGGCGCGAGGCTAAGAGCATCGTCTTCGAGGGTACGGACGATACTTCTTTTGGTTTAGTTGTCTGGGCATAGGTGGTCGAGTCCACTCCTCACTTTACAGTCAACTGTCAACATAAAAGGGGAGGGGGGGGGGGAGTTATGCCATCTGAGGAGTGCTGACAGAGGGAGAGAGAGAGAGAGAACAAGTAAAAGTGGTGTGATCCTTTATTGTTTTGCGAGACCGATGGCCACCGCTTCTCTCGCTCTCTATCCCCTGCCCTGGCCTTCACGAATATTGGTATGAAAGTGAGAACCGATGAACGATCGATAACCCGTAACCGCCACTTTTTCTCTGACTGGTCGAGTTTTCGGTCACGGAGTGTCCGTCGTCTCCATGGCCATCTCTTAATGAGATGTTCACAATGAAGGCCATGAGGTAGAACGGAAACCTAGAGTTTCAGTGCATACTTTGCTTGCCAAAAAAAAAAAACACATATTGTCATCAGCAAGAACAACCAACTCTAATATACGGAAGCACATCAAGGTAAGCTGGGACACCTGCATTCTGCATTGGCTATGCATTGTACGTTAGAACCAAGTTTTCCTTTTCTTGTGAATAACAGGCGAAACACCAGAGTCAAAAGGTAACTTCCGTAGATCGCTTCTTTAGCTCCGAATCTCGTAGCCGAGCTACACGCTGATACCGAGCATGCGCAACGCTAGCTTTGTCTGCACAATTCCAGGGATCACTTCCGGAGACCGTAAGCTAGCGGGATGGCGGGTGTGGTTGCAGCTTTCGGTGCCTTGTCAGCTTACAGGTGAACGGAGTGCACCTACACTCTTTCTCTTAAATACAATATTTTTTTTTTTTCAAAGGGCTACCATAATGCGGGCGTATGATAAATGAAAAGTAGTGTTGCAAAACATTTTTGAAAAATATCAAAATTGTTTTTTTATTTTTCTGGATAAGTGTACGGAAAAAGTAACGTGAAAGTAATTTGTAACGTGACGAGTAAAGTAATCCGTTACTTTTCAGCGAAAGTAATTTGTAACGGTAATCCATCGCATTTGAGGCTCGGTATTTGTAATTGTAAGGCATTACATTTTTCAAGTAACGAGCACAAGTCTGGTCGTAAGCCAACGCGAGTGTGTGAACGGGCCAACGGGGAGCTTGTTCGACGCGAGCCTCCTCTGCGTACGAAAGCTCCTCCCCTTCAGGATGGGACTCCTTCTCCTGCCGGTTGGTGAAGCCGTTTTCGGAGCGTGGATGCGTGCAATACTTTCGGAATAACAAGGTTAAGTGCTGAATTATTGACGCCAGCTAAGTGGGTAAACGCGGGACACGGATTGGGGACGAGTACTGCGTTCATGTTCGTGTTCGGCGGAGGCTCGTCTTCAATCAGCTACGAGTCTCCCGGCAGCGGCCGAACGCCGACACAGCACGCTCTAAAAACATCGCGTGCTTTTACCTTCCCTCATAACACTTACGACTTACGGAGGCAGCTCAGCGAATGACGATGCCGAAACATATGTTTAGATAAAAGAAACGCTGTCTGAGTTGAGACATTAAGCGATGCAAGCGTGACGTTTTGCACTGCTTAATGTCACAACTCAGACTGCGTTTCTTGGTCTAAACATATGTTTCGGCATCGTCATTCGCTGAGCTGCCCCCGTAGGTTGTGGTGATTGGCTCTCCCAGTGTTGTGTTTGAAAGCAGACGCACGGGCTTTATTTAGAGTGAACTCTTCTCTTTCTCCCTTCCGGCGCTTTTAAAAAACGACGTCGTCTGCCATGAGGTAGAGGGAAAATATTCAAGGGTGAGATTGTTGGCAAGGAGGAAGGCTAAGTAGAATGGTTCGCGCTACTTTCAGTTTAAAAATGCTTTAGTTTTCCCAGGGTGGAGAATAAAATCGAAATGATTTAAATCCTGAATAAAATCCCGATTTAAATCATTATTTAATTAGCGATCTAAGCCACGATTTAAATCGCAACTCAATCATACCGATTTTGCTTCAATCATTGATATCAAAAATGCATTTTGTTTATATAGATGTGCATTTCGTGCACATATCTATTGACAATATGCGCACCAAATTTGCAATTTGTTTACATAGATAACAATGGTAATCAAGCAAGACAGACTTAATCAAGTTGAATACAAGAAAAAAGCGGTGCTCTTCTGAACTAATCAGAGCGTTTAAGTTTCCTTCTAACTTTCATATCGTGTGTCAGTTACGTCCTATTGCTAGCAAATCAAATCCCGAATTTAAAAAAGAAAAACAAGGAAGTAATCGTATATTGCAAACAAATCAACTGTTATTATGAACAAGAAAAAAAATCTGCTTTTGTATGGCAGGGTTTGCATCAATGAGGGTTGTTTCTTTAACTATTATGCTGGTCATACATCATACAAAAGAGACATTCTACCAACACGAGTCATCGCAATATCCGTGGTTCGAATGCAGCGTGACAAGTTTCTCTTTGAACTCATTGTCATGCGGAGTTCGAAGCAGGGATCTCGCGAAGACTCACTCTCGAATCTGTTTGCAGACTGCCTTTTATGATGTATAAGCATCGTGACCCCGGCTTCAGGTTTACAGTCATTCTCCGGCTTTGTTTGGCGCGATCGAACGGATTGATTAATCATTCTGGCATGTTTAAAATGCATCTACTGGTAAAGAATCACCATGTTCTGACTACAGTGATTCAAAGCAAATTTGATCGTTATCAAAGAAATTTTATTTATTCGAGAAATCGGATATAAATCAAATACGTTTTTTTATCGTAACATTTTTGCTCTTTTTTTTTTTTTTTTGTCTGGTAGCCGAATGCTCGTATATTGCACACGTTCTTCAAGCATCCTCTCAGACTTGACTTATCGTTAGTTTGCATCTGTAGGGTTCCTGCAAAGAAGTGATAAAGCCTTGCGTGAGTGTTTCTTTTCTATTCCCTGGATAATATATTTTTAAAACTTTGCTTTTTCGTCGGCCAGTTTAAGCGCACTTTTGCATAATATGCAGCAAAAAAATAAAATGGCCAGTGAAAAAAGAAAAGAAAAAATCGATCGTGCGGAGTGCGTTTCCCGGGGAACGCAGAGGAATTCTTATTACACGCTGCAAATATTGATGCCTTCCAGAAAACTAAAATGCAAAATACTATCTTTTAGATTGATATCCGGAAGCGAGAATATGATCTACGAACGTAAGCAGCAAACGCAAGTGTTTGCCGAGGGGAAGTTGAAAAACGAGGCAGGCCAGAACGAGCGGCCTTTTGGTCTGGAGAAAAATATTATCGCCAGAGTCTCTGAGGGAGTGGATCATGCCGGGTCAGTGGCGCCGAAGTGCTGGCGATATCATACGCTCTAAACTCGCGACTTAGGAACACAGTTCCAGCCTTCGATAACCACTGTTGGAGTTCTTAAAATGTGTCATTCATGTTGCATGCGAATGTTTCACGATCCGATGCTCCCTTAATATTTGCACTTTTATGTTACTTCAGATGCATTTTCGATAAAACAACAGATTTTTACAATATGTAGCTTCATAAAAAGTGGCTCCTCACAAAACATTAGCTCGTTCTATTTGTCTGACCCAGCCTACACCGGGACAGAAAAGTGTAGCGCTTTGCAGTAAAGTGCAGTGTGTGCTGCTGGTATGTGTTTAAAGATATGTCGTATTCGTAAGCAAAATGAGATGGTGTACACCAAATATCGACTGGTGTAGGAAAATAAACTACTTTCCCGGCCATGCCCTATTTAAAATGGGCGGCGGAGAAAAGCTTACCGGACAAAAGCTCACCGCAAAACCGGCAGATGCGGAGAAAAGTTCACCGGCCCTTGAGCGGATACTGAGAAAATCTCACCGGATTTTGTGTTTTTACTTAGCTTAGCAGATTGTGCGTCACATGTGGCAATTTAACACAATTAGAATTTGTCACTTCATTAAAAATAATTGTACTTTGTTTTGAAATATTCTTGAAATATATTGGGCATATTTACTAAATCATCAAAAATTAGTAATAACACATTCTGTCTGTTAATGACGCCGCAAGTATAAAATTAAAACATGGGACACCCGCAAAAAAAAAAATTATTGACAGCTTGACAGTCCAGCCGTCAAACGCTTTCAGATAAAGAGGTTCTTTTTTTTTTTTTTTGCAGGCTATTATGATTAGCGGTGCGTGAACCGTTTACAAATTGTCCTCTATCTTGTAATATTCTTGAATATTATTGGGCATATTTACTAATTCCTCAGTACTTAGTAATCACCCATTATATCTATTCATGACGCTGCAAGTATAAAATCAGAACATCGGACACCCGCAAAACGACAAGAATTTATTGACAGCATGGCAGTGCGCCGTCGGTAGCTCTGTCAGATAAAGAGGTTTGTTTGTTGCAAGCTAATTTGAATAGCGGTGTGGGAACCGCTTCAGCTTCAAATATTGTGTGGTGCCTGGTAGATGAGTAGGTGTTTGTTGATGTAATCAGTGTCAGCTACGCTTTTTTATTTTAGTTTTTTTTTTCTTTTTCACAAATTAAAGTTTAGTTCCGAGAACAGCTTCGTCCTTTCGTGTTTGTCGTCTTCACTCTGTCTTCGTGGTTTGAGCGGTCTTCATCACGTATAACGTTTCCCAACTCGCCCAATTCGCTACCTTACAGAATAGGTCACGAGTAACAACAGCGGTGACAGTGTGCAGCTCTGAAGGTCAGGGGTGGTTCCCCATTGAAGGGCACTACCACACAAAGGCAACGTGTGAAAAAAACAGTATGAACGGCTAGAAAACGTGCATGTCCGTGAAACAAAAAAACCTTGATATCCTACAAACATTCTATTCTGTTTTCAAAGGTTAACCAAAGCTTCAAAAAAATTTCAGGCACCGCCTTGTTGCGCATGCATTGTCGAATTTTCGGCATTTACAGTTTTGCCTTTTAGGTTTTAGGCAAACTTTAATAAGTTTTCTAACTTTTTACAGTTTTTCAAGTTCATATTCAGTTAGGCTTACGTTGCCTAGAGAGTAAACTTCATTAAACACACTCCCGGAAATACTAATCTGGGAGCAATATACCCAATAAGCTTAAAGGGACACTGACAGGGTATTTATGCTTGCCGAGGTTTTTAGTTGTACATGAGTCACATGACATATGAGAGCCCAGCTACCCAGAACACAATTTGCGGCTCGAAATTCGGTTTCTTTCCGCCCGAAAACCGCCGATCAAGACCTGGCTGGTTCGAGTCTCGCTCACTCTCTTTTCCGTGGTCACGGGCCGTTTTCTTAGGTTTCGAAACGACCACCAAACTTAATCAAAGTCGTTGGTCACTGAAGGCACACACTCAATATTAAAAATAGAAAAAAAATATGAAACCCATTTTTTTGTGGCTTCTAAAAAGCTGCAAATACGTTGATTGAAAAAAAAAAAAGTTCCACAGAGAACCGGAAGCATTCTGTGCGTGCGTCGTTTCGCGTATCGTGGGACTCACGAGGACGGCGATGGCAGTGGACGACGGGCGTGGGACCTCTACTTCAGAGCTGTCGTTCGCGGTACCGGTGAATTCTGTCTGCCTTCAAAAGAGAAATTTGGGACTGATCAAAAGAATTGGTATTCATCCCGTACGACACGCCTGACCACCAAGCCGATTTGCACGAAGACGTCGCCGAGCCGTCGCTCCCTTCTCGTTGCTGAAGACATCGCTCGCGCAAACGTCAAGCTGTCAAGCACGACCTGTCTACTTCAAGTTGAATATGCACGCGTGCGATTTCTTTACTAGGTGCGAATGTCGCCAATGCGTGGTGCTTCCCGACTTCGACCCGGGAGTGCTTTTGCTGGAGAAAAATCGGCAGCAAACTTTCCAACTTACAGTTTATCGGCAGTATTATTACTAGGGGAGGAGGTCCCCCAGCAGCTCAGTGGGAAAGACGTCCGCTTCACGCGCGGCAGGTCCGGGTTCGATCCGCAGTGAGAGTGTACTTTTTCTTTTTCAAACATTGTGCGATGTTTACATTTGGTGTTTTTTTTTTACAATTATCACTAAAAAAAACAAACAAATGTTGTGGACGAAACGTTGCTGAATTAAATGGTATGGGATTTCCTTTGTGACACCTGCGAACTCAATGTAATCACTTTCCACAAAATGCAAGGAGCATATAAATTCGTTAATGTTCTGCAGTAATTGCAGCCAGCCATTGGTCCCGATCGCGTTGATCTTTCGGAAACTCTGTCGGACAATGCCACTTTCTTTCGGACGCAGGACATGTGGGCCAGCTCTTCACGTGACATCTTGGGTGTATTCTTTCCGGCGCCGATCACAAGCACTCACTACTCATCTCCAACCCCTCAATGTACAAAACAACTCAGCTTGGAGTACAGAACAGCGAGCGGAACAAACATAACTGCAAAAGAATCGCACGGCAAGCAGTTCCCGCTATGCCGCCTCGCATGTCGTCTGCTACGCAGAGGAAAAAAAAAAAGCACACGGTCGGGTGTAGCCACGTGACTTCCGCCACTCCACTCTCTCCTGCCCACTTCTCCGACCTCCGTGCGCGGCTTTCGGTTTCGGTTTCGAGCAGATGCGTCTTTTGGCTTTATCAAAAAAAAATACGCTACTCTGTTGCAAAATATTAATTGGGTAGTCCTCCTACACCATAATAAAGTGCCTGGCAAAAAGTTAAAAAAAAAAAAAATTTGGGGGATGTCAGTGTTCCTTTAACAAATATCAAAAAAGGACATTTTCTTTCTTAAAAAAATGACGAATTTTAATGATAATAAATTGATGTAAGTTACGCATGATTCGACAACCTCCATTTGAAAAGCAAAAAAAAAAAAAAAAAAACATCGGTGAGCTTCTCTCCGCATCCGCTTAATGGTCGGTGAGCTACTCTCCGCATTCGCCGGTTTTGCAATGAGCTTTTCTCCGGTGAGCTTCTTTCGTGATTCATTAAGACTAGGGATATTATCTACCTGCTCTATGTGCACCGTCGCGCGCTAATTTCATATCACCACGTGACATGTAATCTGATGGTGATCTCCTGCCGTCACCTTGGCCGCACCAGGTTGTAGAATTTCCCGTGCTGCTACTTGCCTCGGAGAAGGACACAACGCACCGGTTTGGCAACACGTAGTCAATAGGAGAAACAGCGCAAAAGAAAAAAAGAAAAGACACAGGACGAGAACACAAAAGACAAACGCAGCGCTGACTCACGATTTTTTTTTCTTCTTTAAAACATAAAGGCAATGACGTAGAACAAAGAAAAAGACTCTTTTACAACAGTACACTTCTTTGGTCAGCCATTCGAACGTACTTGTCCGAATGGCTGACTGTCCCGAAAGATATTTTGTGACACCTTGTTTTTTTTTTTCGAATGGCTGATTGAAGAAGTGTGCTGCTGTGAATGAGTCTTCTCTCTTTTCTACTTCATGGCCTTTATGTCTTGAAGAAGAAAATGAAAACGAAGTTGTGAGTCAACGCTGTGTTTGACTTTTGTGTACTCCTCCTGTGTCTTTTTTTTTTTTTGCGTTGATTTCTACTGTTATCAATATGCACCCAGTAGCCCAACCTCAAACTCTATTACGTACTCAGTTATTGACTTTTATCGCCACACGCCATGACCCAAAATTGCAGTGGCTTAGCTCGGCTATGCCAGGATATACGTAGCGTGAGCATAGGTTCAGCTGGTTATTCTTAGCTTTCCTGGTTGTCTAGGATTAGCTTGATTATTATGTTTACTGCTGCTTCAATGACACACATACGGTATACGCATTATGTGACTACTTCGGGATCCGATGAGTTAAGCTTCTCCGCTCTCCTGCGCAACGGAGCAGCAATTTCACTCTCCTTCTCCATGACTATACCACACTGGCAAACGCCCCGCTATATGTATACCCCCACTGATACTTCTGCGCATGCGCACAAAATGAGAGGCGCTATCAAGCGGCTCCGGTGCAGTGTCAGACTTGGCCACTGCGCCACAGAGGCGCACAGCTGGGCACGCGGCGGCACCAGTGCGTCTGCCGCGGCTATGACGTCACCCCTCTGGAATGCGCAGACCGCCGAGGCGCGCGCGGTGGTGGCGGAGCGCGCGGCGGCGGCGGCTCCGACGCGCTAGCTGTGCAGCCGCCTCGGTGGCTTCGAGGCGAGAGCGCTGGCCTTTGCATCCCCATGTGGCGGGTTCGAATCCCTGCCGAGGTGCCCAACAATCTGACGGAGGCTTATTGTGGAGGAGGCGCCGTGTAACCGAGCTTTCGGTTGCACGTCAGAAGATCCCCAGGTGGTCCAAATTAATCCTCAGTCCTCCGCTGGGGCGTGCCAGATGCCCGTCGTTGGTTTGGCACGTAAAACCCCCAAATTTGACTTTTTTTGCGGCAGCTGTGCGCCGTGTGACGTCACTGCTCCTCGCGCATGCGCAGCATGGCTCTCCAGGAGCGAAGCGAAACTGTTCAACCTCGGCCAGTGTAGCTCACGCTACAAAATTGCCTCGCATAATACTGCGCCGGCCTTTGATCAGCGGGAGAGCGCCATTCGCGTAGTCGATTACGCTTCGCCACCTCACGGTAGAAATCACGAGAGACTATTTAACATGCCAGAAACCTGGTCGAAAGCTGTGAATCACCAGGTTTCCCCCACATCCCCCCCCCCCCTCCGTTCCAAAAAAACAACAACAAAAAAAAAAAAAAAAAAAATAGGAGACCGGCTTAGGATTTATTGGCTCTCGGGGACGCCCATACAAAATTGTCCTATGGTCGGCTATAGAAAATTCTTTGTATGGTCGGCTTTAACTATTTGGCCCAATTAGCTAAAGAATTTTCTATGACTGCGCCTTTAGCATTTCTTATGGTCGCCTTTATGGGCCTCTTTAGCTTTGTCTATGGCCCTATCGCTGTGCAGCCATAGCGCTCTTTAGCTTGTCTAATGGTTGACTAAAGACTTCTCTATGGCTTACCTATGGCTCTCTTTAGCCAGCAAACTCTAAAATTTTGTTTTCATTATGTTCCCCCGACTTGTGAGCGCTACATGGTAGATATACATACATCTCTGAACACACAGAATACAGAGAACACAAGCAGAACACTACCCCACACAACAGCAACAACGCAGCGCCACCGGGCTTTTCTATATATGCTATGTTCGCACTAGCTGTATATATGGCAGTCTAATTTTTGAATCCGACTTTGCCGGTGACCTATTATTTGTCGCAAAAACACGTAGAGGCGGAGCAAATATTACTCGTACTTAATACATTATTTAAATTGCCTCTTGGAATAGCCCCCATCTCTTAATTCAAAACCCTGAAAAAAGCAAATGTAGATCATTAGGCTATATTAACTAAAATTTATTAATTTTCTTTTTAATAAGTTTGATGAATCACTTTGACAATGCAGTGATGACATGCAGTACACTGGTACTGAAGATTGCAATCAAGCTGTTGCTTGATTGCAGTGTTCGGCGCGAGTGTAATTTATTTTCACTTTTGGGGGTAATAATTCATTTTAATTGTTGCACAAGTATTTTAATGGATTTTTCAAACAAACAATATTACTGGTTTTCACGACTGGTTGCAACAGCAGAGAGCATATCTTGGGTCATAGTTTGTCACCGGCATTACAGAAATTCAGTATTGATTTAATTTTCTAACAGTGGAGTGTTTTTACTAAAAAGAAAGCGCCGGTAGTGATTTTCTATAGGCGTGGAAAGAAAATTTATTGGTTCTTAGTCTTTAGACTTGAGGCCATAAATTTTTTTATAGACGCATAAAGACAATTTATTGGTTTTCAGTCTTTAAACTCGGAGCCAAAGATCTTTCTATAGACGGGTAAAGAACATTTTTTGGTTCGCTGTCTTTAGACATGGGGCCATATAATTTTCTATAGGCATCTAAAGAAAGTTTATTGGTTCCCAGTGTTTAGACTCAGGGCCATAAAATTTTTTGTAGACGGTTAAAGACAATTTATTGGTTCCCTGTCTTTAGACACAGGGCCGTAGATTTTTCTATAGCTGGCTGTAGCTTTCTTTATGGATTTCTATGGCCGACCATAGAGGGCCATAGGGGTAATAGCCTGCCATATAATTTTCCATAGACGACCATAGACCATTTTTGTATGGGCGCCTTCCCTTTCGGTCACAAAGGGACGAGTCTTACAGATGGGCAAGCATGGGTCAGACTCAATTCTCAGACCGACGTCAGCACTTCCGGGCGGGACCGACGCGGCCGTGAGGGTTCTGATAAGGGAGATGCGACGCCGTAGCTCCGTCTCTCTCCAGGCACTAGAAATTAAAACAAAATGAGCCCGTGACGCGGCAGAAATAAGTGGCCGTACCCAAGGACGACGCCTGCCCAGCTGGAATACGGGAGCACGGCTACCTTTTCTTCTTCCACTAAAGAACCGAAGAAGTCACGAATATAACGCACTTAGGTCTCGGGCTCCCTCTTTCGCCATCTTCACCGCCGTCGCAGGTTGTATCGTGGCAGGGACGGTGTAGTGTTTTCCGAGAGGAGGTCCGGATCGTTGCAATCTTGAACCTGCGACACATCTACCTCCTCGGCTTCATATAGAGCCTTTACATCGGCGATGTGAATAGATCGGCTCACTTCACCAGCTTCGCGACACACTAGCTCATAAGACATGTTGGAAAATTTCTTTCTAAAGCGTTATGAATAAAGAGGCCGTGAAGATTCTAGAAGCATCACTGAGCGGATGAGTTTGTTCCAGCTCAGGTCTCCTACGATGAATTGCAGATTTTGCCTCTCCTTGTTGTACCGGTTGACCTGCTGCAGTCTCGAGGCGTCAAGGCTCTCTCGTGCTTCCCGCAAGTTCTCTGTGAAACGCTTCCGGAGGTCTTCTGAAAACCGCGTAGTGGTTTGCTGTGCGCTTGCTGGATCTGTGCAAAGAAGGCAATTTCTCAAAGTAAACGCGAACTTTTTCCCAAAGTTGAGTGGGAGAAAAACTACGTGGACCGGTTGGCTGTCGTGCGGGTAGCGAGTGCCATTTCTGCAAGGTTTACGTCCCAGCCTTTCTGTAGCTCTTAATGGGCTACAAGCATCAACTTCAGGTTACGGTTGCCTCCGTGATATTCGGCTGTGAATTGTGCGGCTGAAGTCTGTGTGTGCCGTATTCCTAGTGCCTTACACGCATCCACAAGCACCTTCTAACAGAATAATAAGAGTTGTCTGCATGAGCATTAGCCAAAGCGCACGTAGGAGAAACTTGTCACGCTGCATTCGAAGCAACATTTTTTTTGCCGCGTGGACTAGGGGGAAAATGACTGACAACGTCACAGGCAACGCACTCCCAGGGGTGCTTGCTTTAAACCGACTGCATTAAGGTTGTTGGCGACATCGTTCTTTTACCTTCTTACATACCGTACAGCTAAATGCGTACCTCACTACATCCTGTCTGAAGCCTGGACACGTTACAAGTTTTGTCGAACTTTCGTAAGTTTTGATCCCACTGCTCTGGCCTGCCAGTGCGGAATAATGCATATATCGTAGGAATGACTTACGTAGTTTACGACATATTACAGCCCGGAATGGCATATCGCAGGACTTATCGCCCGACTGGGGGATGTACGGCAGCAAGATGCCGTCGCTGCTCAGCAGGTACGAGTCCAAGTCTCTCGAACGGCCGGTGTCGGCATCGCTTTCTTTTGCCAGCCGGTGTGTCACCTCCTGACAAAGTCCATCGTACAACTGGGCCACCCGGAACTCCCCTCTGCTCACCAGGGTTCCCCACCGCGAATCCGGTGTGATGGGTGCCGCATTTGCCACTGCCACCAAGTCGGAATCCACCTGCATTTACAATCCGAGAAGTGGAGCACAGGACAGCGCATCTACAACGTGATTAGTCACTCCAAACTTGTACTCGATAGTTTGCTTGTAGCGCTGCAGCGGAGGAGCTTACTGAGCGAGTCGTCCTGCGGGGTTTTGAAGCTTTTTGAGTCACGAGAAAGCCATATGGTCCTGTTTGAGTGCAAAATGAAGCGCCGTAAAGGTACATGCCAAACTTTCTACGCGCGAAATAATTGTCAGACTCTCTTTTTCGGTTGTTGAGTAGTTTCGCTCCGCTCCGGTGAGCGTATGACTGGCGAAGGCTGCGGTTAAAGAAAAAAAAAACGCTGTCATGTTTCTGCAAAAACAAAAAAGAAAAAGAAAATCGCGTTTAGTTCGTAATTGCTTGCATCGGTCAGCAAAATTACCGGACGTTTCAAGTCGAGCAGATTTAGACACGCGTTTTCAGTCCCAGCCCTTGAAGGATACACACATTCAGATTGTTTTGTTGCCACCAACACCACTTCGTCTTTCTGCGAAGCAAATGGTTCAGTTGTCCCGTTATCTCAGCACATTGCTGAATAATACCACTATAGAAAGCAATCATCCCGAGATACCATCTTAGCAACACCTCCTAGACAACAAAGCCGTAGTGCTGATAAAGATGTTGTCACCAGTGAAGGCCAACGCTGGTCGCAGATTGGACACGACGATTGCTTCAACGTTCGGCTCAAACTTGACTCGGAGCCGAGCGGTGGCGCAACGCTCGTTTGCAATCTGTCTCAAGCGTTGGCCTTCACTGGTGACGCAGAAATGTCAGCACTACGACCTTGTGCTCTAGGCGGTGCTATCGCTTGTGCCGTCGTAAGGTGGAGCGTACTGGGTGATTACGCACAGCTTAACCTCATTCGCGCACAGCGTAGCGCTATATCGACATCAAAGCCAAGAAGGTTGATTACAGGCGAGATCAACTGAACTGTACCTGGATCAGACTTGTGCCTATTTCAAATTATACTGTATTTCAAATACCTTTTGAAGTATATATCTTGGTATCTTGCAATTACTTTCGATCGAGAGTATTTGATACTGTATTTTAATGACCTTTCTGAGTATCTTGTACTCGTTAAGCAAATATATTTTTGACATTCCGCCATTTTTCGAGTTTTTCGGTATGAAGTGGCGTGGGCGTGGCACGAGCAAACGTGAACCGTAGCTCCGATAAGCTACGGTGACTTAGATTGGGCACGTGAAAACATCGCTTTTGTGCCGATTGGGACTCATATTTCACTCCAAAGTTCGTACAATAGAGGTTTTCGCGTCGCCTTCCCAAAGGCGCCTTTTGTTTCCTACAGTTTCCCCCCAAAAATCCTTGAACAAAAGGGGGGTTTTATGGAAGTAGGTATTACCAGACTGAGGCGGAACACAGAACGGGAAACGACCCACAACAACATTGCAGACTTCAGTGTCAAAAATAACAAACAGGAGAAAATGAGAAGTAGAGACAAAAATAAAACACTTTTTTTTGCTTGTATATTTAACCCCGCTACGGCAAAACATAATTTTCTTTGTCGTTAGTCTGGCATTTATTGCTTTCGCGAACACTTTCTGTAAGCGAACATTGATAAGAAAAGAACAGGACAGGAAACGAACTTGGAGCAGGATAACCTCTCAAAGTGCCAACAAGGCGTCCCCCAAGTTGTGTGTCTTTCTGAACGCAACCTATTTGAAGAAGGTGCGAGCAGTGCGATGACTGTTATGCGGGCTGTCTTTGTTATCCATTCACTCATTTCCGTATTCCAAGTTTGTTTATAGTGAACTCCCCGTATAGGGAATATGAACTGTAGTTAAACGATGCGTCTAACGTGCGCAGGAGATGTGATATTCAGCGCTGTCACTATAACTGAAGTGACCTCTATTTTTTTTATTGTCCCAGAAATGGGTTCTCATACGTATCAGTGATATCCTGCACCTTATATTTAGTAGGCATAGAACAACCCTACAATGTTTTTTTTTGTTTGTTTTTTGCCTTTTTGTGTTGCTGCGTGCTAATAAACCATTGTGGTAAACCAGATTTGCGTAACTGTATAACTGTGTTTGTCACTGACGTCCATACAAATTACGCAATGTGGAAATATCTTCAAAAGTAATTGAATTACATTTCTAAGTATTTGTAGTCTACTCAAGATACTTTACAGTGAAAGTAACTTGAGAAGTATTTTAAATACTTTATGAAACAGGTATTTAGTAACTTACCTTCAATACGTTTATCGAATATTGTGTCTGACACTGACCTAGATGAAACCTATAAGACAGGCCTGACAGACATTCGTTCGAGTATGATGCGAAGGTACCCGAGATGTTCCTCGAATGTTCGTGAAAAACACAACCATGTTATCCGCGTATACAATCGAGATCCACCGCGAACGGGGACGCTTCGAGGCTCTCATAACCGCGAAAGGGCGGGAACTGCTTCCGGGGTTGGCCGCTGAAGCGGACCCACCGCGAACACCACGAGGGAGGGTGACTTGGTAAAGCCTATACCGGGGGCGTGCCTTTCGGGAGTGACCACTGGTGCGGACTTACCGGGTATGCATTGAAAATTTCCCAGCAAAATTTTTGCGGAAACATTTCCCCGCTAAATTTAGCGGACAAACGTCCCATAATGCAACGCGCGCGGTTACGCCGACGCCGACGGCGACGCCGTTCAAGCCCGAAACGGGCGCCTAACTGCCACAAAGGATGCTGCAAGAAGAATGGCGTACGTCAGGCGTTTTCGCTGATGACAGAGTCAGTTTGAGAAAGAAACTTCAGTCTCTCGGTACCCAACGGTACAAAGGTGCCATGGTGCGAGCGCGATTATAACGGTTTTCACTTGGCGAGGTTTCAACAAGACGAGCCTCCGGAAGAGAAGATACGTAAGCCAGTAAGAATGAGATAAGCGAAATTTTATACCAAGGAACTGAAACCAGCGATAAAGAAATAATTGAATGCGCGTTCGTAGACTACTAAAAGGAGCTTTTTAGTTTTCATGCCCCCACTAAAGACGGATTCCAGACTCAATTTTTTCCGTTAATGCCAAAACTAGAGGACGACGTGAGGAAAATATTAGAAGAGCCAATATTGTTGGGAAAAATAAAAAAAAAGCAATTGAAAATTTAAAAAAATCGAAAAATCCCCCGTCTAGATGGTATAGGAGGAGTGTTCTACAAGGCTTTCAAAGAACAAATGGCACCTTTTTTGCATGGAGTGTTCAGGGAGGCGTCCGGTTTGAATGTTTTGCCTTTATCTTTTTTGTACACGAGTTTTATTCCGAAAAGTGATGATCGGCGAAAAACTCAGTCTTATCGTCCAATAAATTTGACGAACGTTGATTACAAGATTTTGATAACAATTCTCGCTGACTGGTTACAAAGTGTAATAGACATCATTGTCAGCCCACACCAGGCGTGTGGTATCAAGGAAAAAAGTATTGTTACGAACATTCATGTTGCACGTAGTATTTTAGAATGCTGTGATAGTTTGGACCGTAAGGCGGCAGGCACCGTTGCAGGTTAATCTAGAGAAGGCTTTTCACCGCGTATCGCACGGAATTCTTTTTTTATTTTAAAGCATGCGAATCTGAGCTCCGTTTTATGTGATGGTGTGCGGATGGCGTACCAAAACTGTGTCACCAGCCTTGTTTTCCACAAGCGTGTCAGTGAGCGTATTAGGCTTTTTTGTATTTTCCTTGAACCTTTTTGCCTAAGCATTATCAATAACAGTCGTCTACGTGGGTTCAAGCTACAAGCTACCGAAGTTCGTAGTCTGTTTTACGCAGATGACGTAGCTATTTTTTATGTAGACGAAGAAAGTGTTCCAGGAGCAGTTGAGGTAACCACAATTTGTTTGTGAGCACACGTGTAGCGCAGTGAACTGGCACAAGTGTACCGGTTTTTGGTACGGTAATTGGCCCTGCGTGCCGACTGTGTTTGAAGGAATTGTATGGTCCTCCACGCCGGTGCGTTACCTCGGGATACCTTTGGAGTATTATCGCACCAGCAACCAGTACTAGCACAGTGAAACTGAATATCTCCGTGCGAAGACTCTGAATGGGGAGCAAAGTGCTTGTTCATTTTTCCCGTGCAACTGTGTGCAACACCTTTTTCGCTGTAAAGCTGTGGTATGTCTTGCAAGTTTTGCATTGTTCACGAATCAATATTCAGCACATGCATTGGGTGTTTTTTTTGTTATTATTTGGTGTTCGGCGTGGAAAAAAGCAAGTCGATCAAATCGCTTTTGTCGGGTCAAGTCCGGCGGTCTCGGTCTTTCGCATTTTTTTTTTTATCAGAACGCTGGTCAACAGGTTTCTTTTTCTTCGACACCATAAAGACCCTGTTTTACGCCCTGTAATTCAGGCAAGGCTGAGTAATCTGCTGCCCGAGTTTATAGTACCGACGAGCGACGAAATCAGCTTTGGTGTCCAGGGTTATTTGAAGGACGTTATCGGGGCTTATTAGTTTTTGGCAACACGTTTTTTATTAGAGTATTTGTCTTGCGTTTCACGCAAGCGGTTGTCGAAAGACCTGATTGAGTTGCTTTTTCCCACACCCTTGTATCGATCGCTGTACGGCACAGGCACAGGGCACGGAGTTCTAAAACGAGTAAAAAAAATAGTAATTTCCGCGTGCACTAAAACATTTTTCTTCAAGTTACATAGCGGATCGCTTCCTGTAAAAGCTTGGTCAGTTGCAAAGGGCACACCAGTAGCATAGTCAGAAAGCTGCTTATTTTGCAAAAAAGCCAGAAACCATTGAACATGTGTTCCTGCACTGCTTAGACGCAGTGTTTCTTTGGGACGTCCTTCAAAGGACTATAAAAAAGAACTCTCTTTAACATACCACTGTATTCGGTTCTTGTCTGTAGAAGAAGGTGCTGTACCTTAGTATATGTCCATACTCATGGGACTGCACTGTATATGGCAATGACCGAGTCGAGTTTCGGGGTGCGTTGGGCGCGCATATTCATAGATGGCGTCGGGAGCAGCGTCCGAAAACGTAGCCGACCAGCAAAAGAAAGCAGACGACACGGAGACGAAATCCGATGGCAGCAAAAACGCCGTCGTTACGCAAACGCGTTTTTGTTTCTTTTTAAGTTCTGCGTTTACTGTCGCCATTTATTTTTAAACAGAGGTACATTACAAAAAGATAATGTTCATTTTAATAAACCACGGTGGTCGTGAGCAGTCTTGATAAGGAGGTAGCCCCATCTATCAATACGAGCGCCAAGCCCGCCCCGCTACTGGACATGTTCGTCTGCGTCGCCGCGCGCCCTTGACCCTGGCAAGTTTCTTGGCCCTATTTTTTTACTAAAAGATATATACGCTTTCTAATTTTACAAGAAACACCCGACTTCTGAATTCCACCTTTGACGAAAAGTGTAGATTGCCACGTGTAGGGGTCGATTTTTACGGTCCATTTTAGATCGAGCCTGGTGACTTTGGGCACCCTATACACGGATGACACGTCAAATATGCTATAGAAGACTAAATAGTCTTCTAAACAAATTAGAACGATACCTTCTTAAATACTGGATTTCATGCATCACAGACCTTTGAATGTAAAGGTAGCTGCCTCTATTATCGGATAAACTAGTCACGTGCAGAAAACAGCGCAGAATATATCGCGGCGCATTTACTGTGCACAATTGGTCTAGTTAGTCATAGCGTACGCACAAAGGCGATGAGGGCTGTGACGACGCATTTTCGGTGCTGCTTGATCGGCTCCGTTGGACCGAGGCGTCGGCTGCGGACTTTGAAGCGGAGGCACGACTTGTTCAGAATCGCCTCCTCGAAACTTCCAAATTCTCACCAGCCTTGTGACTGCCATCGCAACACTCGCCACTGGAGCAATCACATCACGAGGTATGCGCAACGCCAGTTCGTCTGCTTCTTTGCCCCAGGGGTTGCGATGATGTCAGAAAGCCAAGCTCTTATTGACTGATTAAAAAAATATAGTGGGTGGACCTCATGGCGTCTCTCATTGAGGTCTACCCACTATCATTTTAATCAAAGCCAATCAGAGTTCGGCGTAATCCTGACGTCACAGCAACTTCAGTGCAGACGACTTTCTCTATCATTGGTTGTCCTAATGTTTGTCTCGGTGTATATCTTGACTGCCGAGAGAACAGGCAGTGGAGGTACTTTCCCAGGATTGGGTGACTTCGCGACAAACCAGGTATCCCACATTGATGTAAATATATGGGAGCGTGCGACGCCTAAAGGGGACGCGACGCTCCGCCTTGGCAGCATGTTGGCAGTGCCACCAACGGCAGCTTGAGCATTGCGGTGCGTGTGTATGCGCCGTCTGCGTCTCCACTTACGTAACGTTGCCACATACCTATGCGACCGCCACGACCGTGTCTTCCCTCGGCCGTGTTTCTCGATGTACCTCAATATTAGGAAACCTACCGCCATGTAGGGCTGCTACGCTTCTGTTCTCGGATGATTCGACCAGCAGGACTGTCTCGAAGCTCAGGTTCAATTGCGTCCTCGTGGTGGAAGGGGCATTTACGGTAACTCAGTGCCATCGTTTTGTGTATCTGCGCCTACGAAGCGCTTGTGTGATTGACGTCGATTCGGTAACTGCTATAAGACGATATTCACCAGTGTCAGTGATCGATAAAAGCTACGTGAGAAGTATTTTTCGTTCGTAATTTTACCGGACCGCTTCTTCGCTCACTGGAGAGCTGAACTTGGTCTACTGTGAATGTGATGACTGAGGCTGTTTTTACCAGCGTATGAGGGGATCTGTGTCTTCAATCTCCATCTCTAGAGTAAAAAAGTCAACGGCAACTGTAACCCCGAACTTTGTTTTCTTTTTATTGTGTGTGTGGAGCGAAGTTTTGGTAATTTGACATCATTAGAAATGGCAACGCTAAGTTTGCTGTCCGTCGGCTGCCACTCGCGATGTGCACGCCCAATGTCTCTGCGGGAGGCCCCACAGCAGCGCCATCTGTCTAGTGCACGTCCCACGCTTCCGGTAATTGATATAAAATGGGAGGGTGGCCAATAGCGAAAATAACATGTATTTTGTCCCGGATTTCTTCTTTAGTGCAATAGTGATAAAAAGCGAACACCAAGTACATATCCAACGATAATTGTCAAACCTACCTTCAAAACAGTTGCTTGTCTTTAAAACAACCCCTAAACGAAGCGGTACTCTATATACCTCGAAATCTAACTGACTACCTAACAAAATCTAACACGCGACAGAAAAAAAAAAAAGAAAGTATATATAGGGGTTGAAACGTCGACTCACTAAATGATCTGAAAAACCAACAGCGTTTTGACGTGCGACTTCATTACTTTATTGATGTCTCGAAAAGGGACTGACTAACGTTTACTCATACGTTACGACGTTCCGAGCGGCCCTGTATATATATATATATATATCTACAGGGTCGTGCAAATAATCCGCGCTTTTTCCAGATTTCGTCTCTCATCAATACAGGAAGCTAACCAGCCGTACTGTGCTTCTGCGGTCACGTGATTTGACAGCAGACTATCCCATGGTAAACAATCCGCGACTCGCTAGAAAATAAGCGGGGAATACGACCGGAGGGCATCAATACTTGAATCGCTTCGCGCCGGAAAGTCGCCTATGCAAATCATTCCGTGGTATGGCTGCAAGGAGACACAAGTTTACAGCATTGCCAAGACGTTAAGATAATCTGTCAGCCAAGAAGACCTTACGGCAGACCGAGAAAGCACAGAAAACGGTCGATATTCATGTTATCTTTGCCTCTGTGTGTTTTCCTGAATATGGTTAATTTTCCGGATTTATCTCGACGACCCTGTGTATATATATGATTCACAACGACTGGCGTTTTTATTGAGCCTTTTGTACTTTCCAGTTCACATTCAAAATGAATCTCCCTCACTATTCACATAAAAATCATGAAAAAGAATAAACAAGAGAGAGAGAGAGAGAAAAAAAAACAACTTTTATGGAGTGGCAGACGTGCTCAGTGCGGGTCGGTTTGTTCTCCAACGCTCCCAGCTAATCATCTGCCTTTCCATCAAAACTTTGCGAGTACGGAATTGTTTCAAACAGCAGAAGCGAGCTGGAAAAACATCGTTAATACGAAACGCACGCGAATACTTCATTCCCCTTAAACCTGAATGCTTGCTTTGAATGCCTGCGGCGCAGCCATCGATTTTTAAACGGAACCACTGCCGAATTGAGTTTCTTCTCTGCTACTTCTTTTTTGCTTACACTGATACGAAACGACGTTTTCCCCTTCCTGGAATTGTTTATGCGTTTCTGTTTATTCCTGGGGCGTTTGCGTTTATAAACAGTTCTGACATTGCAAATATGGCCCGCAAAATTTCTAATTATCTTTCACGTTCTTTCTGGAAAACTAACGATTTCTCGAAGAACGACTCGGTACCTTTCGAGTCACTTTCAAGCAAAAAAGTCGAATGATCGAGCCATTGAAAGCATTTGGATCTCACTGATGTATTCTGTCATACTGATTAAAAAGCGCGACAGGACAACGGACAGAGAAGGAGACACAGACACAGCGCTACTTACAACTGAACTTTATTTCCGCTGCAGCTCGGTATTTATTACCGGCTACAACACAAACAAGTTGGGAATCTATAAAATACTCATCGTAAAAATCTTAAGAAACAACAAAATAAAAAGCTAAAATTCCTGCATCACTCATCGGCACCCACCCGAAACTAATCATGTTTGGTCAAGAAACTGCAATTCTTTTTTGGATAACGATAAAGAGATTCTGTCATAGTCCATATTAGGATGGCTAGGATTGGGTTCTTCTTACACGTCTGCTATCTCGTCCAGTTTTGCTAAGCAGACGAGCTATAACCACCATATATGTGTCGCATCACGATGAATGCTTACGGGATGATATGAGTTTGTTTGGCAAAATTTAAGCCATTCTGCTAAACCATTAAAAATATTGGACTCCAAATTTTTTCGTTTTGATTCAGTTTTTTTGCTAAGCAACTACTTCAGCTAGTAAATTGCCTAGCAACTTCAGTTATGCGTATAGTGATGTTGAAACCCTCTATACTGCATTTAGCCTGAAGATAGACGGGCGACATTTACGCAAGCGCGCCTTCGTTAGGCACAATGCGGTGGCCGATAGATCACTGACAAGCTAAGAGACGCAGGGCGTGGTGCGTCCCGAGCATGTTATTATCATTTGAAAGCCAATAAGATTGTGACATTAACCAAAAACTAAAGGGAGAAGAAGGAATCATGAGGCGAGAAATCCGAACTTGACGACGCCCTGTGTTCTTAAAGGGATACTGAGAGGGTATTGATGCTCGCCAAAGTTTTTTTTATTTGTACATGACATATGAGAGCCCAACTGCCCAGATCAGAATTTGCGGCTCGAAATTCATTTCTTTTTTTCTGCCCGAAAACCGCTGACCGAGAAGTAACCGGTATGAGTCGTGCTCACTCTCTTCTCTGTGGTCACGTGTAGGTCTCTATGGTTTAGACACACACACACCAAATATAATCAAAGTCGTTGGTCATCGAAGGTACACACTCAATATTAAAAATAGAGAAAAATTATGATACCCATTTCTTTTGGCTTCTAAAAAGCTGAAAATACGTTGATTTAAGAAGAAGAAAAAATAAGACGTTTCCAGTTTCCTGTAACGCCGAATTAGAGCGCAGCTCATGAGGAGTAGGAGGGGAGGCGTACTGAGTGGAGGGTATACCCCTCCTCCTCATCCGTACCCTCTTCTCCTCCTCATCCCCTCCTTTCCTCCTCCTCCTCCTGCCCCTCTCTTGAGCTTTTCCGATTTTGCGATACACCGTGCGATATACAGTCTGAGAAAGATATATACAGGGTGTTTTTTTTTTAAGCTTAACAGATTTGTTTAAAAAAAGCCGTGAAAGTTACACTTATGCCGCTTGTGGAGGTGAGTTATACGGCCAGGGGGACAGAATATAGGGGGCTAATCGTAATGATCAGTCGGCCAGTTAATTAAAATTAGTTAATTAACTTTTTAATTAATGAAAATAGACATATGGTTCCAATTAGAAACTTCCTCAGCGTCATCGAAAACCCCTCAATAAGATATTTTCAGAAAGACTTTGAGCGCGTGAGAAGCGTAGTAGTGCACTGAAGTTACCGCTCGTGGAGCAGGTACAAAGCTAAAGGTTGCGATAAGGCGCCCGCGCGATTTTTCCGTCTGTTATCTAGCCCCAGCCTTGTACCTGCTCCACGAGTGGTAACTTTGGTGCACTACTACGCTTCTCACGCGCTCAAAGTCTTTCTGAAAATGACTGATTTAGGGGTTTTCGATGACGCTGAGCAAGTTTCTAATTGGAACCATATGTATATTTTCATTAATTAAAAAGTTAATTAACTAATTTTAATTAATTGGCCGAGTGATCATTACGATTAGCCCCCTATATTCTGTCCCCCTGGCCGTATAACTCACCTCCACAAGCGGCATAAGTGTAACTTTCACGGCTTTTTTTAAACAAATCTGTTAAGCTTAAAAAAAAAAAAAACACCCTGTATATGGGTGGTTTCATCTCAAATCGTGCAGGCAAAAAAGGTCGAATTTTTAATTTCGCTGAAAAAAATATATCTTATGGCGCCGTCTCTAAAAACGCAGTAGCCACAAACCGCAAGTTCGTCGGATTTTTGGTTCTTGACTTACAAATTTTAAAAGAGGCCGCGGCGGAAAACAGTGTTTTTCACATCCGTCGTGGGTTGGATGTTTCGCTCGATCTCCCGCAGTGGATTTTCAGTCCACATTATGTTACCTTCTTTCAAGCACTTTTTGAGCACAGGTAAATGGCTCTAATACCATAAAATAATTTTAGGCGTTTTGCTTTTTTTCTGTAAAAATGTCAAAAACGCCCCCTCGGTTAATTGTTGACGAACTTTGACAATTAAATACTGGTGATCTACTTGGGTTACGTCGATACTTTTTATGTCTATGAAGAGCCCAAAACACGCTCTTTATAGATATATAAAATCATTCAGCTGTATAAAATTCTATTTGCGGTACGTTTACGTTAATGTTTCGCGAAAACCAAAAAGTGCCAATTTTGAAATCGATTTTCTAAAAAAAAACATTTTTTATTTTTTTTTTTTTCGTTAAAATGTAGATATAATAGTTGTCTACTCGAAAAGCAAGTCGAGAAGGTGTGTACTTTGTTTGTATGTTTTATATTTAAGAATAAATATCGTACAAAAACGTGTTTCTACGGCTCGAAACGGACTAGCGAATTGCGCGTCTTTACGAATTTGGAAATATTTTTTGCCTTTTTTCAACGTTCCCACATGAAAATGAAATACATTATTTTCACCCTGTTATATTTATTGATCATTTAAATTTTATTATGGGCGGCAAACTATATTGGAAAAGTTCAAAAGAGAAAGCAACACTTCTTAACAGACCAGCAGGCGTCGTAAATTTTTAATGTGTAGAAATCGGCAGACGTCGTACTGATTCGGGGCCTTCATTGGCCTATATGAACGTCCCGCCCTTTCGGAACCAGCAGATGACCACGACCTTTCGCGCTCGTTGTGTTAGATAGGACGGCCCGTGACAGTAAAGCGAGCAGCGCAACCTGTGTCACGAGGAGTGAAATGGTACGAAAGTGTCGTTGACGCGCCGAACAGTGACGGCCACCCTGGAGGAGTCAGTCAGTCGAAAGCAAAGGAAGTGTTGCCTGGGAGGATGTCAACAAATGTTCTGCCGGCCAAAACAACGCCGCGAGCGCGCTAAAACCGGCGGCGCTAAAACGCGTGAAACAATACCGCGTATTTCCCCAAACTTCGAGCGCCCTATCCTTGAAACGGCCGTGCTCTATCTCTCTCCGCGGAGATCCGATAGCACTGAAAGGTTATCTCTTTTGGAAACAGCAACGCCCGGAGGCTAACATTAAAAACGAGCGTGTTGGTAAATATATTTGTGTTTATTCTGCCCGGTGACCAGTTGGGTCGAAGTCAGCCTCCTTGTCAACTATAACCGTTTGTGAAGAGTGGTCTTCTCCCGAGATGAAAAGTTAGCGCCGGCTGATGTGTTCTTTTGAAAAAGGGAAGGGGAAAGAGAAAGTTTGAGTAACTGCAGTAACTGCCTCGAAAGCTTCTCTTCCGATATGAAGCTCGAGGCATGTTACGTCTCGGTTACCTTCTCGCGCATCGCTGCTCGAATCTATTCTTCACTTTGTTCCGCACGGCCGCTGTTCCGCACAGCCGTCGTGGCTGTGCGGAACAGAGTGAAGAATAGATTCGAGCATCATCTGGACGCCGTCATCCTGCCAGGCTTCAGTGTCGTGGGACTGGACTCAGCGTCGGTCAGTTAAGACTTTTTTTATTATTATTTCGTGTGTGCTTCTTTGTTCCGCTGAACTTTGTTTCTTGGTTGCGGTTCTGCTGAACCTTTTTTTTTAATGTTTTCTTACTAACTGTTTGATAGCATTGTTTAGTTGTTGGGTTTATTTCGTCATGGCGTAGCGGCCTGACGGTGCTGTAGAGAGCGTGTTCGCACGCATTTGGTTGCGTCCCGTTTAGGGAATGCCCGGAGGTGTTGGTTTTTGTTCTTGCCGTGTGCGGCTGAATTTTTCCGTCTTGATTAAATTTTTAATTTCATTTTACCTTTACGTGTCATCGACTTTTTTGTCTGACTCTCCACTAGGCGTGGACCTATCGCCTCGGCACCACTCGAACCAAAATCTTTTATCTTTTTAACGCTATTTTCGTTAAGATCGGAGTTGGGTAATATTATTATGAATTATTTATTTTTATTCCCTACCCCTCTCCGTGACAATCTCTCCTTGTGTTTCAGACCGTTTCTGTGTCTTTATTTTTGTGTATTACGGAAGTGAAAGGCCGTTCCCTGGTGATCTGTGCGATGTGCGGTGAACAAAACATAGCGTTTAGTTTCGGAAAGAATTGTATATAATATATCAATGATGTGGTGACTTTCTATGTCTTAGTAATATGACAGTTAATAGCTAGTCGTGCTAGTTTACAGTGAAAGTTTTATAAATCGAAACAATACAACGTCTGTGCCTCTTCGATATTGAAGGTCTACTCGGCCTACTGATTTGATTAGATATGTTTCTTGTGGTTTCCCGCTCTTATAAAAACATAAATAACTACTCAATACCACAAAATGCGTTTATAATTGATTACAAAACGCAGACAAAAATTCAAGAAAACGTTTTCACAATTCATAGAAACGCACGGGTCGCTATGCCTGACTTAGGTCTTGCAAAACGAAGACGTCTTTTTCTGATATTGAGGCTTAAATATAGAACATACAAACAAAATACACACTTTCTCGACTTGCTTTTCGAGTAGACAACGATTATATCTACATTTTAACGAAAAATAAAAAAATAAAAAAATGTCTTTTTTGAGAAAATGGATTTCAAAATTGGCACTTTTTGGTTTTCGCATAACATTAACGTAAACGTACCGCAAATAGAATTTTATACAGCTGAATAATTTTATAATATCTATAAATAGCATGTTTCGGGCTCTCTATCGACATAAAAAAGTATTGATGTAACCCAAGTAAATCGCCAGTATTTAATTGTCAAAGTTCGTCAACAATTAACCGGGGGGGCGTTTTTGACATTTTTACAGAAAAAAAGCAAAACGCCTAAAATTATTTTATGGTATTAGAGCCATTTACCTGTGCTCACCGAGTGCTGGAAAAAAATTTAATATAATGTGGACTGAAATTCCACGGCGGGAGATCGAGCGAAACATCCAACCCACGACGGATGTGAAAAGCACTGTTTTCCAGCCGCGGCCTCTTTTAAAATTCGTAAGTCGAGAACCAAAAATCCGACGAACTTGCGGTTTGTGGCTACTGCGTTTTTAGAGACGACGCCATAACATATATTTTTTTTCAGCGAAATTAAAAATTATACCATTTTTGCCTGCACGATTTGTGATGAAAACTCCCATATATATACGGAAGAAAACGCACTTGAGACGTTGGAGTTTTTAAAACATATTATTCGTAAAGTTCGTCGACGTTTCGGCCTGAGACAGACCTTTTTCGAAAAAGGTCTTTCTCAGACCGAAACGTCAACGAACTTTACCAATAATATGTTTTAAAAACTACAACAACCGTATCAAGTGCGCTTTCTTCCGTATATACTTTTCGTCATCCTGCGCTCCGTTTTTTCTTCCTCTCTCTCTCTCTCTCTCTCTCTCTCTCTCTCTCTCTCTCTATATATATATATATATTATGTATATATATATAAATATATACAAATATATATATATATATATATTTATGTATATATATATAATATATATAAATATATACAAATATATATATATATATTATGTATATATATATAATATATATAAATATATATATATATATATATATATATATATATATATATATATATATATATATATATATATATATATATATATATATATATAGAAAGGAAATATAGTTCTCGCATCCGGAAGCTCCACTCTGTCTAAGTTCTGCCGGTGCCAGGGAACAGGACAGCAGGATCAAGGCGGGAGAACGAGACAGCGTTAAGGTCAACACTTTAACGAAGCACGTGATACTCTTAATGTCATCCTACTTGCTATCGGCTCTGTCGAAGACTGCTCGGCGTTTTTGATTTCCTCAGCATTAGTCTTGAGAGTGCTCCCCCGAGATGGCACAGCAGAACAGCGAGCGCACGTCCCTCGGGGCCAATGGGGTGTTTTCCTGCATGAGTGGGAATGAAGTTCTCCCACGTCTTGCACGAAATATTCGAGAATGCCGTAGGCGACAGATACAGAGCTACCACGAGCAAGCCGTTTTCGACCTTTGCGGCACAAAGTTCACCAACTTCGTCTGACGTGCCACAGAGATCGATGGGTATAGCACAGACCCTTACCCATGTAGAAAGCCACTTGGATAACGAGTGCACCCCGTTTTCATACGTGCCTCTCTATGATTTATGACTGGTGATATCACTTGCTTGCACAACAGGTAGCTGGCATCTCCCCTCCTCCTCCTCCTCTTCCTCCTCCCTCCGGAACCACCCTGAGCATTCTCCGCGTAATTCTCAACATGGCGTCGTATCGCGGGATCGCGGGAGTCGCGGGCTGGACGGCTGAACGAAGCGGACTAAGCAATGGCGTCGGACGACGGGTGTGAGACCTCTCCCTCAGGACTCTTGTTTGCAGTGCCGGCGAATCTGTCTAGCTTCGAACGAGAAATATTTTACGGATCTAAACAGTTCGGATTTATTTCGTACAACACGTCCCATAACAAAGACGTAGCCGAGTCGTCGCCCCTTCTCCTGGCTGAAGACATCGCCGCTTACGAACGCGAATTGGTAAGAGCTTGAAAAACGCGCAAACGTTACGCACGAAGTTAACGCAATAAGGCAAGCGAGCCGGCTAAAGTAAAAGATTTATAAAACCCAGGACGGAGTTTGTCCCTCTTTCTAGCCTCCGTCTTGGGTTTAACAATGTTTAAGCACGAAGTGCTCGTTTTTCGCGCTTGTCGTGCGACATGCTGCCTGCGCGTTTTTCGTCTGCTTCGTACGGCGGGGAAAAAAAAAGAAAAATGAAAAAAAAGGAAACACGGTCGGGTGTAGTTACGTGATTTCCGGCAGCTCTGAGTTTGAGACGTAGTCTGACTGACTTCTTTCCCTGTCTCTATCTACTTTTGGCTGTTTGAAGATTTGTTGTTTCACCCAGTCTCAGGTCTTTTAACAAAGTGGATAAACCTTCTCCTCTACATTTCTTCTTCCTCTCCAGTCCAGTTTCGGTTTCGGTTTCGAGCAATTGTGTTTTTTCTTTTTTACTTTACGCCAGAGCTTCGAGCTCAGACAGGAATGTTTAGTGGGTAGACGTAAACCTAGCCACCTTTGTCTCAATTAACTCAGTGTTAGAGCGCGTTCAAATGCGAATGTGGAACGGTGGACGCCGGCGTTTGGCGATTGAATGCGTTCGAGGTGTTAGTAGAGACAGAGACCTTTGTCCACCAACCATTCGAACCAGGGGCCGGCGTTGTGACGCCCCCGCGCTCTTGTGTCCTTCTCTCTCTCAGTTTCTCGGCGCATAGATGTTTTAATGGCTCCATCAGTTCATATCGGTTCATCCATATATGTGGTTTAGGCAACGCTTACATGGGCGCCTAATGTTGTCTTCCCGGAGTGTCGAACCAACAACACCGACACGAGAGAAGACCTGTACCTTGGAATTTCGGCGTCCCAACATTGAGGCCAAATGTGAGCACAGGTTTGGCGGGAGTGCAGCCTGAGTCTTCGGCTGAAACATTGAACCAATCACAGCGTGGACAGACGTTCGTCTTGAGGCTCGGATCCAATCACTGCGTCGGCGCCATCTACATGTACGACGTTTTATTAGAAAAGAGATGGAAGAGATCAGTTCTTGTGTAGTTATCGTTTCCACCGCCTTGAACTGGATGAGATCTCGAAAGCCGGTGTTTCCTCTTCATATATTGTTCTTAAGCGAAAGTATCTTACTCTCGTTTATTTTAATTTGTTTTCGTTTTTACATCGAATCAACTTTACAACGCACAAACAAGCATAAACGTGTAAAGAATATCATCGTCACCGGACACGACAGCCAACAGTTTATGAAGTAAGGCTACGACTGACACTCGTAAGTCTGGCAAAGGGAGAGTTGAATAGTCAACAGTTTGAGAAGCGCGTATGTTTGCTAAACTGTCTTAGGCAACACATTCGCATTTTTCGTAGGTATCCGTACACTTTTGTTGACAAAGCCGCACTATAAGCTTGCTTAGGAACGCTTCAATTTTTATAACGAGAGAAATTGTGCCGACACACTAAATGAATGCACGCTAAATATCAAGTAAGCGATTCAATAACCGCTGAGCGGTAGAAAATAAAGTCGTGGTATATGACGAGAGCCCACTAAAGGAATTCATTCGCATATATTTTCATATATTTCGACGCCTAGCTTTAAAGGAGGGTCAGAGAGAAAGCTGTAGTTCCTGCCAAAAATCGTTTTTGTTCGCGGCACCCTATAGATAGCATTGAAAAGTGTCTATCTCAATTTACAGAACTAACGCTCAGTTACTGTTTTGTCTAACGTCAACTATGTCATACTTTACTGCAAACTTCCTCGCAGTATTTTAACCTTCACATCGTTTATCATGAAGGCAGGTTGACGAAGCGTCCGTAATTATGGTACTTCTTTTCATCTTGTAGCAACACTAAACAATAACCAAGGTAATCCGACACAAAAAAATGTTTTCCTTTATACGAGGGGCGTTCATAAAGTTCGTTTTATTGTCACGAAGGAATAGAGATTCAGCAATCAAACTCGAGTAGGAGTTGAAACTTTTTCTACATGTTCGCCACCAAAAGTTACCCACTTTTTTCACAATAACCAAGGTAATCCGACACAAAAAAATGTTTTCCTTTATACGAGGGGCGTTCATAAAGTTCGTTTTATTGTCACGAAGGAATAGAGATTCAGCAATCAAACTCGAGTAGGAGTTGAAACTTTTTCTACATGTTCGCCACCAAAAGTTACCCACTTTTTCCAGCGATGCACCACATGCCGGAGGCAATTGTTATAAAACTCCTCGTCTTGAGTGTTCAGGAATAGCTCCACTTCAGCAATCACCTGGTCGCCGTCCTTGAAGTGCTTTCCTCTTATTTGGCCACACTAGAAGCGTCTGTGCCATTTAACCAAAAGTGTCGTAAACTGGGACGTTGTCCCCGAACAACGCTCCCAGATTGGAATGAATATCTTTGGCCTTGCTTCCCTTCAAATGGAGAGAACGGATCACTGCATGTGCTTGGTACCGATGGGCGGTGCCATTTTTGTTTTGACTCCCTAGCGGCGTTCCGAGCTACTATAGCATGCAATGTTTATACTGTGCGGAAACTAGAGAGACGCGCGCTCATGTTGATGCCTGTTTTGTTCCGTTTCCTTTAATGTTTTGTGTCGATAATACGAACTTTATGAACGCCCCTCGTATCGTTTTGAAATCTGAATTTACCGATAATAATTAGAAAACAACTGTTATAATTACTGCAGTGCTTCGAGCAGATTTATTCCAAGGTAAACATTGCAGGCCCACGTTGGTCGCCTCACATGGCGCCCATATATGTTATACAAGAACAGCTACAATGGAATAGTCCGGCGTCATACAGAGCTTACTGAGTTCAAGGCTAGAACATTTCACCTTAGCTTCTTTTTAACATATCGCAGCTAGGAACCACACTGAATTTTCGATTCCATGCGACCTTCGCACGTTCATGCCGCGGGCGGCATGAACGCTCTTAAAAGCGCGAAAAACTTTCCAATTTCGGCGCCCAGTGCACAGAAAAGGAGACCAAAGCAGACCAGAAGTGCTCCAGAGCGGTCAAGAAGAGGAGGACGGCGAGAGAGACGCCTCAAAGAACGAAATGAAAGCGGTTTTCTCGAGACCCAACGGCTGCTGGGAATTGGTCTGCGTGAGAAACCATCCTTTCTCATGCAGCGCTGGGTCTCTATCGTGTTCTCTTGCTCCCGCTTCATTTTAGTTTTTTTTTTTCTTTTTCTTGCGCAGTAAGAGTGCGAGGCAGAGAACCATACTGAAGATAAAATGCAGCATCCGACGGGGCCCCACTTACAGAAATGAGTGCTGCGAGGCTGAAATTGGTAAGCAGAAGAATTGCCTGGTTCGAAAAATGCGTGCGGCTACGAGTCGAGTTGATTTTTTTTAGCGTTTTCCGAGTTTATCTGAGTCTCCTCTCGTATCTGCTGACGTACGCGACGGTATTGGTAACCGCACGACAAACTCGGTTTTCCCAAGGGGTTCATTCGCTTGCCATCTGAAGTGTGGGGGAAATGTGGAGGAGCATAAATTTTTCAAGCTGCTTGTGCTCCGTAGATGTAATCAAGACGGGACATTATCGGTCCAAGACAAAACAAAGAACGAAAGCAAAAACAAGGGGAAGACACAAAAAAATATCATTAGAAAAGAGAAGGGGAGCCAATCAGGCAAAAATTGAGAAGGAAACATTCCAATGCGCACTATTTGTGCCAAGGAGCGGTCTCGAGGCTTTGGTGTTGACGAACATCATTAGAAACAAAACACACTTTATGTGCAATGTTGTACCTTACAAAGAATATATGCATCTCGGAGCTTGCGATTCTTTTTTTTTTTTAAATATCTAAGCGTGGCACATATTTGCACTCTACTTTAGAAATCGAATTAAAGCAAATAGAATTTTAATCGCTGTACTGCACATAGCAATGCGATTACCTTTTGGAGAAACAAAAACGCAATACTAAACTGTGCACAAGTACAATCACCGTCACACAAAAATTAAAGTATCAATGACTCATCAGCTTATAGGGGAAGAAAGTTGAAATAAGAGGAATTGCCACTTGAACAGAATAGTCAACAAAACTGTCACACAAGATGCCACAAAAAAACAGATAAATACGTTTAGAAGAACAAAAGCCACACTTCCCTTTGCAGCTTAATTGTAACAATGTGCCACGTTTCATTACTCCACCATGTACTTAATTATTTATTTGAATTTATTTATTCATTCGAAAATACTGCTAATTCATAATCAATTTTAGTTGGAAGGAGCATACAAACGTAAGTACACACTCGTTCACATTACATTACTTCTACAACAAAAGAATGCAAGTAATTTGTACAATAAACACTGGGATATTAAGAGGAGTAGCAATGCCTTTAAGAATAATGCACAAGGTTTACGATATAGTTTTTAAGCCAAATTATACAACCACTGCTCAAACACACGTGAAAATAAAAATAAAAAATAGAGTTATCATAATTACACATCTGTGCAATAAAACATCCAACCGAGATAGAAATGATGTGATGGAGGTGCTGTTAGTAATGACAGGACCTAGTTTATTTATTTATTTATTGAAAGTACCCTCAGGGCCCGAAGGCATTACAGAGGGGGAGAGCACATACATGAAACAAAGATTGTAATATAGTAACAAGTCAACAATAGTAAATATACAACAAACAAAGATAAATAATAATAGGTCATATGGGTCACTGCTAAAATAGCTAGTGATGGAATTTCTAAACAGGTTAGTATCAGTTATAGTAGCAATCAAACCGGGGAGGTGGTTCCATTCCTCGGCTGTGCGGGGTAAAAAAGAAGATTGAAAGGTTGTGGTAAACGAACTTGGAACTCCAACTTTATGCTGATGGTCAAGACGGGATGAAATGTAAAAGGGGGGAGTAATCATCCGATTGCGTAGGAGAGGGTTATGAAAATACATTTTATGAAATAGACATAGGCGTGAAATTTTACGTCGCAAGGAGAGAAGTGGTAAACATAAACTATTTTTCATTGATGTGACACTAGCAGTACGATGGTAGTTGAAAGAATGAAACGGGCTGACTTATTCTGAATGAATTCCAACGCTGTGATTAGAGTATCGTGACCGGGATCCCAGATGGAGGCTGCATATTCTAATTTAGGCCTGATTAATGTTTTGTAGAGGATCAATTTTAGTGAAATAGGTGCCAATGAAAAGTTGCGTTTTAAGTAGCCCAACATGCAGTTAGCACGGGTACTAACATACTGAATGTGGGGTTTCCATGAAAGGTTATTTGTTAAGTGAACACCAAGGTACTTGTACGTTGCCACTTGCTCCAAAAGGTTGCTATCTAGGTGGTAACAGGGACTGTTGTTAGGCTTGCGGGACACTCTCATCTGTTTACATTTACTAGTGTTTAGTTTCATTAGCCATAATTAGCCACCATAGTTGATTTCATTCCCTAGTAGCTAACGAAAAAAACGAGCAATGGAAGCAGTAATTTTTAAAGCAATATTTAGTCAAGGTTTTGCAATGCTTGTGCCTGGTCTGTCTAGTATTTAAGAAAAAGACGTATTTGGATTTGTCAATATTTAAAGTATGATGTAGCAATAAGTACAACAATTTAAGCCCACGTCGCCTAGCCCTGTTAGCTAGTGTAAGGAGACCAGACTTTTTAAGAAGTTCAGTTGGTGAGTCGGTGCGCCTGTATTTATTAAAAATAAATCTTACTGCTTTGCGCTGTATATTTTCAAGCTTAGCTATATCATGCTTCGTGTAAGGAAACCATACAATATTTGTATATTCCAGCATTGATCTAACAATACTAGTGTATGCTAGGAGTTTAGTGGGTGTTAGCAGCTAGCTTGAGTGTTTTTTTTATGTACATAAGTTGTTTTAATGCTTCTGACATTACATGATTTACGTGTAGGTCCCACCTTAAATCTGAAGTAATAAATAAGCCTAAATATTTCCACTGAGTCATCTGTGAGATCGTTATATCATCAAAGCCGTACTGAAATTCAGAAAAATTTCTTTCTTGTTACTGACATGCAAACCGTTTTGCTCACGTTCAGAGACATCTGCCAATCAGCCCAAACTAATTGATCAATTGAAGAGAGCTATTTAGAACGAGGTGATCATTCGATGATTTTGATTTGATTTGATTGAGCTGATTTCCCGGTATATGATACAATCATCTGCAAAAAATCTAATCTTAGCATCAATTTTAGTTGTAATATCATTTATAAAGAGTAGGAAGAGGACTGGTGCAAGGACGGAACCTTGCGGAACGTCGTAAGTGACTCTGACAGTTTCTGAAGCCTCTTGTACACACTGCACAAACTGGGAACAATTTGGAAAGTAGTTTTGAATCCGACTGGGGTCCTTCGCCAGTAGCATGTTTGAGCTTAATGATCAGCTTGGGGTGTAAAACTCTATCAAAGGATTTTGAGAAATCAAGCAGTAGCATGTTCACTTGCTTTCTGTTGTTAATGCTAAGGCTCACGTCATGCAAAGTTTCGAGCAGTTGGGTGACTGTTCAGAGACCACTTCTAAATCCATGTTGTTCAGGAGAAAAAATCTGGTGGGCATGAAGAAATGTTGTAATGTGCTTTTGAATGATGTGTTAAAGTAGTTTACAACAGGTACAGATGAGAGAAATCGGTCTAAAGTTTGAAGGGTTGGTGATGTCGATACCGGATGACGGGACTAACGTTGTTTTAGCAGCGCAGGAGCGATATTTGACCAAACTTCGTATAAATGAATACTGGTCAGCTGTTTTTCCACTTTTCTTGAGTCTGTGAGGGACAACATAACTCAGATGGTATTAATTTATCAATTCGAAGCACTACATTGCCTTATGTAATACCTTTAAAAATATTTCTTTTAAAGAAGGTAGCCGCTGCAGAGGAAGTTTCCTTTTTAGTTTACGAGAAAGTGTATCCATTTTATTCTCACAAAACCTTGGAATCGTTCGAAAGGTTCTGGTTCTTCCTTCCAAGATTTTGAAATGTAAACACCTCGGTAAGACTAAAAGCCAGGGATTTCTTCTTCTTTTTTTTTCTTTTTTTAAGTTGCCAAAGGCTATCAGTTTACCTCTGCTATAGCTTTCTTCAAGCGCTGATTCATCAAGTATGAAGTCTGCTTTTTTTTTGTTTTGTTTTCTCTTAATTCACCCTTTATTCAAACACTTCGTCGACAATTCTTCCGTGTGGTCTGTTTATCTCCCATCGATCCCTCAGTAATTTGACTTGGCGAGGCGAATATGTAAATCAGGAGCCGTGTCAGCGGTATTGATTGAAAGGGCATTTCAGGAGAGAAATTTCCTTTATATATCCGGTTTTTTGTTTCGTTTTTTTTTTTTGCGTTGTATATTTTTTTAATGCACTCAACAATATTTTTTCTATTGAAAGTGACTTATTACTTGCTTTTTTTTTAGATTGTGTGTTCGCTTGTCACATAGGTTTCTAGGGTGCTTTGTTAGTATTTTGAGGGGTTCATTGGTTGCTAAAACGAATTAATCCCATCTGTATTTTTACAACTTTTGTTTCCTTTATTTAAAACCTTGGCTTCTTCGAATTTTATGCCGAGGACACATAGGATTTTAAACTTGGTCTCATTCTACGATGCCTACACTCAGAGATTCGTGTCGCCAAATTCAATCACGAACCCATCAAAAAAACCACGGTGTCCATTGCTCCGAGCAAAGCAATCCCTATTGAAAAAGGTCAATATGAACTCGGCTTATTGGAAATTTTGTATTCCATTAAAGTTGGTTGAAACCAATAAAAACGTATTGTTATCCGATTAACCCAATACGCGCGAAGTGAATTCATATCGGAGCACAATATCCCGATATAATATGCCATTATTGGTATACAACAGGATATTGGAGCACAATATCCCGATATCACTGGCGGTTATTGGTATACAACACGATATCGGAACACAATATCCTGCCAGAACTTAAGGTTATTGGAATAGAATACAACATCACGTGCATATTGGTGACCGACATGGACATACTGTACGGTCACACGATATATAAATATCGGTCGTCGATCACGGGCTAAAGGAGAATACAATATGATATCGCGTGCATATATCTCAGAACGAATTTCAAGTTACCAACATGAATTTCGTCGGCATATACTGCGGACTAAGAGGAAACGTAACACAATATTGATCGACCGTGAAGCAACATGTGGATATCGGTATGCCCACATATACGACATCGCGTGAATGATATCGTAAAACAGCAGGAGTCACCATACGGCAATACGAGAGAGAACGATATTGGGGGTGGATACAGACAGAACACAACCGTTTCCGCGTCGCGAACACATTAACACTGATAGAAAGCGCAAGAACGTACGGCTGTTGGTACGGCACACAGTACACACAGCCTCGCGCGCTTGAAATGCTAGACAACCACCAAACCATTCAGAATAACTAGCTGGAACACCCGCGACCTACCTTTCAATGAGAAAGCCCAATAACGACGTGCTTATTGGAGTGATCGTTTTCAAACAAATGTTTATTGCAGTTGTTGTAATGCAACAAAAGTTAGGTTACCGGTGTTGGAACCCCAATCGAACGCGATAAGTGACAATGTCAGTTCGCGCGATAAAATACTGAGAGTTAATCGGCTTGACAGGTCACGTACATGTAATTGCTTCTTACCCACACATTTATCGATATTGACCCACCTTTCTGGGTAATCCTACGTGGTACACAAAATCCACGACCACATGCGAGCACATTTCACCCACCACTCTTCATCGCCTGTTTCGCGAGATTCACACACTGTAAAAAACGACGTGAAAAATACGTGCATTTGCGCCATCAAACGATACGTTACAGCCTCGTTTTTTGAGAAGATAAGTTTCCATCGTCAACCCGCGCGCGCGCCAGCTCGAGCTTCGGAGGCAGTTCGAAGGGAGCGAGCCGCGAGCCCAGCGAGCCGGCGAGCCTGCGCGCATGGGCTGCCTGCGCTGTAGCCCATCAAGCCAATCGAGCAGCTGAGCGAGCCGCCGAGCCCAGCGGCCCAGCCAAGCCTGACCGAGCCGCCAAGCATGAGCACTGCGCCAACTCCGCAGCGACCGCGACCGCGCGACCCGGCGAGACCGACGGATGACAGTTCGTCAAGTTCGTCGCGCACTTTGCTCGTGGGCTCCAAGTGACACCAACGCACTTTTAATCGCTTCGAAAGGACGTATACACGACTTTATTACTTGCAGCATTGAGTCCATTGGTATACACAGATCAAAGTGAACACCGAAGGACAGAAAGGAGACATGATGTTTTGAAACCGCGCCGTATTTGAACACATGTGTCCCCTGTTGAAAGCGTGTCCATATCACATGAGCGAATGACGTTTTAGCGAACAGCAACATTTGAGCGAATCGACGATTAGCGAATAACGGGGGCGCGAGTTAACCCATCCGCCGCGCTGCGCTTACGCCGCTTCGCAGCGACAGTCTGCGGCGGCTCATTACACAAATGTGAACCCATTTGGCCCACCCGAAAACGCCGCTTCGCGGCGTCCGACTATTCGCTAAAGTGCCATTCGGTGAAACGTGGGCGTTCGCTAAAACGTCATTCGATCAAGTGAGTGCCTCCCGTTGAAAGCTTCTGGCTATGCTCTGTTGCAGGCGTCATTTCGACTGCGTGTACTCCGATGTAATGTCAGTCAGTGTTAACACTCGGCTAGCTTCGCTATCTTGTTATCTCATGTGCGAAATAGACGTAGAAACCAGCGCCTCGTCTCTATCGGATATTCAACCTCCAGTCCCCTGGCTCCCAGCGTCCTTGCCGGCGCAAACAGTTTGACGTATTGGATTCGCGGGCTCGTTCGAAGCGGCGTTGTTTGAAGCTCACGAGTCGCCGAAGTGTTACCGGAGCTTCTCTTTACGAAAGTCGCGATCGACGCTCGTCTCTGAGCTCGTACTTTTTTCTTCCTTGGTAGACTATGAGTGACGACCACTGATCTGTGGTGCCAACTGGCGCCAAACGAAGTTGAGAAACGCTAGCGAGTGAGTCGGATTTTCGTGACGCTACCCAACTGCCCTGCTACCGGCTGCGCTCAGCGAATAATGTCAAAATAAAAAGCACGCGTTTTTTAATTTTTTTTTTTCGGACATGTTTCACCTCAGTCATCGTAAAGTAAATCGCGGCTGTACGTCGGTTGACGCCCGATTACTGTCTCTACATCGTAGATTGTCTCACTACAACGGTGCCTCTTTGGTGTCATCTTATTCTGATATTGTTACATCTTGCTTTTTCATCTTGGCACACTTCTAGACGACCTTCTACACCTTGCACTCCTTATCGACATGTCGCTGGTGTTTAAGACAAATCTGAAGTAACTGTTTGCTCACTCCTTGGTGCATATATGCCATGTTCAACATCAGGTATCTGAAGGAGGCGCCATGAAACCCTGGAGTTTGTTCAGAGGTACCTCAACATACTGTATTAGAGTGCCGTTTTGTGTGTTGTAGTTTCGTACGAAACCAAATTGCGCTTTGTTCGTAATATACCCTATAACTGTTCACTACTATTAAATTTGCAATGAAACATTGTCCATGAGAGGTGACTCAGCCAACGCGGCCGAAATATTCCTCGGATAAGTTTCTCCATAGGTCATTTTGGACGTTGACAAATTTTCTTGTGAATAATGAGTGTTATGCACATGTGTTTCTTCTACTTTTCGTACACGTACTTCAGTTAGATAAACCCCAGCAAAGGAAGCAAGACAGTCTCATGGGGTCACACCAAGGATAACAGCATTCCTGCTCGAGTCTCGAGTCATGTCACCGAACTTCACGGAACATAATGGTACATTCCCTTTCCTTAACTTTTCCCTCTCAAATGTGTTTTTTTTTTTGTTGCAGTTGTTGTTGTTGTTTGTAAAAAGGGTAGCACAACGTTTAAACACCCGAACATTCCTAAATGGTCTCTGTACCAGACAATAGGGTGTCTTAGGCCCGCTTCAGACGGGGCAACTTTTCCAGCAATTTCGGGGTTGTTGGTGGGTTGTTCCATCGCTTTCCCTAGATCGACACGAATTTTTGAGATCTGGTCCGGCTCGAAACGGACGAGAAACTGGGACAAATTGGAGATGTTTGAAGCGGTAGCAGCCAATCGGAAATGTGATATTTTCACGTGACATCCCAGTGGTGGTGATGATGACAACTGGCAACTTAGTTCTGATTTGAAATGGATCGTTTTTGGAAATAAACTGTTTCAAAAAGATGAGTTAGTATTCTCAGCACAATTAAACATATACAAACATGTTTTTTAATATAACTGTGCATCTAAATAGTGCAAGAAAAATCAAATTTCCTGATGATGATGGCGAGTCGTAGCAATTCGGTTGCTGTGTATGAACTCGGGCGGCCCGTCTTGCTGGTGTTGCGACGTCAAGTTGCTGGGTGAAATTGCCCCGTCTGAAGCGGGCCAATAAGGCCCGATTCAGACAGGGCAATTTCACCCAGCAACTTGACGTCGCAACACCAGAAATACAGGCCGCCCGCGTTCACACGCAGCAACCGAATTGCTACGACTTTCCATCATCATCATGAAATTTGATTTTCCTTGCACTATTTAGATGCACAGTTATATCCAAAAAACATGTTTTTATATCTTTAAATTGTGCTTAGAATAGTAACTCATCTTTTTGAAACGGTTTATTTCCAAGCACGATCAATTTCAAACGAGAACAAAGTCTTTAGCTGTCATCATCACCACCACAGGGGTGTCACGTGAAAACATCGCATTCCTGATTGGCTGCTGCCGCTTCACACTTCTCCTAGTTGCTGGAGTTGCTCGTTCATTTCGAGCCAAACCCGATCTCAGCAGTTCGTGTTGATCTGGGAAAACCTAGGGAACAACCCGCCAGCAACCTCAAAATTGCTGGAAAAGTTGCCCCGTCTGAAGCGGGCCTAAGGGAACTGAAATCAAGAACAGTGGAGCTCTGAGTTCAAGCCAACGTGAATACTTTTTTTTTGTCTTTTCTTAGTACACACACACACACACACACACACACACACACTCACACACACACACACATACACACACACGCACACGCACACGCACACGCACTCGCACACGCACACGCACACGCACGCACGCACGCACGCACGCACGATTACATATATATATATATAATATATATACTTTTTTGGAGTTTTATCGTATAGACGCATAATTTACACACTAATTCACATTCAGAAGCGCTTTTATTCACAATCTGTGGCTCTCTAGTGTTTGCAATAGCTTCTTGTTGAGCAATTGCAAGCTCTGCAAAGGGAGGAGCATCTTCCCACCCTTTGCAGGTTGTAAAGCTGTGGCTTGCACAACTCTAGCAGGTCGCACCTCGCTCACTGGCTCCATCACGAAGCATAGGTGCTGCATGAGTCGCACCACACCGTAAGGCCATATACGGTCGGGTCACAGCACCTGGGACCATTCGTCACTGCACTCAGGTATGGTATGGTGGAATAGTCGGGGCATGAAGCAGGGGTACAACTTGGAAATGCTGATCTTCATCACATTTGAAACGCATTTTTTTTACTTTTGTGTCGAGTTGTCAGCATTTTAAGGGTGAGGAAGCAAGCAGCAGCGGGAGCAAGAAAAAAAAATTGGAAGCCACTCTTACTGAGAATCTATTACGAGCACTAGGAAGCCACGGAGTATAATTAAAACGCTTCTAAAGGTGAATTAGCGTATAAAGTATGCGCTAGTGCCTCAAAAATTGAAAAACAGAACCAATTTAAAGATAATTAATAAGTGAAAGAATTTACACCAGGAGGACTTAAACCAGAACTACACAGTCTGTAAGTTTGAAATTTGACACCTTAAACCACTCGGCCACCAACCAATTTTATTTCCAGGTCGTTTATCGAGGTATATGAATTTCGTTTGCAGCTGTCGGCTGCAAGAAAGATTGGCTTATTTTCATTTACTTTACTATTCCCACCAAATATGACAAGTGACCAAGAATAGAACCTCATTTGTCGGCTGAGGCACTGTGCTTGCATCAAGGCAAGCTAGCCCGTCTTGCTGGGCTCATATTTTGTTTCATCACCCGTTTAGGATACTGTTATCGCTCATCAAAAAAAAAAAAACTGTGACTAAGTCTGACTTATTCAGGTGTGCAGGTACCCTTGGCAGTAAACTCTGCTAAATGGGGCAAAATATATATTATACTTTTTTGTACCAAATATGCATTGTTTTAGCAAAATGAGCTACACTATTTGACTCAGGTGAAACAGAACAAGCCTCTCCACTTGGGTCTGTTTTCATCTCTCGCAGACACTATTTCCTGCTTTTTGTGGTTTGCATCAGACTTTTGTGTATCTGTACAGCCAAAGCATCTGTGTTAGAGTAAGACTGGGTTCTTTAGGATATCTGCAGGTATTCTTCGCAGCAAATGGCTGCCAATCAGGAACACCAATTTGTTCTCGGCCACCAACAGCAAGTATTTTCAAGGTGAGCTATTGCCCGCCTATATGAGTTTTGTGTTCCATTCCTCTTGGATGCCATTTCGTATGTGTAGTGGTCTTGCATTAGTATTTTGTTGTCTCTTCTGCGAAAACACCCAAGCATGACTAAGACCGGGTTCTTTCTTATACATGCAGGTCTTGGTGGCAAGCAACAGCCAATCAAGGCCAGAAGTTTGCTCTTTGCCGCTCATGGCAAGTGTTTTCAAGGTGAGTGATTGATGCCTATCTGAGTTGTGTGTTTCATTCCTCACAGACACTTTATTTCCTGTCTTTATACTGGTCTTGTGCCAGGCTTTTGTGTGTCAGTCCGGCCAAAACATCTGTATTAGACTAAGACTGGGTTCTTTCGGATATGTGCAGCAATTCTTGGCAGCAAGTGGCTGCCAATCTGAAACACGAGTTTGTTCTCGGCCACCAAGAGCAAGCATTTTCAAGGCGAGCTATTGCCCGCCTATGAGTTTCAGCATTTGTCAAGGAGCGCAAAATCAAAGCCCGGGGGTTGGCCATTGTAAAAATGTTGACTTGAAAGCGCATAGGAAGGAAGCTTTACAAAAGTATCCCCCTGCATCAACAAGTGAAACTGAAACTAAAAACGTGTGTTCCATTTCAAAAAACAAAACATTGTTAGCCCGAGTTAACTCGGGGGCAGCACGGAGAAAACAAGCCACGCTACCAGTATGCTTGGTTTAGGCTTCTGTAGGCCTGGTCGATGACTCGGTGTTTTCTAAAAAAAAATATTTTTTTCTAAAAGTGTGGTGGTCGAATATTCGGGGATGGGCATCGAGTCGGGATGTTAAGGTAAAAATTTCATCCACATACCGGGATTCATGTGCCTTGTCCCCCTAGCGAGGGGGACAAGGCCTTCAAAATTTTAGGTTCGCAAAATGGGTAGGGGTGTGTCAGTATTGACGTCTCATTTTACATCAGGCCTTTCTATTTAAAACGCACTATAACGGACATGCCTGAGATTCGTTTGGGTGTACTTCCTCTCAGCAAGTATATGGTTCTGTCTCAAAAAGGTCTAATCTGATGTTTACCGCACCTCAGGTCTCCACCGACGATTCATCAGGAGAAGACCCAACTGGGACACTAGGGAGGAGCGGCTAAGCAAGGGAGGCTACATATACGACAGCTTCTTGCGGACAAGAAACGAAAATAGATAGATGGTGGGTGTTTCATTTGCTATGCCTTTTGGCATGAACATTCTGTTTGTTATGTTTCAAGATTCCTGCAGAGTTCAATTTCAACTATTGTAAAATACCGAGCATGCGCCCAGATCGCAGAAGCGCCTACCCCCTGTTTTCGGAACAATCCGCAAATAAGCAAAGGGCATACCAGACACCCATCCACCTGTTTTCAGCCATGCTCAAAATATTAAAAGAACACATCAAGCGCCCAGGTACCGTGGCTTCCTTGCCACAATAGTGACGATCGCGGAGCTGACAGATGCGTGCCTGGCACAAGCCATGGCATGGCCTTTGGGAACCAGGGAATCGAGATTAAAGATGTAGCACAGAAATTGGAGGCAAGCGGCGAAGGTGAGCAGAATTAACGCAAAACAAGGATGAAGGGGGTTCCGTCGCATGAGGCATCTATGTCCCAAGCATGTAATTTTGAGTGTGCTGTAGGCGGCTACTCAAAAAAATTGTTACTTGTACGTAACTAATCGTGAATCTCTCTTGCAGTTTCCACGGCCCACAAGACAGCAGGCGCCAGTTCTTTCTCGTTCAAAGGTGAGGATTTCAGATTTTCTAGTTTTCTCTGAAGCAGCACTACTTAAGCCAGACTAGCTGTAGGGCATATTTAATTGACGGAGCTCAGAACGACTGGGGACGCTTCATTGAAGCTTGTTTTGCTGCAATACACGTGGACAACATATTTGTCGACGTGTGTCAAGTTTTATCGCAAGAGGCATATTTTGTCATGCGCATGGAATTTTGAAGTTATGCTGTTTAGTGTGCTGTAGGTGGCTACTCAATGAAATCGCTACTTGGACGCAACTAATCGCAAATCTTTCTTGCAAGTTTCACGGCCCACAAGGCAGCAGGTACCAGTTCATTCTCCTTCAAAGGTGAGGATTATAGATTTTCTAGATTGCTCTGAAGCAGCAATACTGAAGTCAGACAAGCGGTACGGCATATTTAATTGACGGAGCTCAGAACGACTGGGGACGCCTTCACTGAAGCTTGTTTTGCTGCAATACACCGGTTGTCTGGCTTCAGTATTGCTGTAGGCGACAAAACGTGTGCCGAGTTTTGTCACAAGAGGCATATTATGTCACGCACATGTAATTTAAATTTATCAGGCTTAGTGTGCTGTAGGTGGCTGGTCAAAGAAATTGGTACTTGGACGCAATTAATCGCAAATCTTTCTGGCAGTTTTCACGGCCTAAGAGCCAGCAGGTGCCAGTTTGTTTTTCTTCAAAGGTGAGAATTCCAGATTTCCGAAGCAGCAATACTGAAGCCAGACAAGCTGTAGGGCATTTTTATTTGACGGAGCTCAAAACGACTGGGGGCTGCTGCATTGAAGCTTATTTTTCTGTAATACACGCGGGCGACATTGACGTGTGCCGAGTTACGTCGCGAGAGGATATCTATGTCTAGCGCATGTAATTTTGAATCTTTCCGACTTAGTGTACTTTACTTGACTACTCAAAGTAACTGGTACTTGGACGCAACTAATCGCAAATCTCTCTTCCAGTTTTCATGGCCTACAAGCAAGCAAGCACCAGTTCGTTTTTCCTCAAAGGTGAGCATTCCAGAAACTATACTTTGGTGCGAAGCAGGAATAGTGAAGCCAGACGAGCGAATACGTATATTTAATTGACCGAGCTCAGAATGACCCGTGGCAGTGGCATTGAAGCTTATTTTTCCGCGATCAACGCAGATATAATTTTCAATCTATCCGGCTTAGTGAAGGACTGCTACTTGTTGCGAACTAATCACAAATTTTTATCTTACAGTTTCTATATGGCTGCAGCTAGCAGCTGCTGTTTTCATTAAAAGGTGAGAATTTCACTTTCTGTTTTCAAACATCAAGTTTTTGAATGAGGGTCCTAAACAATTAACTTTCTTTTGCATGAAATGCCAGATCCTCCAGTTCAGGAATACGTTTAATATATTTGGTATGAATAAGCCCAGTGTTTTGCTTCTTTATTCATAATTTGACAACAGCAACATTTTTCATTTTATCACTCAGAAATACTCACAAGGAGAGGCTGCGTTGTAAAGAAATGTCGTGCTGAACGTGATATTCCAACTCGTATATAGTTTTATTGGTAGCCGATTACGGATATTATGGATATTGGATTCCAATATCCATAATACGCTGAAAACGTTGGAATCCTATACCATATAAACCCTTATTGGATCCCCATACGACACATGGGGATCCAATAAGGGTTTATACGGTATAGGATTTCAATGTTTTCACCGTATTATGGACATTGGAATGCCATGACAAACCCTTATTGTAATACAATACAATAAATGTAATGTTTTCCAATACACTGTCCATATCGTATTGTAATACAATAAAAAATATATTGTTCACCAATATCCATAATACGCTGTTCATATTGGGGTTTTCCAATAGGGATATGCGACGTCTATTCAGACTTGTGCTCGTTACTTGAAAAATGTAATGGATTACCGTTACAAATTACTTTCGCTGAAAAGTAAAGGATTACTTTACTCGCTACGTTACAAATTACTTTCACGTTACTTTTTCCGTACTCTTATTCAGAAAACTCTAAACAATTTTGATATTTTGAAAAATGTTGAGCAACACTACTTTTCATTTCTCATACAGCCGTATTATGGTAGTCCTTGTAAAACAAAATATTGCATTTAAGAGAAAGAGTGTAAGTGCACACCGTTCCCCTGTAAGCTGACAAGGCACCGAAAGCTGCAACCAAACCCACCATCCCGCTAGCTTACGGCCTCCGGAAATGATCCCTGGAATTGTGCAGACAAAGCTAGCGTTGCGCGAGCTCAGTATCAGCGTGTAGCTCGTCTACGAGATTCGGAGCTAAAGAAGCGATCTACGGAAGCTACCTTTTGACTCGGGTGTTTCGCCTAGCTGTTATTCACAAGAAAAGAAAAACTTAATTCTAACGTTACAATGCATAGCCAATGCAGAATGCAGGTGTCCCAGCTTACCTTGATGTGTTTCCGTAGATTAGAGTTTACTGTTCCTGCTGTTCGTTGTTCTCGCTGATGACAATGTGTGTTTTTTGGCAAGCAAAGTATGCACTGAAACTCTAGGTTTCCGTTCTCCTGACTGCCCTGAATTTTGAACATCTCATTAAGATGACGAACATTCCATGACCGAAAACTCGACCAGTCAGAGAAAAAGTGGCGGTTACGGGTTATCGATCGTTCATCGGTTCTCACTTTCGTACAAATATTCGTGGAGGCCAGGGGAGGGGATAGAGAGCGAGAGAAGCGGTGGCCATCGGTCTCACAAAACAATAGAGGATCACACCACTTTTAGGGGTTCTCTCTCTCTGTCAGCACTCCTTAGATGGCCTAACCCCCCCCCCCCTTTTTATGCTGGCAGTTGACTGTAAAGTGAGGAGTGGACTCGACCACCATGCCCAGACAAGTTAACCAAAAGAAGCATCGTCCGTACCCTCGAAGCCGATGCTCTTAGCCTCGCGCCGGGCACTTTTCAGCCGTGCCTCAAGAGCGCGTTAGAATAAAGTATCGCACATCGAAGACAAAAAGAATTCGACCCCCTCGCGCGAGGCTACATCGTCTGTTACGCGAGTTGTGAACCCGCGAATCGAGGGAATACGGACCCGCGTTTGATGTCTGTGCAGGTGGCAGAGACGTCGAAGAAGTTCGAAGGGGTGAAACGGTCCTATTTAAAAAAAAGTAACGAGTAATTAAAGTAATCTGTTGCCAATACTTTTTAACGAAATTACATTACAAATTACTTCCGAAAAAAAGTAACGTGGATTACAAAATTACTTGAAAAAGTAACTGATTACAAGTAATCCGTTACTTGTAACGGATTACTTCTTAAGTCGGCGTGTATTCTAGTTAAATCATGATTGAAACCGTTGGCCCCTAGCTTTGACTATTCACCTCGAGATCGACGATGAGGTGGCGCCACTGTCACTCTGTCACCATCATCAAAGATTGGCTCAGACGACTTTAGCAAAGAGAACCGGAGTGTATTCCTTTTTGCATGTAAATAGCAACGATTTCATCATCACCATCATAGTCTGGATATAAATATTATCTCCCCGTAGACTCTCAACATTCAAGCGCCAGTTGAATTGTCATTTGGAGCTTCTTTTGTCGCGTAGTATCGCTCTAAACATGACTTTAGCGACGAGGAGTGTCGTACGCAGTAGGCCAAAAAAACAAGTTCCAAGAATTAGCATTCATTCAACCGAAACTCTAAAATACACAAATGGAGCTTTCTGCTGCGTTAGCGGAATCGCAGAACATCGTCAATCTTGATTGCGAGTATCCAAAGGCTGGACTTCAGAAAACAAACATGCAACAAAAAAAAAGTAAACGAAAAAAGAAATAACCTAAACGAATTTTATTTAAGAGTGTTCGGTTGCGGGCGTGATGTCAGAACAATGAGGATTGCACCGCGCACACACGGGAGACATGCCGTCGTCCTCAAGTTTGTCGATTGTTCGCCGCTGGTTCACACCACGGAGTACGACCCTTTAGAAGGCATTCACAAAACCTGCCCGCCAAAAAACAAAAAAAAAAAAACTATACGTTCACTTGTGAAGGGTGCACGTCAGATCTCGCACCCCCTCTTCACAAATCCCTCCAACTCGACGTATTTCGGGACATCCTTCGGCAAGGTCGGTATTTGCATCGGGGACCACGCGTGGTCGATCGCCGACAATGGCGGCGGCTCGTTCCTGAGGGCGAGGCAAGCACAGCTCCGGAACGCCGCGAACAAGGACAGCAGTCGTCATCCTTACGCGCCTGGCATAAATAGCTTTCCGCGCTGTCGTCTTCTCGTGCTCTTCCTATATTCTCCGGCGGCCAGAACGAGGATAAGACGCACTTCCCCGGGAAATGACATCTGCTTGCGTGGGTGGAAAGAGGAAAAAGATAAGAAAAAAAGGGAAGAAGCGTTAGTCCGCGACGAAGGACCACGTCAAGATTATGTGCTTCGCTACGTCTGATTGTGGCCTGTCGTTGCCAGACGCGTTTTCATTTTCTGGCTGTTTTCGTTGCGCCTAACCCTGTTCCACCGCTCTTCGTGTTCTTCCGCTTGGCCTTCCTCCGGAGGGCTGCCAGATTTGTTTGGTCTTCGCCATGTTTTGTTCACGGTGGTTTTACGGACATAGTTTGCTCAGATTTAATATTAATAATAGGTTTATTCGCTATGGGAGTAGGGCGAGAACTTAGGGTCCAGGCAACGTGACTGTTCTACAGCCAGCTTCATATGCCCCTAACGGCAGTGGTGAAACTGTGGTCTAGAATCGTGATTTCCACAAAGCAAACATTAACCAAATAAAAGGTGGGAAGAAGACTGCCCAATTAGCTCGACTGATAATCTTCTCACATTTCTGCAAAAAGTTATAAAACAATATTCTAGAAAAAAGACGCAAAAAAAACAAACACATTTACCGATAAAGAAGCATACAGAAATCAGGAATCTACAGAAACACGCATTTATTCTGGAAACAAAATCAATATTCGAAACGCCTCCGCGCGCCTAGAAGTGATACTGTACGACCACGTGAATTTATGAAAGATTCTCGTAATGTTGGCAAGGTTTATTTAATAATTTTATTACCCTTACCCAGACTTGGACGTAGTTCAACTACTCTACTCAAACTACTGCAGTTTAAATACTTTTTCGAGTAACTTGGTAACTTTCAACTACAACATGATTTGAGTAATTAGTAGTTCAATTTAAATACTTTTTTCAGGTAACTTCTACTCAAATTACTAACTACTTTCGAAATCTAGTGCTAATATTGCTTATCACGAAAGTTTGAGCGCAGAAATGAATAAGACGCCGGCAGATGAAGTGGCATTCCCCAACAAGGGGCCCCCTTGTTCTGGAAGGCGTCCTTGGGCCAAGGTGGCGACGAGCAGCCAAAACATAACACCGGCGCGCACGAACGCAGGAAGAGATGCTTAACAAGCCTTGGTCGGGTATTGACCTAATCCGGTAATGCACGAAGGTGCCGCGCCTCCAGCTGCAACCGTGAAAGACGGGGACACTCCGAGGGTTGTTGCTGTTTTCGTGTTGTCTGTCTTTAGTGAGTTCTGACTCGAGCGGTAGGTTCCACTGGGGACGCCACTGGAATGACCTCGCAGCTGGGCGCCTTTTCCCATGGTCACCTCGTCGTCAGCGCAAAAGCCTTTGCAAAGCCGGACTCCGCCGCGCACAAACCCTGGCACAGATAATCCGTTCATGGGAGCACGTTCCCGCTTCCAGCTACAACTGTGCGAGCGACGATGCTTGTTCACGTAATCCTTCGCGTCCTTCCAACCTTCCATGCCTGGGAGACCTCCTCTTTGTTAAAAACGATTTACTTGTTTGGCGTGACAGGCGCGTCAGAATATTGTAGTCGCCGGCGAGGATTGCGAGTTACCCTTGGGAGATCCTTTTGTTGGACCCGGCGTCAGCGGCGAAGTATACTGCGGTTCATCTTCTGTTAAACCAAAACAATTTTTTTTTTTTTCAGTAGCGTAGCACTAGCACTACAACGGGACGCGCAGTCGTCCGGATGATCTCATCGTCGTGGCGCGAAACTTGAACCCTTGACGGTCTGGCGCACTTGCTCAGCGTACTCTCAGAGCGTCGTTGGAATAAAGAGGGTCCAGTCATAGCAATCTCAACTTGCCGAAGAAAAAAGAAAAAAAGGATTAAAGTTTGTTATAAAAGACCCTCTACCCGAAGCAAACCTCACTCGTCATGGACACCTAAGATGCCGACACTCGCTTACCCGACCCTGCACAGCCTGTTTCCCAAATTCAACGCTGCCGTTGCATCCAGCGTGTCGGTGGAACGTCTGTTTAGCTTGGCTGGGAACGTCTTTAGAAGGAAAAGGGGAAAACTCTCCAATCAAGAAGTTTGAAAGTCAATTGCTTCTGCGAGCGAATAAACTATTTTGGTGAAAACGCAAGCCATAAATAGACTGCATTTATTTTAGGCTCGCAGGGCTTTTCATTGATCAAAACTGCTGTTCATTTTGCTACCACAAAAATATAAAAAAGTAACTTCAAAAGTAACTTCAAAGTAACTCGCTACTTTTTACAGTAGTTAGTAGTTTACTCAATTACTCTTACAAATGCGTAATTTCTACTCTACTCCAATTACTTTTGGCGTCGATACTCAGTAACTTAACTACCTTTTTTGAGTGATTTGTACATGTCTGCCTTACCCTTATACGGGATATATCTACTCAAACAAATATACAAGGGCGTTTCACGAAAAGTGGACAAATTCGAAATTGCGGAAACTACGCGTCACAACAAAAAAAGGCTTGTGTCGTTTTGTTCCTGGGCCGAGGAATTTATGAAAATTATTAAAGTTTTAAATAATTAAGTTGTCAATTATTTTTGCGGAATTACCTTTTTTGAATATTATGGTTAAGGGCATGGTTTCAATTATAAAATTGCTCAGCATCATCAAAAAACACTAAATCAACAAATTGGAAAACGATAGAAGGCGCGCGCAGTATTTTACGATTTTCTGAAAAACCGCACGAATTCGACGGGTTTTTAAGTTTCGGTCTGCAATCGGAGCGCTTCTCGGCAGGACAGCACCGCGCCCCGTGGAAAAATAGTGCAACCAGCCTCTGCTGCGTTGTGCGTGGACAGCGCAGCAGAGGTTGGTTGCACGATTTCTCCACGGGGCGCGATGCCGTCGGGGCCGAGAAGCGCTCCGATTGCAAACCGAAACTTAAAAACCCGTCGCATTCGGGCGGTTTTTTAGAAAATCGTAAAATGCTGCGCGTGCCTTCTCTCTTTTTTCAATTTGTTGATTTAGTGCTTTTCGATAATGCTCAGCAAGTTTCTAACTGAAAACAAGCCATTAAACTCAATATCAAAAAAGTTAATTACGGATAAAATAATTAACGAATTATCCCGGACTTTAGTAATTTTTCTAAATAGGCCCCTGGCCCAGGACTAAAGCGAAACAAGCCTTTTGTGTTGCGACAAGTAGTTTTCGCAGTATCGAATTTGTCCCCTTTTCGTGAAACACCATGTATATGTATACCTATATGAGTTGATCCTTGAACATCTTTGCATATACTATACCCCAAGCAGAAATTCGCAATCTTCTGGGAAACACCTAAATATATTAGGTCTCTAAAAAAACGTTGGGGTGTATAATATAAATTAATCGCGATACGCCTATCTCTTTGTCTCTATAGCCTCCTGTATACTCATAATGCCTGCCCGTTGCTGGAGAAAAGAAAGGCAACCGAACGTCCCATCTAGTTCTGGCGATTGCCACGAGGAGAGGCTGATGAAGAAACGCAGGGCGGACTTAGTGATCGACAGTGTTTTATTTCCGCTAAATGTACGAAGCCATCGGTATTGGCTGTCGTTACTTGTAAAATATTGTGTCCAATAATGTTTAGTGGGAGTGCTTTCATACACCGATGGCTGCGGGGCGAAATGTTGGGGAAGCGTCACTGACGGAAAAGAAAAAAGAAGAAGCCTAAACGCTTCTTGTGCTTTCTGATGTGCCCACGATCTGGCGTGACTCGGCGCCAACGCGTAGCGTTAGGTAATACCCCAATGCCATTTCACCGTCCAAATGTTTCCTTATATCTTTTCTTTTCTCGGGTCCGGCGACACTCGATGGAGACATGCACAGAGACACTCTTAATTCTAGTAATCACCGATAATCACTGATCAGGCGCTGCATGCGGCTATATGTCCAATCTCTCCGACGGGGTTGGGCGGGGCTGTCCGCGTGCTGGCTGCCCCCCTTTCCCTCTGCTTCCCTATTATTTTGCCTCGACTCTCCGCGAGAGGCGCTCGCACCCCTTGCATTAAGAGGAGTGCAAAGAGAGGGAAGTGAGCAATCGACGTCCCGGCCCAATCCTCCCGAGCGATCGGGCAGCCATTAAAAGGATATAATAGGCTATAATCACTGACAATTTAAGAAACGAAGGGCGTGGCGTGCCCCGAGCCCCTTGTTATCGCTTCTCTGTCAATCAGACTGCGCCGTTGTTAGAGCCCAGAAGAAGGAATCGCGAAGCAAGAACCGTGAACAGAATAAGTAACACTCCACGTTTCTTAGACGTTAAGTCACTATGTGGAGAGCAAGTCGTCTGCTTCTAGCACAGGAGTTGCGGTGACGTCAAAACAACGCACAACTCTGATTGGCTTTGATTGAAAGGATAGTGGGTAGACCTCAGTGCTAGATGCCTTGAGGTCTATCCACTATTTTTTTTTCAATCAGCCAATCAGAGCTTGGCGTCGTTTTGATGTCACCGCAACTCCTGCGCAAGAAGCAGACGACTTGCTCTCCGCATAGATCAATAGACCCCTTTTAAAATTCTGTGTCATCTTGTGGCCCAGAAAACAGTTTCACATTCTACGAAGGAATGGTGAGGTCATGAAACTGTTTCACATCGGGCACTGTCAATATCGCACGTTAATTTCGGACGAAAATTGGTTCCTCCGTCACCTCACATTTCTATCTTGTTTTTTTTTCAGTTTCGATGGTGCGAACATAAGATCTCACAAGTACAAAGCGCCGACTCATAAGCGCCTCGATTGAATTTCCGCCATCAAAAGGTTTCGGAGCCAAACTTGTGCCAAGTGATTGATTTAACCACACACTTACTCAACTGTTGTATCTAATTCATACGTGTTGTATACTGACGTCTCAAACGTCCAGCCTCAAATATCCTCAGCTTGGTTAGTATCCCACCCCCCTACTTCTTCCTTCATTAACCTCAAGAAGGCCGCCATTACTTTTGGCACATAAGCCATACACTGAGATGATGATAGTGATCAAAATTGTCAGACTAAAGTTCGAAGATAGTCTATTCTTAGCGCACTTTAGGGAAGAAAATTCTTCAGAGAGATTTCATTTCTGTACCCAAGACCAAACTACAGCATTCAAAATATGTTAAATATGCAAAATGTATACAGGAGCAACTGGGTGCTCGTTGGAAATATTAGAAGACGTCAATGTAACGAAATATTGATACCAGCGATTATAGATCTTAGAGTTCTTATAGGCGCTGTATCATTCTATGTTTTCATTACTCTTTCCATTTTCTGTAATATATCCGTCTTAGTCTGGTACTTTGCTGATATACCTGTACAATTTACCACCTTATATTAGCGCCGAGATGTTTCGGTGGCGCCCTCATGGTTTTCGTTCGTGACGTCCCGGCCAACATTTGCCTCGTCTTGACGTCACGAGTTGTCTATTCTCGACTGCGCATCGTCAGTTGCGAACTACAAGTTCGATGGTGCGTGCGTAAACACGACAACGTAAACTCGGAGTCATCCCATTCCTAAACCAACGTCGTCACCGTTGACACTCTGACATATTGCGCTGATTTTCGTCGATCATAAGAAAGAAATTAATACGAGTAAAGGGACGCCACAGGGGAGGAGCGTTTGGCCACTTGCGAATTGCGACCGCAACGACGCTTTCGGTCGGGCACGTCGCTAGTATATGCCACCGACAGCTTCCTAAAAACAGGGCGTGTCCAAATACCTTCTTGATTAGCAATTGGCTCTTCGGCGTCCGTATCAATGAATGCCAAAATCGTATTGGCTCAGCAGCAATGCGGAGCGCAAGTTCGTCTGCTTCTTGCACAGGGGATGGATGGATGGATGAATGTGGCTGAACGCTTTGAATCGGGCGGCGACTTGCGCCACCTAGCGAGTGTTTTTTCTTCTTAACATGTATTTAACATAGAGTTATGTATTAAAAGATTTATTTTTAAAAGCTATACACGATCCGTACGACGGGGTTGCAATGATGTCACAACGTCAAACTCTCATTGGTTGATTGAAAAAAAAAATAGTTGGTAGACCACAAGGCACCTAGCATTGAGGTCTATACCTACTATCATTTCAATCAGAGCCAATCAGGACTCTGAGTCGTTCTGACGTCACCGCAACTCCTGCGCAAGAGGCAGGCGACTTGCACTCTGCATAAAAAGGATGCTCCATGCTCGCCACAGCCTGCGCTTCTTAAATTGTCGTTGACTGTAGCCGTTTTATTGCTCAGCCGCAGCTTCAGCTCGTTCGTTTTCTTTACATTTTAATCTTTCTCTGCCACGCGCTTTCTAGCGAGTATGACTAACTTCTGATTATATTAGTGATGTGCTTCTTCCTGACAAACTGTCAGGAGTTGCGTACAACGTCGATGCTTTGTGCTCTTAAAAATCCCCTAAAAAACATGTTAAACAGTCTGGTTGGGACACGCGTGTCAAGAAATAAATTTTACTCGAAAAAAATATTTTAGAGCAATATTGACGGCGAGAGATTTATTTGAAATTCTAACCGCAAAATCCATAACGTCATGGGTCAGTCAGGAATGACAATTTCGTTCGTGAAGCCGAAGCCGATCTACCTCTTCTCCACGCGCCCGAAATGCCGAGAGAGAAAACAAGTAGAAAGGAGGTGACTGCCAACAAAATTGCGTCTCGTGCCGTCAATATTACTCTAAAAAAAAAATTGTTTTCGTGTAAAATAATTTTTTGACATGCGTGTTCCAATTAAACCTTCAAAAATATTAAAGGTTTTTTAAAGTTATAGGTGCCCGGCGAGCAGATTGAATGCTGCTGCCTCGGTCGGTGTGGCTCCTCCGACAATCGTGCTGCAGCAACCACGAAACCACCGCACCGAGTTCGCTCGCCGCCAAAAGGGGCGCGTACGCATGGTTATTGCATAGTTTTCGCATTATTAGTTGATGCTAATCGCACGTTAGGGAATGGTAAGCGGTTCGGAGTGGACCATGAGCCCTTCATAGAGCTGCTCTGAATGTGTCTCATGATTTGTTGTCATAGCAGTGAATGGATTTTCTCCGAGAAAGAATATCCGCGTGGCAGCGTGAGTTCAGGCTGTCACATAGGATGGATTTTTGTCAGCGTTAAACATTCAATGGTTTCTTTCATAGTATTTCATAGACTGAAAGCTTAGGAAGTGCAGTGCGTGGTGAATCCCAAAACATATTCTCATCGCTCTGCATCCAATGCAGTTGCGGCGTTGGCTAATAAGTAGGCCAGAAATGTAATTTAATTTCTTTTAATTACATTAATTTACTTAATCCTTAAATTCCCATGCTTCCCGTGGGCTCTTACATAAAGAGGGCGGGCAAAGTTTCACTATAATATATAAGACTTATATATAACATATGTAAAAATGATGTTAAAAGACGTGGGGAGTGGTGAACAATGTGTTCGGGTGGATCAGTCGAGACAAGATAGTCAATCGTAATGAAGAAAACTTGAATCGATGAGTCCCATGTGTAACCAGTTGATTTTTGAGTAGGTAATCTTTGAGAGGGGAGGCATGAAAAGTCGACGGGTAGTATGCATTCGTTCTTAAGGAAAGTAGTATTACATTTTGGGTAGGTGTATTAAAAGCGATATATTTCTTCGGCGTTTCAAAATAGGGGTTTAGCTTTGAATGAGATAATACTGGTAGTAGGCCCAACATTGAGAAGGATGACGCGATTGGCCCGGTTTTCAACAGGTTCAAGGAATTCTTCTCGGTATAACTGATGGGGGTTCCAGACATGTAAGGCGTACTCGAGCTTATGACTCATGAACTTGCGGCATGGCCCGATGAAAATGACGCATTAAAAAATCCAAAACGTTGGTTAGCTTTTGCAGAGATGTGACTTGTATGAGGTTTCCGTGATAAGTTATTATTAAAGTTGATGCCGAAATACTTGCATGTTGTTGGAGCTTCGACTGGTATGCTAGAAACTATCAAACTGTCTACAGCTTTCCTTTGCGGTGAAGTTAAGGAATTTTGTGTTGTTAATGTCGATTTCCGTCCGGCAATCTCGACACCACGATTTGAAATGAAACAAATCAGTGGGCAAAAAGGGGACCGCCGGATAGATTTGCTATTTTTTTTTATAAATAACACAATCATTCGCACATAACCAAATGGTTAAGTTACGAAGATCTTGGAAGTCGTTTATGTGTAGTAGAAATAGTAGAGGGTCCAGCACAGTTTCTGCTGTACTCCCGAATCACGTAACCAGAAGTGTGAGCACAAAAATTCACGCCCTGCATTTCTTATGCCGTCACTGACTACAGTTGACACGTTGAAACTCGTTCTCTCAGCTCTATCCCTCGCACGTGAACCCATCATGAGCCGGTCAACGATGGTTTTATAACGTAGGCAATAATTCAATTGCTCCACCACACTGGCGAATGCCAAAACTCCTTTGAGGCTGAGGTAGAAAAAAGCCGGATGTCTACAGATTCCTAAGTTGGTTTTCCACCATTTATCTTAATTCACGGAGACCTCTCCTTTACAAAACCATTTACATAGCCATTTACAGGAGAGCAGATGAGGAATATTTGATGTCAAGATTGTCTCTGCCTTCTAGCTCTTTCTTGAGTGAGTTTGACGAGCGTTTTTTAAATGAAAACTGGATGTTGGTTTGCAACAAACTGATAAATTCTCAGGCTGCCTGCATTCCCATTTTAAACATTGCACCTTGTCTAAGTTCCCCATGGTTTCCATCTAAAATTAAACGAAGTATCCGAGAAAAAAAAAGCGTTTATATAAGCGAGCGAAGAGCTCTGACTAGGACCACGATTGGACCTCCTATCATGCGTATGCCTTATGCTGAAATAAATTGATAAAAGAGGCCAAGCAGGGCATCTTTGACGTTGATTTCTTGAATATGCTATGCAAAGAAATTTTGAAAGGTTGTAAACCCACACCCTGCAAGTGTGCTTCTGTGCTTGGGTTCTGGTGACACTTTACTTGGTGAATCTCAGATGGCCGACCAGTTCAACGAATTTTTCAGCAGTGTTTTCAACGATGAGGATGTTGTTTTAGATTCGACTACATCAGAAATGTCAGTTGAAAGCAATATGGAAGATATTATAATTTCTACCTATGGGTTTATATGTGCCATTGACCGATTTCCCACTAACTCTAGTCCTGGCCCGGATGGCATATCCACAAAGTTATTAAAGCTAACCAAGTCACTTTCTGGCCCTCTTCTGGGAACGCTGTTCCAACAATCCTTCTCCGTGGGTGAATTACCAGACGATTGGAAATATGCCCATGTTGTTCCTATATTTAAGACGGGGGATAAAAATGTATTTGACAACTACAGACCCACCTCACTCACCTGTGTTTCAAGTAAACGTCTAGAACACATCATATCGTCGCCAATCATGACCCACCTAACTATCAATCAACTGCTTTTTATTAACCAGCACGGCGTTCTGCGTGGGCGTTCATGTGAGATGCAGCTGTTTGAGTTGTTAAATAACCTTCATCATTCTGTTCACCTGTCCAGACACGTCGATGCCAGTTTTATTGACTTCGCGAACGCGCTTGATCGCGTATCACATACCCGGTTGTTGTATAAGCTGACTAAACGAAACTTAAGCACAGGTGTTGTTAAATAGATTAAAAACTCTCCTCCCCTCTTCCCATGGAGTCAGGTGTCCCGCCGGGGTCTGTACTGGGTCCTGTGCTTTTTCTTTATCTACATCAATGATCTTCAATCCAACATCAAATCTTGCGCTCGTCTATTCGCGGATGATTGCGTCATCTACCGTGTCGTTATGGATCCTCACGACAGTACAATTTTACAAGAAGACTTAGACACAGTTTCAAACTGGTGTGGCACATGGCTGATGAAAATAAGTACACACAAAACAACAGCTATGACCTTCACCTCGAAACGCCATCTCACCCCTCACACATATTTTATTAATAGTGACTCCGTTGAAAATGTCTCATTCTTTAAATATCTTGGCGTTCATCTCTCATTGGAGTTAACGTGGAATCTTCACATTTAACACACTGCTAACAAGGCGTCGCGAACTTTTGGCTTTCTCAAACGAACGCTGTTCCAAGCAAACTCAGATACAAAACTTCTTGCCTACACTGCCTTTGTCAGATCTCAACTTAAGTATGCATCAGTCATCTGGAACCTTCATCAAACATATCTGGCAGACAAGATTGAATCTATTCAAAACAGAGCTGCTAGGTTTATAGCTTGCGACTACTCCTGATTCACAAGTGTAAGCAGTTTAAAACTTCAACTTGACTCTGTCACCTCTTTATTCAAGAAGGTGTCTCGCACGCGTATCATTTATTCAGAAACTTTATTAAAGTCCCTCGGCTTTTAGGGATTTTTTCCTGCTACCCGCTCATCATATATCGTCCCGCTTAGATCATCCTTTCAAAATTAACCCCATATTTGCACGAACCAACATGTTTAAAAACTCTCCACTACTCCTCGCTATATCGGACTGGAACAGCCTCCCCAGAGAAATTGCCTCCATCAGTGACCACCAGTCCTTAGTCTCCGCAATAAACAAGTTAAACCTTGAATAGTCTTGTATCCCTGCAATATTTGTTGTTGTCTGTGTCTTGTTTCTGAAGTACATGTTTTTATTGTGTGCCATCTTTTTTATATCTTATGTTTGAAGGCCTGAATTGCGCCAAATGCTTTCTACCTTCAATTTAAGCATTGTACCTTTACTTTTTACCTTTGTCGCCACTTGGTTCAGTCGTACCAATCTTTGTATCACGTTCCCCTTATGTAATGCCCGAAAGGGCCTTTAGGGTTAAAATAAATAAATAAATGAATGGTGTTTTTGCTGCTCGGCACTATCACCGAAGCACGCACAGCTGCAGTACATTCTGCGACGTGGGAGTTTTGGTGTAAACCCGCGTCCCTATGTTTCTTATTACATAACCTTTAATAGTATGATCAAATAAGTGTCATACAAACGATCTCGATACAGTCCAGAAGAAACACACAAGAAAAGTGAACGAGAAACGGAGGCTATACGTCGAATTTTCGCTTGCGCTTCTTAAGGATCACGACGATTCTTTAAGGCAACAACGGTTGTGGGATTGCGGCGTAAACAAACAGGGTGGTCCACTACCTACATTCAATTCCAGGACCCCAAGCAGGTGCCGGCACCGCCCAGGAACGCCGCTGCGCCTCCGCTGATGCGCGGGAAAAAATGTATCGATCGTCGGGATGGCATGTTTATGCAAACCCCCGGTGAGTCCCGACGTAAGCCTGCTTCTCTCGGGCGTTTGGATGTTTTGCAAACGCGGAGCCTGTATACTGTACGTCCCCCCGCCACCGCCCCCCGCCTCCCCCTCCGTCGAGGACCCAGCTCTAGAACATTGTTAATTGGTGGATTCGGGTTGTTTTCGCAAGCCGCGTCGCGCGCTGAAATGGAAAGGCGCAGTTACAGATGGGCCAAGAATACCCGTCACAATCTCCTTAGTTATGTTTTTTTTTTCTTCTTTTTTTCTCGCAACCTCGAAACGGGTGCGACGAAACTGCAACAGGTGTGAGCCTCGAGTTCTGCATTATGCGGACAACATATATATATATATATATATATATATACATATATACAGGGTGTTTTTTTTTTTTTTTAAGCTTAACAGATTTGTTTAAAAAAAGCCGTGAAAGTTACACTTATGCCGCTTGTGGAGGTGAGTTATACGGCCAGGGGGACATATTTTAGGGGGCTAATCGTAAAGATCAGTCGGCTAATTAATTAAAATTCGTTAATTAACTTTTTAATTAATGAAAATAGACTTATGGTTCCAATTAGAAACTTGTTCAGCGTCATCGAAAACCCCTAAATCAGTCATTTTCAGAAAGACTTTGAGCGCATGAGAAGCGTAGTAGTGCACTAAAGTTACCGCTCGTGGAGCAGGCTCAAGGCTGGGGCTAGATAAGAGACGGAAAAATCGCGCGGGCGCCTAATCGCAACCTCTAGCTTTGTATACCTGCTCCACGAGCGGTAACTTCAGTTCACTACTACGCTTCTCACGCGCTCAAAGTCTTTCTGAAAATGACTGATTTAGGGGTTTTCGATGACGCTGAGTAAGTTTCTAATTGAAACCATATGTCTATTTTCATTAACTAAAAAGTTAATTAACGAATTTTAATTAATTAGCCGACTGATCATTACGATTAGCCTCCTATAATATGTCCCCCTGGCCGTATAACTCACCTCCACAAGCGGCATAAGTGTAACTTTCACGGCTTTTTTTAAACAAATCTGTTAAGCTTAAAGAAAAACACCCTGTATATATATATATATATATTGTTTTTTTTAAGCTTAACAGAATTTTTAAAAACAAACCATGAAAGCTAGGTTAATGCGGTCTGCGCAGGTGAGTTATAAGGCCAGGGGGACATAGTATAGGGGACTAATCGTAACGATCAGTCGGCTAATTAGTGAAAATTCGTTAATTAACTTTTTAATTAATGAAAATAGACATATAGTTCCGATTAGAAACTTGCTCAGCGTTATCGAAAACCACTAAATAGGGTAATTTTCAGAAAGACTTTGAACGTGTGAGAAGCGTAGTAGTGCACGAAAGTTACCGCTCGTGGAGCAGGTACAAGGCTGGGGCTAGATAAGCGACGGAAAAATTGCGCGGGCGCCTTATCGCAACCGCTAGCTTTGTACGTGGTCCACGAGTGGTAACTTTAGTGCACTACTACGTTTCTCACGCGCTCAAAGTCTTTCTGAAAATGACTATATATATATATATATATTAATATATAGATATATATATATATATATATATATAGTATAGTGTGTTGTGTGTGTGTGTGTGTTTGTGTGTGTGTGTTCGGGTGCGTGTGTGCGTGTGTGCGTGCGTGCGTGCGTGTGTGTGTGTGGGTGTGTGCTCGGGTGTGTGTGTGTTGTGGCGTGGTGTGTGGTGTGTGCGTGTTGTGTGTGTGTGTGGATGTGTGTGTGTGTGGGTGTGTGTGTGTGGGTGTGTGTGGTGTGTGGGTGTGTGTGTGTGTTGTCTATATATATATATAGTATATCTAGTATTATATATATATATATATACCTGATATACGACGCCACAGAAAACATGAGGAAAATTATTTCGATGGTGCGCTTACAAAAGTAAGTTTTGCCGCAAACAGTTTTCTTTTTGCATTTTGCCCTTGTAGTCACCTTCTTCGGACATTAAACTTTCCATGTGAAATTTCGGGATTTTTCGAAGAGCATCAAAGTGTAATAGGCGCTGCCGCCGCATCGTCTTAACAAACATATTCGGGTAACCGTGTTTTTTATTATTAGTCAGATAGTTTTAGCCAGGTTAATTAGATGCGCTACGTTTTAAGCTGATCCTAATATGTTTCTGTTTTTCGAAGTTATAGTTTCTAGCGTGCTTCTACTACTTGCCACTCTGAAACTCGCCTTCTTTTCGGAGCAAGATTAGAGTGCTGCAACTTTTTCTGCGTAACACAAAAAACTCTTTAATTTTTTTTTTTTTTTTTTTTTTGGGGGGGGGGGGTGGGGGATATAGTATTTTGACAAAAAACATTGAATTAGTTTTCAAATCACCATATTCATCAGGAGTCTGACGTCATTACCAGCAGACTTCGTAACGACCCGAGTTGCAGACTGATCAACGCCAGGTGTCGTTGCGTTGCGCAGCCATCATCGACGAGCACTTGGACCTTAAGTCCTCCGGTGCAATCACGATGCGTCCAGAGATATTCTCCGAAGCTCGGGTGAACATTATACCGTCCTGCCTATGAGCTCCCGCCTAAGTTGGAGATGGATTCGATCACCGCGCCTCATTAAACTCCAAACTCCGCGGCCACCGAGTGCCGCCCGTGCAAACCGGAAACCGTATTCTAATAATTGTGCGCTAACACGCTCGCCACCGAACTTCAACCGCTACTGTCTGTTTCAACTTAGGGTGGAGTAATATAGGACGTCGCGATCCATCGGAGCCAGTCCAAAGCTGTGTAGTTTGTCACACAATCTTTGGGAGTAACTCTAGACAACAGGCGGGACACGTAATACACGTGACCCGTTCACAGCATCGGATAGGCTGGCATCGCTCCGACCGTCCGCTGCGCCCCGTCGCGGGGAGTAACGGGGTGGAGGGAGTTTCCGATGCACAGTTTTTCCAATAACTTGTTCAGTGAGGGCGATTCGGCGGAGTGCTGAAATGCGCTTAACTTGGGCGGGCGTCCGTATCGTTAAGCCGTTATGTAAGGACCGGTGGGATCCATATAGTACGATCATTCCGAAGCAGCGAAACGCGGTCGCTTTCACAACGCGCGTATTTATTAACGCAGGACGCAATCTACAGGACAGACGCATCGTATTGTTTCCGAAGGAATTGAGTCACAGCGCCCGAATAATTGAAGGGCTTCTGAGTGCTTCCTCGCTGAACAGAAAGCTTTCTGGAAGTTTCTTTAAAGGATACTTTAACTTTAATGATCCTATCTTCCACCGGTGAAATAAATAAAGGTAAGGTAATCGTAATTTGTAAGGGTCGGCGTTTTCAACTATATGCCTACGAGGTCACGCAACAGCCTTTTCACGTCGTCAATGCATCAGAGTACGGATGAACTGACGAACACTTTAACGAGACATCAGCTTTGTACGTGCATCCCGAAAAAAAATATCATTTATCCCACCACAACTCTCAGTGTGCGGTTGTAAATCCTTCGCGCCAACCAGTGGAGAACGAACGCAAAAGTTCACACATGATTTTATCTGTCATTACGGAGGTGAGTGTCATTGTGGCCTTCGGTGCTGCTTCCATGATCCTCAACGAACTGTCGAGCGCACGAACTATTACGCAGTTTGAGTGTAGTTGAGGTGCAACAACGTCACTTCTTCCAAGTTAAGTCCAAATGCCACCACTGCTTGAATGATACCGAGTTACTTTCACAACATAATGGAGTCCGCGTTGTGTGCAACTATTTCCCTTCGGAAGATGTCCTTGTCATGTCTTTTTACGCCTTCGTTTGGATTTGCGTGCCGACATTGCCCGGACTTAGTCAACCTTCCGAAAAAGGTGGAACAACTCACGCGAGGCTCCATCGCAGTACCAATAGCTGGTCCTGGAGACAACTCTCTCTTTTAAACCAGTTTCGCACATGTTTTAATCATTGTTTCGTGTGTTGTGGGACAAGCCGTAGCACATACGAAGCGATCGGCTCTCAAAACCTTGCCTCGTTTAATATACGAGACGTTTGTTTTTATTTCGAACGGATATTTTGTTTAAAATGGGTGACAGTTTGACGAGTGCCGTCTTCACCCTGTATTTATGAGGCTCTGCTGTCATTAGATGTGGGGTTAATTGTCCTAGCAGGCTTCTAGTTAACTGAAGTTTGTGAAAAAACTTTTTAATTATTGGTTTTAGCGGAAATTACTATTACAAGCCGTACGAATGTAAAACAAAATTAGAAAAGCGAAAGTTTGTTTTAGATATTCATCGATCTGTTTTAGCCTTTATTTGCCCGATTTCAAAATCGCGCGCAAAATGGGCGCCACAAACCCTGCCCAGAGCCGTATATGTAGAGAGTTTGGCCATTCATTGGGAAGTGTAGGAGACAAATGAGGAGGCGCCATTGGACGAAAGCGGGCTGGACGTGTTCCAGGGCGTCTTCGTAAATTCGAATGTGGCTAACCAGAAGCCGGAAATAATACCCTGGCGGTAGTCCAGAGAAACAAACTTAATAAGTGCGTCAGAGTAACTCTCGGTGACTGAAAATGTGGTGCACGTGATGTTCCAATTATGGTCATTTAAAATCATGGTGGAAGAGTGCGACTAGCAGAACGATCGAAATAATCCGTGTGCCAGGCACCGAGGGCCGGGAATCTACCCTCCGAGCGGTCACACACTGTCCGAACGAAACAGACTTCGAGCGGCACATTCCTTTCTTACATCTTTCTGCATGATCATGATTGAAACATAACGTGCACCCTATTTTCACCCATGAAGGGTGACTACATTTAATTCTTACACGCTTAATAAAACGATTAAAACTGTTTCTCGCTACCGCCGCTAGAAGATTCTTTTAGGCTTCTGGTTGGCCAAGGGAGCGCACCAAGCTCTCTTTCTGTGTCTGGTGCACGCCCTGGCTCTGCCCGCTCCTCCCATTGACCCAAACTCTCTGTATACACGGCTCTGGCCCTGCCCACAATGGGCGCGTTCAGGAGCGGCTCCAGGAGACAAGGAGTCAGCGCTCCTTCTACTGGACGGCAAAAACCGACTTCCGGTGCGCGTTACTCCGAGTCTTCGGAGTCAGGCTCTCGTGCACCGAGTCCAGAGACGGTGCACGAGGAGTGAAAGGAGCGCAGCATGACGGAATTCCGGATCGCCGATGAAGTTCCGGTGCTATAATGGGAAAACAAAAAGGCAGGATAAGTTGCGTCGGCTCCGTCGCAAGCCTGCGGTTTGCACGCTTTTGGTAATGAAAAGTGCTCAAGGTAAGACGAATAACGCGTTCGAATTTCTTTTCCAGCTGAGGCTCTTTCGGAAAATGCATGCATTTTGTTTGATTTGAATATGCAAATAAACGAAGTAAACGTCCATTTGACACCGTGTTTCGATCGCGGTTGCACGGAAACTCGTTGAATATCGACGGTAGTCGTGTCCGTGCTTAACAGAGAAAGGCAGGGTAAGAACGCGAATTCGGTAGCCGGTTGGACACTCACGCAGAGCATGATCCCGATTGATGTTTTGTTTGCGTAGCTAAATCGGGGTGTACGTTGGCTGACGCTCGCTTCGGCCGAAAAAACCTCGATCGCCGAGCGCGGCCGAACTTCCCGTGTGTATACGAATACATTTTATAGGAAGTTCTTAACGAAAGGCAGAACAAACGTATGGCCGTATAAAAGCATCGCGACCGGCGGCGTAGATTCGCCCAGCTCCATATTTTGCGTGTGCTGACGTCGTTTTTGTCGGATTTTATAACAGTAGCAGCCTTTGCTCCGCCCTGCGAAGGGCTCGATCGCGTTGGATCGCTTCGAACAGCAACAATAGGGAGTTTTCGTAGATGGTTTTCGCCGTCGCGCAACGCCCTCCGCAACCCTCTACGATTCCCGGAACTCTACAGTCAAGGCCATGGGCGCGCAGGCGCAGTAGCGGCTTCTTCGTTGCGGAGGGCTTAGCGGAGGGGGAAACGCGGTCTACGAAAACTCCCTTGTGATATGTACAGTCACTCGCTTTTTTTCTTTAACGACCTTGTCAAGACTTCTTCAATACCGGCGTCAAATAAAAGCGATCGTGCTCGGCGTTGTTTGATTGTATTTCATTCGGAGACCGTCTGGCACAGGGCAAGACTCCGACTCTAGTTACTCCGTTCGGAACTGAGGGGGTTGCTACTGAACGGGCTAAACGACGGTTAGAAGACTGACGCAGATGTTTCAATCATATCGTCACTTGGGACGTCGGCGCTGCCACCAAGGACACACTGCCGAGAGAGTAGAGAGTTTTAGTGGATATTGCGTATAGTAGCAAACGCAAGTGCTGTGCGTTTCCGTTAGCGTTAGTGCTCCACGCTACGCATGCGCGTCGTCGCCATGCGCCAATACAAGACCGCAGTTCTGACTCCGCCCATGCGCAGTGTGCAACACAGTCAACGCTAACGCAAACGCACAGTGCTTGCGTTCGCCCCGTATACGCAATACTAAAACTCACTAGTGACGACATGATTGAAGCGACTACGCCACTCTCCCAAGCGGCATTGTGGGTTGGGCTTGTGACGCTCTTTTTGAGCGTCTTTTTTTGTCTTTTGTTTGAAACCGGGCAAAAAAAGCAAAAAATAATCGATAGATGTTTAAAAAGAACAAAAAAAAAACATCGCCTTTTTGCAAACGTTTTTAATTGTTCCGACCTCTAATCGTAATTGTTGATAATACTGAATTCCAACATGACCCCTTAAACCAATTTTTTCAAAGTTAATTAACATGCACTGGTTAATTAGCCAATTTCCAATGGCAATTATCCTGTCATCTAATTTCCGCCGATCCTAAAAGTATGTACATATTGAAGACGGAACTAGTCTTACTCTCAACCCGCTATATCTTTTTTCTTTCTTTTTTACTCTCTTGAAAAATTGAGACAGACTGTATATCAGGCGTATAGAGAAGCTATAAGTAATGTAAAATGTTACTTTTGGTTGAAAAATGCTTGTCTAATTGCAAGGGTACTATCTAGACATTCCTAGATAAAAGCGTTACTTTTTCCCACGGCGTTACACGTATGAATTCACAGTTCCAAATTTTCCACGCGCACAAATTAAACGCCAGTATGATCACACGTAAACGTTGCACCGTTTTTTACCTTAATCATTCCAGGAGCTGATAATAAATCTACGGCGAACTCATAAACAATTAATTTCAACAACATCAACTCTGGCGCGCGCTATATTCTATAGGTGCGTTAGTATACGCTGCGGCATGGGCGGTCGCCTCTAAAACAAATAAATATCATGATTAAAAAATACCCGCATGAATCAAACTAAGATTACAAACTTTTTAGAGCTTAACTCTTAGTCGCCCGTTTCCGGCTTGGGCGGCGTCGCCGTCGGCGTCGGCGTCGGAGTCGCCGTCGGCGTAACCGCGCGTTGCATTATGGGACGTTTCCCATAATGACGTTACACGTGGCGTCACGTGGGACGTCACGAGGGCCACAAGGGACAAGGAGGAGGAGGGGGAGGAGGGAATTTTTCCCGGTAAATTTAGCGGAAAAAACTCCCCGATAAATTTCGCGAAAGAAGACCCCCGCTAAATTTAGCAAAAAAATTCCCCGCTAAATTTAGCGAAAACATTTTCCCGCTAAATTTGACGGAAAACTTTCCCCGCTAATTAGAGCGGATAAATTTCCCCATTAAATTTAGCGAAAAATATTCCCCAATAAATTTAGCGGAATAATTTCCCCGCTAAATTTAGCGAAATAATTTCCCCGCTAAATTTAGTGGAATAATTTCCCCACTAAACTTAGCGGAAAAAAAATTCCGATAAGTTTAGCGGAAAATTGTCCCGCTAAATTTAGCGAAAATAATTCCCCGCTAAATTTAACGGAACAATTTTCCTGCTAAGTTTAGTAGGTACTTTTTTTTCGTTGGATTTAGCGGGAACTGTAGCGAAAATTTAGCTTTAGGGTTTCGGAGGGTATAAAGGGGCATACTCTCCCCTTCGTACCCTCTACTCCTCCTCCTCAAGAGCTGCGCTCTAATTTGGCATTACAGGAAGTTGTAAGCGTCTTTCATTTGTTTCTAGCGCAACCCAATGCACGTGCACTAGACGCGACAAACAACAGTCCTCCCGCCATCTCCCTCGGGAGACGCTAGCGCCTAGAGAAAGCTCCTAGTGAACACGTTGTACATGGTGTACGAGAACAAGTTAACAAACAAAACAATCTCTGTAAGTGAGCTGTATGCGCGTTTGCTGCCCTCTTTAACTTTTGAGTAGTCCCAACTTTTGACATGTCCGCTCCGCGGTCTCCCTCGGGTACACCAAAAAAAAAAAAAAAAAAAAACTGGTGGCGAATAGCCGTTCAAGTGAAACCGCGTCTGTCGTTCTTCATCCTTTACTGCTGCAGCGGCAGTGGATTCCTTTTGCTCCGTTCCTTTTTATTTATTTTTTGTCCGTTTATACACAGTGGCCCTCACGAGGAGTGCGCGCGACTGCTTGCTTACTTCGTGCACACACCCAGGCGCGGCGCGGAAGTCGGGGGCTATTTTCAGACGACGTCGGCTCAACTCTTTTTTCTTTTTTTTTTTTCTTGCGCTCGAGAATGGCTGTCCCGGATACTCGGTTTTGATGTACCATTTATGTTATCGCTTTCGGATTTTTGTTTCTTCCCTCTGACCGCTCCGCAGTGTTCCCTTGCCGCCGCCGCCCCGGGCTCGCCCTTTGCTTCTTTTCCAACTGCCCCGGGAATGTGTGCGTGTTTACGCAGAAAGCAGAGCGTTGTTTGTGTATGTGCTTCGCCTCATACAAGCGCCCCCGCGCGCGTACACCACACGCTATACACACTGCCCATAGAACCGGATTCGGTGCGCAGACGAGGCGTTGTACACATCGTCGCGAAAACGTTTCGTGTTCCGAAACGAGGTCACGAAGACTGCAGGAGATCGCCCGCTGCCGCTTGCACGGGCTTCGGTGTGCCCGGAGTTCAGAGTGTTCAAAGCAAGGAGGTGTCAGAAGCGCGTGGACAGCCTGTCAGCGTCTCAGCCTACCCGCCAGCAGTCCTTGGGAAGTACTAGTAACACGTTAGCGGTGCCTAGTTACTTTTTTCCGTAACTTGTAACTGCAACCCGTTACTGGTCGTGAAAATAACTTGTGATTGTACGAGGGTTACTATTTTTCGAAAATAACTGTAAAGAGTAACGAGGTTACAGTTACTTATCAGATTTATGTTCCAAAATATTGCAAACACGACTACCAAATCGTCTCGCAACTCGCGAGAGAAACCGTATGAAGCACGAGAGAAAAAAAAAACGAAAATAAAAATAAGCTAAAGTTTGGGTGACCTTGCTTGGCCAAGCTGGTCCCACCAACTGGGAGGATGGGGACGTTTGTGTCCGTACGCGCCGTGTATGGTACATCGCCCACAGCGCACGCAGATGTAACAAAGCGCGGCATCTCTAAAGGGTTTCTCTTTTTTTCGTTTGGCGGAGGCAGCGAGTGCTATTCGAGAAAGGACTGTTTTTGGTAATTGTCGCCCCAAACGCCCGCAGGGCGCAGGCTTACGGATTAACTGATTTTCCGAACCTCGTCTTTTTGCCGCCAAGCATAGGTTTCCTTCCCTTCTAATTCGAATCGTCCAACTCCCAGATGCACTCTTGCGGGGTCTCGACTTTAGACCCCTTCCCTCTCCCTTCCTTTTTTTTTTTTTTTGCAACTTAATTACCGGCCTTGTTTTTCGTCTGCCATTGCTCTGCTTCTCGGGTCCCGTCACTTGAGAAAGTGTATTCGCTCGAAACGTCTGTGTCGTTCTGCGTATTGTTTGCTTTGTGTGTGTGTTCTTTTTTTTTAATTGAAAGGCCGCCCTTAGCCGGGACCAGGGGCACTTCGCATCGGTTGATTTATAAATATTCGCGTCGTGGGCTTACCGGGTGGTCTCTTATAGTTGGGGTGGTGAGATAGAGGAGCGCAAACGTGTCCGATCTGGTTGGGAAGGGGAGGCACTCATTAGATCGAATGACGTTTGAGCGAAATCCCGGGGGTTCCACGTCAGTCAGCACCGAATGCCACTTTATGGCGGAGAAAAGATCGCAAGAGCCATTTGGATATAGGTGATAATTGAAACCCGAGACTGTGGTTTGGAAAACGAAACTCGTGAAGGAGAAAGTAAAAAGGGACAGACAACGGCCCAAACCACAGTCTCAGGTTTCAATCATCATGTATAACACCAGCTCGCCTGCACTTCAACCGTTCTTTCACTCGTTTGGAATTCTACACGCAGTGGTCGTTCGTTTGTACCTCGATCAGTGCTTCTTTTGCACCGACGCCGTGTTCAGCGGGTTTGACAAAGGAATGTTGCCGCGGCGACATTGCTCCCCAAATTTTCAAGAGAACCTTTGTGTTTCATAAAAGATTGCGCGCACGCAGTAGAAAACGATTCGACCGACGAGTGGATATGAGTGGCATAATAAAACATCTGCAAAGTGGATTGCAAGGCATAACTTATATTATGTTGACTTCACATTTGCACGATTTTTATTGCTTCCGTCCCATTTTGCCCCACCAAAGAAATCCGAAATTAGAATTTACCAACTGTAAACTCGCCACCACGATTGAATATACCAGAGATCTAGATGCGTGATGTTGTGTTCGTGCATATCTTATAATGTTTGCGCTTATTTGAGTTCTTCATGAATCATCAGCAGGTATCTGCTAGCTTAAAATGTTGAAAAAACTGAAGTCGCCTGTAATTTCGCCAAAAAAACTATAATAAATGCTTTATCATATAGTAGATTTACCCCAATACTGTCTTAAATTGTAATCTTGTTCAGGAGCTATTCATGGTAAAAATTAAAATAGAAAGAACCAAACATGTAATATTGATTATTGGGAAAAGCTTAGTTTCTCAATAATCAGGTTCACTACCGTGAACCACACAATGTCTTGTGAAAAATTTACGTTAATTTAAAGGCCTTTTAAGGTAGGTTTCTTTTTAATGTTTTCTAATATTTTTTGTGCGAAGTAACGAAGAAGTAATGGCGTCACTCTATTGAAGTAACTGTAACTGTAACAAGTTACTCTTTTAATTTTTGTGCTGTAACTGTAGCAGGGTTACATTTCCACCCCTGTGTAACTGTAACACTCACATTTTAGCAGTAACGTGCCCATGACTGCCTGCCAGCTTTCATCCTCGCTTCAGCGACAACGCTGTGAAACGGAACAAATGGTCCCGGAACAAATGGTCCCGGAATAAATGGTCCCGCAATAGATGGTCCCGGAACAAATGGTCCCGGAACTAATGGTCCCAAGGAAAAACTAGGACAAAATGGTCCAAGATAAATATTGCCAATGTGGCTTCTGCGTTTTTGGAGAAATCCGATAAAATCCAATAACACTCGCCGAAGTTCGAGGCTGCCCGTTGCACGAACTCGAACGGTTTTCATATTTTTCTGGGAAGCTTAGAAATATTTAGCGCTTTGGAAACCTAATGCACCTATAAAAGCATCCAGCTCCGCTAGATATGTGCGCTACCACTACGTTTCATGGCGAGATGGAAGTAATTCGAGTTTCATGGCTTCAACAGTCTGTCTAGGGGGGGAGGCTACACTACGCAGGCGAACTTGCGACGACTGCCCCGGAGGCGTCCGCCATTTTAAATTGCAAATGCTCTTTGTGGTTTGAGTTGCTCCCTTTGTGGAATCCAGGGTCTCTAGCGCGGTCATAGGTCCACGTTAAGCAGCGCGAAGCCGACTTGCCAAGCCCCGTGGCGGACTCGGAACTACTTGGACATCAAATATTCACGCAGAGTGAGAATGGGCGGCTGTCGGGGCTTGCTCGTCTGTAAGTTCGCTGCTTTTATATTTTCCCCCTTTATTTTTTCATTGTGGGGTAGCTGGTGAACTTCCAGCGGTCGGGTGTGTCAGTGAACTGTAAACTGGGCGTGGTCACACTTAGGTTGACGTTAAAATATGTCGGTAGTTCACGGGTAACCAATCGCGCGTTTTTTTCCCCCACTCTAAAACCTGCGCATTATTCGAAAAGTGAAGTATAATTTTTATTAAAGTTAGAACTAGGGTAATTTTTAAGTCTTAAAGGATGCATTAACACGTGGTACTACAAAAGGTGAAACTTGCAGTACGCCAGGTTAAAATGGCACCATTTTGTAGTCGGCGGTCCGCGTTGTAAAGCGAAGACCTCGTTCCTTCTAAAGTTTCTTCGGAGCTTAAGTCGGGCACTGATGGAAAATCCGGGATTTAGGGCTTAAAACGCGGCACGCGCTTAAGATGCCTCTCTTGAACGCAAAGCACAGAATCAAGGTGCAGTAAAAAGAAAGAAAGAAAATAAAGCCTCTACGTAGACCTTTATTTAGAAACTTCTTAATAGGATTAGGATGTCGGCCTTCCTATGTCTGTTGAGTTGGGAACAGTTTTCGTTTTGGCTTCTTTCCAGGGTGCCTTATTAAAGTAAAAGTAGCAGCTAGAGACAATTTGTTTATTCTTTTAATGACCTTTCTTAAAAATACAAACGCGTCGCAGTAGGGTGCTTGTACGTCACATCGTACTATGACTGTCAAGGTCATATTTTTTATATCTATGTAAAAAAATATATGTGAAATTCACGCACTTGGGACGAACATCCAGCTATACGTGAACGCCGTAGTTAGAATCTTCTCAGAGATATGGGACGAACATCCAGCTATACGTGAACGCCGTAGTTAGAATCTTCCCAGAGATATTAAACTGAGAAGCTCGAGGCATGGACATTGCCGAGATTTCACCATGGTGATTTGCATAGCCGCCAATGTCTCACCAAATCAGGCACGTAGTTATTTTTTCATTTATTTTATAGACAATTTACTGTATGCACACCAAATATTAAAAGATACAATTATATATTTCTTTGCACGTTTTAGAGACACATTCACAATGTATTTACCAACAAACAACTTTATGTAAAATGTCACTAGGTATATCAAAATGTGCGTTTTGAAATGCAGCTTACGAATATATAATATAACAATATTCGCTTAGCCATCATTGTTGTTTTGTTATTAATGCATGCAGGAATGTAAGTAATTTCTCTAAAAGTAGCAAAATTGCTAGTTTGTATATATAAAGAAACAAAACTTCATCTTTTTATTTTAAAACTCTCCTTAACTCATTGTAACAACTTGAACTAACTTGTGATGGCAAAATAAAGAGTAGCATATGAACTACAATTGAGAAAAGTAACAACAAACGTTCACTCAAATTCAGCTAGCTTGCCTTCGTTATAGGGGTTTTGACGCACGACGTCGGTTCCAAAGATATATTAAAGTGTTTTAGCAGACCCTTTTTTTGCCCCGATAACGACACCCAATAACGACACGATGCATGCCCAAGGCCGCCCGAGGGGAGAGGAGGTATCGTTATCGGGGCAAAAAAACGATCTGCTAAAACTTTCTATTCTCTAGAATCAGCAAAGTATGTTCACTGGTGCTGCTCTATTGCAGAGCGTAGAGAGTCACCATAACTTAAAACCATCGGACTAGGAAAAATAAAAAAAAGAACAGACAACACAACATAAAGGTTTAAAAACAGCTGAGTTTATTTGACCACACCAAAAACAAAAAAAGAAAAGATCAAGAAAACAGAACATGACATCGCGAAAGTCCGACCAGACGTGGCTTGACAGGTTAAATCCCTACAACACTAGACACGCTTCCGACAACGAGCATCCGCAAAGATAATCTCCGTCAAGACTACCAGAACCGAACAACTTCCTAATCTCCAGGTTCTTAGATTATGATGCTTCCAAACAACCTCGTTTGCGCGCATTCACTTCTCAGAATGTCATACTGTCCCAAGCTTTGTTTTATCTGTCTGTTCTTAAATGTTGCCCCTTAAGCCCCCCCCCCCCCCCTTCCTCTTCCGCCCACTTATTTCCTGAGGAGTTTTGGTGGACGCATCTGCTGCCGGTAGTTGCGAACAGTATGAATGGAAGATTATCTTGAAACTAAAGCGCGCACACAAGGAAGGTCACTCACTGTGTAAACAAAGCGAGGGAAGTCTTCCTTTACATGTTCTCTGGAAATGCTAATATGAGAGTTTCTGAATGCCTCTCTCCAGGCTTCAAATGTTTGGTTAGCGTGGTGAAATTAAAACAGCAGGAAAACTTCCATGTGGTTACCAACTTCTATCTATATTCCTTGTACGTTAAGTTACACGTCGATACTTTGAAATGGTAAGCCGATGTTGCTTGTTTTCCACCTCACAATGTTGAACACCAAGATAGCGACCAGATACTACTTCCCTCGCTTTTTCATGCGGTGACTGACCTTCCTCGTGTGTGCGCTTGAGTTTCAGGCAATCTGCTGTTCGCAACTGCCGGCACCAGTGGCGTCCGCCAACACTCCTTAGGAAAGAAGGGCGAGCTTAAGAGTTAACACAAGGAAACAGAAAGATAAAACGAAGTGAACAGACGCAAACGAGCTTGTTAGGAAACATCATATCCTAGCTGTGTTTGGAGATTTCTGTTTGTCCTTTGTCCCTCTTGTTCCCCTTCTCCAGGGATTATTTTCATCATTCTTGTCCAGCTCGCTTGCACCTTTGCATTTAATTGCATTATAATCATATCCTAACACCCTGAGATTAGGAAGGTGGTCGGTTCTCGTAGTCTTGACAGAGATCATTATCATTGCGGGTGCTTGGCGGTGCGTGCTCGTTGTCGGAAGCGTGTCTAGTGTTGCATGGATTTAACCTGTCAAGACACCTCTGGTCAACTCTTCGCGACGTCATGTTAGCTGTTTTCTTGGTTTGGTGTGGTCAAATTAACTAGGCTTTTTTTTTAGATTTTCTGTAGTGTTGTCCGTTTTGAAAGCGACAGCTTTTTGGGAGGCACTTTGCAGAAATTTCGTCCTCGTCACTTTTCGTCGCTGCGCGCGCGAAAAATGGAAAAAACTTTTTTTTTCTCCTTTCTTCCCACGAGGAGAGGGAAGTCGGGACTCCCCGTTCGACGTCCGTGCCGCGCGAAGCGAGCGAAGACAAGCGAAGAGGAGATCCCTGGCGTCCAGCCAAGAAATGCGCAACGGAGGGCGGATCATCGTGTCGTCTGCTTGAAAGACTTGTTTTCAAACATTACTCGCGTTATGCGAAGTCCCACGTTGGCAGTGTCCAGTTGCTACGCGTAATGTTGGATGATTTTAGAAACTTCCACTGCCCTTACCCACTTACTTCATGGATGACTGGTGGCGGTCGTCAGTGGTACCAACGACGCCAACCACGACGGCTATGAGAATTAACCGCGTCGAACCACGGTCCTCAGGTACGTTACAGGAACCATTCCACCCGCATTGCGCGACCTTGCTACAGCTGTCGCTTTCGTTTCTTCGCACATTGTGGGCGAAAAATGCGACTTTTTTATTCTTTCTAGGTCCATGCTTTCAAGCTATGATGACTTTCTCTGCTCTACAATTGAGCAGTGCCGCTGTACACATTTTGTCGGTTCTAGAGAACATCTCTTTAAAGCCGATATCGTGCGGCTAAGCCCCTATAACGAAGACAAGCTAGCTGAATTAGAGTAAAGGTTTGTTCTGACTTTTCTCAATTGTAGGTCATATGCTACTCCATATTTTGCCATCGCAAGGAAGGAGTTAAGGAGAGTTTAAGAGAAATAAAATATGTAGTTTTTTTTAAATACTGAAGCGCAATTTTGCTCTAGTTTTAGAGAAATGACTTACGTTTCGGAATTCATAACAAAACTACAATGAGGCTAAGCAGATATTTTTTCATATATTCTTAAACTGAATTTAAAGACGCACATTTTGGTATACTTTGCGACGTTTCGCATAAAGAGTTTTGTTGGTAAATAATTTGTGAAAGTGAATATAAAATAGGTTTTTTACGGGTTTCATATTTTTTGCATAAAAATATATAATTTTGAATTTTAATATTTGGCGTACACGTTGTAAATGTTTTCTAAAATAAACTAAAACATTTTAGTTTATTTGGAAACAAATGGAAAATCCGTATTTTAGGGCTTAAAACGCGGCGCGGACTTAAGAAGACTCTCTTGTACGTGAGGTACAGAATCAACAGGCAGCAGAAAAAGAAAGGCCCCACATAGACCTTTATTTAAATACGTTCGCATGGCTTTTTTTTTTTTTTAAACAGATTATAACTGAGAAATGCACCGCGCGGACGTTTCGGCACGGCGACGTTTTGACACCGTGCCGAAACGTCACCGTACCGAAACGTCACCGTGCCGAATCGTCACCGTACCGAAACGTCACCGTGCCGAAATGTCACCGTGCCGAAACGTCACCGTGCCGAAACGTCACCGTGCCGAAACGGCACCTAACGTTTCGGCACCGCTCCGAAACGCCGCCTGACGACGCGCGTTTCACGCGTGAAACAAGCAGGAGGGGAGGAGGAGAGGGTACGAATGAGGACGAGGGGCATACCCTCCCCTCAGAACCCTCCCCTCCTCCTCCTCAAGAGCTGCGCTCCAAACCGGTGTTACAGCAAGTTGTAAACGTTTTTTATTTTTTTTAACCTTATATTCAGTAATGGAACGACTAGCCCAAACCGAAGTTTTAATACGGAAACCATGGTCGGTGACATGTTAAGAGTTGAGGGAGAGGGAAGGGAAATCTAGGGAGGAGAAAGCAGATGGATTGCTGGAGAGGAGAACACATACCCCTCTCTCCGTCATTCTGCCTGCTTCCTCCTTCCCAGCCTTCCTTTCCCTTGCCCTCAACTCTTGAAGTGGAGAGGAGCAACCTCGTTTCCACAGCGGCTTTTAACATCCGTGCCATTTTCTCCCTCGCACTCTCTTTCTTACGTTGTATCTGACGACGGGTACATTACAACCCTCTTTAGCAAGTCCGACCGACACGCAAACTTTTCGTTGCACGTTTTTAACGTTTTTACTGCAGTATCAGCTATCCAACATAAGCCCGAAAAGTTAAATTACTTCCGGCTTCACAAACCAAGATTTAGTTTTCATTTGATCCATTCTTCTTCATATTCTAACCACCAATACTGTATTAATCGAATAATCTCCGGTGCATTATGCCTGAAACAAAAAGAAAAATGCTATAATTGTATGCAACTTTTAATCGAAATTTACTGCTTCAAGTATTGCCGCATAGGTTTTCCCTTCCATTTACTGTTCTCGGGAATGCTCCAAAGGTGTTGAGCCGCGTAATATGTCGCAAGTCGTTTCTGATCTCAACATGATTCCGCAATGTCGAGGAGAACCCAAATAGTTTAAAAGTATTTTGTTTGTTCATAACATACTGCAAGATTAACTGCGAAATACACTGGTGAAGTGCACAGAGTATCTAGAAAATGTTTCAGTTGCAATATTTTAACGCAGCGTGAGTTAGCATGTATTCGTGCGGTAACAGAAGCGCCATGTTGAATGTGCGCAATTCAGCGCCATGTGTCTTGTTTCATTCATTAGCAGCGAATATACGAAGCGCGCAATAAGATCAGATGACGCAGGGATACTGAGAGAAGGAAACATCACTCTGAATGTCCCTTGTGCACGTAGAATGTTTAATGCGATAGCGTTTAGGAGCTCGTGTCTCAGAGAATTCGGCGTTAGCCTCGATCTCGACGTCGGGCGTCGGTGGGACCAAAGAAATTCCATAATGCAACGCGCGTCGTCACGTGTGACCTCACAGGTGGCTGTGACGTCATGATCCTATGGACCCGCTAATTTTGGCGGCAAAACTCTCCGCTAAATCTGGCGGAATATTTTCCCGCCAAATTTAGCGGAACATTTTCTCCCCAAATTTAGCGGAAAATTTTCTCCCCAAATTTAGCGGAAAATTTTCTCCCCAAATTTAGCGAGTCGAGTGGGTTACGGTGTCACGGCCACTTGTCACGTCACGTGTGAAGTGACATAACGTCACAAGTGACGTTATGTGGCGTCACGTGACAAGTGGTGCTACCGACTAGACCACGCACATAAGCTTGCACGGCTTGGGAACGAGCGTGGGTTTATATGAGAAGGCTTTGCGAACGGGGCCCGATAACGCTATCGCGTTCCACTCTTGAAGGGGCCCTGCAATCATATTTAAGCGTCTACCTTTTCTGCAGTTTCCACGTCCCTCGGGGTTCGGGCAAGCCAGCGGGCACGGGAGAGAGTGACTAAATATCAGTTGCGTCATATTTTAACCGGACGACGAAGAAACCTCCTCCACCTACGGGGGCGACCCGCGGTGCCGAAAGCGCGCGATATCTGACGTCTTAGGTCATGGGCTTACTACTGGTCAGAGCCGCTAAAAGCTTCTTTTTGTCAAAATTCAAAGTATAAGTGGCGCGAACCGTTTCAATTATTTATAAAAATAGTTTTTTTTTTTCAGTATTTTAGATCAGAAAAGAAACAAATGCAGTTTAGAAAGTACGGAAAACAAGAAATGACCCGTCGACATACCCGCCGACAAGCGGTGGAAAAGGCGGCGCATACTAGAAAGGTGTAGTGGGATCAAGCGCCAACGAGCGGCGAGCCTAGAAAGGTCCCGGATGTACGCGGCGGCGCTGCGGTCGTACGGACTAGAGCAGTGGTTCTCAACCATTGATGGTTCGAGGACCCCTCGTGGATGGGCTGATCTGATGGAGGACCCCGTTCGTGGTGAGGGTAAAAGAAAGGTATAGGTTAATTATGATATTGATTTAATAAATGAATATAGCTAAGGGATAGTGTGAAATAGACTTTCTCAATGACATGCACACGAGAAAACCCACCCAAAAATTGGAACGTTCCTCCTGATTCTGAAAATTACAACTTTTATTGCCGAACTTGACTGATGAGGAAGGGCTTTGCGGACCCCTAGAATGCATTCGCGGACCCCAAAAGGTCCGCGGACCCCCATTTGAGAATCACTGGACTAGAGGATCCGACCGGTTACGAGCGTTCACAAGGCCTTCGACGAGCAGCTTTGGCTTGATGTTTGGCCTTTTGGTGGTATGGCAGCGCGAAGTGGCTCTCGTTCTGAACTGACCTTTACCCCGTGTTTGCTGTCGTTTGTGGCCAATGAAGTGTCATGCCAAATTAGTGTTTAATCGCGCAGCAAATGCATTGCGAGCTGCCTTGGCTGCCTGCTTCGTAGAGCCTATCCAGAACATGGTTTAGTGGCGCCCTCTCGAGCCGTCGACACGGAGTGCGGCAGCCGTAAGCGCTCGCTGAGCTCACTACCCGTTCTCTAGTTCACGGCCACTCAAGCAACCAAGGACGTCATAAAGGAGGGTATTTTTTGCTTGTTTTTCTAATTTTAATTCGCCTATAACTTTTAAGTTAAAGCGAAATTGGAGAAAAGAAAAGTTTCATTAAGTTACGACGTTTAGTGGGCTCAGGTTCGGTGCAGAGCCGTTTGAAAATGTCAGATATGGCCATGATATATTTTATATATGGCCATATATGATAATATAAGGAGTCAAATATTGCCATATTCCGCGATATATGTGAGCAGATACGGCCATATTCCGCCATATAAAGTGGGCAAATACTGCCATATATCGCCTTATACACGTGCAAATACGGCCATATGTCGCTGTGTAAAAGTTCAGATACTGCTTATATAGCCCGTTCACGACATATATGGGTAAAAATATATCCCCTGATAATGATATTAGGGTCCGTTTCGGTCATGCAAGCAAAAAGTTATATGTACTCGCAAAGACACTAGTTGATTTATCTATATTGCATGAGTCTCATGTAATTGGTTAACTATTGTTTACATCCTTAAAGTGAAGTTGTTCAGATATTTGGACCAATTAATCAATTGCTCATTTTGAAGATTGAAAGACAAATGAAATTTGTTGTATGTTCGACGTGTAACAATATGACGAAGTGCATAAGATCGGAAAGCAAGTTAATCAAATAATGGATTTTAGATCGCAGCTCTTAGGCGCCCGTTTCCGCTATGCATGCAAGCGTGACGTTTTGCATTGCTTAATGTCTCAACTCAGACTGCGTTTTTTGGTCTAAACATATGATTCGGCATTGTCATTCGCTGAGCCGCCTTCGTAAGTCGCGGTGATTTGCTCTTCGAGTGTTGTGCGGGAAAGTAGACGCACGGGCTTTTTTTAGAGTGTTGGGTAGAAGTGACAACCGCTCGTTGTGGTCGTTGATGCCCCCCCCCCCCCAGAAGATGAGCCTTTTGTGTGTGCACTCCCGTTTTGGCCTTTCCTTTTCTCCTTATCTCTCTCTCCCTAAGCTGAACGCGTGATAGAAGGTGCGTGGTCGCGTGGTTTGACGGATGACGCATTAGCCGTTGGCAATCTCGGAATGCGTTCTGCCGGACCTAGTTTGGCGTGTGTTGCACCCTGCGTGGCTGCTGCGGATTTCTGCTTCTGCAGTGAATTCTAAAAGTCCTACCCGTATATCGGCAACAAGCGATTTCTTCGAAGAAGCCCTAAGAATGTTTTGTGATGCGTTTAGTGTTCGGTTCTACAAATGACATCTTGTGCTACATCGTGTTGAATCTTCAGACACCTTCCTTCTCGTTTTTGTGTTTGAGTGGTGGTTCTGCCATGGCCGTGTTGACATATATCTATGATTACACCTTTCAAGTCCCGTTTTGTCAACGTAAGTGCGCTGCAACCTACTTCGCGACAGTTGATCGTTTTTCTAAAGGTACTCTTCCAGATTACCTCTAGAATTAGGTCGTGTCTATCTCCTGGCAGCCGGGAGAATATTTTCTCCGAAATTCTAAAATCATCTCACAACTGCAGGTAGAATAGTGATTTTTTTTATTCTCCCTGCGTTTCGTGATAACACGTTCCACGGCCACCTTCTCGTGGATACACCTTTCATGGACACACTTTTCGTCGACATTAACGTTTTACTGACATTCGTTAAGCGGGTGTCGATAATCCTGCTTTCCCTGGGAATTAAGTTGAGCGAAATCAGGAGTAACGTAAAGCGCAGCTCATGTAAAAATTAATAAAAGTTGATACACGCTCAATATTCAATTGGCATTTTTTTTATACTAGATGAGAAGTCACTCTTGGTAGTTATTTGTAGAAGACAACAATATACCGGGTATTTTTTTTTCTTGCAGATTTGTTTAAAAAAAGCCGTGAAAGCTACACTTATGGGGTTTCTGCGTGTGAGTTATCCACCCAGGGGTACATTATGTGGGTGGCTAATCTTTGGGATATGTCGGGTAATTAACTAAAGTTTACTAATTAACGTTTTAATTAGTGAATATAGACATGGTTTCAATTAGAAACTTGCTGAGTGTCGTCCGAAATCCCTAATTCAGTCATTTTTAGAAAGACTTTGAGCGCGTGTGAAGCGCAGTAGTGCGCTGAAGTTACCAATCGTGGAGCAGGTACAAGGCTGGGGCTAGATAAGAGACGGAAAAATTGCGCGGGCGCCTTACCGAAACAGCTAGCCTGGTACCTGCTCCAGGAGTGGTAACGTTAGTGCACTACTACGCTTCTCACGCGCTGAAAGTCTTTCTGAAATTGACTGATTTAGGGGTTTTGGACTACGCTCAGAAAGTTTCTAATGGGAACCATATGTCTATTTTCACTAATTAAAAAGTTAATTAGTGAATTTCCATTAATTAGCCGATTTATTGAAAAGACTAGCCACCCACATAATGTCCCCCTGCGTGTATAACTCACTCGCACAAACCGCATAAGTGTAGCTTTCATGGCTTTTTTTTAAAACAAATCTGGAAGTATAAAAAAACACCCTGTATATAAAGGTTGCCTTATCTGATTGGGACATATCTGGCCTTATATGGCAGGCAGATATACCCCTATCTGGCCGACCCAGATATGGATATATAAAAAATTGGGTATATCTGGCTAGATAAGCCTTATATAAACGGATGTGCTTGATATGGCCAGATATGCCCAATTTTTTATATAACCATATATGTTTTTATATATAAGTTCAGATATGCCATTTTCGTAAGGGGATTAAAAACCAGTAAAAAAATCCTTGCAGGGTCCCTTTAAAGGCGAAGCTTAAGCGCGCCCCAATTTTTTTCAAGTCTAATTTTGTTTTGATTTTAGTTATTTGCTGGGATTATTTTATCGTTCGCCGTGATTGGCTGTCTCTGGATTATGCAGAAAAGTCAACTCAAAGACGTTTTCTTTGGAGTGTATGAATCACTTGATTTTCATTGCCAACTCAAGCAACGCAGAGCATGACGAGTCTTGCGAGCGTCTCTGATTACTTCTTCTCAGACATTGATATTAAGGAATTAGCCGATGAAAACGTTAACGAGCAAACCACAAGGCTAGAAGTGCCAACATAATAAGCCCCTGCATTTCTTATAGGCTGTCAGAGACTAGGCTAGATTTTTGTTTTCGAATGAGCACGTGAAATATATGAGACCGTTAAACATAACTAGCAATTTTCAAACTCCTTCGCACGACACGAGTATACTTTGTCGAAGATGTATCCTTTTAACTTCCTCTTTAAACATTCTGAGAGCCACATACTGTATCGAAATAACGTATCGGTTCATTGCCTCTCGGTTATCTTATAAAAACGAAAACAAAAAGAACAGAAAGTTTCTAACTTATTTCCGTTTTTTTTTTCTTCGTTTTTTTTTCTTTTTAAAAAAAAAAACAACGTCGCGACGCCTCTGCTTCTAGCAACACGGTCTTTAAAGTCAGAGCATGGAAAAAGTTTTCTAAGCGGAATTGGAGGGAAGAAGTCAATTTCACGGAGATTAGAGTCGCGTTCCTCTCACTCTGAGCATGGCATCAAGCTTCCGGATTCGCCAAGACTTTGGTGAGTAGCTCGATGAATTGTAGTGTGCCAAGGTGATTTACATACGCGTATCTTAACACGCGCTTCCCCACCGTTTCTTTCTTTATCTCTCTCTTTCTCGTATGTAGATGTCATCAAAGCGTCCAAGATCTTCTTCGTTAGTTTGAGGCGTAAGCCCCCAAGCTATTTTTCTCTTCTATCAAGCTTCACTTCAAATTTGTACGTGTTTTCGATGCACGAAAGCTCATAGTCTTTCCACCGGTTGTCTTCCGTATTAAGATGTAAAAAAAGGCTTTGAACAAAATGATGTCGCGTCTTTGATGGCATTTGCGGGATAGAAAAAGTTTAGATCAGTTCTCTTGTTTCTTACATCTTAAGGACTGCGGTAGACCGTAAAAGGTGCGTACATGTGAGAAGTGGAACGGGAATCAGTGCACACAAATGAGAGTAATCACCAAATACATATGTCAACAAAAACTATTGTTTTATGTATCAACCCAATTAATTACAACTTACCTCCGGAGGTTTGCACAGCGTTACAGGGAGAACAGCCGTGAGGGATTGGCCTTGGGTAGCGCCTTTTCCCCCCTCGTGTTTTCGTGAAAACAGAGCCTTGAGGAGAGCTACGCTAACATGCCTTTTTTTAGTGGCCCTGCATCTAACTTTTTTTTTTAAGTAAAAAAAAGCTCAAACGTTCTTTAAAACAATGATGTGTGTGTGTGTGGGGGGGGGGTGTTTTAATTTGTATAACTTTTTATATTTAACAAGAGCACTACATCGTCTGTTTCCCACCTGTGCTTGTTTTGTTTTAAGCGGAATTCTGAAACTCGACAGTATATCACGAAAGCATAATGTAGTTATATATCAACATCTTCCAAGGGGGTTCATTCCACGACAATTAGCACACGCACATTAGCCAGCAAGTTTTATCCGCGCAGACGTGAAGCTTCGACACACGAGCACGTTCTTATCGAGAATTGCCCTTCCTCACAGGCACTCTTGCAATTGGACTCACTTGAGCCCAACTAAGCAAGCGTTCTAACCGCGGTTATCAATACAATGACCGAAAGCACGGCTTTGCGCCTAAATCATTGTGTACTGTAAAAGAAAAAAAACGCTCATGATTTATTATGGTATTAATGGCGACCTAAATAAATTATGACTTGTTGATTAACAAGGTGAAGCTCTATTGGCAAACCCTTTCGAACACAAGAGCGCTAGAAGTAACAAAAAAAAAATGTGATTGTGATTGAGCGTATTACAACAGTGAGCCGTCAAATTTGCTTCGTGCTTGTTTTTGTGAACTCGGGGTGCTTCAGTAACTTAATAACCGAGATAAGATAGTAGCATTTAAATGTGACCGTGTCCTCTATAAAATTGACGGTTTTATGAACTCTCGACCTTTATTGTTATATTTATAAGGTGACTTAACTTAAAGTATAATTGCCAACGTTTAAGCCGCATAAAGCATCTCCTCTTGCCAAATAGAAATACCAGTGCTTACAAACTCTGTAAAGAAACAGTATCATAAATTTTTACAAGCTGTCAATTGTTGTTAATCTTAAAAACTAGAATAGCTAGGTTTGAGCTACTAAAGAAAAAGGAGCAAAAACAAAAAGCTTAAATTTAAAAGAGATATTCAATCATGGCTCACTAATATGAACCCCTCCGTTCACGCCAAAATTGTCCATATTGTTATCCGTCCATATTAACAACGAGGAATTCCACGTGCTTACTCAGTTTGTCCCCGAATATTTGATGTAGTATATCGAGTGGTATCTTTATTTACTGGGTTCATATTAACAAGACATGACTGTAAACGGTTTCTTACTAGAAATATTATGAGTGAGTGCTCCAGTAAACGTTGGTTTGACGAGCGTAAGTAAGACTCCCTTTTCTACGCTGTGTATCCTCATCCAAGTTTACGAAGGATGGAAACTTTGGCACCTGTTGAGCCTTATTACTTTATAAATTCCGTGGACCGTCGCCCTCACAATGCGCTCCAATGTAGGGAACCAAAGCCCCAAAGCGTTATTATAGAGTTATTATAATGTACGCTAGAGGTTCAACTGGCGCCTGTGTATCAGACAGCAACCAGTCTACTTTTACGGTGCTCTTGGGCATTCCTAGGGAAAAACGCGCGTGCATTTTCTCCCTTCGTCGGAACATAACATGGACCACTTTTGTTATTTGGGTCTACCGAATAGTATGTACCTTTATTATCCCTGTAAAAGTTTAAATGCATTAGTTAGTTTTTTTTTCTTTTATTTATCAGTGATCGATGTTAAGTTTCGCTACGTTAAAGGCTCGAACCTCTGTTCCTCATCACGTGTGTTAAAAAAAAAAGCGACGATTCTAAGCAAAATTACAATCGAAAGAAACGTGGAGTGTACTCAAGGCTCGCCAGCATTCAGGTGACGGTTATATATTGCTAATATGCCAGTCCTGTCACTATATAAAAATTACCCCGTCGTGCATCTTTACATCGGTTAAAAACATTCATAACGTAAAGAATGAATTCCGTGGGCTATAAAATGTCTCCTCTTAGTATTTTCTATGCCGGGCAGCTTTTATCGGGCACTTGTTTTCTGTTTTTTCCCTATTTTCAAAGATTTTAAGAGTGCGGGTGATGTTTTGAATGCAGGACCAGCATCTTCGCACATATGCATGAGCAGAAATAATAAAACAGTACCTATTTATTCCAAATCTGACTATATTTACTTGGCTTTCACCCTATTTTGATTGTCTTTATGCACAGGGGGTTACTAATCCAGTGTTACTGCGCATGCGCAGTTCTTGCCGTCTCTCTTGGTTTTTTAGGGGTTCTTCGTTCGTTTGGCACGAAAATCCCCCCTGCCTGAAAAAGGCGACGCCGTGTTTGAGCTAACAGTGTCCGACAATGCACATAAGTGCATGTATGAAGCTGTTATATTCATTTGAAAGAAGAACACTGTAACTGACCAATATTTTCATATAAGTGATTTAGAAATATTCCACCTATTTACTACCTTATGATTATTCGCAATATTTGCTCTTATAATCAAGCGCAAAGAAAAAATTCATCCGCTTTTCCCGATAAAATTGTGTTACCGGAAGTCAATTTTCGGCTGGTTTGTCTATGCTTCAAATTGCAGCTGCACACTAGCGCCAGCTGAACCTCTAGCGTTCATTATAATAACCCTGTGGCTCCGGTCAAGCAATATTAAAATTATCGCATGAAAGATTATGTTAAGGCGCATATATGGCTGATGAAGGAACATGTAGTAATAGACAGTTCGCCTTTTATACGTTACCAAAAGCGATAGGGCCAAGTTTCTACCGGACTACTGGGAAAATAACCACTGTTTAAGGTAACTACTCACCTTCAACGACTGGGTGTACATAAGCGTACAGTCCGAACATTTCAGAGGGGTAGCCAAAAATGGTCGGAAGAACTTTAAAATCAATCCATTGGGAGCCTCAAGGTTCGTTCACTGCACTGTAGTTTTGACCAAGTTATTGTGATCTCTTGCAGCGAGGGAACACATTGTCACGCTAAGGCCATCTATGAGGGGAATCCTGGAACGGCGTTCCACTATAGAACGCAGGTTTTGCAGTATTTTTTAGATCAAATGTACGTACTGCCTATAAAATATTCGTTTATAACAATAAAAAAAAAAAAACCCATGCCAAAAAAAAAACAACAAAAAAACAATATGATGCGCGAAGAAATAAAGAAAATATACGAAATTCCCAAGTGTTCCACGGCTCGCCAATAGGTGGTGCTACTTTTCTCTATCGTCATTAGAGATCCCAAGAGATTTTAATGCATTCGGTCGTAAGCAGTCGCAAGGGTGCGAACCAGCATTCAAATTTTTGGCCGGCGTTCTTAAAGAGGATGGTGAACCGAAATTTGGATTTAAAAAAAAAAAAAATGCAGGAGATGTAGGCGGGACGCTACAATCCCTACAACACTACTCGTAAGGCGATATCTCGAATGGACGGCCGTATTTTGGGAAAAAGAGGACGAGATTGAACCAGGGCGACGAGAAGCGTGACGTGAAGATATCTCGTTTCCTCCTCTCTTCGCTTCGCCCCCTCAAGGTTGTGAGGCGGAGAAGACGCGAGGCCGTTCCCTCTCCTTCTCGGAGAAACAAGACGTAAACATACCTGTCAAAGACGCCTCCGTTTTTTTTTTGTTTTTGAAAAATACGGTCATCCATTGGAGATATCGCTGTATGAGTGATTTTTGGGTGTTTGTAGCATCCCGTTGCACGCTTTTTGCCGCCGTGTTTTGTGGAATTCAGATTTCGGTTCAGCATTCCTTTAAGCGCCCCAAAGAAGCTCCTAAAAAAAAAAAGAAACACTGGCTCCTACTTGGAGGTTTTCAGCGCTCCTTATCATTGGCGTACAGTACGTCCCCCAACTGTTCGCGTAGACATGTTCGTTTGGACCCATGATAAAATAAAGATATAGATGCCCCAACAATACTGAAAGGGTCTAAGTATTCAGGGCGTACTTACGTGGATATTTGAAACTAAGTGATATGAACACGCTTCTACTGAATGTATAAGCTATGGATTTGGCAGTTTATTGATTTTTTTAAATTTTTCTGGGGCAATTTGTATTGCTATTTGTTTTTGAAAATTATTCTGCCATTTTTGGCCATAGTGTGTGTGAGGGAGACGGGACCTCGTCAAGCTCCAACTAAAGCTGATTATTGCCTTGCCTTCGTATTTTAGAGCGCAGCTCTTAGGTGCCCGTTTCCGACTTGAGCGGCGTCACCGTCGCCGTCACCGTCGTCGGCGTCGGCGTTACCGCGAGTTCCATTATGGGTAAATTTCCCCGCTAAACTTAGCGGGAAGATTTCCCCGCTAAATTTAGCCGGAAACTTTCCCCCTAACTTTAGCTGAAAATTTTTCTCGCTAAATTTAGCGGAAAAATCTCCCCGCTTAATTTAGCGAAAATATTTACGCACTAAATTTAGCGGATATAATTCTCCACTAAATTTAGAGAAAATATGTCCGGCTAAATTTGGCGGGGAATTTTTTCCGCTAAATTTACCGGGAATTTTAACGAAAATTTTCCGATAAATGAGAGGAGAGCAGGAGAGGAGGAGAAGAGACGAAGGAGGGGAAGGAGGGGCACACCCTCCCCTCCGTACCCTTCCCTCGTCCTCTTAGGAGCTCCGCTCTAATTCGGCATTACAGAGAATTGTATACGTCTTCAATTATTTTTTTATATGCAAGCAAACGAAATTACAGGTTATTTTTATCTTTAAAGTAAAGCAAAGGTTTGCGAGCTAACAATCCATGATTTGTTGAAGAATTGCAACGGAGTAGCTAGACCGTAATAAGTGTCAATAGTTTCATAAATTGTTATATAGTAAAGGAAACAAAAAAAAAAAAAGAAAACGAGCATGAACAACGCTATTGGTGCCCCTTGCTTTTTGTACCTGTTATGCGGTGTTTAAAATTGTGGCCGCAAATAACTCGGAACGTCGTTTAGCGAATGGCTCTTCCTGTTCTTTTATATCGACTTATAATGAATGCGCCTAGGGATTGGCTCGAATTGATCGCTGCTCCGTTCACTTTCTATCATTTTAATCTTTCTATCTGATGGCTTTGTTCGAAGCCAAGTGGACTTTTTTTTTTTTTCTTTATTGGAAGCCGAGTGGACGTCTACTGTTCACAAAAAAGAGAGAAAGAGAGAAAGACAAGAAGGTACAATGCGGAGTGAAAGTGCGCTGCTTCAGCTGACCTCGTAGGTCGAACTTCCGTGAAAGGTCTTGAAATGAGCTGTCCTGGACCCCGGCCTGTTGTTCAGAGTAAAAGGAATCGATACGCGAAACGACGAAACCGCATCCGATCGATGGTCGTGAGCGGGATATCCATTTGCGTGGTCCTCGCTAAAAAGCCCTCTTGTCACACGACATAAAAGAAACTTAGCCCGAGTTGGAAGCGTTCAAACTCTGGACTTTTAGTAGGCGCAACGATTTTTTTGTTACACGAATTGCGGAGAAAGTACGAGGCTCTCTCGTACGTCGGGACGCGCGTTCGATAGTAACCTTTAAAAATCGGGACTATTGGTTTCTAGTATTGTGACACGGAAGTGCTATGGGCGTACAAGTGGAGTTAGACAAATTATGCGAAAAGTTTAGTAATTCCAAAAGGGTAGAGCTGAAAGTTCTCGATGGCTTCAAACAAGGAAGCGATGCTATTAGTTTTGTCAGCTAGAACCATCATGGAGTCGTGACTGTTTTGTTAAGTTAGAGCTCCATTTGTCCTATTCGTGCAAGTGAAACATTCTGAAAAATCAGCACAACCAATCTAGTTCAATCAGCGAGGAGTCAGAGCTTGTTATCTCTTACTGAAACTGTCTTCGAAGGGCTCTCTTACTGATTTCTTCAAGGAAGTGAAGCTGTCTATTTACTCTTTTTCTACAGTGATGGTAACCTACTGCTCAGTAAACTTCCAGCAGTTGATAATTTTTATAAAACAACGCTGCAATCATAAACGATATTTGAATTTGCCGTTTGTATAGTAAACAATTGGTAAATGTATAAATAACGTTAATGTTATTTACACATTCACATTACGTGAAAATGGAAATGATTTCTTCAAGAAAATGAAGCTGTCAATTTACTTTTTTTTACAGTGATTTTAACTTACTGCTCAGTAAAAGTTCCAGCAGCTGGTAATATTTATAAAACAACGCTACAATCATAAACGTTACCTGAATTTGTCGTTTTTATAGTAAAGGATTGGTAAATGTATAAATAACGGGAATGTTATTTACACATTCACATTACGTGAAAATGAAAGTTTCCCCGACAGAAGTCCGGAATTCGCGAAAACTTCCAAATCAGCAAGCGAGACAGTACACATTCCTTTACATGTCCACCCAACATATCGTTCTCCGGCGCGTCATCCCCTCGGCAGAAAGAGGGGACTGGGGAAAGAAGACAAGTGATGGTAAGGAGATCTAAATCTTCTACCGACCATTGCCCTTGGCTGAAGGCACTTGCAGCAAAAGAAAAGAGGGGGAGTCGAGTTAGATAACGCAAGCTCTGTGGCGTGTTTTTTTTTTAATTGATTTCACAGCAAGCTATTTCCCTTACTCTTTGGTCAAATGGTGGGACTCCTTGTTTGTTTTAACACTGAACCTTTTTGTGCTCTGCGCTCTTTTAAATTGCCATTCAACATTAGTGTACAGGCGAAATTAAGTGGAACTAAGAAGGGTTGCTGATCGAAGTCGATAGTTAAGCATTTAGAGTAGCATCAAAGCGCTATCAGCAGCCATGCCTTCTGAGGAACCTGCGACACCCAGACGTCGTCGCGCCACCTCTTGGGTGAGTCGTGACCCAGAGCGCATCTCCATTCTACATCGTCATACCGTAGATTTTGTAACGATCTAAATTGAATCGGTTTCTAATAAAGCTGGAGAGTTTGTTTTGAAAGACTTTGTTTACACTAAATTCTGGGATATTCTTGTTCTAGAAAAAAAAAGGCATCTGACTTTGACTGCCCGTTGCACCAAGAATGGCGCTGAATGCGAATGCAAAACAAATGGAGGGCGGCGAGTCGTGACGTCCTCATCCGGTCCACAGGCTTTTGTGTTTTGTGTGAATGGAAGAAGTGCACGCAAAATTCAACAGGTCTGCCCGCAGCACCCTCTCTCCAAGCCGGCAAGGTTAGGCGTGTCCGGTTGGGGAACATGAACGTCCCAGTCGTGGACACCAGTGCCGTGAGCATGAGTAGTTTTGGACGTGAAGTAAGTTTGACGGGTGGGGTAAATTCAACGCTTTTTTTGTTAATGCAAAATTTCTGGTTAATCCTCAAAAAAAAAGTACCGGAATACTTTGTAATTCTGATTGCGAAACAAAGCAATCCTAAAATGCAAAATAAAAATAAGTTACTTTTTTTATTAAAGCTTCTGGGGTTCTTTATGGAGGTCGCTCTACTAATAATCGAAGTCCGATCGGTATGCGTTTCGATCGTCACCCATGGAGTTACTCAACACAACGAGAAGACAGCGAATGTGTTTACTGCACCTCCCGGTTGCCCATCGTCGAGAGCCGGCAGTCGGGGCCCGCCGACCCTTGTTGTCGACCGTCGATCAGAGCTCGCAGTCGGATTCCGTGTCCAGGCCTGCGGATGGTCCTTCCCAGGCCAGCGCTGCGTAGGCTGGCTGTCCATGGCTATCACAGACCGAGTCTCGCTGCGGAACCACCTCGGGGTCATCGTGGCCTAGGCCAGATGGCCAGAGCTCGCCGTTTCCACCGGTTCGTCTCCAAACCTCGCTGGTGGACCGTTCCGGGGTTCGCCATGGGCCAGGCCAGACAGCCCGGCTCCGTCGTTCCTGCCCAGCTCCAGCCTCGCTCAGCACGCACTGTCACGAGCCAGCTCGTGTCTTCTCAGCCGAACGCCTGTCACGTGCCCTCTGCCTCGTCTTTCACCCTCGGCTCCCACACTCTCCCCCCCTCAAGGCCCGGACTTCGGGGGACTTCGTGGGCCTCAGGGAGCCGCTGGGCTTCATGGGCGGCCGCTGTTGCTGTTGCCGGAGTGGCCACGTTGCAGCGTCCGAAAGCGGCGTAGGTGGTGGTGGCTAGCGAAGCCGGCAGACAATGCCGACATGTCCGTCGCTCGCTGTCCCCCTCACCGAGATGCAGCGGGTGGCTTGCTCTAAGCTGGTTCTCCCGACGCGGACGGACTTGCCCCGTTTCGCTTAGAGGTCGCAGCGGGCTTAGAACTGCCCGCCGGAACCGTTCGTCAGGCAGAACAACTGTCAGCCACCCTGAGCACTTGGGAAAACGAATGGGCCCGTCTTCCCTCCCGGTGGGCTTCCTGGGTTACGCCGTCTATGGCCGTCTTTCAAGAAGCTATTCTGCGCAAAACAAAGTGTTAAAACAACACACAACGAACAAATACTCTGCCGCAGATTGTGGCAGTGCCCATAGCCTCCACCTCTAAATTGCATGCCGACGGGTTCGTGTACCATGCGGCTAACTCGGCGAGTCCGCATTCCAGAGCTCGCTCCTGGGTCGCCAGGAACAGGGGATTTCTTGAGTCCTACCGCACCCTCATGTTATACGTCTTCCCCATCGCGACGACGGTAGTATCCTTTCGAGTCAGCGATGTGAACCGGGCAAGCCTCCTCGTTTGTATCTCGCCGAGTAAGCCTGGAAGTAAGACACGACGCTCATTTCTTTATACCTCGGGTGCCCTCCTCACCTCGGAGCAAACGATGCGGAAAAACCACTAGCTGCGTTGCTCAAAGCGTGAGCTTCCTTCAGAACAGGTAACGATAGTGTAAACCTAGTCCATCTTTTGCACAAGCGAAGGGATCCAAAGCCTGTGGCGGGACGGCGGTATACCATACCCGCGTTCCGCAACGGCTGCATATACCATGTGCTACTCGATGTAAGCGTCAGCGTCCCGTTCCGCCCACGTGTATACGAGCTCTAGGGACTGATCGGTCCTCGGAGGGGGCGGCAGCTCAGCGAGAAAGCCCGCTTAAACGGTTCAAGCCTCAAGGCAAGCTGGACAGCTACAAGACACCCACATGTCTACCGCCTCATCCCCGGCCAGGTCCTGACGAGGAATAACTTATGAAAAGTCTTGCTGTCACTGCCACGACCGGTCAGAGTGAAGTCGCAAATGCATCCTTTAAGTCGGCTGTGTAGTTTTCTATAGGGACGACCTCCCTGAAGGGAGAGCCGTTCCTCTGCCCTTCGTCGATTGTTGGAAAGACGCGAAGCAACTGGCCGTCTTGGCGCAGCAGTTACAAATCATAGTGCTCATTAACTCGCCTGCCAGCCTTCCTGGTGTCAACCGCAATTTCCGCAAGTTTACTCGACATCCGCTGGCAATCTCGTCCGCCAGTGTTCCCGGTGTCGACTGCCATTCCCGCAATCCTTCCGACACCCACTGACAAAAACCCACCTGCTCCCCGGGCCTCGACATGCGCTTACTTACCTACCGCATCACCCCAAGCCTAAATCCTAAATCTGCAATGAGTCTTGGCTGTTTCCCCTCCTGCCAGTCCTTATCCTGCCTTCCAGCGAACATGCCGTGCCTCCCTCTGCCTCCGAAGACGACTTTCTTACGTCTTAAGCGCGCTCCTCGTCTTCCCCCCGGTTGCATCTTCTCCCGACAACCACTATTCTGGGGTACCCGAGAAAACGCGTCCGCAACCTTGTCCTTCGATCCCTTTAGGTACTCGATTCGAGGAGACACCTGCTGAGCTCTGCTGTGAGACAAGTCACCAAAATTCCAACATACTTTGTCTCAACGGGCATCGTTAGCGTTGGTGAACAGCCCGCTGAACGAATCCGTGGGACTCCCTGGGGACGACTAGAAGCAGAGGCATCCCGAACGGGCCACACGTTGGATGCTCCACTTTAATGTGGGGTTCTTTTATGGAGGTCCCTCTAATTATAATCTCCGCCCGATCGGTTTGCGTTTCGCTTATCACTCAGGGATTTACACAACACAACGAGAAGACAGAAAATGGGCTTACTGTACCTCCCGGTTGCCCGTCGTCGAGAGCCGGCAGTCCGGGCCCGCCGAACCTCGTTGTCGCCCGTCGATCAGAGCTCGCAGTCGGAGTCCGTGTCCAGGCCTGTGAATCGTCCTTCCCAAGCCAGCGCTGCGTAGGCTGGCTGTCCAGGGCTATCACAGCCCGAGTCTTGCTGCGGAACCACCCCGGGATCGTCGTGGCCCAGGCCAGATGGCCAGAGCTCGCCGTTTCCACCGGTCCGTCTCCAAACCTCGCTGGTGGACCGCTCCGGGGTTCGCCATGGGCCAGGCCAGGCAGCCCGGCTCCGTCGTTCCTGCCCAGCCTCGCTCAGCACGCACTGTCAGGCGCCAGCTCGTGTCTTCGTGTCTTCTCCGCCGACCACCTGTCACGTGCCCTCTGCCTCGTCTTTCACCCTCGGCTCCCACAAGCTACAAGTAGTATATTTCTAAAATCGCTACTTGAACCATCGATTTTGAAATTCCCGTTAAAAACGCTACTCTGAACACTTGTGACTAGCAATTGTGCGGCCGGTGTTCCGACAACCTCACTCTAAGAAACGCCTGCGTGTCTACTTACCCGCAAAACACTCAAAGAGCCAATCTCTTCGATCTACGACATCAGCTCAGTGAATGATGACGCGGAACATTCGTTTTGAGCCAGACCTGAAAATTAACTCTGCGCTTTGGCATTACGCAAATGCAAAGCGTCAAGCTTGCATTGCGTAATTCCAACAGTGGAGACTTAATTTTCAGGTCTAAACAGATGTTCCGCCTAATCTTTCACTGAACTGATATTGTAGATCGCAGAGATTGGGTCTTCGAGTGTTTTGCAGGTAAGTAGAAGCGCAGGCATTTTTTAGAGTGTAGTCTCTGGTCATATTTAGTCATATTTATGACTCTGTTTTATTACGTTTGTGCTAGATGATACTTAGAGACAAGAAATTCACAAACTTGCGTGTTTTTCTAAAACTATTTTTTTAGTAGCGCGCTGAGTGAGATTTTAAAACGCTATGGCCTGGATTACGATTATATGCAGCTACAGAAGTGAAGCTTTGATTCGTAACAGGTAAAACGGTCCATCTCCATTTGGCAATTTAGACAAGATATGGCTAATTGTGACTAAATTAGAATAACGATAAAACATATATACAAGACATGAAAATATGTAGAAAGGGGTCAAACAAAACTCGCATATCCCCGATCTTTACAAATACATTTGGCTCGGTAATTAAGCGACCGCCCTGCCTTTGTATGTAGGTGGTTGCACCACCGAGGATATGCGCCCAAAGTATTTAGAAGCCTGTTAAAAAAAATGAAAAAAAGATTTTGATGTGTACATTTTTTAAACCCCATTCTTGTAGCATCCAAATAAAACGCTCAGTAAGGTGCCATATTTTGTTCCAATACTTCCTTGCGAAAGCAGATAGGCGACACAACGATCATATGTTTTTTTTACGTTTGTTGCATTGCTCTAGTACTAAAAAGGCGCCGTGTAACAGAACATTTGGTTGCAAGTCAATCCCTAGATGGTGCATATAAATTATCCTACGTCGGTTATATTTCGTTCACCCCTAAGCTGTCAATGCGGTTGAAGATGCGCATTGACAGCATGTTGCATGTTGGACCAGTCACATGTCTTTTTCTGGCCACGTGATCACGCTCTCGGCCGTACCCATACTTATGTACAGAAAGTGGTGTTACCTGCAGAGAGGGAGGCGGTTAATTGGTTCGGCGAGCGCGTAGTTCCCGCCGCACTGTCATGGGTGAACGAGGAGTCGCTTGTGCCGGAAACTCTTTTAGATGCGGAGCATCTCTTGCTCGGGTCTATGTCCCGCGGCGTCGTAGTCCGCACTCACACTACGCATGCGCAACTTTCCTCCTTCCCTCTCTCCAACAGCTGCGCGTTACTCTCTCCGCTCTCTCTCTCTACCAGCTGCGTGCACTTCGCGTGCGTTTGCTTCTACTCACACCGCGCGCGCATGCGCAACTCTCCTCCTCTAGTCTCCTCTCCTTCAAGTGTGATTATAAGCAGCGGTAGCGCGCTGCGCGCGTTCAGTTCAGCGCTGTTGACTCCACTTCACTCCGTTCTTCCGATGAAGTGTGATGGAAGCAACAGTTCCGTCAGTTAGTGGGTTGGCGCATGAACGTTGACATTGCGGGCTACGCTACGCTCGCGCGTACGCAGGGGTTTGGACGACCTGCGGGTGGTGTGGAAATCTACGTCAAGCGTTCCGACAAACGTTCCGTCAACGCGCTGGACCTACAACTGCGCCCCACTGCTGACCAACGTAGCAACGGCGAGCATTGTGCCGCTAGCGTCTACGGCGTTAACGTCATGACCATGTACCTCGCACCCAACCTCTTTTGCACAGCCGTGGAGCAGTACATCGACGAGGCCATGGGTGACTACCAAAAGCAATATGCAGACACACATCCTTTCATGCTCATTGGCGACTTTAATGTCAACGTCATGAAGAGCCATTGGATAGTTGAGTACATGTCATCACACCACTCGCTGCAACACGTATCATACGACGACCGCAAACAACAGCCAACTACCATTCACGGCACATGCATTGATCACGTCTTCACCAATTTCAAGATCCACCCACTGCACCAAGATCCCCTCACGGTTCACTTCAGCGACCATAAAGCCATCCTCATCAAAGCAAAGTGCACACCTCAAGTACTAGACGCTGCTCATTAAAGACCTTCGTTAACCGTTTCACCTTCGTCTACGCAATTAAAAAAATTACACCATCTTCCCGAGGGGAACCATGGGGTCATGCGGAGCATCGCGGAGTTTCCAACAACGTTCACGCGATGTGTGGTAACCAACGCAAGTTAACAACGTACTAACACGCATGTTAACAGCGTTACTAACAACGTTACTGACACCGTCAATAACACCGTTAATAACGATCCGCGATGCTCCGCATCACCCCATGGTTCCCCTCGGGAAGATGGTGTAATTTTTTTTTTTTTGGTTTGGCCCTAAATTGTCTTTTTATTTACCTTCTTTTTTTTTCTCCTTCGCTTTCGTACCAAAATTGGAGAATTACAAAAGAAAAGGCGGAAGTGTCCTGGAGATGCCATTTGGCCACATCAATTATTTCACGTCGCTGCGAAACAGTTTCTCAAGCTTCATGTTTCTTTGTTGGGCATTTCTTATATCACTGAATTTAGCAATTATTGCTCTTATCGGTGCCTGCTTCACTGAAATATAGGGTCTTAATGTCTTCGTTAAACTTTAAAAGCAGGAGGAGTACTTTTCAGTTTCTGCTTTTTTTTTTAGGCAGTTTACGACAAAGGTTTTTCAGGCAGCGATGCTTTCAGGCGGGATTTAAATGTTTTATATACCGTATATCTAATCTCTGGAGTTTGCATTATATTGAGCGAAGCTCGTCAACGCAATGTCTAATTCCATAATCCTCTAGGCGTAGGAGTTACGCACTTACCTATTGTTTTATTGTTGTTTTTGTTTGAGGGTCTGGATCCTTTCCTCATCTTTCACGAACTTGAAGCTTCATTCAGAAACAAAAAGGAAACGTGTGATTAATTGTAAGAATAGTTACAAAGCCTTGACAAAAAAAAATCGTCAGGTTTCATTTGCTTTTTTTTTAAAATCTTGTCGTTTACGCGCCCGAAACAAATTTGCATTTTTGTGCTCAATGAGCGCGTTCTCGACAGACAACACTTCTCCGGTAGTCTTCAGTTCAGAGTATTATAAGCAAAGCCGTCTGCCGTCAACTTCAAAGTGCCTTCGAAATTAACCGAGTAACGGTATTTGGAAATCACAGGAGGACACATAAGCTTCGCCTCTAAGAGTGGAACGCGATAGATGAGTATAAATTCCCGCTTGTTCCTGAGCCATGCAAGCGTGTCTGCGTGGCCGGAGAAGGAAGGCGCAGTTCGAAACGGTCGCGTTTTCGATGCTCACCAGTCAAAACGCACCGGTCACAGGCCGGGGAACTGCTGAGACTTCAGCCAGTACCACCGAAATGACCACTGAAGAATATTGGACTGTCCTACCCCTTCTACCGACAGGTAATTTGAGTCTCAACGCTGTATTTTTACACGGAGTTCTCGCAGCGCGGTCATACCGAGCACCGGACTTCCGGGACGCTTTGCGAGGTACGTGATCGACAACCAGGAAGTCCTAGGAACAGGCCTATTCCAGATGAGTCACGTATGGATGCTGACGTGCACAAGCGCACTGGCCAAGGCCAAACTCGTGAGCAAAGCCGAACTCTGCGTAAAAGGGCGAGCATGTTTAATCATTGACCCGGACACGAGAGGCATCAAATTAAAGCTACTTTGGCTACCAGTCCACATGGAAGACCGATGTATCGAAGAAGCGCTAGCGTCTTTCAGCACAGTGGGTTTGATTGTTTGAGAAAACTTGAGGTGTGCTGGAATGGAGCAGATGGAAACATTGACCAAGGAGATTACTTTGACCCTTCACGAATGGATGCACTCCAGCCACATCCTACATCAACGCACAGTGTTTGGCTGCCGATGCTTGGTACTCGTCCCAGGCCTCAATCCATGATGCCTAAGATTATATTGAATTGTTCATATTCGTCGTGAATGTCGTACCCCTTGATGCGGCGAATACCGTCGCTACGGACACGCCACAAGCGAGTGCGTCGCCACTTATGCAGACAAGCTCCTACAAGTGAGATGTCCAACCGAGGACGTTGTTCCATAAAGCACCTCATGGACATCAGCGAGGTCGTCGACGCTACAGGAAATACCATCCCTCCCGGTGCCACGAAACCGAGCGCAGAGCTAGAGACCTCAACATAGAGGCCGCAGCCCGACAGCCCCTGCGATGGTGTCAGTGAACTCCGAACAAAGGCTGACACCGCAAGCAGTCTTCATCGCGGCAACCAAATTAGGTTGATCAGATGGTGAATTCCCCCCCCCCCCCCCCCCGTTAAACGGAACGACGGAGATTTCTTCTCAGTCATCCCTACCTCGACAAGAACGTCCCACTACGTTCAGTGGTGCATCCTCAAACGACTACGCCCTAGCCTGCTGTAACAGGTGCCTCAGAGGTCGTGAACGTCGAGGGAGGTGGCGCCGAAAGCAAGCCAACCGCAGTGCGAGATCACCCTTACAGCAAGGCCCCACAATCTGACCACGTGATGAATCACAACGATACATTCTAACACGTTCCTAGCATCCCCTCCCCTCAGCTTCGCTAGCATTAACGTCACAGGACTATGCTCCCGTGCACGACAACCCCAACTATACTGGCTCCTCTCAGAACAGCAGATAGACTTGCCGTCTAGGAGACAAAAAATCTCATCTGACGAGGACACGGCTCGTGCACTAAACCCTTTCCTCTCAAGTTATGAGGTATGTGTTAACCATGCTGATGGCCTGTCGGGAGGGTGTTTTTTATTGTTTATCAAGAATCTGGAACATTCGACACTTTCACATGCCGTCGATAATAACGGATGGCTAATATGCTGTGATTTTCTGTTACATGTTATCTACTGGCGTTTAATTTGTGCTTATGCTCACAATGACGTCCGACAACGACGCTCGCTTTTGAAAATCTCGCACCGTTTTTAAATACCTACAAACATATTGTTCTGTTCGGTGTCTTTAATTGCAGTGTGTAATATAAATGATAGATCAGCACGTCTTACTAGTCCTGACAGGAGTTCCGACACTCTCAACATTCTCACACGTGAATACCACCTATTCAAAGTTGGAGCTTCCCAAAGAACGTCGTTCAGATGAACTTAACTTCGTGCTTCATTTAACACGAAGCTTGATTGCATTTGCGTTTCAAGATCACTCTTTTCACATGTTACTGCCTATAACTTGAAACCAATTTTGTTTTCAGACCATAGCTTTGTAATGGTTCGTATTGGAGCAGAGGCGCACCGTAGGCCAAAACTAAAATGGTCTTTATGAAAATTTAGCACGAGGCTTTCAGAAAACACAGATTTCGAATGGCGTGTGCGCGAATGTTTTAACTATGAAACAACAAATGATACATTTTACATTTTTGCTCAGTGGGACTCTTTTAAGCAAGAGGTTAAGGATGAAGCAATTGAATGCGCGTGCATCGCATTTTTGAATACCAAGAATTAAGAAACTACCCTGTTGAAAAATCTACATATTCTTCACAAGCTGGAATGTGAAACACCTGGCCTGTTTCAGAAAAAAAATTACCCGCGTAAACTGTCAGATACAGAGATACGAACAAAACCGTTTTCATGGCGCACTAGTAAGGTCAAGGTGTAAGCGATTCATATCCTCTGAGACTCCTTGGCGTCACGCAGTAGACAACGAGAAGCGTAATGGACTTTAAAAAAAAAAGTAAAACTTTTAAACTGAAACAGGATACTCTCAGCTGACGAAAATGACATCATGAAAACATTTGAGTCGCATTACCGAAACCTCTTTGGAAACAAATATCCCACAAATAGCCACGACCAGATATCAAACTTCTTAGTTGCATTGATGCCCTGGTTGACTAACTTTAATATGAATTACTCAGCAGTCTAGTAACACTAAAACAAAATTCGATATGGCGTGGATAAGCTGCCGAACTCGAAAACATCGGAACCTGATGGACTCCCAGCCGAATCTTAGAAGAAGTATAAGGAGCGGCTACGCCCTTTTCTACTAAAAGTCTTGGAGGTTTATAAAACGGAAGATTTGCCACCCACATTTAATAATAGTCACACGTTTTTCATCTCCAAAAGTAAAGATCCTGACAAACTCATAAACAACAAAAGCTACAGTCCAATTAATTTATGCAATGTCGACTATAAGATATTTGCTAAAGTTCTTACAAAACGACTTCAGTGTGTTACGTCCAAAGTTGTAGGTGACCACCAGTTCTGTGGAATCAAGGGATGATTACTTAAAATCGAAAGAATAAAAGACGGAGGACAAGTGCAGGACAACCACGTTCTTTCAAGAACTTGGTTGTCCTGTGCTTGTCCTCCGTGTTTTATTCTTTCGATTTTAAGTATTCATGTTCAACTCGCTCGATTTTACCAGTACCAGTAAGGGATGATGTATACAAACCAATTTACACGTAGCAGGTACGGTGATAGAAATGTGCATCTTCATGCTGATCACGTTGCTATGGTGAAAGTGGACTTGGCGAAGACATTCGATCGTGTGTTACATGTATTTTATGTTTGCTATTCTTCGCCACGTAAACTCAGGGTCCGCACCCTTGAGGGGTATTGCGTTGTGTTACCGTAATTGTGTCAAAAGGCTTATAACCAATGGCTCACTTTCAACCCCAATTCGGTTAAAATCGTCGGTCAAACAAGGTTGTCCGTTAGCCCCTCTATTATTCTCTTTTTATTTAGAGCCCCTTTGCTTAAGGGTACTCAGCAGCCCTACTGTGGATGGCTATCGTCTCTACTCCACAGAGGTTAAGGTGTTGGCATATGCTGATGATATCGCCTTTTACTTTGCTGATAAGCGAAGCATAGGTAATGTATTTGCCTTAACTCAAAACTTCTGTAACGCGACTGGTGCACTTAATAATAAAATTAAATGTGTTGGTTTTTAGTGCGGCCAATAGGACCACAACACCCAAGGGTATGCTAGTATATTGTGAACCTGCGTGGCTCTTCAATATCTAGGAGTCCCCCTCAACTGTATTCGGAACAATGGCCACTACTGGACTGAATGAGTGTCAAAATCAAAAGTAGAGCTAACATCATGAAAGCTGATCAGTGGTCTATTTTCGGGCGAGCAAAAGCCTGTTAACGTTTTCCTTGTGACGAAGCTTTGGTATATTCTACAGGTTATTTGGTGCGCCAGAGGCGACATTAAACAAATTCAAAGGATTTTTGTGACTTTTGTGTGGAGGTCCACTTGGGGGCCTATGTGACGAGATAATCTTTTTCGACCCGTTAATGTCGGTGGTCTCGGACTCCTACATATATTTCTAAAACAAATATTAAGTCGTTTTTTTTGTTCTTCGGAACTACATCACAGTGTTTCCTTCGAACTCACCTACAGACAGAACTCCCCAGTGCTTTACCATATTTGGGGGTTTCAACTGTTCCAGCGCGCACATCACGGACACAGGAATTCCTCAGGGAAGTAGTTAGCGCGACTGAGAAAATCCCTTTTTTTCTTTCGAATATTTATTTATAGTTTCACGCAAAGCATTATATGTTGACCGGCTTGATGTTACTTTTCCTGTGCCTTTGTAGATGTTACCTTTCCAGTGCCTTTGTACAGAAGTATGTTCTGTGATGGACCAGGACAAGATGTTCTTACGCGTGTCCGACAAAATGTGTATCTCACCTACCACAAAGTCATTTTTCTTGAAACTCCACACCTCGACGTTGCCTGTGAAACTCTGGCTTTGTGAACGCGGAATTTTCGTTCCGTGTTCAGTGATTTGCCGTGTATGTAACGAACCAAGAAACAGTAGAGCATTGTTTTATTTGTTGCACTGACGCCCACCTCTTCTGAGATTTTTTTTTTCAGAAAACGCTGAAAAGAAAATGGAAATTAATGCTTACACAATCCACTTTGGCCCTTAACTATAAACAATGTTTTCCTTGTGATTTGGTCACGCTGATGGGGCCGCATAGTCTCTGGAAGACGAGAATGATCGACAGAAAATCCGACCCTCCACAGACTGCCAAATCGAATTTCATAGAAAGTGTAGCTCCTGTATGAAATGCCCAGATTGGTATTCTCTCATTGATCGATGTCTCCACCTTCCTGATTTCTACCAATGTGTTTTTTGTTGTTGTTGTCTCCCGCGTGTAAACCGATAGGAAAACTTTGATGTGAGCGATAACTAATTAATTATATCTATTTTTTTCTAATAGATGATAACTATTTCAAAATGTATGCTTGACCGTTTGTCCTGTCACTTTCCATAAAATAATGCAAAAAAAAAAGTGTCAGCGTGGTTTAGGTTGTAGCGGGTCTGGCTCACAAGCCGAAGGTCGTGGGTTCGATCCCGCTCTGCCTAAAATTATTTAATCATTTTTTTTTATTTGAGGCAAATTAAATACTCATCGACCAATGAGGATTTTCCAGTCCCACCGACACCGTCACCGACACCGTCACCGACGCCGACGCCGTCTTTTCTACGACGCGATCTCCTCAGAGCTATCGCTTCAAAATTTCACGAGCTTGCCATACGCAGTCGTGCACAGCTATACTGTATGCATCACTTATGAGCATCGATTTTCATCTGGGCCTCATTAAAGCGTCATTGTGTCCCGTGCTTTCATTGACAAGATTCCAGAAGCGTGTCGTAAAGCAAATGAAGATCGACACGCACGGAAATAGTAATAATAATAGTAATAATAATAGTAATAATAATAATAATAATAATAATAATATTAATAATAATACAAACAATAGCGAAATGAAAAACGAGGGTTTTCAGCACGACAAGGACGACGACGACGACTATACGCAGAATTGCGGGCCCCGCTTTCGATTTGAATACATAATCGATCGGCTGTGGCTAAGTCAGCTCAGCTCGGTGGCTCTCAAACATTCGCGAATTTCGAAGCGAGCGAGATAATATTTATTGTAGAATGTTTTCTTTCTGCTTTCTTTTTTTTACTTTTCTCGTGTGTGGAACTAATGGTGACCTTATTATTGTTCTATCGCAGCATTTATTTAACCATATTAATGTGGTCCCCGCGTCGGGTTTTTTTCTGATTAAAATTCGACGTTGACGCGCGGGGACTCAACGCGGTGGCCGGCGGATGGGGTGCTTTCATTGGTGTATTGCTCGCTCTCTCGTTTAGCGCGCAGCGGGAGAAAGGGGAGCAGAAGAGGGTTTTCCGTTCGCGTAATTGCTTACGCTAATTCCGAGCGAGTTGCGCCCCGGGCACACGCCGTACTTCACGCCGATTCCGAAACGCTTCTGCATCGGGCGAGAATATAAATCGATGTCGGTTCTCCGCTTTGTTTCACCAAAAATGTATTCCTAGCTTTAGTTTATTTTGGGCCGGTTTTTATTTTATGTCCAATCGTCGACAGAGTCGGCCCCAGAAGAAAATTTATTTTTAGTACGCGGCAAGGGATCATCGGAGTTGTTCGTTTTTACACACGCCACTGAAAGTCTGACATTACAATTACTAGTGCGTTGGAATGTGCTTATCCGGGGCAACGACTGGTTTCGCAAAAATGTGCTCTACACTAGGATGGAAATGGAAACAAGGTAAGCTACACACTGAATCTCTAGACGGCAAACGCAGGCTGATGCGGCGCTTTCTAAAATCGAAAAGGCGATCTCATTAATGTCAACCATGTTCAGCAGTGTGCACACAATTACTTTTGCGCGCATTTAAAACAACTGATTGCAAATAAGACTGCCCGAAGCTACTTATACTCATAGGTGCGCAAATTAAGAACACTCTTAAAATTATACTCATGCCTCTAACAAAGTAGACCACAAATTTTGCAATCTAACACGCAGTAGTACGCTCACTCTTGTCGATTTAAAGAATTTTATGTTGGTGTTCGCGTACTAAGTTAATATAAAATAAGAACGATACTGCTGTTCGCTAATTAAATGTGATGTCCCACACCAAGTGGTCTTCGTCACGCAGCAAAGATGCCGTTTCGACCACCTGAATGCAACAATAAAACCGAGACAAAATGATAAAGTAGAAACTTCAAATAAAATTTATATGTAACAAAAAATAAACAGACTTGTTCAGCATTCATTAATCATGGAATAGAGTCATAAGAGATAAACCACGCACGAACAGATTCCTACTCATTAACAATTAACACTTAAGAAACGCAGACTGGCTGACAACCTCCCCAGTTAATAGTAGCGCTCAATGACTAAAGAATTCCTCAAAAACCGGGACTTTAAAAAAATTAAACGAAGACACTTAGAACTGTTTACGTGTAGCAATGCGAAAGCATTCCTACACGCAGCGGCTTCCTACAAGCAGCGCGCCACGTCTTTGTTTTTCACACGGCACTCCGGCGGGGACATCACGTTATCCACTGCGCAGGCGCGGCGAACCCCACCGGCTTCACGGCTTCCGTGTCGAGGTATCTGCGTTACTGTGCTTTCCTTTGTGCTGCTTCATTTTTTTTTCTGAGGCGCGTCCACTTTGCAGCCGATGGGAATTTATGTACCATTTTGCTCAACCAATGGGAATTTACGTGCCGTTTCGCTCAACCAAAATGGGACTATAAGGGCCGTTTTGCTCAGCCAATGGGTATTTTGGTGCCGCTTAGCTCAGCCAATCGGTATTTAGGTGCCGTTTTAGAGCGGAGCTCTTAAGCGCCCGTTTCCGGCTTAAGCGCGGCGTCGCTGTTTCCGTCGGCGTCGGCGTAACCGCGCGCGTTGCATTATGGGAACAATGCAACCGGGCGTAACCGTGCGTAACCGTGCGTTACATTAGGGGAAAAATTCCCCGGTAAATTTAGCGAAAACTTCCCCCGCTAAATTTAGCGGAAATATTTCCCCGCTAAATCTAGCAGGGAAATGCTGCGAAAATTCCCGCTAAATTTAGCGGGAATCTTTACCCGCTAAATTTAGCGGAAAAGTTTCCCCCTCTAAATTTAGCGGAAATATAGCGGGAACATTTTTCCGCTAAAGTTAGTGGGGTAATTTTTCGGATAAAATTAGCGGAGATATGTTTCCGCTAAATTTAGCGGAGATATATTTCCGCTAAATTTAGCTGGAAATTTAGCGAAAATTGTTCGCTAAATGGGAGGGGAGCAGGAGAGGAGGATGGGAGGATACAGAGGGAGATGAGGGGCATGCCCTCCCCTCCGTACCCTCCCCTCCTCCTCCTAAAGAGCTGCGCTCTAATTCGACATTATAGAGATCAGATAACGCTGGCTTCGCTCCATGGGGCAGTTAATGCTTTCGCATTATTAATCATAACAGAGATTCCTCTCAATAAAAAATATTGCTATGCGGACTTGGCATAACAAGGGTCTGTTTTATGCCCCTGAATCGTTGATTCGCTTTTCTACCTTTTTCCAAGATCTGCTTCGCATCGCAAGGGCAATAGTGCGCTGAACGACATTTCGGCTTGCGCGCTCCCGTGCAAACTGAAACCACTCGATCTAGCTACTTTGGTTAAGCGGGCTTCCTCTTGCGCGATTGTGTCATTGGTAGCACTGCACGCAACCACTGAGATTTAATATATAGCCCTCAATATTTCAAGTGATCAGCATGTGGAACATTGTCCTTTATCCTACGCATTTTCTTTTTTACGCACACGCCCCTAAACACGCGTACACAGCCAGCCTCCGAACCACGTCAAACGAGGCCGGAATATTCGACGCTTTCGTCCACTTACATAAACCCACGCTCCCATCTCGAACGTGCAGCGGCACGACACAGAAATATTCCTAATCATCGTCTACTCCGAAATGAAAGCGAATAAAGCCCTTCAACGAAAACTAGAAGAAAAAAAGAAAACGCTGATTACGCCCTCGTGAGACTGCTGCTAACGGATGAGTGGAGCGCGTGCGGGCGGCCTGCAAGAGCGCTCGGAGGTGTCGGAGGAACAGGATCTCTGCCGCAGGCTCTTCCGTGCGAATCTGAAATCTGTGCAAAGCAAATAGCGGCGGACGGGGGCCAAATGGGACTCAAACACGAAACCGGACCCTGAACCCCCCGCTTGCCATTACGCACTGTTATATATCTTCCTTATTTCACGCCGTCTCTTTTTTCTTTTTTTTTTTATCCCAGAATCTTTTATGCAACGTCGTGCTCCGGAATGTCGGTTTGGACGGAACGTGCGCCGGCATTCTGATATACAGAAGTTGGGAGTGATGTGCCCTATTCATTTTGGAAGGAAGAGAATCCAAATGGAGAAGAGCAGGATGATGCGAATCGCTGCATTTACTCTTGTGCTTTAGGAATGCGCGTCTGCCATATACGAAGAACGGCGGGTATTTGATTCAGTCATCCTAATATAATTTGCAGAAACGTTCGATTCGTGCAATATATCAGTACTTCCCTGAAAATAAAGCCCCCATTTGGTTTTGGTTTGTTTTCTCTTTTTTGTGTACATGTGTTCAAACAGGGCTCACCTCGATGGAATGTTTAAAGAGTTCCCGAAGACAACCAAAATGACTTGGTGGGCGAGTTGGTCAGTCTAAATAAACACTGAAGCGCCAAGGACAAAGACAGGGTGAACAACATAGGCCTGCGTCTTTGGCTTGTCCTTGTCTTTGGCGCTTCGGTGTTTATTATGGCCGAAGACAGCTGGTCGTTTGGGCGTCCTCGTACTAATAAAAACAAACCGCTTGTTTTGTTTTAAGCCGAAAAAGGTTATGTCAAAGGACCCAGAAGAAGACACCATAGTTTGACACTGATTAAATCAAGATGCTTACATTGGGGTGATTAAAGTCCAGTCTCGAACAAATATTTTCTTGCTTAGAAATTTTTCTTCATCCTACTTAAATTCCAAAGCCCGTCGGTATTGACATCACGGAAGCGCACTTTGTCCAACGTTATTCGATTAGCTCAGTTATGGAACTGCTCATAGACGCTGCATGCACAAACAGAACCCCCCCCCCCCCCCCTCACTCACCACGACACGCCCGGAGTCGCTCGACGCGCCGCCGGACGGCTGCTTTGGTAACTGAATCGGGATACGTTCGTTTCAACGTTACTAGAAACGTAAAAACCAACGAAAAAAAAAACTCTTTTTGTAGTAACTTTTATTGGAGTTTAGTACAAAATGAGGGACGCGTGATGTTTTCTAAAATTTTTAGTTTGCAAGGTTTTGCAGAACAATTCATATTGTTTTTATACAACCATGCCTCAGCGGTGATTTCAGGTAGCGCGTCCCGACCTAGGCGCATCTTAACTTCGGTGATATGCCGCGGCGCGTCCGCTGGGGAGACGGGGGTGGCACCCCTGTAACCCTTTCCACCGTATCTGTTTCGGCTCCGAAATGGCCGATTGAAGCCAAAATCGATGTCACGTGCAGTTCCTCGAGTGACCGCTGCGGGAGAAATGGCGGCGTTGTGATCGCCATTGGACGCTTCAGCTGTGCTCTTTGGAACGCACAGTTATGAAATGAAAATATAGATGGCGCTTCGAACGACGGCAGGCGGATTGAAGTGAGTCAAGGGGGGTACCCTCCTCCGCGGGTGTTCCACAACTGAAGTAATCTAGTAACGTTGACTTTTTGTCCTCTTTAAGCATCGCCACCACGATAACAGTATCTAGGGAATGCATACCCTGGGAGACGACCGGTTAGGTCAGGAACTGGTCGCGGACTGCTGCGATCACGTCATTGTGTTGTCTACTTTGGTATACGAAAGTTCAGTGGCACGTTTCCCAGTGACTCCCTTGCACAGGGACGCCAATTTCAACATCAACGACAGTGAGGTGGAACGATGCGTCGAGTGTAATTTTGCAGGTTTGAAACAGTGTCGTGAGGACATGGGATGAGCAGGCAAAAAAGAGACGTGGTATGAAAAACGGGGAGGGGGGCTGTCGAAGTTATTTGGGAGGTTTAATAGTTTTTAAACATTTTAGTGAAAAACCCGAGACTGAGGTAAAGACAGACGACGACAGGGAAGAGAAGGAGAACGTCTCAAACGCGGTTTAATAGATCCTTTCCATAACTCCCATAACGATACCTGATAACGATACGAGGCTTGCGCAATGGTGCCGACAGAGATTCGAATAGTCTTATTGGAGATATCAAAACGATCCACTAAAACTTTCTATTTGTGTGTACCTCGAAATAAGATTAAACCTAGCATCTATCGAAGCATATGCTTCGTGTCCTCTCAAAGACGCTTCCGTGAACTTGGGACCATGTGACCACTTCTCACAACCCTGAAAGAAGGCTAACGTTTTGTCCGAATTTTTGTTTTTCGGAAGGTAATCTTCATTTCGGGAAAAAAAGAAAGGGGGGGGGGGAAGGGTTAGGTGCGATATCCACCCCCCCCCCCCCCCCCCCGTCGCTTCTGGTCAAGCGATCCACCGAGTCAAAATGTCCAATAATGGATATTTTGATTCGTTGGATCTTTTGACTCGCCAAACACCAGTCAAGAAATCCAATGTGGGTAAAGAGGTCCAACGCGTCAGGAGATTCGACGTGTCAAAACATCCACGGCGAGTCGAGAGGTCCAACGTGTCAAGAGGTCCAACGAGTCAGAAGGTTCAATAATGGATCTCTTGATGCGTTGGATCTCTTGACACGGCAGACGCGAGTCAAGAGATTCATTGTGGGTCAAGAGGTCCAATTACTCAATAACTGCCGCGAAGCCCCTCACCACTTCTGCCCTAGTCGCGGGGAGGCGTTGTACAATAAAGGTCAGAAAATGATTTTTCCCTAGGTTTAGAAAAGAAATTAAACAGATAAAAGCTTGACGGCCCGCTCAACTCCGCACCGTTTTCCTTTTTGCGGCCTTAGTGACGTAAGTCGGGCCCGAGGGGGCACCCGGAGACATTCGGTTTCAGCGTTCCAGAGGGCGTCTCCTCGGTTGATCATCAGCGCCACCGTGGCCAAATGAGGCAACACTTGGACGGGTAAAATCGGCAGCTCCACCGGTGTATACCTTGCGAGATTACGTTATTACCGATTCCGAGAGTTGTGTTGTCGCGCACTACATCACCGACTGTTTTAAGAATCTATCAAACTTTAAATATATAAATGTGCATGCGTGTGTGCTTGTGTCGTTGTGGCATTAGGGAGTTTTAGTAGGTGCCTTCCCCGATAGCTAGAGACAACCCAAAACGGAAGCTAGCAGAATATGATATTACGGCGAAATATAAGTGAAAGCAAGTTGACAAGAGCAGTTTTCTTTTCTTTTTTTTACGTTGTTTGCGCCCGCTTCAATTTAACAAAAGCGAAGACTTCGTCCAGCTTCCCTCCTCTACAAAAGCGGAACTAAAAGCGCACCCCCAGCCCCCTCCCTCTCACCCTCACCCACCCTTTTTTCCAAGTGAACTGTTCCAGCATGAATAGCTGACATCATTTTGGTGATCAGCTTGTTTCCAGTCCCCTCTTCGCCGTGTTGAAGGCGAATATGGTGTCCGAGGAATGTGTTTTTCGTGCAAGCTGGCTGTAGTTTGGACGGTGTCGTACGCAGTTGCTCGTTGCAAGCTGATGCTCGTTCTCGTCGATCGAAAATGCTTTTCACATTTACATAGAACACAAATAAACGCCGCATGGATAACCTTCTCTGATGGGGTAAGTACATTTTTTTAATATGATTTCCTGAGTAAACTGTTTCCTCGAAGCGGGGACGAAGTTAGAACCGCATAGACAAGGGTCGAAATAGATCAACCATCTTGTGCAGCTACACGATCATGCTAAAGACGCAAACGACAGTCCGTTCTGCAATCGGCGAAGCGGAAAAAAACGCTCACTTTGGTTTTCGGTTGCTACGATCAAACGTCCACAGAACGTCGTTTGATCAAGATATGTCTGCGGAGCAAAGAGCAGTGAGAGTGTCAAAGGATTTATCTGACCGTAGAGTCATCACATCGAATCCAAAGACAACGCCGGGCTTCGAGCGCATTAATTCCAAATATGGAGTCAAATAGTGCGTTTAGAAATCCATCTCAAGTCAGGCAATGAGAACAGAATGTTTATTTTACAAGTTTTACGGCATTTATTCATCTCCGACGGCGTTGCATTTTCCACGGCCTCAACGGAAACCTGCGGAGCTTCACGCCTGCTAAGCTTCCGTTGCGACAGTCCGGTACGCAACAGTGCCTACAGCTTCGACGCTTGCTCTTCAGCGGCATCCGTTAGCAATGTTAAGAATAAAAGACCAAAAACGCACGAACCAACAGCTTCGAATTGATGCGTGAACAGCCCCACGAGCAAACAGGCTGGTGAAAGGGCAATAAGATGAGCTGGCGGGCTAGTTGGTTGCCCATCATGAATAAAATAGCGCAAAACAACAAGGAAGGAAGGACGAGGTAGACAGGAAGGGCGCTAACTTACAACTGACATTTAATACAGTCTATCAAAAAGGATAAGAAAGAAGTTACTGATCTTAATGCTTAAAAGAAAGAAAAGTACACCCTCAAAGTTGTTATACGTAAAACTTTTAAAATTAAATACATGAAAAAAGGAGAGTTGCTCATGATATCTTTGAGCGAAAAAAAAAAACAGTACTAAAAAAGAGAAAAAGGAAAGAAGCAATAATTTTGAAACAAAAATGAGAAAAATCCGAGGTACACGATCTGAAATCGTAGATGATAAAAAAAATGAAGTCTGAGACTGAAAAGGAACATAAATTTGCTGGCTGAATACATGTCGTCAAGTCATAAGATTGAGGTAGTAAAGTAGCTTTTGAGATAAGGCGATCGATGGGGCGCTGATGCACACAGCCCCACGAGACACAATTGTTTGAGCTTTGTACAACTCGCGTGTTCTTTTGGACCTAAAAGATCTTAGGATTTTGGTTTGGCTGAACATTGCAGAGCACATACAGTCCCATGAATGTATTGCAAGATGGCCGGCTGGTGACGATCTCAAGGCTAACGCATGTTCTCGTAAGCGGTCATTGATGCATCGGCCTGTTTGTGCCACATATATTTTGCCGCAGGTGAAAGGTATTTCGTACACCACTCCTTGTTGGCAGTCGACGTATTGTTGCTGATGTTTTACTTTGCACCCATCTTGCTGCGGTTGGAGATGGTTGATTCTCGGACACAACCGGCTTAAGCTTTTCTGGTGCAGAGAGTGCCACTTGGACTTGATATTTGGATGCAATCTTTTTTAAGTTGTGTGTAATTTGATGAATGTATGGCAGCACTGCTGGTCGTTGGTTCTTCTCTTGTGTGCGCTCTCGTTGTCCAATGTTGGTGAGTAATAATTCGGCGACTTCAAACAAAATCGAACTCGGGAACCCAGATGTCTCGAGGCGCTACACTTGAGCTTGAAAACTCTCAGCCGCTGAATGTGTGCACTACTTTTTTAAGGCTGCACTCATTGTGCTTTTGACAATTCGTCTCTTAATGATTTTTGAGTCAGCTGAGACGTATTGAAGCAGGCCTTTTTTGGTTCTTGGTGAGTATTTCCAGCAAGTGTGCTTGTCTTTGAACATCAGATGGAGATCTAAAAATTGAAGGCTTAAATTCGTTGGAGACTCATGGGTGAAATTGAGCCCTTGACCTTCGTTCAAAAAAGTGGATGGTGTGGATTGTCTGAGCTTCATTTTCCATGGGTCGCTTTTAAAGAAGCACTAGATAATCATCCACATATCTGAAAATGCGTGAAACCTGCCCTTTGGTGAGTGCATTGGCGATGGCCCGATCACATTTTGAAAGGAAGATGTTGCAGAGGACTGGTGCCACACAAGACCCTATACATATGCCTTTCCTTTGTAGGTAAGACGTATCTTCGTACGTTACCACGGTGGCAGATAGGTAGAACTGTGAAAGTTCTAGGAAGGATTCTACCTGTATTCCACTTTCATTTTGAAACGTCGTAATCCCGTTGGCCTCGATACAATCGTTGACAGCTGTAAACAGCTTGCTTTGTGGGATTGAGTAAAAAAGTTCCTCCATATCAAGAGAAAACCCGTATTGTGCCGTTGCATCATTCAGTTGTAGGTGATGTATAACCGCCTCAAAGTTAGGGATCAGGAATGGACCATTTAGTTTGACGTTAGACAGATGTTTCATTAGATAGCGTGACATCACCCCTTGCCAGGATTTTTTTGCAGTCACTACCACACGAAATGGACACTCTTTTTTGTGTGTTTTGGCAGTCAAAAACATGTCTAAGTGGACCTTTGTGGTAGTTGAAATCATCTTCTTCATTGATGTCAATTCTAGCTTAGTGCATAATTGGAGCGCCATGGCTTTCATCTTTTTGGTCTTGACGCTTGATTGGATGAAGTTTTTTTCTATGGCCGCGATAGCCTTTTCTTAGTAAATTGATCTGGGGATGACAACAAATCCTCCTTCTTTGTCTGACTCTAACAGGTTTAAATCTTTCTCAGTGAAGTAACTTACCACACGAGGCATGTTCAACCTCCTTCCAGATCCATTCCCAGATCTTAATAGTACATCAACGCAGTCTTCAATACTACGTGGTCTAACATCTTCATGTGCCGTATCCGCTATGTCATATACGTTGGACTATGGCTGTATACCCTGTCTTTTTGGTGAAGTGCAGAATTTTGAACCGAGACCAGGTGTGGCTGGTCTTGGTTTCTTTATAGACTGTATTAAATGTCAGTTGTCAGTTAGCGCCCTTCCTGTCTACCTCGTCCTTCCTTCTTGTTGTTTTGCGCTATTTTATTTATGATGGTGAAAGGGCCTTCCCAGTGTTGCAAATATTTTGAGCTAGACGGCGCAACGTGTCACACTAAACTTGATTGCCCTGAGGGTAGGAAGAGGAGCTTTACTTGGCTTCGGGTAGATGGTGCCACTAACACTTTGCGTGATAAAAGTCAATAATATATATGAGGCTTTTGACGCGTCTGTTCACGTTTTTACGACTGTTACGCAGTATTGAATCCAAGTTATCCAGTGTCTAATAATCGGTCAGCTTATGTCTGGAGAGATTGTATCGCGCGAGCATTTTTCCGGCCAGATTTTTCCGGTGAGTTTTTGTCCGATGAGTTTTTGGTCGGCAATAGAATGTGCGTGTTATACAAGGCAATCAATAGGCGGAAAATTGAAAAGCACTCGTTAGAAAAGTGTCCCACAAAGTATAAAAATACGAATGTGAACCCACACGAATAAAACACAATGGCAAAACACCACAAAATCGCGACCGACAAGGGTAGGGTTTAAAGACCTGCTTGTTTACTTTTCTCCCCAAATTCCGCAGCGCTAAGCTTACGAAGACCAACTCAGTCATGACGAAAAATTGAATGAGGAGCGTAATTTACCTGACACACGTGAAAGTGTGAATCAAACTCTATTGCCTCAAGTTTTCTGTGAAGCATGATTATGTTACCAATGTGCATGATAGCACCCATAAGTCCAGCTGAGTTTCTCTTCATTCGTACCTTTAGAAACACCGCAGAGAAGCTGAAACCTTGCAAAAGGTGTTTTGTGAGATCCGGGGTAAATTAAATCTGGGGAGATGTCGCTTAAATTGCAGAAACCATCCACAATATACCAAGAATGAGCTTGTAAAACCAACTTCCTAAAGGCTTGACGTAAGAGGCACGTTTAATCTCACACGATATTACCGATGAATGCGATTAAATAGGTAGGTTAAAAACGGGGGATTCAAAAACTTGCTAACTAGCTCGGTACTTACCGTGCATGTCAGAGTACAGCTTATAATAGGGTAGATTTTCGTTTGAAAACTAGGTCGTATAAAAATATCGACATATAGTGCGTGTTTTCCTTTTTTTTATATAAAACATCGTTTGATCGATTTGTCTATTCGTTAAAGGAAAGGCCCCACCACGGCCATGGAAGATATCGCCCTTCGCAAGTTTTTTGAACGCGATTGTGTCGCGTTAACGCTCGCTAAAAATCTGTGCTTTATATCACCTTGTAGGCGATGTATGACTTTCACGAAATACGTATCTCGTGTGCGAAAAGCAAACTCAGGGAGCGCTGCAAAACAATGACGGTCCTGCGTGTTTTGACACCTCATTAGGCAGACACGTTCGTCGCCGTCGCCGTTTTTTTTTTGTGTTTTTTTTTTGTTTGACCAATTACGAGATTTCCGCTTGGAATTTTTCCATTAGACAAGAAAGATAAGAGAGAGAAAATGAAGATGATGAACCGTGTGCAGTGAACACAAATCGTAGTGGTGTTTCTGGATATTGAGGCAGCGCGATGCTTGTCAACCATTCATAGGGCGACATACCTCTACCCCACAAAGTAGCAATTTAGCCGGGGCCTTACCACTGCTGTACTCTGTTTCACCTTAAAGGCCGACGTACACTTCGCGCTTTCCACTCTTGCCCGCCTCCTCCTTCCCTATATCTTCTCCACTTTTTACATTGACCCGACTTGACCCGTAAAAAGATTGACGTCGCACGCCGTTACAGACGCACGCGGTCGGACTCGGGCAAGTGTGGGAACCACTCAGCGCAACCGATCCTGCACGGATAGTGAATCACGTGACCTTCCGGCTCGGCGTGGCGATGCGCGGAGCGAAATGTCCTGTGACGCTCTCGGCTTCTAGCATCGACTGCAGTCCCTCCTTAGGGGAAGCGGAGTATTATAGCCTGGGGTCTTTACGTGCACCAGGCGGTAGTGATTACAGTAACGCACGCCGACGCTGGTTCTTCGTATAGCGTAGTGCCAGTTAGCAGTCATGCTGCACTGGCCACATTGACAATATACTGCGGAAAGACATGTTGAGCCTTAGGACGATTGACAAACATTATGCTGTCCAAATCATCCACACAATCCAAAATTTCCTGCCAGTTGAGCTCATGCTGCGTAGACGCGCCTCATAATCAAGTCATTGGCTAACTGATCGTTGTTTTTTTTGTTTTTTTTTTTTTATTCAAGAAACAACCTGCGTCCCCGCGATCGTACAACGCGTACAACTCCTGGGAAATTCTTCGGGTATTCAAGCATACCGCGCGAAGGAATGGCGTTGGTCAGCAGCTGATTGAAATGGAAAACGCACAACGCCGTGACACAGGCAGCCATTCAGGAACCTAAACCATGTCCTCCTCGAGGCCGCTGTATTCACTTCTCCCATGTCTCTTTCTTTTTTTGCTTTGTTATTATTTGCGTGAGCGCACCCCTTTGCAGTGCTGTGACCGTCACGCTCCTCCTTGCCACCCAAAAGCCGTCATTCATCGTTGTTTTGCTTTTGTTGCTTTTCCTCCTCTTCTTGTTCCAACTTTCTCCGAAACCCTTCCCACTCTTTCCCGGTGACCGGACAGGAAGTCAAGAGGTCCATCGAGTCACAAGGTCTAATAATGGATCTCTTGACGAGCTGGACATCGTGACTTGTCAACACGACTCCACGAGTCAAGAGATCCAATGTGGGTCAAGAGGTCCAACGTGTCAAAAGATCCACGCCAAGTCAAGAGGTCCAAAGCGTCAAAAGGTCCAACGAGTCAGAGGGTCCGATAATGAATCTTTTGACGCGTTGGATCTTTTGACTCGTTGGACCTCTTGACTCGAAATCCTGTTGTCCCCTTGTCCCGACACCGCTGCTAGTGGAAGATACGTGATATTTGTGTGGGGAGTGGCAAGCGCAAATAGACGTCCCGAGGACACCACGTATGCGCCTTTAATTTTGGACACGTATTAATAACATAACAGCACTAGAAAACAACCTGCCTGATGTTACTTGGCGTGATGGCCAAATTATTAACTGCAATGCTTCAGGATTGTGCTTGACGTTTTCCCATTTTGTTTCAAGTTTTGGACTTTCTCAACACGTTACGGAACCGACTAGAGTTGACTCGAGGCGAGCGAGCACACTAGACCTCCTTTTTTGTAATTCCCAGACAGATATATCCTCAGTCACTCACCTTCCGGGAATCAGTGGCCATGACATGGTACCGCAAGTGTGAAGTGCAAGCAAGTAATGGCGGTAAGACCAAACCCACGGAAAGTCTACTTTTATAATATGGGAAAATGTGTTGGTCTTGCAGACTAACTTATCGACTTTTTTGCCGAATTTGAAATGAGCTTCTACAAGATGGATATTGACAATTTGTGTAAACTCTTTAAGTTTAGGCTCATAACTCTAATGGACACTTATATTCCGAGCAAAGTAATTATACTTAAGAAGCGGAACCACAAACCATGGAAATATAGAGAGCTCCGTCGGTTAGTATATAAAAAGCAACGCGCATACTTAAGATATTGCAGAACGTCTAAGGCAGTGTCATTGGCAAGGTTAAGTGACCTAGGAAGACTCCTTGAAAGCAAACTGAAAATTGCTAAGGTGACTTTCCAAAGCACTCTAAGCGACCGCCTAAAGAGCAGTCCCATAGAATTTCGGAAGTTGGTAAAGACCAACAAAAAGGACCAAGTTGGAATCCCGTTGATTGGTGTATCTGGTCAGACCCTGCACAACGACCAGGGGAACGCAACACGTTACAGTAGCTACTTCCAGTCACTCTTCTCTTCTTCTGGCTCTGATGATTGTTCCGCTATGACCCCTACCGCCACCGTGCGACACGATATGAAGGAACTTGTGTTTAACTGCGATGGCCTTGTTAAACGTTTTAAATCACTTAACTACGATAAATCGTCCGGTCCTGGCGGCATCCCAAATAGGGTCCCCAGGGAATGCTCAGGTGTGATTGCTATCTCTTTCTTTTACTTGTTCACCAAATCACTCCCAGACTGTTCTTTGCCTAGTGATTGTAAGGAAGCACATGTAGTGCCCGTACACACAAACGGTCCCAGAAACAAAATGGCAGATAATAAGCCTATCTCTCTCCTTAGCACGCCCTCCAAACTCATCAAGCATGTCATTTACTCCAGCATTGTACAACATTAAGAAGAAAGTAATTTTTTCACCCCTTTCCAACACGGTTTTCGCCGGGATTATCTCTTACAACCCAGATGGTGGAGTTTTACTACGAATTGGAATATGCATACGACAAAGGCCTTCAGACAGATTGTGTTTTTCTTGACTTTCGGAAGGCCTTTGACCTTGTACCACCCAAATTTATTCTCCATAAATTATCAGCCCTCAAAATATCTTCTAACGTTTTTGGATGGCTCGTTGACTATTTAAGTTGTAGAACCAGGGCAGGTAGTAATTAACGGCAAATCGTTCAATTTTACCCCAGTTACTTCCGGTGTGCCCCAGGGCCCCGTGTTGAGACCGCTCTTATTTTTTATATTTATTAATGATATTGATGAGAATGTCTAATCCTCTATACGTTTTTATGCAGATGATTGTGTAACTTATCGTGCAGTAAGTGTTCCCGAAGACTGCATTGGCCTCCAGGTGGACATCGATCGTATAGCGAGTTGGGGTTCCACTTGGGGGATGGAACTGAATGTGGCGAAATATCACTTTGTGAGGTCCACGAGGAGAAAAAAAACAACGTCATTATTACATACAACAGTATCGATATCAACTTACCACTACAGGTAAAGTACCTGGCGTTTACTTCACTCATAATCTCTGGTGGAATCACCATATAGAATACATGACTGCGAAGGCAAACCGGACGTTAGGATTCATCAAGGGTAACTTAAAGATTGTCCACACGAAGTAAAAAATACACTTTACCTCACAAGCATCAGACAGGTTCTCGAATACGCCTCCGACATCTGGGACCCTTACTAACAGTACCTTATTAATAACATAGAAAGTATTCGGAACAGATCTGCTAGGTTCGTTCTTAAAGGGGCACTGACACCCCAAAGGTCGTATTTTTTTTTTATTGTCTAAAACGACGCAAGTTGTAGTCTTAGACACGCAAAAAAAAACCGCATCGCGGAAAAAAATGTCCCCGCGCGCGCGCGCGCCTTTTTATTTTTGGCGTTTAAATCTCCCGCCGCTACCTCCTCGCTTCTTTTGATCGGTGACGTCAAAAATCAGGAAATTTAGAAGCTTTGTAGGCGACATTTCTATAACATTTAATAACGGCAATCGTAAAACATGTTTTTTAACGCAATGGCGAACGCACTACGGCCCCTCTTTTTGAAATATCAAAAATCAGAGTTCGATGAGATGTCCCCTCCTAGATTTGTGTCCTCTCTCAGAAAACTTGGTGGTGCTCGAGCAGATCGGCGAGTCGGCGAAGAAACCGGTTTTTTCCCGCGCGCCAGCTCGCCTGCTCCTCGCATCGGGTCAGCGGAGGTCCGAGAGACAGTCGAGTCGCAGGAGACCGCAAAATTTGACTGACTGCACTGGCGGGGATCGCGCGGGAACTTCAAATTCGGCATTTGGAAATTGTTTTTTTTAATTCACAAATACTGAATTCCCAAGTTTCGAATTTTGAGGGTAATGTCCCGGCACCGTTTTCAATCGTTTCGGATGATAAAAAAAATATGATTTTGATGTGTCAGTGCCCCTTTAATTCCTACAGCTGGCGCTAAAGTGTGACTGCCTTAAAAGATGAGCTCAAGTGGCAGCCTCTCCAAACTCGCCGTCAAAGCCTTCGTTTAAAACTTTTACATGCTATTCATTATGAGCTCTCTGCAATTGATAAAGGAACGTATTTACGTTGAACCACACTTCATTTCCCGTAGACAAGATCAATCGAGGCAATTAGGCCTTTCTCATCCAAAACTGACATTTTTAATCATTCTTTCTTCCCGAGCACCACTCAGCGCCGGAATGAATTACCGGAGGAATTAGTCTTAGAAAACAATAAACCAAATTTGTTTCAAGCTTTGCTTTGCCTTTAGCACTCAATGTACGCTGTTTTCTTTTGTGCTAATTCTGGTTTAGAGTATACTTCAGTGACAATGTGCGCGTTCCACTGTGTTATTTTTGTTGTTACGCTGGTTTCCTCTGATCTTTGCCTTGCTGCAGGCTCGCGTGCTTTTTACTTGATGTGCTGTGGCGTCATTTGTTGTTCTTCCTTTTTATCCCTCCCCCACTATAATCAGACTTGTACCGTACGCATTGCAAGTAATCAAATTACTTGTAATCGATTACTTTTTGGAGTAATTTTGTAATCAGTTGATTACTTTCATTAGGCAGTAATCACAAGAGTAATGTAATTACTTTTTGAAGTAATGAAAATTACTTATAACCGTTACTATTTTCCACGAGACCCCCCCCCCCCCCCCCCCCCCCGCACACACCTTTTGTTTCTGAAATGATAAAAATTAAATTTGCATTTTTTTTTTTTCGAACGGAAAAAAAAAAGATTTTTACGGAGCTGTAGGAAACAAGGTCAACACCTTTGTATGTACACTTTCTGTGAAATGTCCGTTTTCTTGTTGTTTTTTTTTCGAGCTGGGATTGGGAGTGGGAAGCCCCAGGAGAACCCCAGTGCATCCTTAAGGCCATTCAGGGCGAAGTTTGAGGGAGCAGATTGTAACTTTGTAAGTCCTTCGCTCAGAGTAGCCCCCTCACGCACACACACACAGAAATAAACAAAATCAATCCTGCTTACGGTACCTACTCGCAGCCCGTAGGAGGAACCAGAACCGAAGAATGTCTAAAGCGGATAAAAAATATAACAAAGCCAGTTCAAATACGCGTCAAGATCACATATTTCTCCTACGTGGTCTTTGTGACAAGCAAAGGTTTCGAGTTGAGAAGTGGTTGGGGCGATATCTTCCGCTAATGGATACTACACATGATCCGTTTCAAATCCTAGAGCTGCTGCTCTTGTATAACATGCGACTTCATCCACATGTGAATAATATCTGGAGAAGCGCGTGTGTGTGCGAAAGAGAGTAAGGGCCTCTTGGTTGCCAGTACAAGAAAATATATAGAGCAATAAAACAAAATACATTTTATTTGGGACCTGAGGTTCCAAGAAGCACTCCGAGTTTCTATTCATCAGGGACCAGTGGAGATGTTTCGGGTGAAATAGCGATTGCGACACTGCTAGAAATTTTGCAGCTAGAAAAACCGATGATCCCATGATGCAGCGCACAGAGATGGCTGATGCTGTAGAGGGAACCCCTTTTTTCTTCTTCAATACTTGTGAAAATGTGAAATATAGGTTAGAAGTAGTTCATTGTTATGAGCGCTAAAGATGCAAGTCTTCACACAATAAAGTAATCGAAAAAGTAACGGTTACTTCTTAAAGTAATGTCCAATTACTTTTTCCGTCGAGTAATCAAGTAATTTAATCGAATACTTTTTAGCCAAGAGTAATAGTAATTGTAATCGATTACTGTTTTTAGTAACGTGTACAAGATTGACTATAATGCCCTCACAGGCGCTGTGGGGTATCTGAAATAAATAAATGAATAAATAAACCCTTGGCTTTCTTTAGCGAACCCCTTTACATAGCTGCAAGGGAGATGGAATTGCTCATATATTTATGTATAAGGGCTCCCAAACTTTCACAGCACTCACTCATCTATAATCAATGTATTTTGATTATAGATTATTTTGATTAACCTAACCTAACCTAACCTAACCTAGCCTAACCTAACCTAACCTAACCTAACCTAACCTAACCTAACAGGTAAAACGAAAACTGCTCAAAACAGGGTCACCCGTTTCATCTTCTACATCTATACCCGTCCAGAAGTACGCGTCATTCAAAACAACCACATGTTTCTCTTCTGAAAGCCCGACAACAAGAAATAGAATTGATCGCTTTACCTGAATTGGATTTCTGTTCATCAGCCAACAAAAATGAAAACTACCCTATACTCTTTAGGATTTCGAAATTCACAATTTTTGCAGTTTTCATATACGACTGGAATTCGTCCACTGTCGTTTTCGAAACCTAAACTACAACCACAATTTGAGCATTACCAGCAGCATCTATCCATGTCATTATCTGTTCTCTACTGCTAGTTTTTGTGTACACAAATGTTTTAACCCCTTTAGGTAGTGCTCCGACTACGCTTCGCTATACGGGTGAAAAAAAAATCAATGAAATTAGGACCGACAGTTAAAACACACTTTGAAGAATATTTCAGGTTGCAAAGTGAAGTTAACGATTAGAACGTGACACAATGTTTTACATATTCCACTTTTTAGTGAACTAAAATGCTGACAACCAACGAGAAAGGTGGAAAGCTCTCCCTGAATTCCTCCTTTTTATTGGAACAAGATGGAGACCGTTTTTTTTTTTTTCTTCTGGAACTAGCTCAGAGACCTACTACTGTGGGGAAGGGGGGGGGGGGAACAAAATGGAAGGGAGAGAGAAACTGGGACCCGGTTTTCTGCCCTCCAGAAGACGATTGTGTAGGTCGGTCTCTAAGATAAATAAAACATGACAAAAAATACCCAGAACTATACTCATATACTTTTGCTCATTCTTCTAGCTGGAAAGTTGATCTTATAGATGCATCATAAATCTAACGTTATTCTGGTTTTGAATATAAAGAATATTCTGTCGTTGTAAAGGAGTCGCTTCACAAGCGCATTACGCCTGGTAGAAAGGTGTACTCAGAGTGCATTATGTAGTAGCGACTACGGGAAGCATTTTGGAACTACACGCTGCCAGGTAAAAACCAAAGAGGCGGGAGAACTGAACACATATGCGCCCGAGTCTGCAATGCGCTTATTCACGACATGTGTCACTGCTGATTATGGTATGCACATGGCTGTTTTTGTTTTCCTTCGGGTGTGTGTAATGTTGTGTAAACATTATAAGGCATATATCAAACGTCCGCATTACCCAGTAGAGCAGTACGAGTCTTGTATAAATGTATCGCTTGGCTAAACATTCATTCCGAATCTGCACGATTAAGCGTAACACTCCTCTTTTTTGTTTTTGTTTTTTCGTTTTTAATGTTTAGCCAACATTTTCAGTTGACCATTCTCATCGTGCTTACTTTAGTTACCTCGACAAAAAGCGTGTTTCCGCCAAGCCGGACGTATAAAATATTAACGAATAAACTAAAAAAAACAATTAGTAGCAAGTCTTATTATATAATTGAAGAGATAAAATTGTACCTAATACCCTCAATTGTTTGCCTTTCAGAGTCTTTTTTTAATTTTTTTTATCTATCATTAGACTTTTTGGACTATCTAAATGGGCTACAAGCTATCAAACTACGAGATTGCGCAGCCAAGATTCAAAATAAAAACCTACCAGGGAAAATATCTGCGAGCCCAACCCCAATATCCAAAAGGCTAAACATGAGCGTAAGATAATATTACGCTTGAATATAAAACACCTATTTACGCTGTAATATTTTATTTCCCCAAAACCTAATTAAGGAGTGCGGCAGCTTTCGTTTAATTCCATTGTACGGGTCTATGGGGTGGAAGCAAATAAAATGTAAAAGATATATTTATATTAATTTATTCTTAACAAGCTCTCTTGCCCAATGCAACAACAAACATTACCTTACTCGAGAAATTAAATCTTGTACAATAACGTTTCCTCTTTTTATTTTAAAGCAAGAAAAAAAAAACTACTACGGAAACGAAAAAAAAAAAAACGCATTTGATTTAATTGGAAACCGGGGAGAGCACTGTCTTTTATCCTTCTTTTTTCGGGCCCCTTGGAAAGAATATAATAAACACATAATCTGATTGAAAATGTTTAGAGGACTGTAATTAAAAACCCTATATTGCGTAAAACGCGTTTACTTGTATTTAGTAAAAAGGACTGGTAAACGAGAATTAATCGGGCGCGAATGTTTTCGCGCAAACGAGCTGGTGATAGTTGAACCAGATAACCCCGAAAAAGACAATGATTCAGAAGCTAAGATGTTTTTGAGATCTCTGTAACGTGTCGTCCTACTTTCTCCCTAGTCTCGGGGCTTTCGTCTGTTATAATCGGGCCTGTTTACGTTTCCTGGCCTCTAATATTCCTAATATTTCTAAGGCCGAAGTATTTGAGCGATATATTTCGTGTGTATTTCCCTAGTCATGCATAAATAGTACTGAAGCGACCACGCGCTGCAATCCGGTTGGGGGTTGGAACAAAATGTTATCAAAACTTTACAAGCACGAAGGGCTGCGGGGAAGTTTATGTTTTTTCAAATTAAAAATAACAAACATATAAAAACAAAAGCTGGCAGCGACCTTTAGTTTCAAAGTCCTATAATGCATGATATGAATTAAAGGGAATTGGTACGTCACGCGACGTATATTGTGCCGCTAAATTTAGCGGGAGAAACTGAATGGCTGTGTTGGTAACGTCACGTGGCGTCAATTTCGCCCGCTATATATAGCGGAAAAACTGGATTGGTGTCCACGTCACAAGATGTGAATTTTTTCGCTAAATTTAGCGGGTAAATGAATTGGTGTATAGGTCACGTGACGTCAATTTCCCGCTAACTTTAGCGAAGAAACTAAATTGGTATTTTACCACGAGACGTGGATTTTCCCGTTACATTGAGCGGGGAAACTGAAATGGTATTTTACCATGAGACGTGAATTTTCCCGTTACATTGAGCAGGGAAACTGAATTGGTATTTTACCACGAGACGTGAATTTTCCCATTACATTGAGCGGGGAAACTGAATTGGTATTTTACCCTGAGACGTGAATTTTCCCGTTACATTGAGCGGGGAAACTGAATTGGTATTTTACGGCGAGACGTGAATTTTCCCGTTACGTGAGCGGGGAAACTGAATTGGTATTTTACCATGCGACGTGAATTTTCCCGTTACATTGAGCGGGGAAACTGAATTGGTATTTTACCGCGAGACGTGAATTTTCCCGTTACATTGAGCGGAGAAACTGAATTGGTATTTTACCATGAGACGTGAATTTTCCCATTACATGAGCGGGGAAACTGAATTGCTATTTTACCATGAGACGTGAATTTTCCCGTTACATTGAGCGGGGAAACTGATGGTTGAAAAAACCCCGAGACTGCGGGTAAACGACACGACACTAAAAAGTAGAGACTTTTTAGTGTCGTGTCGTTTACCCGCAGTCTCGGGGTTTTTTCAACCATCTGCAATGTACACCAGCTCGTTTGCACCCTTACATTTTGGGGAAACTAAATTGGTATTTTACCACGAAACGTGAATTTTCCCGTTACAATGAGCGGGGAAACTGAATTGGTATTTTACCATGCGACGTGAATTTTCCCGTTACATTGAGCGGGGAAACTGAATTGGTATTTTACCGCGAGAAGTGAATTTTCCCGTTACATTGAGCGGAGAAACTGAATTGGTATTTTACCATGAGACGTGAATTTTCCCGTTACATTGAGCGGGGAAACTGAATTGGTATTTTACCGCGAGACGTGAATTTTCCCGATACATTGAGCGGAGAAACTGAATTGGTATTTTACCACGAGACGTGAATTTTCCCATTACATGAGCGGGGAAACTGAATTGCTATTTTACCATGAGACGTGAATTTTCCCGTTACATTGAGCGGGGAAACTGAATTGGTATTTTACCACGAGACGTGAATTTTCCCGTTACATTGAGCGGGGAAACTGAATTGGTATTTTACCATGCGACGTGAATTTTCCCGTTACATTGAGCGGTGAAACTGAATTGGTATTTTACCATGAGGCGTGAATTTTCCCGTTACATTGAGCGGGGAAACTGAGCTCACGTGCACGCCTTTTCCACAAAGGCGGAGCCATCTTGAATGTCGTCACTTCTGGTGTGCGTTCGAACATCGTTTTGATGTCTCCACGCCGCAGGAAGGTGTCCACAAAAATGCGTGATTGTCACACATACTGCTTGTTTTTCCCAGACATTTACATACACTACAAAAAGTAACTAAATTCCGTTACTCGTTACCGATTCTTAAAATGGCACGCGTTACGTTACCTCCGAAGTAACGAGTTACTTCTCTCGTTACTTTGACGGTGAAATACAGAAATGCTTTTGTTTCATGGTTTATTGTCTTTTTTTTAGTAGTTGTTGCACTTAAGCAGTAGCTGCTTCTCGAAGTTTTCATCAGTTACGTTTCCCCGCTTGCTTGAGAGTACATCTCCGGCGACGCTGAAGAGTCATTCTATTGACGCGCTCGAAGGAACGGCAGTGTTATGCTTCAGAAAGAGCTGATGAATCTTGGATTCCCGTCTCTCTTTTGTTCTCTCTGCTTCTAAAGTTCCAAGTTGACATTGAGTTCTGTGTCTTCGGACTGTACACGGTCTCAGAAGGTTCAACAAACGAACATTATTGTGTTCTCTGGGTGAAAGACATTCCCAGCTGTACTGTCTATACCTCGTTATACTGTCATACTGTTTAGTTGTTTTGGGGGTTGCCCATTTGCCTTTTTCGCAATAGACGCATACTCAGGTTAGAATTAAAACGAGGCTGTATAAACGGCCTTGTATACGTTACTCCTAAAATGTAACGAAATACCGTTACTCGCTACTTGGACTTGCAAGTAAATAAGTACCTTACTCGTTCCTTTTCTAACAAGGTAACTAAATAAGTTAATTGTTACCGAAAAAAGTAACTAGGTAGAAGTAGCGCGTCACGTACATGTCTGGTTTTGCCTTACCTATATTTTCTCGCAAACTCCGGGTTCAAATGTCTTATTATTTATTTTCTCCCGCATACCAGATATAGAACACACGTGAGTGAGAAGAAAAAGGAAACGAAAAACGTCTATAGGTCACGTGCCGTCAATTTGCCCAAGGTGTATAGGTCACATAACCTTAGGAGACGTCACGTGACGTCACTTTCCCGCCAAATTTAGCGTGGAACCTGAAATCGTGTAGAAGTCACGTGACGTCAATTTTCCCGCTAAATGTAGCGGGGAAAGTGAATTGGTATGTACGTCCCGTGACGTTAGTTTTCGTGATGTCAATTTCCCCGCTAAATTTAGCGAGATATGCATGAACGGACGGGCGCACAAAAGGTTTGGGACTGGGGGGTAGCGTTAAAAGGCATTTCATGCTTTAAAGAGATAATTATTATCTAACAATAGACCATATGCTCGCTTCCCGAATCGCAACGGCGTCCATTTTATTTTCCAAGAACAAATACCCAATACGATAGTAGCGTCGGCAGTGCCCTATTCTAGATAGATGGGCAGAAAGGAGCCTACGACTTCACGTTCACACTCAATCGGTCACCACTCGAGAAAAGCACAATGTTCCCGAATTGACTTCGACAGCCTGTCCCTACGAGTCGCGAAGGACGAACGGCTGTGTGTCGCATAGCTTCTCTCTTTTTTCTTTTTTTCTTTTTGTCACTACTGTTCACTCACTTTCGACGCGCTGAAACGCTGCTGGTGCCCCAATGGCGGCTCCCAAGTCGTCGTTTCGCGGGGAGCGCGTTTCAGGGTTATGTCTAGTAATACGCCCCTTTTAATCGTAAAATAAGGTGTTGTCGTATGAAACACCAGAGCCGTGTGTATTAAATGACCGACGACAGCGCTGAGGATGAGAATTATAGAGGGCGAGGCAGTAAGGACTAACACTCAGTTTGGCACGAAGTGCGAAAAATTCGAATTCCAAACGTTCATACCTGATATTGGGCACGTGAACGAAGTTTCGCCAGAATTTTTATGTATATTTTTTTTTCGAGCTCTATTTTGAGGTAATAAGAATGTTGCGTGCCTGTTTATACACCCGGAAGTTAGTCAGCCTCAGTGGGCGTCTGGTGTCTCAGTTATAGATGAAACATTTACGCAGTGTAGTACAGCCACCAGCCTGGGGTTTTTAACGTGCATTACGCAGTAATGATACATGACCGCACCCCGATACGATGCTCATCCAGATCGAAATGTGCAGGGGTGGGGATTAATCCCATGATCATAGCCTCCTCTATACTGACAAATACTGGCAGATCGCCACGAGACGCCGCCGCCGAAAGTGAAGAGGTAGAGCGGCAGACAACGGATGAGAAGAGAGCCTAAAGCTCCTATATCCTCGGATAAGTGGCGCCATTCATTGTTATAGAAATGCTCGAGGCACGTGCCGCGCTCCACTTCCGGGAAATTCATGGCGTCTGAAATCTAGCTCAATTCTATACTTCGTTTCACTTTATCTGCGAGCGAAGCCAAAGCTAGAAGCGCGAGACCAGCGCTTTTTGCGTTTCTCCCCAGCTCGCGCGCTCGAGCAAAGCCTGAACGCACGGAGCTTTCGTGCTCGCGCTTCCAACTTTGCCTTTGCTCGCACATAAGGTGAAACGAAGTATAGTTCACTGTATCAGTACTGCGCTGTGCCGCCATGATCTTCCCAAGGGCTGCACGTTGCACGTGCCTCGTGCATCGACGAACCTTGCGCTACTTTACAGAACCCACGGCTCTAGGAGAGTCCAGAGCCGTTTATTGAGAGAGTTTGGCCATACATTGGTTTGAATAGGCGAGCATCTCGGGGCCAACCACAGGCCGCGAAACAGCCCCTAGCGGTGGTCGTGTGCTCTAAATTTGTGACACGACAATAGGAAGTATTCACTGGCGGCCATAGCTGTGTGCACGACTGCTGAGCGCGTGCTGATGGCGAGCTTCCACAGTTCTTTTGTAACGTGCATTTCGCACCCTGAAGATTGCCGGTCTTAGCAGCCTATTAATGTGGGCTCGTTCAGAGCATGCGCTCTAGACATCACCCACAAATATGGCGCCCAGTGAATACTCCTTATACTTCGTTTCACCTTATGTGCGAGCGAAGGCAAAACTGGAAGCGCGAGCACGGAAGCTCCGTGCGTTCAGACTTTGCTCGAGCGCGCGAGCTGGGGAGAAATGCAAAAAGCGCTGGTCTCGCGCTTCTAGCTTTGGCTTCGCTCGCAGATAAAGTGAAACGAAGTATAATTTGAGCCGTGCCGAGCGGAACTCCGCGTCTCAAGACGCTCGCGCACCCCACCCTTTGCACTGCTTTCTTTCAGTCAGTCTCAGGACGCTGTTCTAGCAGTGCAGACAAAGGCATGGGCACGAGCGCGTGGCTTTGGAAAGTGCCTCCTATGCACGAGGTCTCGTACAAACAAAAGCGTTTCGCTGAGCTAGGCTCACGCGCCTGTGCCTTTGTCTTCACTGCAGACATTTGTGAGATGGAGTAGAGGTCTCCTGATTGGTCGACGCTGTGTCACAAATTTAGTTTACGCTCTAAGCGTGGGGGGAATATTCGGCGCTGGCGGCGGCCTTTGCTCCGCCTATTGGCCAAACTCTCCCAATACACGGCTCTGGGACAGTCATGCAACGGACGCCCCGCTGCGGCGAGACGCCGAAACACACTTCTCCAGAGCGAATGAATGTCCGCTCGTGCTCCTCGCGCTCCTCGCGGTACTGCTTCTTTTCTCGTCGGGTTTGAAAGCCATGTTTCGGGTTCTCGCCACTGCAAATGCTGTGCACTGAATACCAGGTTCCCCGAGGAATGCTCTCTCCTACCAGATCCTCGCGCTCAAAATCTGCGACCGGGCACTCTATGGCTCCGTCGTCGAACTGCCAAGCTTTATGAGTATAGAGGAGGCGATGCTATGATCCATTGGTTCTGCAGCGCGAGCTTTCGCTCCACGTGCTCCGAGCTGGTGTGTGCTAGCCCACTCGGCCACCGATCCCCCATATCGGGCCGGAGATCGAACTATAGGGGGCGCTTAATCGAGCTTGTTGTCTCCACAACCCGGCGTCACAGCATAAAAAAGTGAGCCTCGCCTAGCACGGTCTGGGCACGAGCACTTCGCTCTCATCGGTGCTTTGGCCGCACGAGGAGCGGCCTTCGAATCGTCATCTGCGATTTCTCTGATCAAAAACAAACAAAAAAATTAGGTTTGTTGTCCCTGCAGCTGAAGCGTACCACAAGAGGCGCGACTGTTCGATCTCCTCCCTAATACTGAAACAGTGAAAAATTATAAATAAAGCAAATTCGGAGGCCGTATATTTCTTACGTTCTATACCCCGCTATTTGTCGCTTGCACACTGGTTTATGAGCTCGCTCCCGAATAACTAACTAAACGCAAAAATGCAAAAAAAAAAAAAAAATCTTCTAGCTGAGGTTGACGATGAGCAAGATAATCGCGGTAAATAAGACTTTTAACAAAATATATGAACAATAACAGTGACCACCTTGGACCAAGCTCACGAACCAGAGTGCAGACGACGAACATGCTGTATAGGGCATAGGAAATTCACAGCCGCCATTTCTGCCCTATTGTTGTTGTTTGTTTTTTCTTACCACCTCTAAATGGAGCTCTAAAAAAAACGGACAAAACTTTTTGCGAAATTACGTTTCAGTGTCCAATTTCATTTCAGCTACGTACGATTGGAAATCGAATCTTTCACGGCGTGCCAAATCTGTTAGTGCTCCTTACAGCCGCACCCTGTACGTGGCGTGACACCAGTTCCAGTATGGCTGTTTTAGGAGCGAAGCTAATTAGGGTCTAGCCTTGTCCGTCCGTCCGTCCGTCCGTCCGTCCGTGCTCACATGGATTGCCATCCCATCTGTCTTCTTAAAAAAAAAAAAAAATTTGCGCAGTCGACAGGATTCGAACCTGTGCGGGGAGACCCCAATGAATTTCTAGTCCATCGCCTTAACCACTCGGCCACGACTGCGGGGCGAGTAGGGGACTCTGAGATGTGGTAGTAACTCAAGAGCTGGGGATGTCATGAATGAAACGTTGCATGTAGCCGCTCAACGTCTATACAGGAGAGGGCGCTGCGGTCAAATGCGTATATAATCGCGTTAAACTTTGCATGCATTGACTCAACGTTTATAAACGAGAGGGCGCTGCGGTCCAATGCTCAAATGCGTATATAACCACGTTCCATACCACACATTCTCTTTCTGACATGGACCGTTGACTTAAGCGGTGGAGATGCGTTCCCACGGCTTCTAGCGGATCCAAGCTGATCCGCTAGAAGAACCACTGGCTCTGCATTTCACCGACCATAAAGCAGTAATAATGAAGTCGAAACGCAACCCGGAACTCAGCACTACCTATGAGCAATAAAAAAAATCAGCACCATTAGCACTACCTATGAACAATAAAATCAGTATCATCAGCACCACCAGAGCTTCGCCCCAATCAACATCATTCACCACGTGAAGATGCGGTCATTTTTTTTGTTTTTTGTTTACTTAAGAGGGAAAACCAAGCGGCGGTAGTATAGCCATTCACATTATAAGAAATGCAGGACGTGGCTGATTAGATTCATGATTTTTCTTTGGGATGCGTTCTTGGGCGGTTCAATCCATTAACACCGCAGTCTTATTGGCTGACAAGCGATAATGAGATGCACGGACCACGCGTCGCCCTGGGTTTCTTAAGCTGTCAGTGACAATGCGGAGAGCAAGTCTTCTGCTTCTTGCGCAAGAGTTGCGGTGACGTGAGAACGACGCCGTGCTCTGATTGACTCTGATTGGGGGATATAGTGGGTACACCGCAAAGCAAGCTGCTTTGAGGTCTACCCACTATTTTTCTCAATCAGCCAATAAGAGCTCGACGTACTGACTCAATCGCAATCACTCTGCAAGAAGCAGACAAACTGGAGATATGCGTACGTACGTACACCACACACATCTCTCTCTCTCTCTCTTTCTATATATATATATATATATATATATATATATATATTAGCTCCAGAGATTTTTGTTGTCTAATGTACGAGACATATACTCCGAACAGAAAAAAAAAAAAAACGATTTTTTCAGAGTCTAAAAGACCTTAATGTGTGGATTTTACACTTGGCAAGTAACGCCGAAAAATCACCGAGAGCAAGCTCCTAGAAGTGAGAACCTCTTTGTCAAGTCGTCGAGACAAATGCACATACGGAGGGAGCGCAGACCGGGACTGGCCATGCTGCTACCGCCGAGCCGCAAGCGCGCCTCTCCGTCGGTTAAAAATGCGTCTCTCATGATCTACGGGCTGCCTGAGTAAAATAGTTGGGGCGAAGACGTATAAGCTTGGTCGTGAAAACTTCACAGTTATGAACGACCGAAAAGAGAAGACAAATATAAATACTGAATACGGTATTTTAGTTTGCCTTCGGGTGAATTAGAACACGGGCCACGAACATGTCTGCGAAAATTAGGTGGATCGCGTGATGCGCTAAGGCCTTATCGTATGCTACACCTAAAGCGGGGCAGGTGAATATCGTGAGTGACAATAAACGAGAAGTGCGACTCTCGGCTAGAGATTTGATTATTAACGCGCTGTTGCAGCGCTCTCACTTCGTTACTGCGCGGATCCGACCAAAAGTTGACTTAAAAAACTTGCTAAAAGGTGCGTTGGGGCTAGTTGGTTGATGAGCATCTTGGTGTGAAACAGCACGACAAGACAAGAACAAAGTAAAGACGAGACAGACGACAGCGCTGTCGTCCGTCTTTGAATTGAGAGTCTTTCCCCGACTGTTTATGCGGGTTAAATGTCAGTGGTCCATGATAAGCGGCAATGAATAAAAAGCCAAAGCACAGTACAGCCAAAATGTAAACATGAGTTACATAGTACTTTACACTGTGACTGGGTATACAGAGGGTAACAAATAAAATAAGCATGCCAAGGTGTTACACCTGTTGTTTGAACTAGCCATACAAAACATATATCAATACGTAAAATTCAATGGACCTTTTCCGAGAAGCGTTCTGCGCACGCGCGAGCGCCCGATGCCAAGCGGCGGAAGTCGGTACCAGAAATCGAGGAAATTCGGAAGGACGCTGTGAATCAACGAGTAGAAAGCGTAATTTCAGCATACATATAATTGCGTTACACAAAAAAAGAAAGTGGACGGAAAGCAAAACACGACGTCTGGACGGACGCCACGGATGCCCCTCTTTAAAGTCGCGTTGGGCACTCGCCGCTGCTCAGAGGGCGAAGAAACTGGTAGCGTAGCTCCCATTATCGATTGGTAGCACAGGTAGGTCACTTCCTCGATTTTTAGTTCGTGCAGCCACCGCCTGGTGCCGTCGGTATGTGGAAAAGGTCCATTGACCCCTTCTTTTCCAATGGTTTACTGGATGGAAAAAAAGAACACCACAAAAAATACAAAAAAAGGCCTTGTTGTATCTTTAGCGCTGTTTTTGCCGCAATGTACAATGATTAGAAACTAGATCAGCTATCAACTTTATTACGGTTTACCGGATGTCTTTTTTTCTGTTTTTGTTTCTTTTGGTCTATGTTAGTCTGGCTTGCGTGGCAGATAAAGTGATGTCCAGACTTTGCTCAGTTTCGCGCTGAAAGTGCGCACATTCGATTCGTGTATCACAAATATCCAGTCCGTTTTCATAAAAGGAACTATTTTAAAAGGCTGCATCCTTTTCAGGGTTTCTTCTCATGACGCGGCATTTAGTGATTTTCCTAAGCGATAAACACGCGCGTGCAGGGTTGTGTAATAAAAACTTCACGCATCTGCGGATTTGCAAGCATTGGAATGATCAATAACTGAAACACTCCTCCGCGGCACTGAAATATGCGTGCCGCTGGCGCACCACGCGCCCAACAAACCGAGGCTCACCGCCTCTCCAACGCACGCATTGTCAGGTACTCTGAACCATGATCGCGTGATTGCAGCCGTTGTTCGTCATTATGATTGAAAAGGTCGTGTGGCTTTATACACCGCCATGAATGTGAGCGGTTCTCTGCCGACTGCTCAAATTAGTTTCGCAGCAGTTATTTTCCTATGCTAAATTTTAACCAACTATACTCAATGTATGTTGCAGCATTTTTTTTTTTAAATCTTGCTCTACCATCCAGGCTACCATTACAAATGGGCAGGAGGAGAGTTTAAGGAAGAAGTTTTCAGCATTTCAAATTGATGAATACGGGCCAGCACATTATAGTATATGTCCGCAATGGGCATATTCATGTTTCCGAGAGGCAGTCAATCACTAGAATATATATGCGAAAGCCATGTTCTTGGGAGTAGAAATCAGCTATATGTGAACCGTAACTTATTTTTTTTTTTCGGAGATATACAATTTCGAAGGTCGAGGCGCGGAGATTCTAGAAGTTTTAATATGGCACTTTGCACAACCGTCAATTTGCTACCGAACCATGCATGTAGTAATATATTTTTTATATTTATCTTATGAAAGGTTCACAAGATGTACACAAAATAATTATAATAAAAATTACGTGTAAGAAAGATAAGTAGATACGAAACACTTTAATAAGTAAACACGTTTCAGAGACACATTCACAAATAATTTACCAATAAACACGCTTCAAAGACATATTCACAAATAATTTACCAATAAGGTACTTCATATAAAATGGAGAAACAAAATTGAAATGAGCATCTTTAAATGAATTTTGCGAATATATAAGAAAACTATGCTTAGTTATTATTGTAGTTTTGTTAATAATGCAGAAACGCAGCTTATTTCTCTAAATGTGGCAAAATTGCTGAGAAGCTGAGAATCCTCATGCGGGGCGTGAGGGACAACATCCTCGACGGCCTTGTCCGCAACCCTCCGATAACAGTGGAATGGTCCGTCACCGAGGCTTCCAACATCAAACATTCCATGCAGGCCCAAGCCAGTCACTATCAACGACTCTCGGGCGTCTCCACACCAGAGTCGTCCAGCTGGAACTTCAACGACAACCTTCCAGGCATCCGTGACATTATCGACGACGTTGATCTGGAAGGGCTCAGGAAGCTGCTTCCTGCCGACCAGTCGCCCGGCTTCTGTTTTGATTCCCAAGATTGTTCGGGAAAAAGTTCAACGAGCATTTGAAGCGAAGTTTTCTGCGAGCAAAGCGGCATCTGATGAACCGAGGGTGTCATACACCGCAATGGCACGACGACTGCCACCGGCTGCCCGTTAACGACGGCAACTCGATGGGACCGCTTAACGCCGCAGTATTCCCGACGTCAGGAAGAACCAGCGTATAGCTCCGCGGCGAACAACGTACACTGAGGAAGACGGATGTGTGGCGAACGGCCGAACCGCCGATCACTCTGCTACCACCGCAGTGAGGCTTACCAGGTCTACCAAAGGTGCCAGTATACAGACGAGTGGGCCTGCATATCGTAAGCAAAAAACTCCAGCTAGATGGTGCGTTGATAACTATGAAATTAACATTTTGGCCAACCTCAGGCAACAAACAGAATCACTGACAGAGCACGTTGAAGCTCTGTGGCTCCTCCAGTGAAAGATAGCGCTGCACGGGCACGGAGCCCATGCTTGTTGTTTTTATACCGATTGGTATTAACGTGGTACATATACGTGCTATGCACGTCAAACATACGATGTGAACTGTTGTATTGCACTGGCCAATATGCTTCCCTGAAACAGTGATATAAGATGTCATTTCAATGTAGACTGATTTCCTGCTGTCTCAACGTATATCACCCGACTCTGCAGGTTTGGCAGCTCGGGTTGCGTCCACGCGCAGGGTGCACATCCGTTGTTAACAGCATCAAGTGACGTATCATCGTTCATTCCACTAACCGCGTGACCGAACGGAACTCTGATCTGCCTTGCGAAAGTTTTTACAATTGGGAATAACACGCTACGACAAAATACTCGACACGAGCTGGACGTGAATCGCTTCATACAGAATTATTCAATTCGACAACTCTGAGCTAATACAAACGTAATGAATCTGGTTCTTACTAAATCCGCGACAAATTATAAACACAATGAATTGGCGCAATCGACAGGATTCCCAGAATCCACAACAAAGGAAACCAGCGACCACATCCTGATCACGGAACCCAACAACGAAAACAGACCGTAACGGGTGGTTACCACGACACATGCTTCTAAACGAAGCACGACAAAACAGGTGAGCGACAATGCAATGACAGTCGATTTGGTGTCGGTCGCCGTCCAAGGGCAATAACAATTTGCCGACACCAATCATCTGTGTCCATTCCATAAGGGCCATTTCGCACACCATTCCAAACTTTGAAGAAGGAATGCTGCTGAGTGGCTTAAACAAATAAAATGGTTGGTCGTTCTCAAAAACCGGACACCCAGCATCACCCGACTTCACTTTGCCACACGAGACTTACACATGCTGCAGTGGTCGCAGCATGCAGAAGAAATCGCACTTCCGGAATGGAAGTGGAGTGGCTCGGATAGCAAACAAACATTGTCAACAGCCATCAAGCCAACGGTATAGCAAAAGACACAGACACGTAAGCAACACATGGCCGAACTTGCTACATTGGCGCAGAAAACTACCAGCAAAAGTTACGGATCACAAGATGAAGTGATTTGACAACAGCAATTTTTTTCTAACTCGGGTATCTCACTTAGCTCTGCAGCTTCAGCGCATCGGGTGTCAGTGGCAGCACATGACCTTTCATCAGAAGAAGGTGGGTGGGGGCCAGCAAGACCATGTAGTCAGCTAAAGTCGCCACTCGACCAACCTGAACCCTGACGTGCCAGGAGCTGGAGTGTCCTCTGACAACAAGGAGCACAGGCACTATGACTGAACGCCTGATTGGAGACTGACGCAGAAAGCGCTTGTGGAACAATTTCATATGAATCAGTAATAATGTAATCAAGTGCAGATAAACATATTCGATATACAAACCAAATGCTCATCATATTAGCACTCCATCCTTCACTCGTTCAGGGTCAACACCACCACGAATCGTATTCACTGCATTCAGTGGACCTTTTGAGGACAATCAAAACTTTGACCCCCCAATTTGGATAAATGGGACAAACCAGGCTGGCGGTGTAGGCAGACGTTTTGCATGGGGGATGCACTCCTTCCAGCTCTCCTGGACATGTGGTGTATCCTAAAACCAACTCCAATAATGTGCAAATGGTATTTATTCATTTATTTCTTCTATGGGCCCTCGTACGCCTTGCAGAAAGGAAATTTAAAACTACACACTAATTCGGCATGACACTTCATTGGCCACAAACGACAGCAAACACGGGGTAAAGATCAGTTCAGAACGGGAGCCACTTCGCGCTGCTATACCGCCAAAAGGCTAAACCGCAAGTCGAAGCTGCTAGCCGAAGGCCTTGGGAACGCTCGGAACCGGCCGGATCCTCCAGTCGATACGACCGCAACGCCGCCGTGTACATCCGGGACCTTTCTACGCTCGCGCTCGTTGGCGCGTGATCTCACTACACCTTTCTAGTATGCGCCGCCTTTTCCACCGCTTGGTGGCAGGTATGTTGACGGGTCATTTTTTGTTTCCGTACTTTCTAAACTTCATTTGTTTCTTTTCTTATCTGAAATAGTGAACAAAAACTACTTTCATAAATAATGGAAACGGTTCGCGCCACTTATATTTTGTATTTCGACTAAAAGAAGCTTTTAGCGGCTCTGACCAGTAGAAAGCCCAGAACCAAAGACGTCACATATCGCGCGCTTTCGGCACCGCGGGTCGCCCCCATAGGTGGAGGAGGCTTCCGCGTCGTCCGGTTAAAATATGACGCACTGATATTTAGTTACTCTCTCCGTGCCCGCTGGCTTGCCCGAACCCCGAGGGACGTGGAAACCGCAAAAAAGGCAGACGCTTAAATATGATTGCAGGGCCCCTTTAACGCTATGTTCAATCATATTTGTTAAAATTTACTGAAAACCAATGTTCGGTGGTGGCCGCCCCATGAGTGAACAGTTAAGGCTAGACTCTTTGGGGGGAATATGCTTCGAAAGAGCAAAGAATTTTTCCCGGTGTCTTTTGCTCAGCGCGTGGCATAAGCACAGTGGCTGCTACGCCGTACGCAAAGCGAGCTTGCCGTCAGGTGAAGTTCGTCAGTTATTCGTCGCATAATTCGCTCCATGGAACACAGCCCTTATACTCCACTCACCCTTAAGCTGAGACTTTAAGCTCACCCTTCGGCGTGAGCTTTATGCCCTTGCTAACACAAGTGCGAACGTGCCGGCGTGAGCAAACAAAGCACTGCGGAAGTCAGCGAGCTCGCGCTGATGGTGGAGCTTCTAGTCTCAACTTAAGGGAGGGCACTACCCAAAAGGATGAACTTTTGAACCTTCCGCTTTATATTAATGAAGTTTACAGTCTGCACTAGCAGTTGCGAGGCAGAATTTGTGCAGAGTTTTATCTGTGTACATGAATTATGAAAGAAATTGTAGTGTTTTTTATCAGGAACACACTGACATTGCTTAGGAAAACTATCATTAGAAAACTAATGTAATAACCAACATTTTTTCTTTACTAAACACGCAGAACAATGCCTGGAGAGTGCAGCTGTAAAAGCAGTTTCCAAAAACGAATTTATTTTGTGCTCACATCGTGCTAAAATCAAATAAATTTCTTGCCTTTTATCGAAACGTTTTGTAACGGGACAAAATCTTAACATATTTCATAAAAGACATCCAGAAAGTAAAAACAAATGCTACAGCTGTATTGCCCATTACGTTCCACTTAAGAAAAACGATATGTGAGCCTTCCTTTTTGTCCCGTTACAAAACGATAGTTTTCCTAAAGGGAAATGTATGCCAAAAAATGGAATTGAGAAAACGTATTCGCAGTGCTCGAACCTCTGCCTTTTCTTTATCATCGGTGGACCGAAAAACATTTATAAAAAAAAAATAACTGTACCGTGTAAACAAATTAAACTTTTTGTGAATACTCTCTAGATGTTGATGGATGTGAATATGGCATTCTTCAAAATCAACGATTTTCAGAAAATATTTTTTCTGGGTAATGTTCCCTTTAAAGGGGTACAGAAACGAAATGACGTGGCCGCGAGCTCTCTACCCCTCTATTCAAAATCAGCCAGCGAGAAGCTCAATGTGTATCACGCTCTTGACGTGAACGGCACCTGCACGGCCAAGGGTACTGTAGTTGCGAGCGTTGCCGCTTGGTGGCGTCAACGCGTGACAATCTGGCCTATACTTCGTCTCACCTTAGTAGGGACTATTGTTAGTCGCGCGTGCTAAAAGTGCGAGCTAGTCCCTTTGAATGAAGCCGCGGCGGCTGCACGAGCGCTCGTGCAGCAAGTGCTCTAGTCAAGGCAGTCAAGGCTGGCCGCTCGCGCTAGCACAGCATTCGCGGTTAGTCCATGCGAGGGTGAGACGAAGTATAGTAGCGATATCTGAGAAGTGTACGCCCATGGCCTATACCTAGCTATACCTATACGTAGCTTGCCCGTAACGCCATTCGCGGACATACCGGTATTTTATGTTTCACGAGCATTCGGTTTACCGTGTTAGGTTCACACCGCAGCTCGAGGGAACCAGTAACTAGAAAGAACCGTCACTACACCTGCAAGCTATGTGTGCAAAGCACACCGATCTTGAGGGTGTGGAATGCACGTTACGGAAGCACTGTGGAAGTTAACATATACAACGTAGTGGACTCGTTAGCGTTCTCCGCTAAAGGCTTATTGACACGATGCATCTTTTCAACGCGCCACAGTTTAGCGAAACCAAGATTTCGCGAAATCGGCCTGTTCACACTTGGAGCTTGACGCGCGAAACTAGTGACGTATTGACTCACGAGAATTTCGCCAAACCTTGTCATCTGCACCGGGAATACCAAGCGTTTCGCATCAAAATGATATGAAGTACGCACAATGTGAAGAGAGTTTGTTTTATTAATACCACTCAAAGAACTTGGTCAGATTCGGCTCACTGGGTTTACTAATCCTGCCAAACCAGGGAAATACCGCGAACGTCAAAGAACAGGCAGATGATCTCGAAGCATTTCGGACATTTTTGCACCGCTAATAAAGAAAGTTATCCGCCGTCATCATGTTTATATACGGTGCCTGCACTCGTCACGACTGTTGATGAATCTGCACCGCGCCACCAACCCGTTCTGTAGGCGCCGTTCACACACCTGCAACCGAGTAGGACCAAGACTCGTCGCCCGTACGCACCGCTTCTCCGCTTGTCGCTCGCCATGTTTGTTTGTTTTCTTTCGGCTTTGGCTCGGATACGGAATCGGCCAAAAATCAGACTCCTCTAAATGCTCGCTCCTCCTCGAAGGTCAGACGTCATAGCGAAGTCAAGCGGCCATTGGCAGCGTCCGCGGTTCCCCTTCGGGTGATTGACAGGCCTCGGTGAGGTTTCAGCGAAAAATTGCTCCAAAAGCGAAGAACACGCGCCACTTTTTTCGGAGGCGCGCCACTTTTTCGGTCGCGTTCAGACGGGGAATCTGTTTCCCGAAACCTAGTTTCGCGACACAAGATTCACCAACAAGATGCATCGTGTGAATAGACCTTAAGTTAAATTCAGGACTAAGCAACTTCACGAGGGAACCATACTGGTGCGAACTGTCGCTGCTTCTTAGAGGCTGATGACGTGGCGGCATTACAACGGAACTTCACAAGCTGCCACCAGGCGCAATCTTGAAATGTTTATTCGTTTTAAAATAAGTTTTCGTGACTTTTCTGCCGGTAGCCCAGACGCAATAGTCTAGACTAGTTTTTCTGGGCTGCCGCCTCAACATAGACCATATATAAACAAGGAAATAAGAGCAAAACTTTTGTTCCCGTACCCCTTTAAGGGTACACGGAGTATAGTGCCACAATCACAACACTCGCGCGGTCGTTTTTCGTTCGTACAATTCCCACATCTCCCCCTCCCCTTCGTTTTTTAGATTGATTTATTTTTATTACAGATTTTTTCACATGATCGGCAGCTATAGTTGCGAGTTAGTAAAGCTGAATGCTGGGCTAGTTGGTATTGGTCTTGGGTTGCCAAAGGCATGGTAGCGCTTTTTAGACGAGGACAAAAGAAAGAAAGACAAGACAGACACGAGCACTGACTGCAACTGTTTAATTAGCATGGAAATGTGGCATATATGCACGCTACGGTCCTATCAATCAACCAACCCCAGGTCTTGCCGCAATGGATGCAACGCTGACACACCCTACACCTGACCTTTTTATCTCGTCCGCTTCAATAATTTCCCTAACAGTTCTACTTTTATGTTTGGCCAGTACTGAGCATGAGCCGAACAACGGTCTGCATCCGCAGTCCTGACAATGCACTGAAAGGTGGCCTTCCCGATAGTTTTTGACGTTAAGATCATGTTCTCGGAGCCAGTCGTTCAGGACATCTCCCAGTTAGTCTGGAGCCAGTCTGGCGCAGAAAAGACAACCCTAGTATTAATGCGGCTTCTATTTTCTTTAGGTTATGCGCCGTCTTGTGCATATAAGGGACGACTGCAATTCCTTGCTTACTCCTGGCCTCTTCTGGACGGGTGTTGACCTTTGCTCGAAGCCTTTTAAGGATCACCTCCGCTACCGATACCAGTACAGCCTCCGGGTAACCAGCCGCCAACAGACGTTCAGACTGCTCCAGGACACTCAAATGTGTCACATGTTGACATGACTCACGAACGGCGTTCTTGAAGCACAAATTAGCTATCCCTCTCTTAACCAGTTTTGAGTGGGACAAGGTAGAAGGCAGCAGGGGCTTGTTAGCTCTAGGTTGATACATCCAACATACATGATTCTCGAAGAAAGTAAGCTTGATGTCGAGGAAACGAATGACACCATCTACCGGCACCTTATGTGTAAGTTTTAGGGGATGAAGGGCATCACTAAACATAGTTAAGAGACTATCCACCACCAATAGGAAATGTGTCGAGTCATAGTTAAGAAATACTAAAAAATCATCAGCAAATCTAAAACACTTCCTTGCGTTAAAAGCGCTCAGGCAGTCCGAAAGGACTCTGTCATGATAAGCTAAAAAGATGTCACTTAAAATCGGCGCTAGACATGAGCCGATACAAATACCTTTCTTTTGAAGGTATAGTATGTCTTTGTTCAATTCCGCGAAAGTTGACTTCAGATAAAACGAGAGTAGATCTAAAAAGACACCCACTGTCACGCCCGCAGCGTTTTGAAAAGCTACTACCCCATACCCCTGAATACATTCCTCGACGCAACTTCGTAGTTTGTCATGTGGTAAGGAGTAATAAAGATACTTTATGTCCAATGAGCATGCTAAAAACCCTACGTCAGCGTTCATCTTAAAAAAATCCACCACTTCGTCAGAGCTCCTGACTAAAAACGGGTCGTCAATGGTAAGGATTGTTAGTTTTTCTTGCAACCACAAGGCAATCGACTTTTGCCGAGTGCCATGCTCAGAAACTATGACCCTTTTCGTCTTTCTTTCCTTTGTCCTCGTCTAAAAAGCGCTACCATGCCTTTGGCAACCCAATGCGAGTTAGTCTTTATTATTGACGGGGATTCACCTCAGCAGACAATCCCATAGGATATCACGATCTTGTAAACATGATCTCTATGACACTGCAACGACACAAACCAAGGAGCGAATACTAAGAAACACAAAATATTCTCGTAAGCATCGCTGACTTCTCATCATCGTGGGATAAACAACCTCACATACAAGAACCTTCCCTGACCAATAGCCGGGCCCCGAAATAACTTCAAACTTAGAAAAGATATATAAAAATAACATAGATTTGTTTGTTTTCCGTCGGTTCCCCCTCCAACCAAGCACCATGAATAGCGTCGCTTAACTTTTAAAAGTCTTCCAGCGTACGCCACGACTCCGTCGGTTCAAAAGACAAAACGAACAGAACAGCATTCTCCTTCCCTTTAAGATACAAAGTTAATAAGATTAAAAAAAGAGCAGATGTTATTTTTTCAAATATATTTTTGAAAGACAGAAGCATTCCGCTAATCATATATAAAAAAATTCCAAAGTTCTTAAAAGCCCGCCCACCCATGCCTGCTACTCTTCAAGGACTGAAACATCGACTTCATAAAGATGTGGATTCAATAACTAGGGATAAAATTTACTTCGTGTGTGGCAATAAATGGACTAGCGTTTTTATGTTTGTCCCTCAACATATTCTGCTCATGGTGTCTGCAGATAACCTCAAGGACCATAGGATTTTGAGTCGCCTCTATTTAGTGATGTGCGTGATGTGTTCCTCTCTTTTAGAGTTTCCTTTAAAACAAAACTTGAAATGTGCTTTTTTTTTGTTTTGTTCAGTAGCTTGTAAATCAAACACACATTGCTGAGCTTGCACTTTCTCTTCTCTCTGCCATCACAAAGCAATGCGCCGCCAACAGCAGTTCAGGAGCAAAGCGAGAGAACATGAGGACAGCTATATATCTGAGCAAACGGGTTGACGCTGCATGTTACCTTCTCGTGGTTCCGCACCTGCTTCTTGGCATTATCGAGACTCATCTTTGTTCGTCTTGAACGCCCTTCAAATAGTGTCCGGCTAGACGACAGGGTTCTCCATCAGGCCTGGATCAAGACACCCTAAAGAGGTCCTCGAAATGGGCAGGAGCACAGGCTGCTGCGGATGCCTTCGCCGCAATGTTTTACTGCGGTCACTCACATTAACGCAGTATAACGCATCTGGTTCCACCCAATCTTGAATGGCCAGGTTTTCCACATTAAACGTAAACTTAAAAAAAAAAAAAACAGGTTTGACTGCTTACCACAATGATGAACCAGGTAAGGGCAATGAACTACCAGATCATCATGCTCTCTTGGTGTGTCGTCTTCTTGCTGGTGAAAGACTAAATACGAAACCAATTTCATGGGGATTCTAGTGACAGAGACCCTTTGTCAATTTTCGGGATTTCTTAGAGTAAAAATAAATTTATCGGAGTTTTGTCCCGCGATGCGATGCTCCTGGCAACAGTGACCGTCGCCACCTCAAATTACGCCTGCTCGCCGGATAATCACTCGGCGGAAGAAGGCGCAACGTGGCGGTGTTGACTCGGAGAATGCCTCCGAGGCCTGCAGGATTAAGAATATCAGCTCCAAGCAGGAAATGTTATTGGGGCTCTCGAGACCACACACACCATCCTCCACGGCGCTGAATTTGGGAGCAGTCACCCGAGTCGAAGCCCGGACTCAGGTGCTCCGGACACCCTGAACGTGGTTAGTTGTTCAGGTTCCGCAGCAATCACCGGTCGTTCGGGAGGAGGACCCGATTAATGTTGCTGTTTATTAAAAGCCTGAACCCTCGCGTTCCTCACTTGGTAGGTCTTTTTTCTATCGCGTCATAATCACTTTTATCACAACTATCACTGCGATCGCGCAACCTCTATTCGTCGCAAAGTGTCTAAATCCCCACGGGACTACCCAGCGATAGCAAGTCTGGCGTTGCACACGCGTTACTACCAGATGGACGTGCTGCCTTGCATATTTTCTTATTCTCGCATGATTATGCAAAATGGTTATCTATAAAGTAATCGCACTATTGGAAGCAAAGATATCAGTGACTCGATCCCGTACTTAAATTATGTATTGAAATGATCACCTCCAAACCTCTATGTCTACTAACCGCATGTGAGACAACCATCAATCTTGCCTCTCCTAATTACTGTTTACCATTATTGCATTTTGAAGCAAAGAAAATACACACACACACGCACGCCCACACAGTTGCACGTGAACGTTATCAGCGCACCAGAGGACCTCTCACGGGCACCATCTGGGAAAACTTACACATCCACGCCCCGCCCTTTCCCACCCACATACTCCACACACGAGCCGATATACCCCGCCGAGGTGTACGCTTCGTGAAGTATGTCCGAGGAGCGAAACGGCCCCCCGGTGCCTCCTTTCGGGGGCCAGGATCGTGCACTGCGCCGTTCCGCCCCGTCATCGTCGTCGTCGTCGCCTTGCCCCCTCCTCCGCCCTCGTCCCCACGGCTCTCGCTCCGGAGTTATACGTTAGGGCCCTTTCCCCGCCATCGACCGAAGCCCCCTTCCCTTCCCCCGTCCGCCTCGGAAATGAACCCGGTCCAGACGCACACACGGGAGCACTCGCACATCACGCGCCGGCCGTGAGATCGCTTCCTCAGCGCCCCCAGCGGCAGCCGCGCGACCCCGCAAGCCGGGGATCTATCCACAGCGCGAACGCTGAGCCAGCCCCCCCAGTTCGATCGCAGCCCTTGGCTCCGCAAAGGTCTGCCCGGACTGTGCGCGCACGCGGTCACGATTCCACCGCCTCTGAAAAGCAGCGAGCGCTCGCTCGGATTTTTTTTTTTTTTTGTGTGTTACCCCTTTTTCCCAACTGCCGGATTTCTTGTTCGTTATCTCCGGACGTCTCTGTATAGACAATCTGGCGTAAACGTTGGCCCGCGCGCCGCTTTAGTGGTGCTCACTTCGCTTCCAGTTGCGCATTTTTTCCGTGTGGGTGTTTGTGTTTGTGTGTGTGTGTGCGTGAGTGAGTGTGTGGATCAACCTGCTCGACGAAGAGGAGGATGTAAAGGAGGTGAGAGATCGCAAGGTTGTGCCGCAGCGGAAGCGGGAACGTCATCGTCGTGCGTCATCTTCCAAGTGTGATCGGTGAGTCGAGTCCGAACGGATTCTACTACTTTGAGATGCAAATCAGGGCCCGGCATTGCACACCCTCCCCCCGCGAACGGCGTTTATGCAACGGGTGAATCGGATTTACTCTGCCTAGCTTGACGGCGGGAAGGGGGTCCTTGGCGATGTCGGTTACGAGTCGACGGCTCGCCTCCTTGAAACTGAACAGGCCCGTTTCCGATACCTACACGTCTGCCAATACGAAGCCACGAAGAGAGTAAAAAAAAAAGAAAAAGTAAGCTTACAAAGAGGAGCGGACGTTTCCGCTTTTTGCATACCTGGAACGCATTCCCTCGGAACGCAATGCTTAAACCCGAATACCCAATTGCTGAACAAAACACCTGCAGCGCTCCGTAAATTTAAAACGAAACGGGCATTTTAATTTAAGTGGAAAACACTCACCATTTTGGGCGTCAAAACACTGCTAGTACGCAAAAAAAAAAAAAAAAAAAACGCAATGTACGCTACACACATGACGACACAATTATTTGCGGACTCGTCTCAAGCATTTTCGAGGCATGTTTGGTCATGCAAATGTTCGAACATGCCTGCGGACACCGTTAGCATGGCCAGTGTGGCAGGGTCGTCCTATACCAGGAAAAAACATGCCTCAGGTTGTACGATGTTTTATTAGCTTTAAACTCGGAGCGGCAGCTCATCCAACCGCGTCTTTACTCGCGCGATTCGGAATCTTGCGTGATACTCCTATTACTCCTGTTCTCTCGTCATCAGCTTGCAAAGGTAGCATTTCCAAAAGCTCTTGTGCATTCCCCTCACTCTACCCGTATTACTAGCATAGTACCCTATTGAATATTTATGGCACACACACAGAATATATATATATATATATATATATATATATATATAAACCGGCTGTAGTGCACGTTCCAACGGCGCGCATCAAAATTGATCTTCGCAAACTCAAAAAGAGGGTATACGCCGGTTTTCTCGAATTTCATCGTAAGAAAGAAAAGAAAAATAAAAAAAAAGCACCCACGGTAGCTCTACAAGTGGCGGAGTGCCACAAGTGGCATGAGGGGAGCGAGTCCCGTTAGAAGATCGATACGACCGAGGATGCAGCTACACAGGAAGCTCGGTGTTTCGCTAATGGTATACTTGGGGTCATCGCATACGGCTCTTATAGAGATTCCCCCACCTCCAGCGTCCTACGCGACACGCCCCCTATTCTGACTAATGTCGTGCGTTTTCGGAAGAGCCGATCTCCGATGGATTTTCGACCACTTTGAGCATTAAAAAACCAGACTTATATATTGAAAAAAAAAAAAAGACGAACACGGGTGCACGGTTTGTTTCATATAAGGGGTTACCGCCACCATGCTTTGGGGGAGGGATAGATCGGAATGGCAGTGATGGATTTGCAACATGAAACAAGAAGACAATGCGTAGATATTTATATATACATGCACCGCGACATTGTTAGTGCGATCAAGCCATCGGTGGTTTTGTTTTGTATGTGTTTTTTTTTCTCAGTATCGAAGGACTGTCATCGTAACTACAGGGTGTTCCCCCCAACAAAAATTACGATTTTTTGTTTTTAACCTCAAAAATAAACTATACGTCGTCGAACGCTGTTTCTCCACCCAAAGGTAGCGCTATAGACGTCCGAACCAGATGCCGAAATTTCAGCACTAAGCGTTAATCTGATTCAAAAGTTGTAAGTGATTTTTTTTTTTAATTTTCAACGAGAACATGGCAGCCGACTGAGCTCTCGAGTATAAATGAAGCCGTCTACCGAAAACGGGCGAAGATGGGCCCCATTTTTCTATCGAAAGTTTTCAGAAAATCATTTATAACTTTTAATTAAGATAAGGGTTAGCGTTGAAACTTTGCCACCTGGTTCTGCGATGCGTAGTTTATTCTTGCTGTAAAATAAAAAAAAAATAAAAAACGTCTAAATTTATTTGGGGGACACCTTGTACTATAGTGGTGGAAAGTACTTAGTCGAGGTACAAACAATAAGTGATAAATTGTGATGCCCATCAGTACGCTTTACAAGTAAAATGCAAAAAAGGCGCCCAAGTTTTGTTCGCCCTAAGACTATCGCGCAGTGTACTTACGTACGTATTAGCGACCGAAGGGTAAACCGTAGTACAAACGTAGAATGCTTCCCCAATCACTTTAGCCGTGGAGGGGGTGCCCGGTATCGAACTTACGGTACGTATATTTCTGGCAGCGAATTTCAAGATTCTGCTTTCGGCTTGCCGAGATTGTGTTACGTACAGAAAAAAAGAGGTGGTAGTGCAGCTTGCCGGAGTAGAAATATGAATAAAAGGAACTAATAAAAATATGTACGTCTATTGTGACATAACATAACAGCTATCCAGCATTGTGCCTGAGAAAAAAAAAAAAGAGAGCAAGAATTGATATTTGAAAGGTGAAGCCTTTATAGGCGTTCCTAGGTTTGTGTTAGCGATAAAGGTTTTACATTAAGTGTTCATATTCTCTCTGAATAGGGCCGCAGTGAGCTAACCCGCTTCGTTTTATGTATTCCTGTCAGTTATTTTTGCCGTTTTGTACCCCACACTTGCAGAGGCTCGTTCAAAAGACCTACAATATATTGTAAATGTACGTATCAATAAATGTAATGACCTATCGGCTGACCACGGAGATGAGTTTCGGAGATAATGAAAAAATACCAGCGTGATTTAATTTCAGAATGTATACTAGTGCTGTATAACAAGCCTGAAAAATCGGGACGTGCACAATGACAGTTCGAACTTTCGCCGAATGTGTATTTAGGTGATGTATTTTACATTGTAAAATTTAAAGGCGTAGCTCTCTTTCTGTGAAAAAGGAGAACAAACTTCTCATTGTCAACGGCGTCCGTGTCAGCCGGCGACCGAGTTAGCGATAGTAGAGCGCCTCAAGTAAGAGTGTGTTCAACTGCACGCCCGGGGTTACACGTTTATGGGCGCCATTAAATTGCAAAATTTTGCTGTGTGCCTATGGGGCTACGGGTGGTTTTCAAACTAACTCCGATTTTAAACAACCCTGGAGATGCTTGAATATATTACGCGAAGAATAAAAGAACACTTTTCTTTAGACACCACTTTTGCTCCGATAGGATGAGTATTTTTCAAACGCGTTAAAGTGTATAATCCGCCATCTCTAACGCTGACGTTAAATTGTAAACGCTCTCTATGGTTTGAGTTGAACACACTCTTACTTTAGGCTCTCTAAGTGATGGTTCTAACTTGTGGCGGCATCTTCCGATATGCGCGGTAAGAAGACGACGTTGCTCCTAGGATCCAGAACTCCGTTTTTTTTTTTTTGTTTTTTTTTTTTTTTGGGGGGGGGGCGGAAAATTTGTAAGGATGCTTTTCTCCCATTCTTTCGTGTGCACCGGGGGGTCCACCCATGTCAAATTGCCCCCCGAGAAGAGGGGAGGGAAGGGGGGGTTGACTGTGTTTGGGGGGGGGGGCGGCCGCCCCCATCGCCCCCCCCCCCCTTGGATCCGCCACTGGCTCCTAGCGAGATATGGCGCCACAGGTTTCAGCTATCGCCAACTCGATCGTCTGCCAACACGGTCGCCTTTGACCCTGGCAGGTTTGTTAATCTCATTCTTCACAGGAAGAGAGCTACGACTTGAAATACCTTTTTCCAGGTAAAAGGCACTACCCAGGTACACATTTGGTGAGAGATTCTATGTGCAAGCGCGGATTTTTCCGGCTAGTTTTACCTCACTAGGATCTATTGTGGGCACCCTATACAATCCGATGTAACCTCTAATTCGTTTAGAATAGAATAGCCAAGAATAGTTTATTTCAGGTTTCCTTCCAAAATACACTTTCCAGAACCGTCTCACTTAAGCACATATGTGCTTGTAAGACGGTGGAGAGGACGGTGGCACACATAAGTTTTCATTATTATAAGCGATAGGCAGGAGAAACCTCCTTTCAAACTTAAAGAATATTAAAACAAAAACAAGAAAATCAAAGTATCACGTTTGCGTTACGCGTTTCGCAGTGTTTACCACCCAAGTCGTAAACTATGATCATCATCATACATTTATTCAATTTAATCAGATCATCATTCTGCACATATACGTAGAGAAATACGTTTCTAGGTCTTTCCGATAAAAGAAGTCGTAGATAGTGCTCCCTCTCCCTTTTAGATGACCGTGGGTTTTACGCTTTCACGTGTTTGTAACGGTCCTACGCTCTTTGCCCATGGTTACTTCCGAACAACTTCGCCAGAGAGCCACCCTTCCGCCTTGCGGAATGTCAGTATTCATGATACATTTTCCTCTAGACTTCTGTGCCATTTCGCGTTAAAAGATCCATAGATGAGTGAATATTTGGTAGTAGGCTCTAGCCCCCCGCCCCCCCCCCCCCAACAGATCAGGGACCTCACAATACAACGTGATTCTCTATCATACCCAGATACAAGATAAGAATGTGCTAAAAAATAAACATCACCACGTATACCAGCCAACGCATCCCTCCTGGCCCACGGAAATGCAGTAGCCATAGCTCCGCCAAAAGGAAAGGCATTAGACATGAAGAGTTATGCGAGGCCACCGCGGCGCGCGTCTCGGTTGCGGACTTTCTGTGTGCAGCATCGGAACAGTGGCTGATGGTAATGAGGGTGTAGGAGGCGTTTCTTGGGCATATCCTTCAGTTGTTTATGACTATTGTTCAAGTTCCTCATATTCCCCGCTCTATATACTCAAACTCCCGCCCCTGAGACTCGGGTCATTGCGGGAAGGACTGATATTTTATCACCGAGATTATACTATCCCAGCTCAAGCTTGTTTTCAAAACAGGTTCGTCACTCGTTCTAGAACAAAACTAAGGAAATATTTCTTCTCATAGCACGCAAAAAGCCAACCGCTGTAACAGACTATTGTCACGTAGCGAGTGACGATGTGGGAAACACGATTTGACTCGAAAACGCAGTATGTAGATGAAGATGTAGATTCTTTTGTCCTCGTCCTTGCTGCGCACAAGATTGTATAAGATGTCAAACCAACTCGCCCAAATGACCACTCTTCATGTAGATAAAGAGTAAACTTGACGTCTAGCTGGCGCATTTTCCTTGAACTAATCCCATTTAAGAATCAAATAACTTTCTGCACATTGTTAAGGACCGTTCACACTCTTGCAACCGCGTACGACAGAGAGACGAGACTTGTTAAAACCTCTTAAAATTTCTTAGGACGAGAGAACACACTGGCACGCTGCGCCATCTATGCGGTGACCCTGGAACTGCATTTCACAAGAGCGAAGGTTTTGCGGGATTTCTGAGGTCACATGTGCGTAATACCTATAAGAAAGGCTCGTTTATAACGTTGAAAAAATTTTTTCTAGCCAAGAAAGAGAGAATAATGCGCGAGAGAAATAAAAAATATGCCGGACCGCCAAGTTTACACTGCTATCCAATAGATGGCGCGAGTGTGTCCTCTCGTTGTAAGAGGTTTCAAGGAACCCAGTTTTAAGAAGTCGCAAGAGTGTGAACGGGCCTTTACTCGCTGGAGGCGCTTGCTCTCTGTTTCTCTAGTGATTGGTACTTCTAATTTCCGTCACATTTCCTCTCAGTACCGTCTTCATTTTCGTTCAATTGACAAAAAAAAGCCACCTACCGAAAAGCCACTACTGAATCTTTGAATACTAAGGTGCTCAACTCCAGAGCCGTGCATAGAGAGTTTGGTCAATGGGAGGCGCGGGCAGAGCCAGGGCGTGCACCAGACGCAGAAAGAGGGCTTGACATGCTTTCTTGGCCAAGCAGAAGCCAAAAAGAATCCCCTAGCGGTGGTAGCGAGAAACAGTTTTAATCATTGGTATATGGTTTTACTAAGCCCGTAAGAGTTAATTGTAGTAACCCTTCATTGTTGAAAATAAGGTACACGTGATGTTTCGATCATGATCATGCAGAAAGATGTAAGAAACGAATGTGCCGCTCAACTCTGTTTTGCCCGGACAGAGTGCGACCGCTCGGACGGCAGATTCCCGGCCCTCGGCGCCTGGCGTATGGATTATGTCGATCGTTCCGCTAGTCGCACTCTTCCACCATGATTTTGAATGGCTGTGATTGAAACATCACGTGCACCATATTTTCAATCACCGAGAGTTACTCCGATGCACTTTATTAAGTTTGTTTCTCATGACCACCGCCAGGGTATTATTTCCGGCTTCTGGTTGGCAGCATTCGAATTTGTGAAGACGCCCTGGAACACCCCGCCGGCTTTCGGCCAATGGCGCCTCCTCATTTGTCTCCAATACTTCCCAATGAATGACCAAACTCTCTGCATATATGGCTCTGTCTAACTCTACCCCTCTTATCTGCCTTTTAGAATAGAGACAGACGCCAGGATTCTGTCTAGCGATTTTCTAAACAAAAGCGTGCAATTCCAGTGGGCGTGTACATTGAACGTGAAAGGAAAACGATAGAAAAGGAAACGTGAGGCCCTGGTCGGTACGAACGTGGTCAGATGAACATGCCTCGATGGGCGTGGCAGATCCTACAATCAGCCCTTAGCTTTTTCTTTTTTTTCTTTCTCCATGGTCATTAGTAATAGTTGTCGTACAGGAATTCAGCCGGTGCTCCGAGACTGAACGTCCGGGCGTGTGGTAATACTGAGCCAAGAATATGCGTTCACGAACGATTAATTCAGTAATAAGTAGAGTTAGTTTGAATATACACCTACAATCGTTCAACTAACATAAAATGTGCGAATACCCCCTTACAATCGTAGCTTACATTTGCTACCATAAGACTTATACTGTGCAAACCGCGCAATAAGTCGTTCTTGTATTGATGCCCCCTGGCCGGAGTTTAAACGCCTCGGATGGAGATCCACATATCGGCACTTCGCCCACAGAACTGTATTGCGGCTATATATATATATATATATATATACGGCAGAAAACGCACTTGAGGCGGTTGTTGGAGTTTTTAAAACATATTGTTCGTAAAGTTCGTCGACGTTTCGGCCTGAGACAGACCTTTTTCGAGACAGTCTCGAAAAAGGTCTGTCTCAGGCCGAAACGTCGACGAACTTTACGAATAATATGTTTTAAAAACTCCAACAACCGTCTCAAGTGCGTTTTCTGCCGTATATACTTTTCGTCATCCTGCGCTAAGTTTTCTCTCTCTCTCTCTCTCTGTCTATATATATATATATATATATATATATATATATATAGACAGAGAGAGAGAGAGAGAGAATATATATATATATATATATCTTTATGGATTAGGCCCGAATTAAACAGGTAGCGTGTTTTGAGCCTAGCTGGACGTTTACTTCTGAGCTCGGGAGTCCGGTAAATTTGACGGCCGGCGTGTGCCCCGCCAAACAAACGCTGTAAGGATTTTTTTCTTTGTAATATAGAGTTTTAGATCAGGGGTCCCCAATAGTTTGGGTCTTGCGAGCAGCTGGAAGCGTCCTCTGCGCATGTGCAGTGCGACTCGGTCCTCAAGCTGCTTGAGGGGACGAACCTTTGGGGATTCTAAAGCACCTTAATGTGTGACGCTCATCTCATGAAACCCAGCCCCATAACATAGCCTGCGTTAAACGTGTATGTGTACGAAGCACTGTGTGTTACGTGGGTAAGCAGTTTATTTCAAACAAAAATATTTGGAGGAGGCTTGAGCTTCGCCTTTAAGAGTGGAACGCGATGGCGTGATCGGGCCCCGTTCGCTAAGCCTTTTTATATAAAGCCGCGCTCGTTCCCAAGCCTCGCAAGCTTGTGTGCGTGGCCTAGTCGGTAGCGTCACACGTGAGTGTCGTGGTATTTTGGAATTCCACACTCGAAGCTATGTTGCTTGACGTCACACGCTGCTGTGACGTCATAACTTTAGCAACCTGTAAAATTTGGCAGTAAATTGTTCTGCTAAATTTAGCGAAAAATTTACCCGCCAAATGTAGCGAAAACTTTTTCTGTCAAATTTTGCGGGACAATAGGGCCATGACGTCACAGCCACGTGTGACTTCGCACGCGTTACGTGACGTGTTACGTCACACGTGGCTGTGACGTCATAACCCTTTTGACCAATCAGGATTTTCCGGTCCCAGCGACGCCGACCACGATGCCGGAATTTCGGCGACACGAGCTTCTTATTCTTAACGCTATCGCGTTAATATCATTGAACTTTAAAACAATGTGCGGAACGGAGCACAGTGTTCACTAATGTTGATCACGGCCAGGTTTACGCAGGTTGGCAATGCTCAAATCTCGTGCTCAGGACATTCTTCGACTTGTTACGCAAGCCCCTGTTCAATCCGTAGGCTGCATTCGGCCGGGACACGCAGGATACCATTCGGATGAGAACTGCTTAACCATCAAATCAACAAACTATACAGAATTCGAAATAAAAAGTAAACAAAACGTAGTTCGTTCTTATATAAAACAAAAAGATGTCAATTTCCCGCACTATAGCGGCAAAGACAGTGGCAGCAGAAGACGCATTATGGGTCACTCGCCATGCGCACGTGAGCCCATAGTCGACGCTTTCTGCGTGAGTACCATCTTCTGAAATGAACGCTTTCCACATAGAAGCGGCACCTCGCGTCAGACGGCCAAACTGGGGGCACCGGTTGCCATCAGCTTGCTCGAGAAAGCGTTTCTGAAAGAGAGCCTTGCCAAAACTGGAGCCCTCCAGAAGGAGTGGAGCACGAATCAGTTTGCACCTCTTGCGGTCCTACACCCCAGCTTTGACCCTGCCAGTCTACGCCTCAGTTTCCTTCAGAGCGCGGGCTTGTTGTCTTTAATCTCGGCTCGTGCTTACTATTCTCAGCGTCTGTGCACGATCACGCTCGCAGCTTTGCGACGGCGTATCAAGCTCGATTTATCCACGTGCGCTGTTGACGCAGTTGGCTTAGCCTCAGATTCGTTACCGTAGAGGTCCCGGTAAGAAACGGAGCAGTTTCGCGCTTTATTCGCCGCTTGATTTTGACTAATCAATAGAGAGTTTTAGTAGACTGTACGCTGCGGATTGCGGGTCTTGCAGTGCGTGCTTAATACATTAGGGAGTTTTAGTAGACCGTGTTTCCCCCTCCGCTTAGCCCCTCCGCTACCCGGAACTCTACAGCAAAGGCCATCGGCACGCAGGCGCAGTAGTGGTTTCTTCGTTGCGGAGGGCTTAGCGGAGGGGGAAACACGGTCTACTAAAACTCCCTATAACCTCGGAGTGGTGGCGCGAGCTCCCGCTTGCGACGCAAAACTCTAAAGCGTATGGTCTCCCATGACTTTCTATATAGTTAGCGTGACTCTCCTACGCTACAGAAATTTCTTATAAAAAGTTTGCGCTGCAGAAACTGCTAAGGGTCATTCCTCTAACACAATCTACGTTAAAATTTTAGAGCGCACTTTCTGGCCCTTTTCTCTCGTCTGCTAGTTTTCTTGTGCACCGCTACACACAATGCAGTTGGCACAACTTTAACCCAGATTTGCTGAGATCACCCCTTTGACGAAGCTCGATCTTCTACCGTGTCCTTATCAGCTAGCGGGTCTAAAAAAGGACGCATAACGAGGCATCACAGATTACGTGTAAACGATATTTAGAAAAATCAAAACAAAATTTTCTTTATTTTCTCCGTTGTTTCTTTTTTTTTTTTTAATAACAGTTGGCGTGCGGACTTAGGTGCAGCAAAAGCGGGGCTTATATAAAGGATCTCCCCAAAACAATTTACACCTTTTTTTCCTCTCACTGCAAAAGTAAACTACGCTTTGCCGAAAGTTCAATCCCCACCCAAACGTAGCGCTAGCGGTTTGGACCAGATGCCAATGTTTCAGAACTTGCTTTTACCTGATTCCGGAGTTATTTTCGATATTGGGCTTTAATGGGGAAAATGGCAGCTGGCGAGGCCCATGCATACCTGAAAATAAATTGTGTCAGCAGCCGGGAAGGAACCCGATTTTTCCATTCAAACTTTCAGATAATCACTTATAACTTTTAAATAAAATAATGGTTAGTTCTCAAAGCTTTCATATCTGGTCCAGACTACTTGCGCTACATTTTGGCGGAGAGTGAGAGTTCGGCAATAAAAAATTTATTTGTGCGCAAAAAAATTAACTTTTTCTTTTTTTTTACATTTTATAAAGCAAGAGGATTATTTGGGCCAGTTCGGTTCATGGTATTAAAGGTTATAAAGCGCCGAAAACAACACGGACGAAAACAAAGGAAGAAAAACACAAGGCGCTATATATTAACTTTTGGGACTATACGTATAAACGATATTGAGCGGAATGGAAGAAAAACATTTTAAAATATTCCTAATTAAAATTGTGAAAATGTTAGCAATAAAAATAACCCTTCACCATCAAAAGAAGCTAACGAAGACAAGCAATCCAAGCAATACACGTAAATTCATAACGTTGAATTGTGCGATATTTTGTGCGTACCTTACCAAGTTCAATAAACAAAAATCATGACTTTTATGACGCCCTTCAAAAGCTTATCGCTAAATGCACAAGCATTGTAAAGCGTAATAATTTGAAACAATAAAATATATGGCACATGGTAGCGGAAATACTGACTTCGAGGTACGTACGTTTAATTCCAGCGGTTTACCGCGTCGCAGTAAAAACATAAACACACATATACCATAAAAACAGTGTTCCTCTTTGACGGCGTAAACAACATGCTTAATATTCAGCGCGTTTTAATTGAAAAAAGGGTAAACACGACACTCATGTCGAGATTAAAGAAGTGCTCCGTTTTTGTTTTTGTTTTTTACCGAATTTTTGTGCTTTTTGCTTGATTGCGAAGGAATTTTGCATTTTGAATTTTAGCCATTTAATTTCGACAAGGACAATGTGCGAAGCTAGGATTTCCCGGCAGGTTTATTTCATTCCTCCCCCCCCCTCTCCCTCCCTCCCCCCCCCCCCCCCCCCCGAAATAAAAAAAAAAAAGGTCTTGCGACATTATTCATGTTTTATATTTCCTTTTGCCTGAGTAAATGAAGGGCCGCCAAAATAATAACAGCAACTGGCACTGGTAAATCTTAAGCTATAAAAACGAGGCGGGCACAAAATCCTAATCAATTAGGCAAAGAGCGAAGCCGTGTTAACGAAAAAGCCGTTATTCCGGAGCACTTTGGAAGGTTTCAGCGGGATATCTAAAAACATTATAGAATTACGAATCCTTTTATAGCGAAGCGTCGAATAATGACTGCCATCAAACGAAAACACGGAGCTCAGTGGTGCTCGTATTATTGTTTCGATAATGTATTAGAAGCTGCACACGAAAAAGAGACATCGCGAAGTGTGGAAAAGACCTCTGGCGATAATCACCTGCAAAGTTTAGAAACGTACATAATCTAAAATATTATAAAATACCTAAAAGTAACATTATAAAAAAAAAAACAAAAAAAAAACGATGGTGCGAGCTTGCTGGTGCAGGTTAAACATAGTGAATTTAACCCAAGACTGCATTTTTCTACAGGACGACACAGACACAGAGAAGTTTCAAACTTCACTATATTTCTTTCGTCCTCTAGAAAACCCAAGTCTCGGATAAAGTCATCATGTTATAAGAATTTATTTGGTGGATAGCAATGCTTCGACACTGCACAAAAAGACGAACGTTTAGAAATGGAAATCTAACAAACAAACATAACAGGCAGGTGCTGATTGTTTCTGCTAATTAATAACACGGGATATATACTATTTCTTCCTGCTCTGCGTCACTGGCCGTGAGATAACTACTAAAAGCATACTAGGGCTGTAAATATTTAAAAAAAAGTACGCCGCGGAGTCCTGAATTTGGTGGAGCTTTGAAGTGATGGCATAAATTGTCTTGGTGACGTGTCACGCTACGATTTACTACAGCGCTGCCGAAAGGCAGTGAAAGCGTCGCATAAAAATTTCAAAAAACAAGCTTACCCGAGTAAAAAAAAAAAAAAAAGGGAGCACTGTGTTTTGTACATACGGCGCCCGACTTCTTACCACACACCCTCTGACTGGCGCAACGACCAACAGGTGGCGGCAGCGGCGGCTTACGGCGCTGCCGCCACCTGTAAAGAAAAATAGAGCACTTTGGAATTACAACAGGTATGACGTGGTGAGAGAGATTTGGAAAGGGGTCATGGTGCCTGGCTTGACTTTTGGAAACTCAGTGCTATGCATAAAATTCGAAGTGCATGCAAGACTAGAAGTAAAACAGCGCGGAGTATACGTAGTCTGGCTTTGGGGGCACATTGCAAAACGCCAAACCAGGGAGTACAAGGAGACATGGAATGGGCGTCATTTGAGGGCAGGGAAGCTGTGAGAAAGATAGAATTTGAGGACCGTTTGAGTCAAATGGAATGGGGAGCAATGGGCACGAAAGGTTTTACAGCTATTTATACATGAGGAGTATAGACACAAAGTGGAGACAGCGCACTAGGAAATTAAGAGGAAAGTTTTTAGGCTATAGTGCGGTTACGGAAGAGCAGGTCTCAGTTAAGAAGAAAGTTAAGGCCACAGAAAGAAATCGGTGGCTAGAGGGAATGCAGACAAAGACGGCCCTGGAAAGCTATAGTTTAAACAAAACAGTTATTGCCAAAGAAAGCATTTATGACAATTCTAGGGGAAGCTCATTGTTTTCTGAGGCAAGGACAGGTGTTTTGCGAACCAGAACATACAGAGTGAAGCACCAGGAAATGGATACAGTGTGCGCTGCTTGTGGAGAGGAGGACGAGACAACATAGATTCCGAAGACAACATAGATTTAATAAAGTCATTGGGTTTTAGAGACAGCAAAGGAAAAGTGGATTTCAAGACAGTAGAGATTACCAAGCAAAGATTAAGTGAATGGTGGCAGAAAGCCAGAGAAAACTAAGTATTATTTTATTAACTGATGGCAAGGGGGTTTTATAGCCTCACTTTCTTTTCAGTGCGGAGTGAATATAGTTTTCAAATTTAAATATTCTAAGCTTAAATGGTAAGACAAAATGGCTACATGGCTTCAGCTACCGCCCGATCCAAAGGGCTCAGCCGAATTCATCCATCCATCCATCCTGCGGCTCAAAAGCTGCCCGGTCACGCCAAAAGCAGACAACCTTTCCTAATGATAAACGGCGCTCGCTTTTTCGTTACTGTACTGGTCAGCGCACTATTTTTTTTTTTCGGTCACTAGAAAACACATTAAATGGACGCAAAACAAATAAAACCACTGGTTCGTCGAGTAATTTCAGCTACAAGTCGCCTGCTTCTGGCGCGATCAGGCGGCTGCTGAGTAAGTAAGCCGCCCGGCCGCTGCCGCCATCTGTCGGTTCCTGCGCCAATCAGAGGGTGCGCGGTTAGCAATGGGTCACCTTAGATTTAAAACAAAAAACAAAAAACAGTTATGTTTTTTTTTCACTTTTTACTAAAGCAAGATTTTTTCTTTTTTTAAAGTTTTGATATTTCATTTTTGCCACTTTCAAGCACCTCTGTGGTAAATCGTAGTGCGATACCTTACAAAGCCAATTTATGCAGTCACTTTAAATGTTTCACCAAGATTCGGGACCCAGCGGTGTTTTTACCACTCGACTTCTAATAAGAATAGTATGTATGAACTTAAAATAGCCTTAAATGTGAATGACGTGAAGGAAAAGTAGAGAGATTAAAATTCCTAGCTGAAGTCTAAAAATCAAAACGACTCTTCGTTTCCCGTAGCGCGACATCCATTTCTAAAAAAAAGAGGTTATCTTCGCGTTTGTTGAGAAGTCTCCGTATTTCCCGGAGTACACGCCACACTAAACAGCTTTTGTCGGGGTGGAGGTTTGAGCATGTGCGGACACTTCGCACAGTATTGAACATGGGTATGTGATACGCATATGACCTTGCGCATAACTCGACGCAAATATCGCGGCGATGTGTTCCACGAGAGGGTGTACATTATTTTATACGACCACCCAACTTTCTTACCCGTCTCCCGCTTATCGCGTAGATTTTATAATACACACGATTCCATCCGTAACTTTGCGAATAAAATGTTTGCTTCATTTTGTTGTCTAGAGTTGCATGGCTACTGGGAACGATAAGCACACAACTACTGTGACGACTTGAGAAGCGGCCTGGCATGTCTCTTTAAATCAATCAAAAAAAAAAAATTCTGAAAAATAAAACCTCCAAAGAAGTAACTCGTCTGTATTGTTTCGCATTCAACCCTGACATTCAGTGACATCGTTCAACGAGACTCAATACCCGAACACGACTGGTGTTTACACAATCGCTAGAGAAGCCAATGACTGTCTAGACTCGGGACAATTTATATGAGCGCAGTGGATGCACAGTCATATGGCCCGACACATAAAATACTTTAAGAATGGTCCTAATAATGGAACGAAGACGTGTTGAAGCGGTTCAAGATTAAAGAAAGAATAAATGTGTAGGATGTAGAGGAAGCAACCACATCTTTCGATTGCTAACTGACCAACGTTGTCGGTAACGATTTACAAGTGACGGCGTTACCGGTAAATCATTACTTTTTTTTCTGTAACGTAATAGCGCACTCGTTATGTTTTCAAAAGACTAACGGGTAACGTACTTACGTTACTCATTTCAAGTGACGTGTAAAGTAGTCACGTTGCTCGTAACATATTGCTCACAAGGCCTGAAAAAAAAAATATACGTTTATATTTTTTGTGTGTTTCTCTACTTGATTTTACTTTAAGTGCAGACGCAGCCGACGCTTCGAGGTGATGAAACCAATCTGAAAGCGTCAAAAAGGCAGCATCATGGTCTTCGTCATATTTCTGCCAGTATGCTGTCTTCGCTGAACCAATCATGAACAACAAAGGCCCAGTGACTTGTGCTTTTGACGCTGCTTTATCGGTCCCATTAGCTCGTAGCGTCGGCTACGGCTGGACTAAGTGTAGACGCCAAAATATTAATTATTGCACTCAATCAATATACCTCGAATATATTTGCTGTATTGTCCCCGTGCAAAAAGGTCCCACTTTAGAAAAACCCCAACGTCCACGCCCTCTGCCCCAATGCCAAAAAAACGCTGCCGCAAAAAAAAAAAAAAGGTTTTTATGATTAATTTATAAAAAATAACGCAAAAGTAACGTGCATTAGTTTTTATCTGTAACGGTGAAGGGCGATTCCCTCACTTGTGTCGAGTTCGACCTTGTGCAGCTGCAACGGCCTACGGCGTACGGGTTGCTATGGTAACCGCTGCGTCGGCTCCGAAAAAACCGGTTTTTCCCCCCGTTTCGTTGGAGCCGACGCAGCTGTTGCCATGGCAACCCGCACGTCGCACGTCGTTGCAGATGCTCTCGGTCGGACTCGACGCAAGTGTGTGAGTCACCCTTAACGGTAACGAGTTCCTGTTATTTTGATGTAACGTAGGTCGGTAACGCGTTCCTTTATTTTGCAAGTAACGAGTAGCCTATTTCGTTACTTCTTTTCGGTAACGCCTACAACCCTGCAACGCAGATATGAGAATTCCAAAAGCGAGCAACCATATTGGAATTCACAGAGCACGTTCTTGGAATTCCCACATGTTAGTTGTCATTTGATAGATGCGGTTGTGCCGTCTTCGTCCGACATGTTTATTCTTTCTACAATCTTGGCATGGTCCTAAGTTTGTTATCCCTCAGAACACATATGAAGAGCCAAGGACTGCGCTTTACAAAGAGAGCTCAACGAATTACAGTTGGCCAGGAAATTATGTCTTCACCGAAGCATTAATCCTACAATGAAATACTGAGCCTCATATTTGGACGTGGTCACGCTATTCTCGTTTATTTTTAAGTTAACTTGTTTTTTTTTGTGTGGGTGTTTTTTTGTCTTTGTTAATCGCCAAACATTCTCAGTATACAAATATGTTTTTGCATAATAATAAAAAAAGTAAAACCTACAGCATTGCGGTTTGTGCAGATGAGTTATTCGGCCAGGCGGACACTGTGTTAAAGAAATATTGCATCTAAAAGATTAGTCAATAACGAAAATTCACTATAGTTACTTTTTAGTTAGAGGATTTAGGGCACATGTTTATATTACGAAATAGGAGGCAGTCAATATCGAAGGCTAGCCCAGTTCTTAGAAATCCTGGTTCGAGCTATCCATTGCCAAATTTTACTCTAGAAACTGTCTGAAACCTAAACCAAACATTCAAAGCGCGCCGGAACGACGACCCCCGTTTCGTACTAGAGACCTACGTGGTCATGACGACATTTCCGTCACTTTTTTTTTGTGACAGCGTGACAGAGCTGATGGCGGTAGGCGCTTTGCGGCTGACCATATAAGGCGATAAACCAACTTGGCGACCACGACAAGTTTTATTTTTCAGTGGGTTATCAGTGAAGCCCGTGTTCTAGGTTGATTTGAAAGTGTTAAAAATTATACCAAAGAGACGATCCTAGAGAGGGATCTGGATATTAATACGCATATTTACGATAATATGAACGCACAATATACCCAACGGGCCAACAAAATGTCACACCGAAGAAACAAGATAGCCCTAAGGCTCTCAGGGAAAAGCAAATTAAGCGGAAATCTCCTAAGAAGCGACCTCCCTATACCATTCCTTTGTGTCTTTTTTGTACGTGGGCAGAACTAAGCCGCAGAATCCAAGCTTACGGCCCAACGCATGTCAATATAAAGTGACTGGATCCGGCTTCCTGCGATCGCCGCAATTCTTTTTTCTAGAGTTGATTGCCGTGCAGCTAGGAAAGCTACCTTTGTTCGATGGTGGCATATCGGTGCACTTCTAATTAGCTTCCGGGGGACAAAATTCCCCAAGATCCTGCTTCAATTTGTTATCGCTCCATGTACCGCCAAAAAGAGTTTTTTTTTTTTTTGTTGCTGCTTCAGCAAAGCGTCTTGCAGGCTTTTTGCTCCGCATTTGCTGCTGTTGCAGAAGCGCAAGGAATCCCTTCTTCTAAGGTCGTACAATTGTCTTTAAAGGAAGTGGGCGTCTTATTACATATAGAGTAAAACACAATGGCCAGGTTTGTCGTTGTATAAAAAAAAAAAACATTCTTGAAACTTTTAAACATACTTGAGACATTTTAGTGTATGTGTCGTTTTTACCCACAGTCTCAGTCTGCCCTTCTATTTTTCTGTCATGTTTAATTCTATTCTTGTATTCCTTTTTAAAGTGGAAAACGACCAGCCGTCGTTTTTTCTCCGTTTTGCAGCCGTTCTGTTGAGAATAGCTTATTAGTGACTGAGTTAATGCACTGGGCAAATAAATTATTCTGTCTCTTTCTTAAGCTGAATCTTTAATGCTTTCGACGCGATAAAGTACAAAGCATCGCCTTATTCTAAGATATATGTACAGGCGTATTTCGATTAGGTAAACTAACTTTCCTTGCCACAAAGTTCTTATAGCTCTATTTTAAATGAGTAATCGAGGTGGACAAGGCCACGCCTTTTTGTTTTGTCCATCAAGCTAGCAGTGACATGCTGTTAGATACTTTGTTGCCAACAGTAATATTAAATAAAGACCACGGAGTCATTTTATTTCTCATCCCCTCTAGCTAGTGTGTTAAGGTGCCTAGTAAAAAGTGGACGAACCCATATATGAGCTTCATTATTTTCTTGACTCGAAGTTTTGCAAAATATGCCCGTAGGTCGTTGATAGTCCACTAAGGTGTATAGTTACACTGTAGGACCATGCTGCTCGAACTTCGACTCAGCGCAATTCCATTGAAGAACCCAATTTATTCAACAGCCAAAACATATTTTCACATTACATCTGTCAATTGTTTTGTTCCTCGGCGAGGTTTTTATACCCTTTTGAGTATCACGCTTCTATCTTTCGATGTTATTCGTACGCAGAACATGTAGATTTTGAGAAAATAAAATTTAGAGACACGTCGCAATTTCGTTGTTGCACCCATGGAGTTTCATCTATACACGCCATTGTAATCAAGTGACGACCGCCCCCAGCTCTTTGGACGGCCGCCCTGGGTGAAAACATTAGTCTAAACTCGTGAAACAGAATAAAAATAAACTATTGGTGGCTCTATTATAAACTATTGATCAAACCGTCATACGTGGGATTGCATTTTGTGAGAAATGCAGACGCTGCTCAAGTTTATTATCCGCCTTCATGGCACGGGTCGCCGCGTCTTATGAAACGTCGCCTCGTCGGTTATTGTTTTCTTATCTTGTGAAGTTGTTCAGAATGCACTGAGTGAGGCGCGGGAGCATTGTCGGGGACGACTCGTCGTTCCGTCAACACCTGACGCGTGCGAGCACGCGCAGTTAGTTCGCGGCACAAAAGTTTGACAGCTAACCGTCTGGGCAAAAGTTTCCAATACTCCGTTCCATGTTAGGTGCGCGTGGGCTCAAACTTAAAGGTAACTTTGAGGGTTTAACGTGCCATACAAACGAAGGACATCTGGCCCGTTTCAACGGAGGTCTGAGGATTAATTTGGACCTCCTGGGGATCTTTGGAAGGGCAACCGAAAGCTCGGTTACAAGGCGCCTTCTCCGGAATAAGCCTCCGTCAGATTGCGGGCACGTCGGTCGGGATTCGAACCCGCCACCTGGGGATCTGTACGCCGGCACTATGCTTCGGAGTTTCCGAGCTTTTTTTTTTCCTTTGTTTTCTTTTGTCTTGTTACAGGCTCACTTTATTCAAATTTTAAAACATAACCCAACCTAGCTATTGGGGAAAGTGACACAGAGTCCAAATTGTCAGAAATCCTCGAGGGTGGCAAGCTCTTCAGCCAGTGGCAACCAGTCAGTCAGCGGCTGCCGCACCTTATAAATTTCTTTCAGGTAGCGCATGCTTTCAACGGAATTCTTACGCACACCACGCACATTAACATGTGCGTGCCGTACCGTTATGCTACACTGCTACAGACTATAAAGAGCAACGAGCATAAATGTCATAAGTAACTATCCCCACCTTCCACAAACAAGTACCGTATGCCATAAGACGTTAACGAGAGATCATTTTTTTAAAGTTCTTTGGAGGATGCCCCCTCCCCCCTCCCCCCCCAAACAAAAAAAAAAAACCACCGCATTATAGCAATCTAGGAATACATGTTCTATGGTATCGGGTTTTTTACACAGCAAATAGTTTTCAGACCATACTACTGGAATGCCCTTGAACACTATCCAGGCTTTAACGGGAAGTGTTTCACTGTGGAGCTTAAAGAAAAAAAACGTTTTGCACATGCCGGGACTATTGTTTTCCTGGCTCGTTTTAAAACGTCTTGTCTTATGTGCGGCACTGTACAAGGATCGGTACAGAGGAGCGGGAAACATCGCGTCGGTCGGATCTCTCAACAGCCGTCTTCGGGGCACCCCTGATAAATATTCTAGCGAAAACCGCGCTCTTAAAAACCTATATGTGTCAATGACTTCCTTCAAATACCCCCGAATACGGCAGTTGAAGCCACTTGACGACACAATAAACTAGGGCAGCGCGTCACGCAACTTAACTTGAATTGCGGTGCGTAAAAATTGGTCCTTTGGTCTTGAAGGAAAGTAAACCTGTTCACGAGCTGCCTGATGATTAGATGAGAAAGCCCAAGACTCCTCGTTTTGACACGGCGGCAAAGGTTTGTTCGTCTAGTTCGCTCTCAAGCCGAATTCCAAATAAAAACCGCAAATACTCGGTGCATACGTCAAATGCTACTCTGCGAACGATGCAGCACCTGTAGCACGTACAACAACTTCGCCGCAAAAAAAAAAAAAAAGAACATTGCATACTGTGGCCCGAGCAAACATAGACACGCAGTTTCCTCCCCCTTTTGTCGCCTTTGAGCGCCAAGGCTTCTGTTTCCTCTCACCAGTACTCCTGATTGTCTCGGTGGAGCTCCGAAGGTACACCAAGGTAACGCACGGGCGAGGCGGACCAGACAATACTTCCAAACACCATCGGCGCTGAAGGCCAGTTGCCGTACCAAAACTCGGTACACTTGTGCCAGTTCACTGAACTACACGTGTGTTCACAAAACATCCTAGTTAGTTCGATGGCTCTTTTCACACTTTCCTTATCGGTACAAAAATAGTTACATCGCGAATAACGCTTAAACAAAAAGGCTCCAAGATGATACAAAAAAAAAAAATGCAGCGGCGAAAGTGGACAACCGTTGTCGCACTCATGACCAAAGGCGAATCCGTTCGCTAACACGCATGTTGATAACTAAACTTGTGGCGCAGTTGCGGCATGCCATGCGCAGCGCCATCACACAAAACTGGTCCCAAATTAACATGCTTCCAAATAGAAAAATAATACCTTAAAGCACACGATCAAAAGCTGTTTCGAGGACTACCTGTAACATAGCGACCATTCTGTCCATAGCAGCACTGCATTCTAATATGGAAAGCGCAACATGTACGTTCGTGACGATACTTCTCCCCTTGACACCACATGTTTGATGCGGACCGACTATAATATTTATAACTCTCTGCAACCGTTCTGCTAACACTTTCATGAAAAATTTTGGTCAGTGTTATAGGACGAAAGTATCCTATTTGGCGGAGCTTCACGTGATCTTCAGACTTGGGAAATAAATTGTATTGGTACATAGAAAGGACGGAGGCCAAGCTTTAAGACGGTACGCTTCATAGAACACACTAAGCAATAAAGGTGCAATTTGGTCTTTGAAGGTTCTATAAAATTTCGTCCCCAGGACCATCCGGCCCGGACGATTTCTGGGTTTCAAATGGTCTATCGCTTTTTCAACTTCGCAGAACAGTATTTATTGGTTGTTCTAGTTTTTTCCCTAAAGTCGTCGTCTAGCCTCATCATTAATTTTAGGTGAAACCCATCAAGCACAGTCAACTACGGGGTGCGATACCTTTAAAAAAAAAAATAGGCTCTTCATAATATTTTACGAACGCGCGTTTCGTGTTCTTTCCATCACTAGACAGCAGTTCGTAATACAAGATTTCGCTAATTTCATTCCCACGCGCGTACTTCTTTTCAATTCCCAAAGCTCGTTTCTTCGATAACCCGCCAAGCGATAACCGTTTCAAACGCAATCGCACCACTGGCCCCCTTATACCGTTCGGTGTCAAGAGCTTCGCGTTGTTTTTTGAACCTAATTATGTCGTCTGAAAACAAGCCTGGTAAACGACATTTTTGACGCATTAACTCCTGTAGCAGGCAGCTTAGGTCTTTTATCTGTTTCGTTTCCTCGTGTTTTAAAAAACTCGATCTTTCGATCGCACTCATTTTTATCTCTTGTTTAAAACGCTCCCATTTCGCTCCGATACCTCCGTCTGCGCGAGTCAAAGAGCCAAGACTTTCTCGAACTCATCGCGATAAGTGCGAGGGAAACGTAGGGTCTGTCTAAACGCGCGCAACTAGCTCCTTGGAAGTGCGTAAACTGTAGGCACCTTGCGCTTGATGAATAGTGAGCATCGTCCTCCAATTTATACCGCTGCATCATATCACACACGTGTCCAAAACTGGCATCTCTATATCGTGCCTCGTTCGATCTTTACTCTTGTGCACAAACGCAGTTAAAGTCCCGGGACAAAATGACTAATAATAATAATAATAAAAGTTTCATTAGCACAAAATCATTCACACACATTGATTACTGCCTCACGAAAGCACTTGCGTGCTTGTGTGTGAGAACAGGCAGTCTATAAACGAGGTGATCGGTTTAAACATACTTCGTAATACTAGAAAAAAGAAGCCTTTCCTCGACTCGGTTAGGAACATAAATACGCACGACGCGAAAACGGGAACTGAGCACAAAGCAACCTATCCTACCCGACTCACATATAATCACTTGTTCAACCGTTCCAATAGACTTGTTAAGGAACACCAAAAACCTCCGGACATCCCGACAGCGTGATTTACACACACATTCTACTGAGACCAGAAAAGATTGACCATGCTCTCCATCCGGTCTTCGCTTTGAGTCCTGCATCTTCAGCAATGTCGAGGTCTTTATCAGCAAACAAGCGGTTCAGCTGGCATTACCTGGGCCTTGAACATAGGCCCCGCACATTTATAGTGCCCACACGTACGGATCTTTCAAGCATAGGCTTTAGGTGGAAGCAAGGTGGAGGACACAAAACGTACAAAGTCATACAGTGACGTGCCTTGGTACGCCCTTAAAGACGCAGACTGGGTCTTGAAACGTCCTATCTTGCCCCACCATTCGCGTTCAAGCCGCCTCACCCGAGCCTCCCACGCACCCGAAGGTGGGTCCTGCAGCGCCCGTTTCGCGCTTACTGTCTCGACGTTCATGGCGTTGCTGTGGTCGCCGTCCTTATAGGTCACGGTGTCTCCTCGCTGGGTGGGTCCCGCCGAGGCACTTGGAGTCTCCGTGGCTTGATCGGGCACAACGTCTTGGCTCACCTCGGTGGTCGTCTTTCCTATCGGTGCTCCGTGCGAAAGTTCCGGTGCCAACGGTCCAGGTACCGCGTTGGCCTCTGCGTCCTCGTTGCGTGCCTGCAGGGCCTGTGAAGTCGACGGTGCTGCAGCCACCTCAGTCTCGTCCTCGTCCATCACCAGCTTGTATGCTACCGTGTCGGTGTTGCTACCGGTGACACGGGTGTACGTCTTGACGCAGTCGTTATAGCTTCGTGCCCGAAGTCGCGGCACTCCAAGCACCGAGGCGCTCTGCAGTCTCGACGGATATGGACCGTGCGCCGGCAGCGCAGGCATATCGGTGCGCGTCCGGGGACGACGAGACCAGGATCATGCTTCCGCCAATCCGAAGCTGGTGTGGGAGGCTTTCCAGCGGTACACCTCCGTTCAACGTCATCCGCACGACCAGCGTTGTAGACTCGACGTCCACGAAGCCTTCGACCTTCCACGTCTCTCGAGTGATATCCTTGACAGACCCGTACGTCTCGAAGGCACGCCGCACCGAGTCCACCAGGACGTCAAAGGTCACCCAGTGGAAGTTTATGCGCAGCTCCCTCTGGCTGGGGTCGACGACGTGGCACAGCTTGCCCTTTACCTGCAGACTTCCGTCGTCCAGCAGTTTGGCCTTCGCCTCCTGCGTGCTCAGCTTCAGCAGTTAGATGTGGCTGATGTGGTAGGCACCCAGACCCGCCTCATCCGACAGAACGCCCACCTGGTGCAACGGCTGCCTAAAATCCTCAATCCGTTAGGGGCGTCCTTCAAGATCAGCGTGAAGCAGACATGGCAGTAATAACATTACTGTAATGGAATTACAGTAATTAAATTACTTTTTGGAGTAATGAGTAATGTAATGAATTACTTTCTGGCAGTAATTTCGATAAAATTACTCATTACTTTTGAAATTAATTTTTGTCCTAAATTAGGAAATTCGTTTGCAAGCTTTAAGAAATAAAAGAAAAATTATTTTGCATGGTGAATTGTTGTGAAAGATCATCAAAGGAAATAATCGACGGCCACCTGAGCGCCAACCCGTGTACGAAGAGCTGGACAGACGCACAAAGGAGGGCTGGAAAGGCGAAGGAGAAACGCTTGCGTGTATACATCGCTGGAAGGCAACGGATAACGAACTCCAGGCGCGACAGATTCACGGCGTCGCGTCGTCACGACGATACTATACTTCGTTCATCCCTAAGTTGACAGTGCTGTGGGAACTGCACGATAACCAGAACCAATCAAACACCATCTTTTAATCACGTGTCCCTTCCCTTTTTCTGCGCGTGGGTATGAACGAGAGCGTGGTTACGTGGCGAACGATAGACGTGTGACTGTTCCAACAAAGACGTAGATTCCACAGTTCATCCCTAAGCTGACAGTGTGTCAGGCTCAGCTTAGGGATAAACGGCTCATTGGCTACAAGGCGACGGGCATATAACCAGTGAGTTAAACATAATTTAAAACCTGAGAGGACAGGACAAAGAGATTCCCAGCCCTGTACTTTCGTCAAGCAAGTTCAAACCGTCACCTTCGACCGTTGTGAACAACAAACGTCCGGAATAAATAGTTAATTCCAAATGCCTTGTCAAAGCCCCAGAACATTTCGTACGTTCTCGAGCAAAGAAGGTGCCTCTCGCGGTATTCCTTACTGCCTTTCCTTGGGAAGTTTCTTCGGGAATAAGCCAAGCAGATATCGCCTCCCGTTTGTTGGCAAAGTACACAATTTAGGAAGCTCGCGCCATTCCCCAACTGGCGACGCTTCTGCTTAGCAATTATCCGGGCCCTTTGTGTGACAATGCGCAAAAACTTGGCCTTTTCGGGTGTTTCGGAAAAATGCTCCCTGAAAGGAATGACCTAGAATAGGTAAACTCTACTCGGCGACAACTTTTCTTGGCGATGCAGTGGAGGGTACAGGCACGCGTTCCCTCACCCATTTTGAGCGCTGAATAAATCTTTGCGCGGACTCTCCTCCTTTCCACTGCATTGCCAAGAAAGGTTGTCGCCGATTATAGTGCTCTGGGGAGAGTAGAATTAGATTGCGTCCGAGGCGGGAGGGAAACGTTTCACGTGACGACTCCTTGTAAGAACGAGCTGCCATTGCCCGACTTAACAAACTGACACAGACTACAACCTCTAAATCAGGAAGACGGAAACATATCACCCTTTTAGTAAGAACCTTCACCGTTGAATGAACAGCGAAACCGGTGAGTCGACTGTCTTCCTGAGTCACGTCTAAAGAAGCTATTCATCATGCTTAACACTTATGTTGTGTGCGCCTGCAAAAGCACTGTTCAGTATGCTCCACTTGAGGCACATAAGGCTGTTGCAGTGTAAACAGGAAGATCTGAGTTTTGGTACATATAGACCAACTCAGCTCTTTGACGTGGCATCACTGCGGGGCGCTGTTGTCGGCACTGTGCATGCGCAGCGCCTAGCTTCTCCCGGATCTGGTTCCTGCACACGCGCTGTGTGGGCAAGCGAGGGCTTGTTTTGTAAACACTGCGTTGGTGTATACGGTAAATAAAATGAGCACAAATTACTGCTTCCAGGTATTCAAAACTAAGGACAAAGTAATTTCAAAGTAATTGTAATGTAATGTCATTACCTTTAGTCTGCGGTAATTTGTAATGCAATTTAATTACATTTTGCAGTTTTCATAAAATTAATTAGTAATGTAATTTAATTACTTTTTGAAAGTAATTTTGCCATCTCTGGCGTGAAGTACCACGCTGAGCTCCGCCGTTTTCCCGGTCGGCAGGGGAGGCAGTTGAAGCCGATAGTCCTTTGGCATAAAGGAAGCGCCGTATTCACCGCGGCCGTGCACGGCCGCTCCAGCTGACTGGGAGTGATTCTTGTAATGTCGGCTCGCTATCGCGTCCTCAAGTAGAAATTAGAGTTACCTAGGCGGCTGTCCGAGCGGGTCGATAAGCTATTTTCAACACAAACAAAAACGCACAGACTATAAAAAAACCTCTGTGGCACGAGACATTTTTGTTGCGCTTAATTGGGTCTGTTTGCGGTAAAACACGGATATGCACAAAAGAAATACCGTGATCTAGCACTTTCCGAGAAGCTTGGTTGGCCCCATTAGCTCGTAGCGTTGGTAGCCGCATATTTGAGATGAAACGAAGCATAGCTTCCACTGCTGGTCATGGAGAGAAACGAGTACTTGCGACATCTGCATTAGCTTCGATAAGATTGAAATTCCCAATACAATTGGCTTAAATACTAACCTCTTGATTTTGCCATATAAAAGCTAGGGTGATCCACCATCTGGTTCATAGGTTCACACGAGATGAGGTCTTTTTTTTAGAGCCGAGCTGTTAAGGGCTAGGTTCCCCAGGATCGTGTCCGTGTATGTCGACACAAACCTACCTGGAAAGCTACCGCCATCTATAAGCGACGGCGGCAAGCACACAACCAGTACGGTTTCCGCCGTCGCTCGTAGAGGGCGCCAACCTTTCCAGCTATCATAGAAGAATGGATAGTTGGTCGCGTTGGTGGGAATTCATCGTAGGAAACAGTGCGAAAAACAGACGACGACGAAGAAGAAGCACACAGTGTATCGAGTACACCTCCGCTGGTCTTTCTTCACGAGAGTGGAAAGGCTGAACGATTTTTTTTCTTTGTTAAACAGGTATGCCTTTTTTTACTCAATTGAACATATTGTATAGTTGGTCTCCTTTAAAAACTAGCATTTAATGACACACCGTGCTAAACTACAACGAAATGTATTAATAAAACGATTTATGCAGTTTCTTAGGACAAACGCGTGGGTCCACGTGGTACATTCGGCTTCTGCAGCTTGGTTACCTTAACCACGGTCGGACTGAAAGCGCGCGCTCTCTTTCTCTTCTTACGGCCTTTGCAATTGGGGCAATCGCCACCTCCCGCCGCAATTCGCGGGGGGCGCTGTCACCTCACCCCTGGTAACCCCTGGGCTACCCTTTGCCGTTTGCACAGAGCGCGTCTGACAGTGTATCTCAGCGCTGTCGCAACTTGCGGCCCAGATTTTTATAGCCTTCGACACCTGATCCTTACGTTTAGACCCTCAGCCACTATCTAATGCGCTTCTGATGAACCCAAAACGGTGAATATTTGACGCACATCTCCGAGAGATTCGGGAGTAAAAAGTAGTAAGTAGAGACAGCGAATGCAATTGCGGAAAAACTATACTCGTCTTTACCTCCAGGACTTCTGTTGCAACTCAAGAACAGGAGGAGACGGACCCCTTCTACGTGAAGGAACTTTAAATGATAAATAATTCGTACACCCTCGTGAAATGTAAGCAGCCCAATCTATCTAATGCCGTGGTCTGCATCATTTCATAGGCCGCACATGAAGTCGTTCAGCTGCCCTAGACAAAAATGTAGTAGTCTGTACAATTTTCGCAAAGTGCATATTACACCCTAAAGTGCTTCCTCGAGGGCTTGTCCACATATAAAGTTGATTTTTTGTTTCTGTCCGTGACCGTCTTTGCATGGTTAATCAGAAGTATTCTGAGGAACTTGTTGCAAATTAAACCAGCCAAGCGCTTTGAGTGTCTGTTGTTAATGCCCTCTGGTCATTGACAACGGCGTGCAAGGGGTCAGACAAGTACAGAGGTCCCGTCCATGTCACAGGGGAACGCAGTTTGCTGACGACACTGCCTGTCGGTAGGGTGACTTAAATCGGAGCGAAGTTCAATAAACGGTTGCCAAAAATACAACGTATACGAAGCTCGAACACCAGCGCAAAGCAGCTCGAAGGGACTCTCCGAGTGGGGTGAAGTGGGGTGACGTGGTTGCGCCCCTGGCGGCAAGCAAGTGAACTACATACGGAGAAAAAATGCCATTGACTCCCGGGCAATTGCAAAGGCCGTAAGAAGAGAAAGAGAGCGCGCGCTTCCAGTCCGGCCGTGCCTTAACAAACGTCCAATTTATGGAAAAAGCTTCGCCTTTAAGAGGGAAATGCGATAGCTAAATATATAAACTCCCACTCGTTACACACAGTTCCCAAGCCGTGCAGGCGTTTGTCCCTGGCCTAGTCAGTGGCATATCTGGCCCGCAACCGAAGTGTCGTGGGTTCGAATCCCGCCTAAAAGTATTCAATTTTTTTGTTGTTTTAAGGCAAATGAATTATTTTAGAAAGTGAAGTCATTTAAGATATGCGGCGGCCTTTAATTCGCATTACATGTTATGTTTTCATCACTTTCGTTCCACGCGTGAGGTCAGGTTTCACGTGAGCGCTGTGGGTTGTTTGATATTCTCGCGTGAGGTGATGTGGCTGTAACGTCATGAAGCTATCGACCAATCAGGATTTTCCCGTCACAACCTCCAATGACGCCGGTTTTTCTGCGACACGAGCTCCTTAGAGCTATCGCGTTAAAACATGAGCGTATTATTTGACCGATCTGACCAGCCAGTTTCGTTACTTTAGTTTTTGTGCATGTGGGGAAACCTCTGTGGTACTCTGCTCGCGCAGAGCACTAGACGGCACGAAACGTTTTGTGTACTGCCACCAGCCTCCTCTGAACTCAAGTTATGGCGGCGTAACGCATGAGTGGAACGCTTAGGGAAAACCTTTTCCACAAGGACGCAGCCATCTTGACTGTCGTCACTTCCGCTATGCAGTAAAACATTGTTTTGGTCTCTCCACGCCGCTGGAAGGTGTTTACGGAAAATGCGTGATTGTCCCACATTCTTGTTTTGCCTCACCCATATTTTCTGGCGTATTTCAGGTTGAAATGGTTTATCAATTTTTCGTCACGCATACCAGATTCGGAACCCACGTGACTGAGAACGACAGCAAACAGACAACGTTTATACACCATTCTAATGTTTACAAGTCCTCAGCCCAGGGTGCGATCTCCTTAGCACAGCACACGCATGTTTGTCGCTTCGGAACGCGAGCAAGTCACGAGCACGAACACTGAAAATGGAACAGCCAGCATTTGCGGCTCTACCGGTATTACAAATGCGACGGGTGTTTGGGTCATCATTTCACACCACAGCAGTCGCTGTGGTGTGAACGCTACATTGCGGCGTTTGATATTTTGCAGTACCATTTAAAGTGAAGAATAAATATCTTAAGCTTGGAATAAAGGCGAGCTTTAAATACGTGGTACGCTTCGCCTTTCCCGTCATACGGCCTTGTCATATTCAGAAACATTTCCCTCGGGACTATAAAAGCTAATTAAGATATAATTATATCCCACTTTTTTTTTTAACAAGCTAGTGTGTATATACACCTACTACTTTCTTGTGACAACTAACTTGTAAGATATCTCGACTTTTCAAATATACAAAGCAGAAGACCGATTTAGCAAAGTACTAGGCGACTGACTTAGCCTCTGATGATGGGATTTGCATGCCGCAGCCTCGGCAAGACTCTTGTGCTATTATCCTATCACGCACATGAACATTGAACCTATATACGCTTCAAAAAATCTGGAGCTCTTAAAACGTGAAAATAGCTACAATATATGAAGGGAGCTAGGCCTAAAAAAGTAGTCTGCGCTATGACACAGAGCAAGACGTTAGCACGTCTTACGTCATGCTCCCTGTCAATGCACCGACTGTGTCTTAGGTCGGAAAATGTTTGACCCATGTCACTCGTCGATCTTTTCTTGGAGAGTAGTGCGATGATCTCTCTTCCAAGTGTTTATTTTTTTTTTTAAGTCGACGTATTAGCTTTTTTTTTCTGTATATTGCCTTGCCGGATGTTATGGTAGCTATCTCACCCTGCCTGCACTAAATTAACGAGCCGTCGTTTTTAACTTAACGGATCAAGCTTCGTAAACGCTGGCACATAAAAGAAGGTTAGAGTAATGGTGGTGGTGGTGTATTTCCGGGCCCTACGAATGACATAATGAAAATAAACGACCTGCGCGGTTTTGTGCGACGCTGCAGTGTTGGTAAGCGTCCCAAACAGACCGTGCAGTCTAAATATCTCGAAGTGCGAGCGTTATCTTCCTCTTCTTCTTCTAATGGGCTAGCAAAAGTGGTGTTGGCGGTCTGGAAGATTTATTTGCGTCTATGGAGCAAAAAAAAAAAGTTATCACCGCAGCGACAACCACCCTTCAGAAGTAAGATGAGATTGCCAAGAAAAAAGAGTTTTGGGATTTTTCATTTTTAGTTTATCTTTCTGCTCAAGTTCCAGGGTTAGTTTAGACTGTGTTAGAGCTCCCTTATATCTTGGCCTCCTATTCATTTTGTTGTTATATTGGTTTGCAAAAATTGATTCCTGTGGTGAGTTTACCGTGGTCAACCCCACGCGTTGATTCATTCGGTTTGTGTGGTGTGTGTATGTGCGTGAGTAATGTGCAACTCCACTTGACATTTTGTTTAGTTGAGGTTTAAAAATTGAAAGCATAGATTTTCTCTTGTTTGGTAAGGCTATTTCTGTACAAGACTGGGATCTGTTCGATGGCTGCTTTATGTCAAGACTTTCACCCGAAACGTGATATCTTGAAATCTCTTTAGCATTCCCACGCAGTTGCGGTGTCCACTTTCTGATGTTAAAAAGCTGTGACCTTACCAGCAGTCGAACAGATGTTTTACAGCTGTTTCTTCTTTTCCTTTTTTTTCTTCACTTGTTGTCAGGATAAGGCATTTCTAAGTATCACTAGTAAAAGAAAAACGCATAAAAGTGGCTGCCCACAAAATATTTCTCAGTCGCTAAACCTATCAGGCACTATTAGACATTATTACAGGAAGCGAATAGCAAGAAATAAAATAGTTATAACGTTTCAATTAAAATAGCTGGTTTAAATTAAATGTTCGGCTCACTTATTGTCTCATTTATATGTATTTGATAAAAATGTATATGCTAAGAAAATAAATTGTTCTAACGCCAAAGTAAAGTAGAACAACATTTAGGCACCCTTACATTTTTTGTTTGTCTTGAGCGGCTGATGTCCCAAAAAGTAGAATAGCCAGTTGGAAATAAAAGCACAATTTAAAATAAAGCTCAAATCGTTAAAAGAAGAGTTAATGCTTCTTTTCGGCGTAGTGTCCTCAAAACGACACTTTTTGGCGTAATGTCCTCAAAATGACACTAAACGTTAAAAATAAAAAAAAATTGAAAAACATGCAGTCGCTCGCCGCCGCCGAACAGTTCTTGGTTGAGCCGTGACGTCATAAAATGGCCAGGCGCGATTCTAATTGCCTCTTTCGCTTAATGATCAACTAGCAATAGTTGCCTCGTTTTGTCTCCGCTTCGCGTAAGCTCGTCGGATTCGCTGAGATGTCTGCCTCCCCTGTAGAGAGATGCTCGCAACTGCAGGACTAGCAACCATTTACTGAAAAAACACTCTACTTCTTGCACACCCATTCGTTCCGAGGTATGAACCTCACGGGTGGGGAAGAATATCTTTAGTAAATGGTTGCTAGTCCAGCAATGTGATTGTCCCCTTTCTTTCTGTCTCTCTCTCTCTCTCTTTGTGTATCTTCCTACTTTCAGCTGGCCTCTTTCAGAAACATGAATCACCAACTAGATCAGTATCGACGACGCACGACGCTGGCTCTCCGAGCCGAGGAGCATGCGCGAGGAACATTTTGAGACGTCATGCTTTCCCTTCTTCTTTCACTCCACTTTCCCGCTGTTGCGGAGGGGAGTGGTTTCAACACAACATCAACGGCGTCTTTTAAGGTAATACGGGCATGAAATAGCCTACTTTAGTTCATATTAGCGTACACCATGCTATTCCACGATGTAACTTAACGTTTAAGTCGTCACAACAGTCGAGAATTTTTTACGCCGCCCTCGCGGCTACAGTTACTATGCTACCATACTACCGAGACGGGATAAACAGACTGCGGAAATGGTCACTAATGAGTTGCACACTTGGTCCAAGGCCAAAAGTCACACCAACGAGTTAGGCTCGGCAACAACGAGCATTATACGACTAACTTTTGGTATGTTTTTGTTCGGGACGACTTCTCCTCATAAAACAAAAACAGCAACGAGGGAACGTGTCTCGAGACGCAGAGTCCTTTGTTTCTGGTCCCGCTCGCGCGAACCTTTGGCTGCCTTACGTTGCGAGCGTGCCGTTGCGTCGATTCCCTGCTTTCGTCGTCTCTTTGTGTTCGCGCTTCGTCGAACACCACAAGCATTCCTTTCCTCTGTCCTCTTCTGACTCACAGAAAATGTAATTGTCCCTTGGACTGCTGTAACGTTTTGTTTTTCTCTGTAGAAATGTTTCTCTGCTCCTCCCGCATTCTTCGGGAGTCCCGGTTCGCTGCCCTTTATTGTTTCATGCCGCTTCGTTTCCATCGGATGTACCGAAATCATCCTTTGATGTCATCTCGGTCGTTCATGCGCAGCAACCTGGGTGTGTGGAAGGAGGCGGACTTTGGATTGCTCGCGAGAACGGAAACTGAACACGTCTTCTTCTTTCGGACTGCTATCCCCACATCAAACAGGATTTTATGGGCCGGTCTTCGCGCCACTGCAGAGAAACTTCGGGTGCTTCTGGAAAGAACACTTCACTCGGAGATTTATTCATTTTCCATGCCCTGTGCGGTCATTCCAGAAAGGAACGCTGATACGGCAATAGATATTCGATTGCAGATTTATCAGGCTGGTCCGAGGGTTTTCTACTGCAAACAATTGCTACCAGAAAAGGCCATCCAGGTACTATGTAGGTCTCTTTTTTCTTTTTCTCGTTTTCTAGCATTTGCTTTTTTTTTGTATATCCATTTTCTTCGCTGTAATTTGTCTCTGTGAGGTTCATCTTTGTGGATGTTCTTCCAGTTTATTTTTTGGCTTTGCTCTCTAGTTTCAGCTAGCTGCCCAGATGAAGACCAGTGTTTACGCTAACGCATTGCAAGTAACGGCGTTACCGGTATCGCGCAACTCTTTTTTCGTTAACGCGCAACGTACTCTTTACTTTATCAAAACAGTAATGGGTAACGTACTTACGATACTTATTTCGAGTAACGGCTAACGGAGTTCCGTTATTCCTTACATATTCTTCCCAAGACTGAAACAAATTACATTTAAAATTTATTCGTGTTTCTAGGAATCATGCCATGTGAATTTTTTTAGTATTTTTGCGTTTTTCTTTTTACTATTTCTTGTGCGCATTTTGGGGAAACCGTAAGCAGGATAATGCAATTATGTTCAGTTTATGCAAGGACATAATAGAAAAAATCGTAAGGGTGCAGGCGAGCTGGTGAATATTAACCATATTAATGAATATTAATCTTGAAACGTCGTCCCGTCTATTTTCTGTCCCTTCTACGTTTTGATGTTTCTTCTCTACCCCAGTCTCAGGTTAATTCAACATGGTTAATGGACGTAATGTTTCTTGAAATACGGCGCTTATGCATACCTGTAACGTCAAAGCAGCAAAACGGGTTAATTCATAATTAGAAAGTAACGCAAACGCTGCGTTAATTTTTATCGGTAACGGTAACGTTAACGCGTTTATTTTATTTGCAATTGACGATTAACGTATTTCGTTACTTTTTTTTGGTAACGCCTACAACATCACTGAGGACTGACGTCCTGCTCATAATGCTTGATCTGATTGTGTTTTTTTTTTTTTTTAATTTCTTCAAAGCAGGCAGGACTGACCTAACCACGCTCCTTGTTTTTTTTTTGTTTTTTTTGTAAAACAAATTTTTGGTGCATATTTCACTTTGGAAGCAATAATTAAATATGAGGTGATTCAAGTTGTTGTCATATGGTTCCCTCAACATCATCCTAAATTGGGCTCTGGTGACAATTATCTGTAAAAATAAAAGTCGGCTTTGCCTAAATACTAAATACAATTTTTTTTTTTGTAATTATATAATTTTGTTGTGTCTCATAATGTTGGAATTTTTGTTATTGTTCTTGCTCTTTTGCAAACCAATATAACATTGTATCCCGGGGAAAAGGAACAAATTAGCAGTGAGTTGTTTATACAGCAGAAGCCTAGTCTGCCAGAACATGGCGAGATTGTTGCTGCGAGTGTAGATGAGCAATTTAGCCAGTGCAGCGGGACTGCTAGCCTTGGGTCTTTAACGCGTACGACGCATTAGTGATACACGACCGCACGCCGGTACGATGTTTAACCAGATCTAAACCGGCAGGGATGGGATTAAACCCAGGATCCCTGGCATCTGCAGCGCGAACTTCCTTTAGCATGGACTATTGTTAGCCGCCCATGCTAAAAGCGCGAGCTAGTTGCTTTGGATGATGCCTCAGCGTCTGCACGCGCGCTCGTGTAGCAAGTGCTCCAATCAAGGCAGTCAAAGCTAGCTGCTCGCGCTTGCATATTAGCGGCCAGATTCTTTGGTGACGCCCTCCTATGGTTCCCTCTCCTGACGTCATTACCTTACGAACAACAAGTTTGACGGTGCTTGTAATGAGTTTGGTGGAAGATTGAAATCATTGTGCTTTGAAACTAACACTGCCAAAACCGTTAAAAATGAATCTCTTACATTACTCTTATTTATGCCAATGAGAGAAACTTTGCTGACGTTCTAGTCAGCATTCGACCAATCGTCGAAGGCCGCCGACAGCGACGCTTTCGATCGCTCACGTCGCCAATAGCTCTGTGCGCGGCTGCTGTGCGCGTGCTGATGACGAACTTCTACAGTTATTTTGCAATGTGCACTCTGCACCATCAAAATTGGCTATCTCAGCGGGCTATTAATATGAGCTCGTTCTGAGCAAGGGGCAACTCGCTGTTAAATTCTGACATGGAGGCGAGCAGGTGGCGTATTGTCTCAACTACAGGATGGCCAAGAACGAGTAATTGACAACTATTAGCGGCGCAATGTTTTTGTGGCGCCCACCTATGGTTCCCTCTCGTGACGTCATTACCTTGCGAGCAACAAGTTCGACGGTGTTTGTAATGAACATGGTGGAAGCTTGAAATCATTGCGCTCTGAAACCAACGCGGCCAACACCGTCAAAATTAAAGTTCTTACATTACTCTTATTTCCGTCGAAAAGAAATCCTTTGCTGACGTAATAGTCAGCATTTGGCCAATCGTGGAAGGCCGACCACAGGGACCCTTTTGATCTCACAAAGCCAGAAAAAAACTACTGCACAACAAGGCGTGAATGTCTGACTATAGCCAAGGTTCTTTCCCATTTCAACCACTATTTATACGGCAGGACGTTTATCATTCGTACAGACCACGCAGCGCTGACATGGCTCCTTGGGTTTAAAGAACCAGAAGGTCAAGTAGCCCGCTGGCTGGAACATATCCAGCAGTACCACTTGCATATCATGCACCCTGCGGGAACCCACCGCAGTAACGCTGAGTTCCTCTCTAGGCGTCCATGCAGTGAGGGCTCCAGTCGACACTGTATGAGCACGATTCGCCGCAATTTGACCCCGATTCGCACCCTCCGCCCGGTCACCAACTCGAACAGCATGCGATCACTGCAAGAGATTCTAGAATCCCAGTCACGCGATCCTGCTGTCAGCTTGTGCGTTTAGTGTAAACTAAACGACCGTCGACCACTACGTGCCGAGATTTCGCATCTGTCAACAGCAGGTTTTAGCTATTGGGCTCAATTGGACACTGGAGTTAAGTGACAGGATTTTTTATCGACGCTGGGAATTACCAACCGGTCACCGAATCATGTGGCAACCAGTGGCCTCGCCTGAATTTCGCGCCCAGATATTCAAACAGCTTCATAGCAGCCCCGAAGGAGGCTGTTTTGGCGCAACTCGTACCCTTCAGAAGATAGGTGAGTGGTTCTACTGGTTAAAGTGCCACAGCAATGTCAAGTTGTGCGTCCGTCAATGCGACCTGTGCGCTTCGCGTAAGGGCCCCCACAAAAAAGCACACAAGCCATTGCAAGAATGCGTCAGTGGAGCGCCATTTGAACGCATCGCGATAGGCGTTCCAAGTTCTCTACCACGAACACAAACTGGCAACAGGTTTCTGCTTGTCATAGTAGACTATTTTTTTTTCAAAATGGCTAGCAGCCATCCCCATTCCTGACCAGGCTGCCCCTGTTGTGACAGACGCTCTTGTGACCGACTGGATAACAGGTTACGGGGCAACTTCGTGGCTGCACTCAAACCAGGAACGCAACTTTGAGTCACAGATCTTTCAACACGTCTGTAGACAATTCAACATCACAAAAGCATGAACATCACTGCCTCCACAGTCCAATTGTCTCATGGAGCGGTTTAATCGAACGATTCCACAACATTTGGCGATGTTTATCAACAACCATCGAGACGACTGGGACAACTGCGTTCCTTTGTTCCTCTACTCTTATCGAACGAAGTCACCGGGTACACACTCGCCATGATTCTTTTTGGACGGGAAATTTCCATGACATACGACCTCGCCTTCTCAGGATCCACAGATAGTACCGCTGTCCCTGCGTCTTACGTTGGTAGTTTAATGACGCGTTTTGAAGAAACGTATACCTGCATTCAAAAGCGCCTGTTCATCGCTACCCAGCGAATGAAAGCGCGGTACGACGTGCATGCCACAGAAGAACTGTTTGACGCGAAAGACAAAGTTTGGCTTTACAACCCACTGCGAAAATGAAGACTTTCGCCTAAACTACACCGTAACTAGCGAAGGTCTTTCATCATCGTCGCGCGCCTGAAAGATGTGGTATACCGTGTGCGAAGCAATATCTGTTCGCGCATGCTTGTGGTTCATAGGAACCGCCTTGCTTTGTACAATGACTGCTTGACTTGAACTGAACTTATTGTCCTTTTTTCGAGAGGGGATAATGTGACAGGGGTAGAAGAAGAACAGGTGGTCTGAAGGACTAGAGAACACCAGTGGCAGAGAACGATTTAAAGTTCAAGCGTACCAATATTTTAATAAAACGAATAATGAAGACTGTTTTGACTGAATATCGTTATGGTAAACTACAACTTAGTCTTGATTTATCGTCTTCTTGATCAATTGTATATGGTTTGTGGTAGCCCACGCTGAAGTGGTAGACATCCACACCACAAGAAAGCCAGAAAGGTCCACTTGTTCTCCGCATCCCGTCCCACCACTTAGGTAAAGAGGGGTCCTTTCGAAGAAATGATTTGACTATAAGAAGTCTGCTTACAGTCAAATTCTGAGAGCCCCAAAATGTAGTATTCACAGCGCCAGAAACACCACAGGGTGCTTATAGTATAAACACGTTGCAATAAGGACGAGGAACGTTCGCCCCTAACACTGACTCTCGTTGTCGAAAAGCACTCCCCGGCATTCAAAAGGTTCACACCTTAAAGGGACCATGAAATGACCTTTTTTACTTTTGCCAGGTAACTTTTACATTAAACCTTCAACGTTCACTGAATGCCGAACAGGCACCCGTTTTCGTCTCAGTTTATTAACTTCTACACAAAAAATTAATGAAATATCGACTTTTTCTTTCTCTCCAACTGACCGCAAAACAAGCTGCGGCGTAATTTTGACGGTCGTGACGTACCCTGTTTCCGGAACCGGAAGTTCTCTCGGCTGTAGAATGGGAGCGTCAACGGCGGCAAGTTGGGGGTGCGCCGGTAGGTTTTACTGCGCTGATGGCGCTGATGTCACCGACGTATTTTCTGAATCGGCGCCCCTCATCGCCGCGATCACAAGAGTTGGTCGTGGCCGCGATAGCCAAGGACACATCGCAGCTGAGCGAAATTCAATGAGATATGTTGCGCTACAGCGACAGCATGGGACTAGTCCCGTACGCCGGTATGCCTGCGGGGAAGTGCGGCGAGTCTTCCGGTGAAGACTCCAGAAGTCAACCCAACTGTCATTGTTGGTAAAAGGCGGCCCGTGTCAGTCGTTTGCAAAGCGACGTAGATAGAGACAAATGTCCGCGGCGTTTTTCGCAGCCTAGGAGATGCAGGAGCAAGCCGACGTTAAAAAAAGATAGTTTGAACTACGACAGTATCAGCAAGAGCCACGTAAATACCTGTTCACACTCGGAGCGGACGCGCGCGTTTGATGGAAGTGCTGTATTCGCGCTGTTGGTAAGCGCTTCGGGTCCGATCTTTTACGATTGCAACTCGATACTGACGTGACACTCGGCAAAGGAAGGTTGGACCGGCATTGCACGTAGCTCCCACGAACTGTTATAGCTCGACAGTGACGTGCAGTCATGTCAGAATAAAAATGGCATACTAATAACAAAGTGTACATACCGTGTTACGAAGGATCCATACGGCGTTTATTTGAGCTCTATATCACACAAAACAAGAAGATAGAATCGACGCGAGTCCCTTTTCGATGACAGTGTTCGTCAACACTGCCTCGGAAAACAAGGGGAAGAGATTGACCTCACCTCTTAATCTAAAATTGAGGTCAGCGATCAAACTATAATACGGGAAGGGTCCACAAGGGTCGCGCGGGCATATTCCATTCAGCACGCCAACCGGTCGTGGGCAGACGGTCTTGGCCAAGGACCGTTGAAGCAACGCAGCACAGAGTCGGGAGTGGAGTGCCTGCTAGGCCTACCTGCCGAGCTCGGTGGATTCGTAGCCGTTGTAGATTCTCTCGGGTATTTCTGGATCCAGCGTTCTTGTTCGTCGTGGTCTGTTTCAAATCCTTTTTTCTTCCTCCTTGAAGTCGGGACGCGCGAGAAGAACACGTAGAAAAATAAACGTTCGTTCGTCGTCGCGACTACACCGTGGTCTCGGCCAACGTCTCGGCCAACGACGCGTCGGCCCTTTTGCGCAGGCGCAGTAGGGTCTTTTTCTTGCTTTGTTTACCACACGATAGATGGCGCTTGGCTCTCATCATTATCAAATTTGGCAATTTTCGTCACATCTCTAATTATGCTACAAAATGTGGATCTGAATATTATTTAACAAAACTTTTAGGAAACATTCACCGGCTATTTATTGTTTACGATCGCGGTGCTGGTGAGGTAGGCTCTTACCCAATAGGCGACGTGGATTCGGCTGACGCGCTCCGTTTCCGCGGATGCATCGTAGTGAAAAGGCAGAGAGCTTTCGAAGGAAAGAAGGTGCAAAAGAGACCAGTTTTCTTTTAAAAGTTCTATAGCGAAGAATTTTTTTTTGGCTCCCTATTTTTGTGTTTTTATGTTGCTTTTCACACCTCTTACCACGATCGGTGGATGAAATTCGATTTCAGAATCGTTTCATGGTCCCTTTAATGTGCCCCTCGTCTTCTTTTATATTTAACCTCTTACCCACAAACGCCTCGTATCTTCACTTTCTATCTTACTGAAATTCGTGCTTTCATACAACCTCTCGTATAACCTTTGTGACCCCTTCAACACAGAGTATATCTTAGTAAAACGACGGGTCCCGGCAGTAGGCTATTCGGAAACTTTAATTTCAAGTTCTTGCTAGAGTAGAGTCGCTGACCACTTGAGAGATACACAGAGTGTGGACAGTCCCGATGGCGCCATTGTCGCTACGCAGTAGGCTGCGGCACTTACTACTAAGAACGCCCAAAAGAGAATCACGAAGCAAGGAACGTGGACATATTAAGTCCCGCCCCGCGTGTCTTAAGTTGAGCTAGTCAGTGACGTCTTTATGTATTACAATTGTGACCTTGTGTGGATTTTAATTTCTACTTTTTTAAAGTTTTTTTTTTTTTCAGTCGGTGATTGCTGTTTCGTTGGCTTCTTTGTGACCACGGTGGAAGAAGCATTTAGGTGATGATTCTCTGTCCGACGCAGCGGCCGCATTATGTTCGGCGCACCGAGCGCGCTTCACTAGCACGGGGATAGATGGCGCCCAAGTATGGGATCCCTACCAAACCGGCCGCTCTGGTTGTTTGTCCAAGCGGTGGTCCCGCATTCCTTCGCTCACCACTTCTTGTTGTGCCTCACCGCCGCCACGCCGCCACCAAGTCGCCAGAGTCCGTAAATATGCGTTCTCTTCCTTATTTTTCTTCTTCGGGTTAAGGCTCATCTTCGTGCACGATAGTGACACCTGTGATCGACACATCACCAAAGCAGAATACGAGGCCAGCCAGTGACCGCACACCACCACCCCACCACCACACCACCACACCACCACACCGCGAAAAAGGCGCGCACGCAATGCCGCCGACACCGTGGCCGCCGAAGAGGGACCTGATACCTCAGCGCCCTCCATGGCGGCGCGGAACTAACCACTCCTGGTTCGAGGCTAGCTCCAAACACGATCTGGCCGCTCGCCCCCCGCGGGAAAAGCGGCCAGAGGCATCACTTAAATGTGTTTCTTCAACCGTGTTTGTAACCGAGGAAACGCAGGCACAAGCTAGGCTAGATGAGCCAGAGTGCGATCTGCCCATTTTCCTCACGAGGCAGTGCGAGGGGCGTGCGGTGATTGCATTACCTGGCGCAGTGCCTGCCGAAGGGAGTATTCACTGGCGGTCATATCTGTGTGCGCGAATGCTGAGCGCGTGCTGATGGCGAGCTTCCACAGTTCTTTTGCAACGTGCATTCGGCACCATCAAGAGTGCCGGTCTTAGCAGCCTATTGATGTGAGCTCGTTCTGAGCATGCGCTCTAAACAGCACCCACAAATATGGCGTCCAGTGAATACTCCCCTAGTTCACACTAAAGTCACTTTAGTTCATACAGACCCGTTTTCTTACGTTACGTTATGTTACGTTACGTCACCGGGAAATATGTGCTTCGTATGAAGCGTGGTTTATCTCCTTGGGTTGGTAGCCACGCTTAATACGAAGCACAGATTTCCCCAATGCCTTTCCGTAACATAACGTAACGTAAGAAAACGGGTCTGTGTGAACCCTCTCTCTTCCGAAAATGGCGGCCGAAATGTCCTGTATCGAGAGAGAAGCAGAAAACAATAAAAAAACGGTATTTCTGGTGAAAAAGGGGGGAGGGGGGGAGGATGGTAATGGCGTGCGACGTTAAAGTCTTCACATCGCAATTAGGGTGAGGGAGCTATAATGGCTACGTCTAGTTCAGGGCCCCCGAAACGTGGAAACGTAAAAAAAAAAAAGTCTCCAAAAAAGTGTCACCTTTTTTTCCCCTTTTTTTCTTACACTCCACGTTCCTATCGCAGTAAAGTATAACCAAGGCCATATTAAAATTCAAGAATACATCAGATGACACTCCGCTTTGGCTGCTTTCGCAGGCAAAGCGGAGTATCACGAGAGTGTGATATCCTTCCTTCTAAGTATAGGTCGCGCGCGCTGAGTTGGTGGAGCATTATCTTACATTTTACAATATTTTCTCTCTTTCCTTCGCTGCTCTCAAAGGTTGTAAGAAGACACTAGGGTAATTATCTTTCCTGGAGACACCTTGTGTTCAGCTTGCTAGCAAAAATCTAAGAAATACATGCGCGTGTTTACTAGTTCTCAGCTCCAAAAAAACTCAGGTTTTTTGTTTTTTTTTTTCTTTTGCACATGTTGTTTGTAGCGCGAAGTAGCACTTACAGGATATGAATTTAAAAGCAGAAGATTACGCTTTTTGTTCGCATTTCGAACATGTAATTTTTGTAAGCGTAAGAACTAACTGATTTTAGATTTGTATATAGATATACTCATTCACAATGTAAAGGGGCAACTTACTAACACCCCTCGAGGAGCCGAACATTTTCCCCTAATCTTCTTAACTTTAAAACGATCACACTTCTCCGCAGAGTACGGTTAGTCACGGCTAATTACGCAACGCGCTCAGTAAATAGAAAGGAGGAAAGAATGGTTCTACTGGAAAATGGTATCCGCGCAAAAACGTTTTATATTAAAAATGCAGATTAAGTTTGCGATCTAAGCTCTCTTTTGGAAAAGTATGCTGTCATAAAATCCGACTCTCGGTAGTTACCTACGTCTATCTGCCTCGCTACATTTCACGCTGTTCGGCAGCCCTTCAAAGCACTCACGGTATTGCCCATCGTACACATTTCGAGAAAAGAAAACTATTAAGACTCTATAGCAGCCTATGTAATTCACGGAAATCGACTTCCCCTAACGCCTCGTTACCTCGATTTGGCAGGAAGAAAGTACGGTTGTATCTGCTCTCTTGCAGTTTATGGTGGAACATCTTCGCAGAGTTGAATACTACGTTCACCCCAAAAGCTTACAGTGGGGTGGGAGCTACGGCTAGTGGTGTCAGTGCCTGCGCGGGCCCAAAATTTTACGAACGCGCGCATTCTCGCCGGCAGCGCCACCGCGCGCCCCTAGTGGTTTTCATTACAACAGTTTCGTTTGTCTCAAGCGGTCGACTGTTCCTGTCGCTCCCGCGCCTCCGGGTTTTTACCATTGTTTTTTGAACCTTGGCGAGGCCTAAAGCTTAGGCCTAGAGGCGCACAGCACATGTACAGCGCAACGACCTGGCAGGATAAATTAACAACCTCCGTTTCATCTCCTGACCCCGCCCTCTGCGCGTGGGTATGGGCGGAAGCGTGATCACGTAGCGAAAAATAGACGTATGATTGGTCCAACGAGCTCGTAGCTGCCACCGCACTGTTATCTTAGAGTGGAATATATTATAGAAAGGACAACAAGGACGCCTTGCGTGCTTCTTGGTCGTCGTTCCGAGTACTCCATGTTGAGCGAATGACGTTTTAACGAACAACCACGGGGGAGGCATGACGTCAGCCATTTATTAGCTTTACCAAGTCAACCGCCTGTGTCGCTCGCCTCTTTCCCATCTTCCTCGCCAATCTTTCTTTCAAATATGAATCACACGTGACCAATTAATGGTACATGGTTGCGTATACGAACAGAGTGCGACCAGATTCAACCGCGGTTCTGTTCCAAAATCGCAGCAGCTGACTGCGCCTGCAGCCTTTTATTTGGTCGCGTAAGACAATACATTCAAGCAATAATGTTTTTTTTTTCACTCCGTTACCATCGTGCAGGGGGATGCCAGCGTTCTAACAATGGGCGGTACTTCATTCAGCTCGAGAACTGTGTTTTGCATTGATAGAAATTTAAATACGAATTTTTACACCAATATCTTGCGCTCGCATGTGTGAAAGGTTTCGTGGAGCACTCACACAACTCCAACTTAACGTTTGGGATGTTCTTTTTACGTATCGCAACCAATATTGCACCATACAGTTGAGTTTGACTATGGTGTTTTATTAATTTGTATCGTGACCAACGCTTGACCAACTCAGTTTTACTTGGCGGGGGACATATATATCTAGCACGACATTCGAAGTCATCAAATTTGAAGTGAAGGAAACTGCACTCCACTTCGATAAAGTCCAGTCACCGTTGCAAAAAAAAAAAAGGGGGCGAATTCCATCGTCTGCGCAGCTCGGTCATTCTCAGAAATCTAAGACAACCGCTTATATGAGCTAACGTTAGTGCTAAGTTCAGGATGTAATCCAACGGGGGCTTGCAAGTGAACGAAACTCCCCGCGAAAGGTTTCTGCAGCCGTTCACGCTGCAAAGCCCTATCTTGGTATCGGCAACCCCACGTACCTTCGTGTACTCAAACTGCTGAGCGGCTCCGCTCGTCCTCTCGTCGTGGTTCATCGTCGCCGATCAGGACCTCGCACGTCTCGCCGGTCTCGCTTTCACGCCGGACGCAGATGGCGCAGTTCTCCGGCGCGCAAATATGGCACATCGCGCGACCGCGTCCGTTTCTCGAGTTTTGTTTTGGTAAAACTTTCCGGACGTTCGATGGACCGCGACGAACTGATCGCAGTCCGTCGTCTGCTCGGTCTTGCTCCTCCGGGCCTCGCCAGCTCGCCTTCGTTTCGCTCATGTCGGAAGCGAGCGCGTAGGCTACTGCCACATTCAAAACAACTAACCACCCAACTCGAATGTGAGTCTCACGTACAACCCCACGCGGGTGCAAGTACCTTCTAAACCTTTTTTTATGGCTGGGCATCAAAAACGTCGCGCCCTCCACGCCAAAAGTCATGCCCTCCCCGCGCGAACAACGGTCATTTGAGCGAATCGACGTTGCATCGAAACACCGAGGCGCGTGTTAACCCGCTGTCCCGTTCACACCGCTTCGCGACGACAGTCAGCGGCGGCTCAATAATAAAAAAATTGCAGTGGCTTAGCTCGGCTATGCCAGGATATACGTAGCGTGAGCTTAGGTTCAGCTGGTTATTCTTAGCTTTCCTGGTTGTCTAGGATTAGCTTGATTATCATGCTTACTGCTGCTTCAATGACACACACACGGTATACGCATTATGTGACACATGTATATTTATTTATTTTTTGCTCAACTTCTGGTTGCTTCTCTATTGCCACAAAGACGGCTCGGTGGTCAGTGTAGTAACACGCTGCCGTCTCTGTGGCCCCAACGCAGTATTTGGAATTGATTGTCTGTCTCTGATACACAATATCAATCGTGGTTCCCCATTGGGTCGTCTGTACAGTTGGAACACTGACACGTTCGGCCACATCGTTTAGAACCGGTAGACCTGGTGGCATGGGCGGGTAAGATACCCATTGGTGACGCTAAAGAGTTGAATCTTCTGCTTAACGAGAAAGTTCTTGCACGTTGTACAAACCCGCGCCACGGTTTCACCCCACTCAGGCGGCGCCGCTAAACTCAACGTTTCACGCATGGCACTACTTACCGGCGTCAAGTCTTTCATGTGCCACAGTCTTTCACACACGTCGCACACATATCCAAACGGATTGTTTACGAAGTCCGTCTCGAAGGTCCGAGTCGCACTGGCGCTTTCGCTAAGTTTCACCGTATAGTCAGTCAATCGGCGAGCCTTGACGTCATCGACGGCGTCTTGTTGTTGCTGCTGCTGAGATGGTCGGGCACGTCGCTCAGCCTCCTGGCGACGCCGCTTTGCTAGACGTTCCTCCCTTTGCTCCGATGTCTCCGCAGCACGTTTAGCCTTCTTCTGTTCGGTCTTCCTACGCTCAACCGCTAATTGCCGGGCAACTACTTCGGGATCCGAGTTAAGCTTCGCCGCTCTTCTGCGCCGCTGAGGAGCAATTTCGCTCTCCTTCTCCATGGCTATAGGTCCGTTCACGAGACGTGACCACAAAAGAAGCGCTTCCGATAGCGTCTACGAGACGCGATCATTTAAAGGGATACTACAACAAACTTTCGGCGCTCATTTTTTTGGTCTATATGTGTTCAAAGGAGCAGTATCACATCGAACATACCAATATATTGTTGAAAAAGTCTCAAAAAGGAATTTTAGAACGAGTGAAACGATTAGCAAAGAGTACCTGGTGGATGTCGCTAACGCCTCGCTTGTAATGCCCGTCTAGGAACCTTGACAACTAGTGACGGTGAGTGTCTCGCCTCCGGCCACGACGAGAGAAGAGGGGAAGGAGGAACTCCCCTCTTCCCGAGAATGCCTTTTGTGTGTCGCAGAAGTCGCTATTGTCCACCTACAAGATTATAGAAGATTAACCCGTCACTCAAAATTCGTACAAAAGCAGCCGCTTCGGTGGCTGGAACGACTAGGCCATCCTCTCGACGTCAGCCTCGCCGTAGCTTTGCTCGTCCCGAGACGACCTACGTCACGATTGCGTTGGATGTCACGTGGTCTCCGCTGGGCCGTCTCCGAGCGCTTGCCAGAGTGGGCCGTTTATAACGAAAAATACAGCCACCAGGCTCAAAATACAAACGTGCGATTGTCATTTACGGATATTGTGGATGATATTCAACCTATTTTTGAACACGACGGGAATATTTCAAATTTCGTTGAAGTATCCCTTTAATGGTGACGTGAAGCGGCGTCCTAGCGTTTCATCATGTACACTCCACGGGCGTAAACTAGCGTCTGTATAGGGAGTATTCACTGGACGCCATATTTGTGGGTGCTGTTTAGAGCGCATGCTCAGAACGAGCTGACATCAATAGGCTGCTAAGACTGGCACTCTTGATGGTGCGGAATGCACGTTGCAAAAGAACTGTGGAAGCTCGCCAATAGCACGCGCTCAGCATTCGCGCACACAGCTATGGCCGCCAGTGAATAATCCCTAAAAAGCGTCGCTGTGGTCGGCCCACCACAATTGGCCGTATGCTGACTATGACGTCAGCAAAGGATATCTCATCGACAGAAATATGAGGAATGTAAGAACTTCAATTTTGACGGTGTTGGCAGTGTTGCTTTGAGAGCGCTATGATTTCAGGCTTCCATCATGCCCATTACAAGCACCATTGAACTTGTTGTTCACAAGGTAATGACGTCACGAAAGGTAACCGAACGAGGGCGCCACCGAAACTTCTCGCCGCTAATAGTTTCCCTCGGCGTCTGCTCGCGTTTGTCGCGGCTATGACTTCACTCCTCTGGAGCGCGAAGACCGGCGAGGCGCGCGCGATGGCGGCGGAGCCCGCGGCGGCGGCGGAACCGGCGCGCCAGCTGTGCGCCGTGTGATATCATTGCTCCTCGCGCTTGCGCAGACCGGCGAGGCGCGCGCGGTGGCGGCGGAGCCCGCGGCGGAGTCGTCTCCGGCGCGCTAGCTGTGCAACGTGTGACGTAACTACTCCTCGCGCTTGCGCAGCACGGAGCACGGCTCATTATGTGAGCCACGCGAAACTGCTCAACCTCGGCCAGTGTAGCTCACGCTACAAGAAAAGAAAACTGTTAATCCACCCGGCCCACCCGCACACGCCGCTTCGCGGCGGCCGGGTGTTCGCTAGAACATCTTTCGTTGAAACGTCGGCGTTCGCAACAAACCTCGTTCGATCAACCGAGTGCCACCCGTTCCGTTGCGCTTTAAGTCCGCCCGCAGCAGACGTCACAATCCGAGGGAACCAATCAGGCAAGGCCAAAAGTGCAAAGTCACGGCGACCATTGTCTTTGTGCGTTTCTTCCTCACCGGTTGAACCGTGCTGAAACAAGCGCAGGTTGATGGCGGCGAATTCACAGCGCGTCATTGGTTAAGGCGGCGATAGGAAAGGCACAAAGGCGACGAGCGAAATGACGAAGCACTTTTGTCGCTGCCCAATTGGCTCCACCGGATTGTAGCCTCGACTGCGGTTGTCGTACATACAGCGAAGCGGAGTGTAGCGCTGTATCCAAGGCCACTTGATCTGCTCCTGCAGCAGCGCAGAGCCAATCTCTCAGCACCATTGAAACGAGAAGAAAGAACGAGCCTCGGCCTGTCCTCGAGGCGGCAACTTCGCGGGACAATGGTTTCGCTTGGCCGGTCAACATCAAATGCAGTGCGGCTGTCACCAAGAAAAAAAAAAAAAAAAGGAGCGTTATATATGTGTAATTTTTTTCTTCTTTTTTTTTTTTTCTCGAACGCAGTTTGGGTGCATTCCGCGTAGCGACGTTAAGTACAGACCGCATGTGAGCGATTTGGCAAGCGACGAGGCAAGCGACGGCGACCCGCTTCGCTATTGCTCGGTCAGTCGCTTGAAAGCGACCGGAGCAAATGACCAGGGCGATGAGCGACGTTCTCTAGAAATGCGAAAAAAGAAAAAAGAAAACCGAGCGATGCGACGAGCGACAGTGAGAAATCTCCGTAGCTCGTCGCTGACTCTCGTCGCTGTTGCCGTCGCTCGTCTCGTCGCTCGCTAAATCGCTCACATGCGGTTCGGCCTTTATATTCCCCCGTTGTGTTTTCTTGTCTCGGGTCTTATTTTTTTTAAAATTGGGGTCATTACAGCTGGTGGTTCTAATGTGCTTTAAAAATATCTGCATTAAACGTGTCATTAACCATTTTTAGAAAAATACCTTACCTAATCCAAATTTGGAAGAAAAAACTTAAGAAAATATAACTCCTCCTTGCGCCCAGCTTTCTTCCAATTAAGCAAAATAAATAATAGAGAAGTTTGAAGAACGACGAAGGGGTGGGAAGGAGGGAGAGGGGGGGGGGGGGGGAGCTCAACGGGTAACCAGAGGAAAACATTGCTTTCTAAGACGGGATGATCGGAAAAAGACTTTCATTTTGCGGCTAACATTGGATGAGCACGAAGATCGAAAGAGAAAGCGGAACTCCGTTTCTCGTCGAGCTCATATTTCTTTCTCTAGTAAAAATAGTAAAAAAGTGTAAGAAATTGCCTTTTTTTTAGCGCATTTCTATTTAGTATAGTTAGCCCAGGAGAAAAAGTCCAAGCCTCGAAGCACACTCTTAACACTCTTTAAGAAACGAGCGCATTTACTAAAAGAGAAAAAATCCCACCGCTTTCATGAGTCAATAACTCGCTTCGACGTGTGATATCCTCCCTTCTTTCGAGTAATCCAAATTCGTGAAAGCTTCTTTCATCGGCGCGTGAACTGTTCTCCAAAAGCGCGCCTTGAGTAACGCAATTCTCCGCGAGTCTCATACCCACGTCACGTTGCAACTTTGCTCCGTTCGCCACTACCTTTCTTTCGCCAACTCGAGCATTACACCCACAAACTGCGGTAATCGCGCCGAGCTACTTTCCATAACCCGCACCAGTCCCCGTGACCGCGGACAAGGTCAGGCTGGAGCGCAGTAAACCTTCACTTCAATCAAAGAGAGAGCGGCGCAGTCAAGTACGTACGATCGCCGCCGTAAAACGAAACGCACTCACAAAAGCCGTGTTACCCTCAATAAAACAGCTCAAACAGACTCCAAGCGCCTAAAAACAAGTAAGTTTCCTTGCAGGCCTCGAAACGAATTCTGTGGCGCAATCTTCGAACAAAAGTTGCCAGTATAGCGCGCGGACGGAAGCCCCAACTGTGTCCGTCGATTGTCAGCCGAGCGCGAAAAGCCGCTGCAGTGAGCGGCGGAGGCAGCGGATGGCTGAACGGCCTCTATCCTTTGCCCCTCTGCTGCCGTAGGTCCCCGTATCAGCTCCCTTCGGAGCCTGGGCCCATTTGTATGCCGTGCGGTGGACGCGATAGCGCGTTTGGCGGGCACCTAATCGAATCCAGCCACAAACACACAGACAAAGGCAAGCAGCGACCAGAGCGTTTTTTGCCCCCGCGCCTTTCGAGCTACTTGTGTACGCGCTTTGAATGCCGCTCCCGGATTCCGGCTTGCTCGCGTGCTTGTGTTTTTACATGCCCAGACCCTGTCAGGTTCGGAAGGGGTAAACCCTAGAGGCCACCTCTAATTTACTTCCGTGCGTTTGTTTTCTTTGTTCTTTTTTATTTGTGTGTTGTGTTTATGTTGGTTTGGTGTATTAGCTCGCAAAGTCGAACTTGTTTTTCGACATTCGTGGAGTTTGAAAGCGGCGTCCTTTTGAATTTGTGGTGACTTATGACGCGGAAGCATGCATGGGTTTTTGGAGTAAGATCATAACCAGCTATTGCGAAGAGACAGGAACGTGGTTGTGTATGACATTATTAGCTTCGTGGGTTTGATGTTGCCATCTGAAATGCCGTTTTTACCAAGCGTAAGGGGAACATTAATATTTATGGAAAGCAAGTTTTGTAATATGATGAACAGGCCTCGCTTTAGTTGGCGTGTGTGTGTGCATGCGTGTGTGTGCGTGTGCGTGCGTGCGTGCGTTGCGTGCGTGCGTGCGTACGTGCGTGCGTACGTACGCGTGTGTGTGTCTGTGTGTGGGTGTGTTATATTGCAAAAGTATTGAAATCTCTATGATTCACGGCTAAGTAGGTATTTTTCAGGCTACTAATATAGCTACTAGATAACAGAAAGAATAAAACACCACAAAGAATGTACTCGTGTGTGTTTCGTCCTTTGTGTGTTTTACTATTTCTGTTATCTAGTATGCTTTACCAACCCGCTCGTTAGGGATATTATAGCTAGTTGCTGAAATGTGATCCGCATCGTCGCCGCTACTTTGAAGAGAACAAGGGGCATTCAATTACTAGTGTGTTTAACTTAAATATGAAGGATACAAGCGACAACAGTGACCTTAAATACACGGCATAAAAGCATAAAACATTCTATGTCCAACGCACTATAGCAGACCAAAACAAACAAAAGATGTGATGGGTGGGTTTGTAGAAAGTCATGAATTATATCAAGATGCAGATGCGTGGACGTTGTTGCGCAAGGTATCTTGTAGCTTCTTTAGGCGTCTTAATTCGCGCAAGTAATTCAAATGCCTCCAATAGCATTTCGCAAGGGGATGACGTTCGCTTCCTTTCTTTAGTGTTATAACGCACGGGGCAACGTTACTAAAACACTCAGTTGGGAAACTCGCCGTCTAAACCTGGGCCACTGGCGTCCACCAAGACCGAGCTAAATACGACAACAACGCCACTCTTTGTCATTTGTCTGTACTGTGGTCACCTTGAGCTTTTAGAAAGCCTTTTTTTGCGAAAAAAACAAACGGAAAAGACTCTTTTTGTAGTAACTTTTATTGGAGTTCAGTACAAAATGAAGGGCGCGTGATGTTTTTAAAATCTTTAGTTTGCAAGGTTTTGTGGCACAATTAATATTGTTTTTATACAACCATGCCTCAGCGGTGCTTTCAGGTGGCGCGTCCCGACCTAGGTGCATTTTAACTTCGGTAGCAAGACGCGGCGCGTCCGCAGGGGAGGCGGGGGTGGCGCTCCTGTAACCTCTTCCACAGTATCTGTTCTGGCCCCAAAATGGCCAATTAAAGCCAAAATAGAAGTAACGTGCGGTTCCTGGAATGGCCGCTGCGGGAAAAATGGTGGCGTTGTGTTCGTCATTAGCTCGGTGCTGGAGGACAGATCGGAGACACTTTTTGAAGGAAGTCTCTATGGCAGTTTCCCAACTGAGTGGTTTAATAACAGTTGGCACGGGGTATCGATGGCTGAGTTTGTTAGAGCACGGCTACTTGGAGCACGTGGAGCGAAAGCTCGCGCTGCAGAACCAAGGGATCCTCGATTCCATCCCTACCCCTGCCTGTTTCGATCTGGAAGAGCATTGTACCGGCGTGCGGTCGTGTATCACTACTGCGTGGTGCACGTTAGACATCCCAGGCTAACAGCCGTACTGCACTGCTTAAATCGCTCATCTACCAGCATAAACCAGTCTCGCTACATCTCAAAGGCAAACCGACTTTACACTGTATAAACACGAACGTCAAATTTGGCTTCGTAATAACATACTACGAAGCGGCAATTCTGCATTTCGAAGTGCATTCAAAGAAATAGTGCCTTTGGCGAAGTTTTGTGAAACCGAAACCACCGGAAATAAGGAATTCGCTGAGAACGCCGGTTCTTTCTGGTGTGTTTGGTGCTAATCATCTGCTAGTTGGCTACGTTCGTAAAACACAAACTCTGTTTGCAAAACTTGGAAATTAAAGTGCACAACGTATAGTCACAAGTTGAGCAGACAGTGATGAAGATGGAAAGTTTAGATTGCAGAGAGTAAAAACGTGCATCAAGAGCTACCTTGTTAACAAATGCTCGTTGACGCTTTGTTTGTAATCTAACCAGACCCAACTTATACATAAAGCATAAAACGCAAAAATTATCCCCCTTTCCCCCCCCCCCCCCCAACACACACACATACACACAAACACACATCATTTACCACAACACGCAAAATGTAAATATATCCTGCTTCAATTTTCCGCTCTTGTATGAAGTTCAGTTAATACCATACTAGATAGCGTACAACATATTTGATTTCTCAAACACTATTTGCTTTTTTTTTCTTTTTAGTACCCCTGGTTCCACGTGCGTTTGCAAGTCCTTCAGAAAGAAGACCTTCATAGAATTGACGAATCAACTCGTGATCCCGTCTCTGAGAGGGCCCTGGTTCGCTGGGTCTATAAAGGCCTTCGGTCTTAAGGCCTCAGAAAGGTCAATAAAACGGGGTAAGGTATAGATCTAAGAACACTTTCTTACGATTTACGCACAGCCCGCTCTGCCCATTAAAGACCTTCTGGCTAGCGAATCGCATAATCACAGTCCTCCGCCTTCCACTCCTTTAATGAGAGGAAGAATTTAACGCTCTTTAGAAACGGAGCAGTCATTCCACCCGGAGCTGCCTAGTCACAGACTCAACCGTATACGACTTCTAGAACAGTTCAAGAGCCAGAGTCCTCGACGTCAAACTTGACTCGACCATGGCGCGTCGGCCAATCGCACTGCCAGCGGCGGACAGCTCGAAGCACTTGGGTGTCGCCATCGAAGACACCCTCCAAATCCGACCTCGTGCCGCCAATCTGTATGCCTAAAAGCTTGTCGGCCGAATTCCCGCACGCTTTTCAGAAGGAACCACCGGGCAAATCGAATTGGTAGCGGTCGATTCCGGAATTCCGCGCTCCCCCTTTGCATGGCGATTCCGAAATGAAGTGTCCCGCGGTTGTCCTTTCGAAAGCATTACCCCCCCCCCCCCCCCCCCCCCCCCCCGCGGCGTCCAAGTATCGATCCCTGGCCGCAGCACATCCACCGTTCCCAGTCGAGCGCTCGCGAGCAATTATCGAGTCTCGGTAGCCACTTCCAATGCAGCCAAGTCGATCAAGCGGCAATGCCCGCCGCCGGATTCGCTCAGAGGCGGTTCAGCCCACGGAGTGCTTTTGAAGGGATCCCGGTCGGCAGCGGTGCATCCGAGATGGCTCGCCAATAAATATCCGCGTTATGGACCTCCCTTTTGATATCGAAAGAAACTCGGTATTTTCGAGTTTGCGGTCGTATAGCTCGGGGCTTGGGAAACCGTACTCACAAGAGCCCATCGAAGCTTCTTTGTAGCGTAGGTTCTGGAGATAAATGACTTTGGCCACGTTCCCGTGACATCCAATACACAATATAATAAAGCTCTGAAAAATGAAGTTATTACTAAAAAAAGAAACGTTTCAGAGCAGCGTATCACTTTTTATTGATACATCCGACGTCCTAATGACCTGATTCCTTTTTCAACTTTGCCGAAGAGAACTACTTTCCTTACGACATGTTAACTCTCTACTTCTAAACAAGCGACTTTCAACTGCAGATAACGACAAAACAAGATCCGCGGTAGCTATTTCTTTCGTTGCATTAGCAAAAGATGTGCGCATAACTGAATTTCTAGCAAGCGTTAAAGAACACGTTTTTCTTTTGGCATAGACACATGTCAAATCTTATTTTCCACGTATTTGTAGCCGTTCAGATTCCTTCCAGCGGAAAATGACACGCGGGTGCGAGAACCGTCGAGTTTAGTTTCCATTAACGGGTGCTTTGTATTCAATATTCAATTAAAGAATGTCAAACCTTCTTTCTTCTTCCCTGGCTTTTATGTATAAAAGTTAATATAATTGCAATCACGTTTAAACAAAAGCTCCTTACTTTAAGATGGCTGCCGCATTTCTCACCTCTTTTCTTCACGTTCCTCGCGATGTCTGGTTTCGCTGTCTGCTTCACAAAGTAATCTTGAAATTCAATTCCAAGAAACAATAGACGAAGTCTGCACGGTGGGGATATTTTCCTCCGTTTTCATTTTCCATTCTCCACCAATTCTCCCCGCTCACAATTGTAAGCAAAGCGTCAGCTTTCAAAAAAAGCTGCGACCCAGAAAACAAAAAGAAAAAAGAAAAGAGCGGAGGGAAAAAAAAGTTATCATTGGTAGTACGTAGAGCCTCACAAAAGGAGAACGGGATTGTGAAGAATGAGAGCCGACTTCAGAATGGACGTCGAGGGACGGAGGAGATTTATGAACAACGGCTTGACACCGCTCTCGCACAGAGGAGGATGAGACTCCCGCCTCTGCAACCCTGGCGATGCGGAACGACGCGAAGGATGTTTTCTTATTTAGGAAGTCCCCTCCACCCCCCACCACGGCTCCGGGATAAGGCGACTCAAAGCCTTCTCGAGTGGAGCCAAGGCCCGGCTGTTCCGGCAGGCGAAAAACCGGCGCCCTCTTTGCGCATTCAAGCCACGTCGGTTTCTCTTTGCGGGCATCAGAGCGCCGGGAATTGCGGTTTTGTGATGTTCCATTAGCCACACCCGGTTTCGGGACCCGGGCTGTCGTCACCCGCGCTTGGAGTTCCGTTTGTGCGCAATATCGCTGCCACTGCGGCGTGTCCCGGGTTGCGAAAAGGAGAAAGGAATGGGCCTACATTTGTTTGTTATTCTAGCGAACTGCGGTGCACGTTGATTCTGGTAAGGCCGACTACCTCGTCATTTCAAGTGGATTATATTCCTTTTTTTTTTTACATTCTCGTTGGCTTTATAGAGGCAGTGAGCCATAAAATATCGAAAATTCAGTTGTGGAACCGCGTGGGTTTGGCTGCCTATACGACGAGGGCTGTCGGTTTCATCGAGCTGCGCCTTTCTGTGAAGTACTATATGACGCAAATACTGCGCGTTATTTGTGCGTCGCCTGTGAACATAGATGGCGCATATCACTTCATTCACACCTATCAACCAGAGGACGCTATAGGCAACGTTGAGGGAAGAAAAGCTGTCGGTTTTAGATTTGTCTCCATAACATGTCTGACAATTTTATGTTGTTGTTTTTTTGTTTTTAACTTTATCCAACTTATTGTGGGAGGCGCTAGCGATTTGCAGATTGCCAAAACATCTTGTTAAAATTATAGTGCGTCACTTTTCTGGAAATGGCAGGCTTCCGATTGGTTGTCCACAGAAAGTTTCAGCAGATCGATTTCGACCCAGGCAGCCCAGACACGTTGAAAAGACGTCGAAAGAGTGTCGATGACGTCAGGAACCACATGTCGAAAGAACGTCGAAAGTCTGAACGTCAGGTTGCTTCGACGTAATATGGAAAGGCTAATGTCTGAAAAAAAAGCGTGGATTTTACGTCGACATAACGTCCCACTTAACGACCTTAAAACGTCGAGTGCACGTCTGAACTGGACGGGAAGTTAAGTGATAACCTTATATCAACATTGACACAATGTCCCATTTAACGAACACAGAACGTTGAGTATACTTCTAAACTGAACGGGATGTCAATTGAGAACGTCCTATTAGCGAAATCATAACGTCCCATTTAAGCGACATAAAATGTCGAGCGCACGTCTGTGATAACGTTATGTCAACGTTGAAATAACGTCCCATTTAACGGCCATAAAACGTCCGGCATACGTCGATACTGAACGGGATGTCAATTGATAAAGTTCTCGACCTGGGTCACCGTCGAACAATGGAGTCAACCGGACCTGGCTTCGTTGGTCGAAGGTATGTTCGCGAAAGCATGTATATTCGGTCGGAATAGAGCCTTTGCTAAATCGCCCAAGCGCCCCGGCTTGCACTCCAGGAATCATGGGAACGGTGTTCCTTCAGCTCCCTAGTGATCGGTAACGTCGGCCACTTTCATGGTTCCACAGATTTGGGTGTGATTCGGAGTCACCCTAAACGAGCGTCCTATAGTGCCCAGGGACCTGTCATATAACTTTTAAGATTTCTCGTCAATGACAGTGTTTTCGATACTGTGCATGCTGTCCACCCTTCAACCTGGCTTAGCTGGAAAAATCTCTTACATTATTATCAATCTCTTACAGCTTCAAAGGCGCTTTCATTAAGTTAGAAACGCTAAAAATGCTAGAAATAGCCCCGCTGACAAGTAAATCTTGGTTTTTGTTGTTGTGAATTCCCGGCTTTTTATTAGGCAATTCCTGCTAAAACAACGGTCACGAGAATGATAATTTTGTAAGAGATTTCTGCAGCTCAGCCAGGTTGAAAGGTGGATTGCGTGCACAGTATCAAAAATGCTGACATTCACGAGTAAGTTTAAAAGTGATATGACAGCACCTTGGGCTCTAAAGGGCTTGTTCAGGGTGATCAAGCCGTTCGCTCAGGCATTGTTGGGACGTCTCGCACTCAACGTTCAAAGAACCTCCAGAAAAACAAAAACGTAGAACTGACGTCGAATAATGTCGATGACGTCAAGGTGTTGCTAAGGACATTATTGGTACGTCTCGTGCTCCACTTTCAAAGAACTTCCCGAAAAACGTAGAACTGACGTCTATTAATGCCAATGACGTCAAGGTGTTGCTCAGGCATTGTTGGGACGTCTCGCGCTCAACGTTCGAAGAACCTCCAAAAAAACGTAGAAATGACGTCGAATAATGTCGATGACGTCAAGGTGCTGCTCAGGACATTGTTGGAACGTCTCGTGCTCCACGTGCAAAGAACTTCCCGGAGAAAACGTAGAACTGACGTCTATTATTGAAAATGACGTCAAGGTGTTGCTCAGACATTGTTGGGACATCTCGTGCTCAACGTTCGAAGAACCTCCCGAAAAAACGTGGAACTGACGTCGAATAATGTCGATGACGTCAAGGTGTTGCTCAGGACATTGTTGGGATGTTTCGCGCTCCACGTCCAAAGAACTTTCCGGAGAAAACATAGAACTGACGTGGATTGATGTCGAAGACGTCAAGGTGTTGCTCAGGACATTGTTATGACGTCTCGTGCTCGACGTTCAAAGAACTTCTCATACAAGACGTCGAACAGACGTCGAATACTGTTGAAGACGTCGAGGTGAAGCTTATGACGTCGTCACTACGTAGCGTGTTTGTCGTTGTCGGAACCTCTCATGTGGACGTACCAATGCCTTCGATAAAAAGTTTGTTAAGGACTTCGACGTCGCCCAACGTCTAGGACCTTATTTCGACGTCATCTCGACGTCTTGTGCTGCCTGGGGAAGGCCGATACCTTTCATATTGACACCTGTACCGGCTCCGGGCGTGTGCTCCAGAGCGCCTTTGAAAACTGCAGGGCAACCCCCGTTACACTATCATTCCTCAGAAATACTAACAGCTAAATCTCCCAATATTGCTCACCCAAAGAGAAGTATGTTTGTGTCTCAGCAAAACAATTGCACTTTCTTTGTGGGTTCTTTTTTTTTTCAACAGTATTATATATCAACTGAACGTGAATTGTGCTGTATCCCGTAGCAACCATTTACGCAAAGATACCTCATTTTATTTCTGTAGTAATAACTACAACAGATCCCGAAGTGGTCATTTACCCTATTCCACACGCACGCGACACGACTGCCTCCCGCATGTGAATGACAAACAGCAAATTTTGCTGAAACGTCACAGGCGACGTCGGGTAAGCTTCGTTCAGGTATTTTCCTTCTGTCTTTCTTTTTTTTTTAGGAAGGGGGCATGTTTGGGCGTGGTCTTTTTAGCCAGGCTGGCTGGCCAGGGTATAGGCGGCGTTTGTCTGTTTTTGTAGATTTGTCGCTGTACGAGCCGCAGTCGATGCAAGCGCGCATAGAGCAGCAAACTGAGAATTACGCATAGGTGACACTCCTCAATAGCAGCGGTTTCTTGTTTTGATTTTTTTATTTATCGTGGTTGTCGCTGCTGTTTTTGTTGTTTCCGTGGGGGAGGGGGAAGATGGAAACGGCGCACTTCAATCTTGTCAGCAACTTTCGTGATGGCTCGAATCAGCCCAGGTTTAGGCTCAGGAATATTGGACGTTTACTCCATGTGAATGTTTTTATTTTTTTTTAGAAAAACTTTAGTAAACGCTGGGTACACATTCGGAAGACATTTGTGTGCGCGCAAACATAGCAGTCAAGGTGAGCTGGAGCTGGTGGGTACAGCAATACTGGAGAGGATTCGCTGCAAACTCGAGCGTGATTTGGGCTGCCCCCTATCAGCGCATTTCGTAAGTCACAATTTCTAGATGGCAACTTCCAGAGACTTACAAAAAAGTTACATTTTCAACAAGAAAAAACAAGAAAAATTATGTATCGGTATTGAGTTTCTGGATGCGGAGCTTAATAGAGCTAATGAAACGCTACTCAGTTTGTGTGGCATTACGAAGCTACACCTTCCTTTCTGGGTTTTCTTTCCAAATGTTTTTTTTTTCTTTTCAGTTCAAGACTATATTGTGCAATAAATCTTGGTAGAATGCTGATACAACTCGGACAACTCGGCGCTGGGCACGTCACCATATGTTACTGCGAAACCATGCTGGAAGCAGCAGGCAAATACGCGCTATTATAATTCCTCATTCAAAATATGCAAACAAGCAGAATTATGTCAGCTACGTGAAGCTTCAGTGAATTGGATTGCGATAGGAGTCTAAGATGAAAGCAAATATTTGTGGCATAAATTTGTGCATTTATGTCAAGACCGCGTGGGACCTCGTTGTTACTCGTGAAACGTCATTCGTGTGGTAGCAACTGGTATGTGGGAGGATTTAAGATAAAGCCTGTTTTTCGCATTGCACAGATAAACTGAGCCTCACCCTGTGGAATCGTCCTACCTTATGCAACGCCCGCGTCGATCAAGCCGCGCTCCAGTCGCTCCCAAAGAAGCCACACCAAACAGCATATGCAATCAAACGGTTTACTAAGTCCTATTCCGTCGCCACAAGTCCTGACCTCCTCCGGTGGCGGCTGCAGCTGAACGGCTCCCTCCACGAGGACTTTTATCAAGACCCTCTACTAAAGACTACCTGTGAGTCGAGACTCTTTCTACTCAAGACCTCCGAAGAAGTCTCCCTATAAATATCCCATAGAGACTGTCCCTCAAAGACTCCAGACTTCAGACCCTAACTGAGGACCATCAAATCAAGACTGTCAAGTGAAGACTCTCAAATCAAGACTGTCCAATGAAGACTCTCAAATCGAGACTACCCCAGACCCCTTCGTTTCCCGCCCCCTCAGGCTCCAATCGAGAATCTCATGCCCATGTGAGGCCACGGGCCAGCGCTACGGCGTGTGTCCGGCGAAAAATCCCGGTTCATTACTTTAACGCGAACGTCAACGGATGTTCGCCGGTAAGCAAGCCGGGCATGCCATTCTCGCGCTGTTTACGTGACGGGGTTCAAAACGTCCCAGACCTGCGGGGAATGTCGGCTTTGGCACAGGAAACGTCGGAGGAGTCACCAAGTGTTCATTCACACCGGCACGGAATGTGGGCGTCGGCACAGGGCACTTGTAGGCAAAGCCAGAGGTTCTCCACAACCCAACGCTCAGTCTCCGTCCAAATGTAGTGCTAGTGGTTGAGATACAATTCTGAAAATTTAGGAGTTACACTTTTTTTTTAATCCAAAGTGACAAAAGCTTCCTGAAAAGTTGCAATTAAAGGCTACGGCCAACAGAGTCCGAAAGTGCATTGAGTCGAAGAGCGTCTCGTGTCGGAAACGGGCATATTTCTTTTTTTAATTAATAGTGATTTCAAATTGCTCCTAACGTTTGTTTTAAATAAGTGTAGTATTTATAGAACAATTATTAATAAGACGAAGTGCGTTCCACTACGGCATCACCTGCACATTCTTTCATGATTGTATGATCGTTGGCAAATGAACGTCAATATATCGAAATCAAAATGCGTGTCCTTCGCTAGAAGCGAAATTCCATAGTAACCTTCAATTACACAATGAGTAATCAATCACTCGATAAAGTAACAACATAAATGTATTTAGCGGTTATTTTGAGCGAGAATCTAAACTGGAAGGATCATGTTAATTTTGTCACTAGCAAGGAGAGCCCATAATTAGGTTTCATGCGACGAAATTGATATATTTTGCACCTCCTGACTTTAGATCGGTTGCTTACAGTCTGTTTGTTTGGTCCCAATTAGATTATGCCTGCATCATATGGAACCGTTACCAAAATTGCCTAACTGATCAAATCGGATCAGTACAAAACAGGGTGGCGAGATTTAGTTTTAATGATTACCTAATAACACAAATGTATCGCAGCTTAAAAAACAAACGAGTTATTTCTATTTTTTGTTAGAAGAGAACTTTCGCAACTAAGCTTCCTCCATATCATTTACTTGAAAAGCCCACACCTAAAGGCCAATCTGGTTTAACCCCGACATCGTATTTTTCCAATACTGGGTCACCACTATAAAATATGTTTAGAACTAAACTTTTTCAGACGTCTCCATTACAATTGCCTATTTCCGAAGGAAACAAGCCTGCCAGCCGACATTCCATCTGTAGAAAATCCTGTATATTTCAAACTTATGTGTGGCATACACTTTGAACCTTGATATACTTTGCTTTTCTGCCAACAAATGTAACCGATATGTATATTTTGTATTGTTTTGTTTTTGACTTCTTGTTTGCACTACCATTATTAGTTGTTATTTGTTGATGTCATTATTATTTATAAACTGTTAAGTCTTCCTCCTGCATGTATGCCTTTCCGGCCGCTTATGAGGTATCAATAAATGAAATGAAACGAGAGGTCCTCAGCCTTTTGCATCTTATCCTAACCGTACCACGGCGGAGATCGCTATTATTTTTTTTCGATGTCAAAATACATAGTTTTTTTTTATTTTTCTTAGTACGATATATCATGTCGATAAAATAAGGTTAGTGCTTACCTTGCTTATATTTATTCTTAACTCTATATTTGAATATATTCTACAGAAGATATATCCGACTGAGAAAGAAAAGCTACAGTAGCACACACACACAGAAACACACACACATATATGTATATATGAATATATGCATACATTTTTAGAGCGCAGCTCTTAGGCGCCCATTTCCGGCTTGAGCAGCGTCGCCGTCGGCGTAACCGCGCGGTGCATTATGGGAAATGACCCATAATGCACCGCGCGAGCCCCCCCTCCCCCCCCCCCCCCCCAAGGTCACCTGACCTCCCCGAGGTCACGTGAACCCTTACGGAGGAGATTGAACAATGAGGGGAGGAGGAGGAGGGGAATACCCTCCCCTGAGTACCCTTCCCTCCTCCTCCTCAAGAGCTGCGCTCCAATTCGCGTTACAGGGAGTTGTAAACGCTTTCACTTTTTTACGGCAATGTTAGAGCTTTTCTTTCACAAACGTTTTGACCCTAATTGGTGATTAAGTCTACGCCGATCTTCACAAGAACGACCGAAACAAAACTAAAATACCATCATTAGAGTCCCTCGCCAAACTTTGGCAGCATGTCTTTCCGCTCGCTTTGCGCACGTACGCGCGTGTGTGTGTTTAAAAACAAATCACAACCAACACAATTTTACGAATTACAGACATGCATAAGAATCCAAGCTGATACCGGGGCATTTCAAACGATAATCTACGATGTACTTGCAGCCCTATGTAGCCGGGAAGCCGGAAAGCGATGACTACAAGTAGCATGGCGACGGCACCACTTGCGGAATGCGCGCGCCTGCGCAGTTCGCTTGGTGACATCGGTCTATTAGGTTTCATGCGACGAAATTGATATATTTTGCACCTCCTGACTTTAGATCGGTTGCTTACAGTCTGTTTGTTTGGTCCCAATTAGATTATGCCTGCATCATATGGAACCTTTACCAAAATTGCCTAACTGATCAAATCGGATCAGTACAAAACAGGGTGGCGAGATTTAGTTTTAAGGATTACCTAATAACACAAATGTATCGCAGCTTAAAAAACAAACGAGTTATTTCTATTTTTTGTTAGAAGAGAACTTTCGCAACTAAGCTTCCTCCATATCATTTACTTGAAAAGCCCACACCTAAAGGCCAATCTGGTTTAACCCCGACATCGTATTTTTCCAATACTGGGTCACCACTATAAAATATGTTTAGAACTAAACTTTTTCAGACGTCTCCATTACAATTGCCTATTTCCGAATGAAACAAGCCTGCCAGCCGACATTCCATCTGTAGAAAATCCTGTAGATTTCAAACTTATGTGTGTCATACACTTTGAACCTTGATATACTTTGCTTTTCTGCCAACAAATGTAACCGATATGTATATTTTGTATTGTTTTGCTTTTGACTTCTTGTTTGTACTACCATTATTAGTTGTTATTTGTTGATGTCATTATTATTTATAAACTGTTAAGTTTTCCTCCTCATGTATGCCTTTCCGGCCGCTTATGAGGTATCAATAAATGAAATGAAACGAGAGGTCCTCAGCCTTTTGCATCTTATCCTAACCGTACCACGGGCGGAGATCGCTATTATTTTTTTTTCGATGTCAAAATAGATAGTTTTTTTTTTATTTTCTTAGTACGATATATCATGTCGATAAAATAAGGTTAGTGCTTACCTTGCTTATATTTATTCTTAACTCTAATTTGAATATATTCTACAGAAGATATATCCGACTGAGAAAGAAAAGCTACAGTAGCACACACACACAGAAACACACACACATATATGTATATATGAATATATGCATACATGTTTAGAGCGCAGCTCTTAGGCGCCCATTTCCGGCTTGAGCAGCGTCGCCGTCGGCGTAACCGCGCGGTGCATTATGGGAAATGACCCATAATGCACCGCGCGAGCCATCCCTCCCCCCCCCCCCCCCCAAGGTCACCTGACCTCCCCGAGGTCACGTGAACCCTTCCGGAGGAGATTGAACAATGAGGGGAGGAGGAGGAGGGGAATACCCTCCCCTGAGTACCCTTCCCTCCTCCTCCTCAAGAGCTGCGCTCCAATTCGCGTTACAGGGAGTTGTAAACGGCTTTCACTTTTTTACGGCAATGTTAGAGCTTTTCTTTCACAAACGTTTTGACCCTAATTGGTGATTAAGTCTACGCCGATCTTCACAAGAACGACCGAAACAAAACTAAAATACCATCATTAGAGTCCCTCGCCAAACTTTGGCAGCATGTCTTTTCCGCTCGCTTTGCGCATGTACGCGCGTGTGTGTGTTTAAAAACAAATATCGATTTTCTCTTTCCTTAACACCGCATTACAAACTTACTCAAACAAAATATTCATTTTGTGGGTTTGCGGATTTTAGATTTTTTTTTTTTTTTTTTTTTTATATTTGGGCTGCATTCGGAGGAACAACGAGACGCGTTAGAGTTCTAAAGATCTCGAATTAGGGCACATCGCGCATTATTTTCCGGCCAAGTAAAAAAAAGGTTTTCCTTCTCCTGCGGTTCCCCTAATTGCCAAGCCGAATCAATTACCGCCTAAAAGGAACAGAGGCGCAGCTTTTCTTTCCCAGCTTATCCTCTCGTGACTTTTTTCTTGTTGTTAAGCGATCGGAGTCGAATTAACGCTGAACCGAATTTCCCCGGTGTTCATTCCTATCTTTTTTTGTTTTGTTTTGGCCTTTTCTGAAGAGTCGGCGAGGAAGCACTTACGACATGAGGATCGCGAGACGCTGCGAGCTCCATTTGCGATTGTAAACATCCGTGCTTGTAGGCCGTCAAGGGTTTTCGTTCTTCTCGTTTTACTTATAATCTCACGAGCACATTTTGCCTTTTTACAATCACGGACAAGTTAAGAAATGTAGGGCGTGACCTATCACGTTTTCCTGCTTCGTTACTCGATTATCGCCTTTTTTTTTATCAGTCAATCCCTAACATATCCGCATTCAACTCATTTCGAAGTCGCAGTTGGGTTTGTACTTTATATACCATAAATCTAAAATTAACGCGAGAAAAAGCTGCCCTGTCGTGTAAATTTCATGAGCACAGAACCCTGAAAAAGAAAACAAAGCATACGCCACAGACGCTACAAAGCAGCTGCGTATGGTCGTCCATCAACGTCAGCTGCTTCGCGGTCACTTCCGTACTTCCAGGGGAGTGTGACTTTGGCTCGCGTAACGCACGTCGTCAACTTTCGTCTAAGCCGAGGTTGAATTGGTTAGGCGAACTTTCGAACTTCTGTAAACATTCCAACGGGTTAGGTTCTATACAAAATGTTGCCCCACATTTACGCGCGAAAACAAATGGAGAATTTACAGGAAAAATAATTGCTACGTCAGTTCTTTTTTTTTAACTTTATAAAATAAATACTAATGTTTCCACGGCGAAACCAAACACACCGACGTTTTCAAATAATCAAGGAACATTTTCCCTCTCCTCGTCTACCCGCCGGCGTCAGATCGTCGGTAAAATCACGTTAACAAATACGTGTGCGCGTAATGGTGAAAGTGGAGTCGAAGTTCTGTCTTATTCTGCGTTCAATTTTCGAAATAGTTGAACCTGGTCAAGCTCAAACTACAGCTGGTTTGCGAAGCTGGCTTACCAAAACACGGAAAAAAAATATCGTGGGTTTTAACGGGTGCCGATTGTACATAAAAACGTAAAATCGATCCGCTTTCGTTCTTCTCCGCCTCGCGTTAATTAACGAATAAAGGGGCAGCAGAATAATTTCGGTTGGCAACTACTTAATTATAATTTATCTTCGATTATCACAATTAATTATCACGTATCTCTGAGCTCCGCGTATAGTCTACTTCGATACATATTCTTTTGCCGTGTCACGTGGCGTGGCGTGGCGTGGCTTGGAGTGTGAGCGATTCTGAAATTTGTGTACTCTCTTCTTCCAGATGTCCCTCAGTTGTTTCCTTCCCGAGCGATCCCGTTTGACGTCGGATAGGACGGTTTCGTCGTACATGTGTTTCGCGCTTTGAAAACCCGAAATATACGAGGCCTTGTATGTTTTACATATTTTCTTTGAAGGCTTTTGTCAACATTGGTAGCAGAAATACTGTAGTATTTTTGCTTACAATGTTGACAAAAAGTTTCTAAAAACTGAACCAAGTGTCAAAAGCCGCCATTGCCGACAAAGCAAACGTTCTCTAATGCTGCTGTCGAAGACGCGGTAAAGGACACAATCGTCGATGAGGATATCACTGCATCAACCAGCTCTGGGTTGATAGGAAGAACGTGAAACCGACGCGTCCGCGCGCGCCATGGTGAACACAAGATATGAAGGTTTATTGATGTGTCTTATATAACATCGGGGAAGGGGCGGCAGTGGCCGCATGACGCAGCACGATAAACAGGATAGCATAATAAGGTATGATACACCTCTCTTCGATTAGCGAGCAAAACATACATATAGTTTAAAGCACTTACAAAGAGTAGTAGGAACGCTGCTAAACAAATTGCTCGAGGTTTCGGCCGTACTTAAAAAGCTGGGGTGTAAAGGCCTATACGCACAATGGAGTTTGAAAGCGTTTGAGTGCGTTGCGGCGTCCTTGCGGGCAGGAGCGCGGTCGCTTGCGGTGCGACGCGCGCCTTCCCGCAACGCTCGGTAGCGCGACGCAAGCGGGTAGAGGGTCGCTGAACTTTCGGAAGCGTTGCGGTGCTTTCGACCAATCAGAATCCGAGAAAGGAGAGGAGGGTGACGTGTTCGCTCGCGCTACTCGGCAAGGTGTATCGGGTTCTCCGCTCGCAGAACTAGCTTTTTCGTTTTGGGGAGCGGTGGGGACTGCTTTTGTAGCGTGAGCTACACTGGCCGAGGTTGAGCAGTCTCGCGCGGCTCCTGGAGAGCCATGCTGCGCATGCGCGAGGAGCAGTGACGTCACACGGCACACAGCTGGCGCAAAAAAGTCAAATTTGGGGGTTTTACGTGCCAAACCAACGATGGGCATCTGGCACGCCCCAGCGAAGGACTGAGGATTAATTTGGACCACCTGGGGATCTTTTGACGTGCAACAGAAAGCTCGGTTACACGGCGCCTCCTCCGCAATAAGCCTCCGTAATATTGCGGGTACCTCGGCCGGGATTCGAACCCGCCGCATGGCGATCCGTAGGCCAGCGCTCTCGCCTCGGAGCCACCGAGGCGGCTGCACAGCTGGCGCGCCGGAGCCGCCGCCGCGCGCGCCTCGGCGGTCTGCGCATTCCAGAGGAGTGACGTCATAGCCGTGGCAGACGCACTGGCGCCGCCGCATGCCCAGCTGTGCGCCTCCGTTGCGCAGTAGCCAAGTCTAACGCTGCACCGGAGCCGCTTGATAGCGCTTCTCATTTTCTGCACATGCGCAGAGGTATCAATGGGGGTATACATATAGCGGGTCGTTTGCCAGTGTGGTATAGCCATGGAGAAGGAAAGCGAAATTGCTGCTCAGCGGCGCAGAACAGCGGAGAAGCTTAACTCATCGGATCCCGAAGTAGTCACATAATGCGTATACCGTGTGTGTGTCATTGAAGCAGCACTAAGCATGATAATCAAGCTAATCCTAGACAACCAGGAAAGCTAACAATAACCAGCTGAATCTAAGCTCACGCTACGTATATCCTTGCATAGCCGAGCTAAGCAACTGCAATTTTTCCAAAGCTGCGATGGTTCAAGCTCGACAAAATGTCGTGGAAGCCAGCGGGATTGTCCCAAGATCGCTGGGCGCCGCCATGTTGCCGTGGATTTCGCTTACTATTGGTGAGTCGCTAGCGACGATAGCGCGTTCTTATTGGCTCTTGAGTGCGTTCGACTGCGTGTCAGCGCAACTGTGTGCACAAGCTTAGCGCAAGCGCTCTTTGCAACGCAACGCGTCCGCTTGCCGCTACGAAATGCACCGCGCTCAAACGCAGATGTGCGTAGGGACCTTAACTCTTGCTCGCGTAGATTTTCGAAGTGCCGACGACGTTGCATTTGCTCATTCTGGTGAACTTGCTTTTCCTGGAGGACTTGAAGACTTAGTCACTGGCTGCCGCTTCATTTCGCTTCCGGCATTCTCGAAGTCACTCACGTCGCTGTCGGCTAATGCCTCGTGGTCGGAAGCTTCTGATGTGGCTAGAAGATGGTGCCCATTCCGCCGAAGAATTCTCACGCTCTTCGTTTCCACGTTGGATGACCTTGGGTCAGCTGCTCCAGCTACTGTAGCCTTCTGAGACCAGACCTTGCTTAACCTGTCCTTTTTGGAGTGGGCGTAGTTGTCGTCCTGCAGTCTCTCGCTGGCAATGCTTCTTCACGGGAGATGTCGGCTGTAGGCTGAAGCCGGGGAGTGGTGTACGAAGACGCTTTCCCTGAAGCAGCTGTCCTGGTGAACGGCCATTCTCTAAGAGGGAAGAACGGTAGCCAAGTAAGCCTAACCAACAATCCTCATGCCCTTGCCCTGTTTCCTTTACCAATCGGTTTAGCAAGACCGCTGGAACGGGGAAACTCGGGGCTAGACATGATGTGCTTAAAATCACATCAATTGGCAAACATGGCGAAATCTGGTCACAAAAACTGAGGCCTACTGTCTGTGCAAACTTCCACCAGGATTGCATATCTTGAAAATATGGCACCCGTCGTGTCGAGGAGTTTTTCCACTTCTGACAAGTTAAAGTGCGCATCATGCACAAAAAGATACGTATTTCCTGCATAATAAAAAAATCTATGCCCACCCGACCCGATACCAGGGGTGGTCTGGAGCTTCACAAAGCAGAAGGGGCTGGCTAGGTTGTCTATATGAATAAGTGCCGCAAACAGCACAGTTTCTTACCACAGATTCAATGTATGCATTCAGGCCTGGTCAGAAGACCAGCTGTCGTGCCCTGGCCTTGCTCTTTTTTAAGCCCAGGTGTCCCTCGTGAATCCTTCGGGAGTGTTTCTGGTCGTAGCTTCTTGGCCCCGGAAAGCCTAGCCTCGATGTCCTAGCGCAGCGGCATCTTGTAGTGTTCTCGCTTCAAGCACGCGTTACCATTTCTCGGGTCCATGCACAGCCGACGGCTGTCGTTCTTTTTCTTTACAATAACGAGAGCGATTTCCCAGTCTGTGGGCTCATCGACTCTCCTGATAATGATCGCCTTCTCCACGCGCTGCAGTTCTTCCCGCAGAGGTTCACGTAGTGCCAGGGGCGCTCGTCGAGCCGTGTGGACCACAGACACCGCATCGTCACGTAGTACCATTCGATACTCTCGATTCATACATCCCGTACCTCGGAACAGGCGGGCGAATTCCCCTGTCACATGGTCGGCGCCGTTTGTGGCTACAGAGTTTGCGATTCGTGACAGGGGTCCCAGAGGTTCGCAGGCTTGTAGACCGAGGAGAGCCCGGCTTCGTTTGATGACGAAAGAGAGGATTCATAATTGACGCTAGTTAATTTTGACATCTAGTTGTGGGACGCCAATGTGTTTGATGTCCTTCCCGCTGTATGAGCGCAAAACTGAGCAGCTCGGTTTGAGAAGCGATTTAGTCCACAGCCGGTTGTAGACCGATAAGGGCAAGAGATAGGGTTGCGGCCCCGTATCCACCTTCAGCGAGACGACGTGCTCCGCTATCTGTATATTGGCAGTCCCGTCCTTCCCCGGTGGTGCAAACACCCACGTCCAGGACATCGAATTACGCATCGTCATGCTGCACTGCGCTGACACGCTGGTTGCTTTGCTGTAGTTGTTTTTTTACAGCAAATTGCAAACTGATTTCGCCCACGACAGGGTAGGGCTTCTAAAATGCGGGACATTTTCTTGGCTCGTGCTTCCTGTTGCACTTGAAGCATTGCTAGGTGGTGGTACCTCCGACCGGCGCTGGTGGCTTTTTGTAGTAGAGTCCACCTTTTATTCGCCTGCGTGCCATGCCTCATTTTGTTTGGTGGCAGTCTACGCGGCTTTGCAGAGTTGTTCTGCTTTCTGAAGCGTCAGGTCCTTCTCCCTCAGCCTTTTTTCACGGAGCTTACTGCTGTTCGTTCCGAACACCACTTAGTTGCGAATCATTGACTCGGAGAGTTGTCTAAAGTTGCAGTATCTTGACTGCTTTTGAAGGCCCCGGATTAACTGCTCCACTGGTTCAGCTTCTTGCTGCGTTCTTGTCGGAACGATGTAGCGTTCATGCACTTCGTTCTGTTGCTGAGCGCAGTACTCTTAGAACTTTTCTACTAGCATCTTATAGTGCTCGCTATCTTCACCCTCGCCGAACGTGAAGTCGTTGAAAATTTCCGAAGCGTGGTCCCCGGCAACGGTCAAAAGCCAGGCAGCTCTGATGTCTTCTGATCTTGGTTTCGCTGGCGTTGTAGCCCGCAGGTACAACTCAAACTTTTGTTTCAACAACGTCAAGTTCTTTTGCACGTTTCCAGAGAGACGCCGAGGAACAGGCGTTTTCAATGGTTCCATGACTGCCTCTCGATGGCAGCTACATAATGTGGTTGCCGGGTACTACTTACACCGTGTACCAACCGGCTCTGGGTTGATAAGAAGAACGTCAGACCGACACGTCCGGCATGGCGAACACAAGAACTTGTAAAGGATTATTGGTGTGTCTTATATAACATCGGGGAAGGGGTGGCAGTGGCCACATGGCGCAGCACAATAAACAGGATAGCATGATAAGGCACGATGCAGTCAGGACGTCGCTAGCGAAGGCGCGACTACCACCTCAATCGCTGATGTAATCCGCATGACCAACGAAGACGCGACAAGCGACTCCGCCGCCGACGTAAACAACGCTTCCAGCAAAAACCTACAACGAACTCAATCAGAAATAAAAACACAACCCCCCCCCCCCTAAAAAAAAAAAGCTTTTTGTTTTGCGCGAGTACACATCCAAATAACTTTCCCTCACAAACTGGAACTGCGCCGTTAATTTTGGTCTCTCGTCTTCAGGCGATGATGTTGCAGAGGCGGATTTATGAGTCAGGCCGGGGGGGGGGGGGGGGGGGGTAGGCGTTCGTTTGGGGGGGGGGGGGCGGAGTCTGCTGAGATATGACGTTACGGTCGATACGTTGCCCAGGTCTATTTTGTTTACCCCATATTGCTATGTAACCAAATACAAAAGTTTTGGCTGGTGTATATCAATGATTTTATTTTAAAAAAAGTGCACCTTGAGGAGCACAGGGGGGGGGGGGGGCGGTGGTACCCCACCCAAATCCACCCGTGTGGTGATAATGATGATAATCATAATGATAATAATAAGAAAAAAAAGAAGAAGTAGAAGACGAAGATAAAGAAGGAGAATGTTTTCATCTGTATAGGTTACAAGTGCCGGAGCGACGGACAAAATGTAAAGGAATGTTGACTTGACGGAGTCCGCGCCCCCCGTCCTTCCTAGACAACTACGGTGATACAAAAATAACTATAGAGATTTCAGGGGAACGCGACAGAAGAGCACACGATAAAACAACACGCGACAAAACAGCGCGGTCAAAACAGCACGCGTCAAAACAGCAAAGCGTCAAAACAGCCCGGCGACAAAACAGCACGCGTCAAAATAGCACGCGACAAAACAGCACAGCGTTAAAACGGTGCCGCGACAGAAGAGCACGTTCCAAAACAGCACGGCGTCAAAACAGCACACTTCGAGTGCACTCTTCACCTCTCTTTGCGCGAATAATTTCGAACCTCCTTGACCCTTTCATTTTTTGTCGCTAAGTTATAAAGGAATTTATTGGCTATTTCAGTGCTTCCCAAACTCCGAAAACCGGAGACCCCCCCCCCCAAGATATAAAATAACACGTCATGACCACCGCTGGCGTTTTTCACGAGGCTACAAGCGTCAGTTTCATTGATGAGTAATAGTAGCAGTCCACATAATAAAATCTATGCTGAAGCTAGCTAAACTAAAAACCATAACAGAGAAATAATACTGATGGCAGTAATTGCTTCGCGACACCCCTATGAATATGTCGCACCCACAGTTTGGAAGGCACGGAAGTTGGTAATGAACCACATTTTCTAGCACAACAGGAGTTACCGACAGGCATCCAGCGTAAAGCATTCCCGTAAGGTGACAGACGGAAAGCTCTAAACAATTAAATGCAATTGTTCGAACCTCCTTTTTGCAGCGAAGCTGTGATTGGTACGTTTGTCGGATTTTTTCGTGTCGTTGATAGCCAAAAGAAAGGCTGACAATTAACGACGATTAACGGAGTTAGCATAAATGTCAGCAGTTATGCTAACTCCAGTTATGCTAACTCCGTTAATTCTTCTCCTTATTAGCTGTGGTTGCTGCAATTTATACTGACCAGTTGTTTAGTGCAAAAGGCGATAATTATCTTGATCCGTCAGTGTTGAGCGTTAAAAAGGCTGTATAGGTAGCGTTTTGTGAAAACAAAGCAAAACGTAAAGGAAAAGGGTTGGACATTGCATGGAATTATTTAACAGCTAGTGGAGAAACAATAAATAAATGTACGTTGGAGGCGACGGGACCGCATTAAGTCAGTGTCCCGAGTGCTGCTGCTGCTATGATGGCTAAAAATAAACAAAGTTAGCACTAGTTACTACTACTGAACTACGCTGATCTCTGAAAAGATTGGATAGTTAGAGGTGATATCTTCGTGTCGATGTTTTGACGGTGCTGTTTTGTCGCGTGCCGTTGTGTCGTGTGCTGTTCTGTCATGGTGCCAATAAATACATAAATGGAAGAGATAAGTTTCCCAGGTTTACATCACGTACTATACAATAGGAAGATACAATGCTTTAGAATTGATAAAATAAATTTCCATGTCGTCTATGAAACATTATTGAGCAATGAGGGTAGATGTAAGGCTGGAAAAGGTAGTTTGTGCGAAAAGGAAACACTTTCTATTTTTCAGGGCGGCGGGTGCCGATGGTGGGTATTTTTTTAATTATTCCTGATGTTTGTTTAAGAAAGCTAATGAATTTAGGAGAGGAGAAGCGAAATGACCGAGTTGAAAGGTACTCGTAAAATTGCTGTATATTTATTAATCTTTTATCGTAAAAAAATAGTTTCTGTGTCGGCTAAGGAATAAACGTTTCCAACAAAACGCAAAACTTTTTTTTTTGTAATATTCTTTTGTTAAAATTTGCTTTCGTGGTGGTACCCCAAACAAGATGGCAATTATATATTTAGAATTTACATAACGCATGATATATTTGTAGTTTTATTTGTTCGGGGATAATGGCTCGACAACGTGCGAGCACACCAACACTTTTACATAATTTGCTAACGACCTGGTTTATGTGTTGATACCATAGTAGTTTTTGTTTTCTGAAAATGTAGTACCTAATACTGTAAGCAGTGACAGAGTGCAGGCGAGCTGGTAATGAATCGACACCTCGTAGACCCTGAGATGGAGAACAATAGAAAAAGGGACGAAGACTACAAAAATTTTGTTGTCTTCGTGCTTTTTTTTTTTTTATTGTTCTCCATCTTAGGGTCTACAAGATCTAATATTTTATGTTTTACTAATTCCATCGGAATGAATGGGAAACCGAGTCAGTTACTCCATCCGTAGTCAGTTATTCCATCCGTAGTGTACGAATTTGGAGTGTCAACCTTACTCCTGGTCCACGATAGCGAATTGGGACCACCAGCGCTGGTGCTCGCGATCGCGGGGGTTTACATCTGAATGGCAGCGCCTTGCCCAATCATTGTGGCCAGCCATAATTTTAAGTACCGTCAGGACAGCGTCGCATGGCTGCCAAGGGCAATTTCGGGTAGGCTCTATTACAACTCTTTTACTTTAGTAAGTGAACAAATAATAGTTATAATAACATAGCGCTGCGTCATTCACAGCCTTCACGGTGCGAGGGAAAGACACGACGTACCGGATTTCTTTGCAGTGTTAAAGCTGAAGATTATACGTTGTGCTATTCGATTCGAAGCACCATTCACACATTTTTACTTTTTATTTTTTTATTTCGGGAATGCCGGTACTCTGTCCTTGGCCTATTGTTTACGTTCCGTTTCATATCAGTGTTCAGGTTCAAAGCATGACAACAAATTACGGAATGAGCCAAATTTTAGCTTTACTATGCGATTGCTAGTCTGGCAGTTTCTACACACTGTTCTCGACAACAATCACCATTCTCTTTGATAAACCTCGACTGGACCCGCAGCCCATATCGGAAACGTCTACAGTGCATACAAAGGTCGTTTCCGAAGCCCAACAGAGGGCTTTGTTCTCACGACGGCTCTCGCATAGAAGGCACATTGCGGAGCCACACGCTCGAGGCCGTGCCTTTGTCAGCAGAACAGATGTCTGTGACACAGAATATAGGATTACGCCCACTGATCACGCCGACTCGCCCCCCCCCCCCCCCCTTTTCCCCCTGACGAAAAAAGAAAAAAAGCTTGTATCTTTGACACTTATGAAGGTACACGGTGGGCTTGTTGGCGCTTTGTCTTGGAACACCAATATGTGCCATGGACGGTGAGCATGACGTTTACTTTGCACCTGCTCATTCTCTCATCGCAGATTACCCTTTCTTTACAGTCGTCTAAACCCATCCTGCGTAGTAAATGCGCCGTGATCCCGCAGAATTTTTTTATTTTTTCTTTGTGCGGGGTTGGTTTTTCTGGTGGTAGCAAACGTGCAAAGACGACGAGGGCCATGGCGATGCATTGTTGTCGCAGCTCGATTGGCTACATCGAATTGTAGCGTTGACCGCCATCGGACTACTTGGTGGTTGTGCAATCAAATTTGTGAAGCCGCCATTAAATCTGAAACGGAGTATACTTGTCCCACCATGTACTCCAAAAAGACGTTGACGCAAAAAAAAAAAAAAATCTTTTCTGAGCTTGCGCGTTTTTTTTTCTGTTTTGAATGCATTAAGCCGAAATTTGTGGGCCGATCACAGGCGTTCGTGTCAAGCATGTGATTGCACGACGCGGCCAGGCTGACGGCAGGGCAACCCGGCTTGTCCGTCCCTCGTTCGTTCTCTCGACCGCCGAGTCCGCCAAGATCGCTGCTGCCGAACGTCACTCCAACCTGCCAAGACGACGCCGGTGGCGCCTGACTCCGACGCCCGAGTCCGTCGCGGTCGTCGGAGTCAGGCACCACGTTAGGCTTAGCGCCTTGATGCCCTCCTTCCTCGTGTTCAGAGCAGACGTCTAATTACAGGCTCTCGACGAAGCCCCGGGGAAATCTGACGTGCGTCTTTCTCTTATATCGCGCCGGGGTTCTATTTTAAGGAACGATCAGTTCCTTCTGGAAATTCGTGTTTGCTTTAGTTCGAGACGTCGTGTGCCCGTATCATTCCTGTCATATTGCTGTGGCTTCGTTTAATGAGCCGCACGCGAATAAAAACCGCATGAGCGCTCGGTACGTAGCTTCTGCCGTGATCTAATCATCCAAATATATTTATAATGTAGATATATGGAACAGTTGGCGACAGCTAAGAGACGTGTTGCCAGCATGAAAGAATTTAATATAACCTTCATTAATTATACCAGCTTATTGCGAAAACGCGTTGGCCTTTGAATGTGGTTCCAGCTGATTAAGAACCGTCTCGCTTCACTCAGTGTTCTTCAATTAGGATTGCGCGTTCGCGCCTTGAGTACAGATTTGTTACAAGTACATCGATTTTGATCCGAAAGTAGTGGTGACTTTTTGGGACAGCAAAGTTCCCGAACTGGTCAATCACATAGTGAAGCAAATTTCCTCATTAGCTTTGCTAACTACGTCTGTGGACTGTCACGGCCGAATTCGGTCCGGGTTCCGTATGGTATAGCATCTCGTGAAGCCCTGCGATACACTTTAACTAAAAGACCTACAAAACACAGAAAAAAGGCCAAAAGGAAACAACTAGGCTGGGCCGCTGCTGTTCATTTCTTTCGCCTTTCTCCTCATTTGTAGCGCTGCTTATATCTTCGCTTTGAACCAACTCGTGCGAATCGCGACCCTGACGCAATGTATTTTGGGTGGTATTATTCAAATTAAAATAGCAAGGTACACATCGCGACACTGTTAGCGCGAACACGACATACGCGCATTTTCACGTTTTACTTCTAAATAGTGTTAGAGAGCACGACATTTTAACGCTTACATTATACAACTAAATGAGCTCTTTCTGTAGCAATAATAACTTGGATGACATCCCTTGGTTTCGAAGAGAAAAACTGGAAAAATCGGCGATCGCTTGTTCGCGCTAACAGTGTCGCGCTCTGTACATGTGTACCCTTTCATTTAACGTTTTATAGGTTGTAGGCCGTGCCGCACAGAAGTTGTTGCTTTCTCTTTTAATGTTGTGAAAGTGTTGGTTACTCTAAATAAACTCACAAAGGAGACGGGTGAAAATGTCGGGTTTCATATGACTGCTATCTGGGTCAAGTCCGGAGTCCTCTTGATGTAAAACTACTCGATATATTCTTACTCAAATCTCGGTATAACCAGCTCGAACTTTTTTTTTTTAATAATTTTTCCTTAAAAAAGAAAAAAAAAACGTTTTTTGTGTGCTTAGAGATTGTTTATTGCTTCTATATTCATCAAACCGTATAGGATGATAATTTTTATATGTCAAGAAAAATGACCACGCTCGACTCTGGAATTCAGACGGTGCGAAGAAAACCACTGAATTTATGTACAAGTAGATTCTGGCGTTAACTACCTGCACGGATCCGACATCAGCTGTCCGAATCCGCGTGCTTCAAGTTTTTTTCAGGAACGCGGTTAATAATTATGGTCTGAATATTCGATCATAGGTTTACAACAGTTGTTTCGTCTGCGCACCATTTCCGAAACATTTATTGTTCACTGGCAGAAAAGTAAACAATTGAGTTTAATTCACAGATTAGCTACGCTTTGCACTTGCACCTTTGATGGCGAAACGGGTAGCTCGTAGTATCTGGTCCCTGTGGTCTGAGCCGGAAATATATATATATATGTGGAAAGAAGATGTAGCATTTGGTTTCAATGACAACGCCAGAAAACATATCTTAACACGCTCTGTTAACATTTCAGGTCCTTCGTGCCGAGTCACCTGCACGAGCCGCATCGACCGTCTTGCTTCACCGCACGGCGTCATCGAAGCAATACCTACTGGACATTGTGGACTGATTGGTTTCACGATAACGCGCCAAATGGTGTAAGCGGCACCTCTTGCTCCACCCAGATCTTCCTTCGGCCACAACTGCAGCCAAGAATTCTTCACCTGCTCTGTGAAAATTTCAGGTTTGTAACGTTCTTTCGCTGCCGCCCTTCACTGCAACCTTGTCGCTCCTTGCACCTCGTGCTGCGGCGGCTACTGGAATGGATACTGCGTTGCCTTTTCTGATAAGACGAACGAATTCTGCAGTTTGCTGATATTTTGCCGTAGCTAGAAAAACTGCGCCCGGAACGCGACCTCAACTGACCTTCTTTTAATTGCCCGTGCATCGAAGGTGTTCCCAAAGTACCATCAAATGACGTCACATGAGTCAGGACCCTACTGTATATTTGGCTGCTTGTCGCAATCGCGGCTGTTTATTTTAGAAGTTGTTTTCTGAAAAAGGTGGATGCTAAGATCTTGTTGTGGCGGCGTCCCGAATTGTGGCCGCTTTTGTTTCCATAGACGGACCGATCTCATTACTTGTCCCGCGTTCACGTGACACCACCATAACTCAGCAGCGAACAAGACAGCTCGTGCCGTCTCGTGTTCTGCTTGCGCAGGGCCAGCCGGGATGCTGCGGTGAGGTTGTCGCGTGTGCACAAGGACTAAAGTGCGCTCCATCATTGCCTCATCTATACTGACAAAGCCTGGCATATCGCCACGGCCGCCGAAACGGAAAAGGTGGAGCGGCAGACAACGGATGAGAGGAGAGCCACGTGACTGGTGCCCCGCTGCGGCGAGACGCGAAGACCCGAAAGTGTGTTTTGGGTCCTCACCGCTGCAAACGCAGTGCGCTGACGACCAGATTCCCCGAGAAAGGGCTCTTTGATGCTCTGTGCTACCAGATCCTCGCGCTCCCAATCTGCGATCGGGCACTCTCTTGCTCCGTTGTCGAACTGGCAGGCATTGTGAGTATAGAGGGGGCTATGGCTCCATGCTTCGCGGCAGTGGTGGCGTAACAAAGCTGACTGGCAAGTTCCGTTTACTGGCTGCGTGAGAAATGACGTACAACAAAAGAGACGTCTGCCGCACACACCTCCGCTGTGCTACAGCCAGGAGCATTGTGGGCGACTAAATGTGCTGCCGTGACGTTACGAGCCCTAAACCGAGGGACAAAAAGGGTGGATGTGAAAATACGTTATTGGGGCTTAATGCCTCATTCACACTGGCGGTTCAACCGCGATCGCGAAGCCATTGCGAACGCGGCTGCCTAAAGATTCAGTGCCGTTTCAAGCGCAATTGATGATGAAAACGAGCGTAGCCGCCTCGAAGTTCCGATTCGAACGCCAGTGTGAATGCAGCCTTAGAGCTCCCAACTTCGACGATTACGCCCGCGGAAGTTTTTGTTTCCACGGTAGACGCAAACTTGGCAGAGCACGCCTGTTGTTGTATACGCAATCTGAGTTAAAGGAAAAGCGAAACATTTTGGGTCAAAAATCTTGAGCAAATAAGCACGCGCAACGCGCATGTTGAAGTTTAATCGGTCAAATGCAGTCACGCATGCTTGGAGCATACAAGCAACCTGGCAAGAACTGAAAAGTATACAAAATCGTGATTCTAACCGAGCCTATTGCATGCTGGCGTGACCCTTCCCGTGGCACTGGAAAGAAGGAAGAAGAGAGCAAGCCACGGGAGAAGTGCGCGTAAGCAGGGGGGAGGGGAAAAGGGGGGGGGGGGGCAGGCCGAAGAATTTGGGACGGCAAGCTACGAAGCCCGGAGCAGCAGCTGCGACCTACGTTGGGGTGCAGCACCCCAACGTTGGGGCCCAGGCAGGCTCAGCATTGCTACCTTCCAAGTGGTCCAGACAAAGAACTATCTGAGGTCGACTCGACTCTGCGGAAAGCGATTATCAACAAAGACCACCACCTCTACCAGGCTCCGATTACGTCTTAGCACTCAAACTGATACTTCGCCCGACGACTGACATTTATGACACCTCTCTCAAGTCAGCGTCATCAACACCCAGCTAGCTGCTGACATCTTTAAACCAGGACTCTAATCTTTAAGCCCGTGAGCTTCTCCGATTAGAATATTAAGAACTGGAATTAAACTATCTAGTATTTAACTGACTCGTGTATATAGTCCCGTGTAAATACACCTCTCAATTCCCCTCTTTTACTGTACAGTGAATATTTCTTTAACGTATCCGGGTGTCTCTCGTGTGATTTATTGCATCCGTAAACACGAATAACGTCAGACATGCGTTTGATTCGGCGTCAGCTGCACTAGCTCTCCTACAGCGGAAGAACACGTCTAAACTGCCTTTCCGCGCTTGTGTGCTCTTTGCGATAAGCTGGTGTTGAGGTGAGTTCAAGTGTTTGTCGAGAACATGAGCTATAGGGGGCTATTTGTCCAGCTTCTCTGCGACACAGTGTTTACCCAACAAAAACGCCTGTGCACTATATTTTCCACTCCATCTACCTCGATTGAGCGTGGGGCGCAGATGAGACGCGAGTACTGTGTCAGTGTTCGTCTCAGTCTCTTCCTTAATCGGTGCTTCGCTTATTTAATAGGGGTCCAAGTCGAACGCTACCACGGAAAAAAACAATTAATCTAGCGTTGTTCTCACCACAACTGAAGCGAACACCGCCAGGGATGTCACTGATTGATCTCCTGCCCAATTGAAGACCCCTTGGATGAATTCCCCATTACAGAGCGTGGCACCAAAAGTGAAATAGAGGAGGGGTCGGGGTGTTGTACGCTAGAATTCACAACTGACACTGGGAACGAAAGACGTTATCTCTACCCTCTCCCAATTGTGAGTTCAGAACGCAAAAAAAAAAAAAAAGAGACAGCAATAAGACGAGACAAGACGGACACGATCTCAGCTCTGACTTCGCCCTGCCGTTCTGAGCTCATAGCAATTGTTAACCCAACCTTATCTACTTTTTAATATACGTGTACACCCTTAGAGGTGTCGTATTACATCAGGTGTGCGGTGACGCGTTACAAATAACGGCGTTACCGGTAGCGCGGTAACGCACTCGTTACATTTGCAAAACGTTAACCGGTAACGTGGTTAAGTTAGCTACTTCAAGTAACGTGTAGCGTAGTTAGGTTAATCCTTACATATTCCTCCCAAGACTTAAAAAAAATTACAATTCAATTTTCTGCCGCGTTTCTAGGCGCTAAGCCATATATATATATATATATATATATATATATATATATATATATATTGTTACGAAGACGACGACCCACATCTTTGGGTAATAGGGGCGCGCGCTGCATGCTTGGCCACACGAGCTGGGAGCGATTCGGCTGTTCCGCTTTTGATCGCCTCTGGTCTTCCCACATCGCACCATTAAATACATCTCTCATAAACACCCTCAGAAGTGGTGGAGGTGCAGACGATTCCCAACCTCTCGGTTCCTGCGCTACCGCGATCGGCCCTGGAGTTTCGCAGCGGACGTTCAACGCACAACGCAATGCCGGACGAGGCGGGCAATGCCAACGGACAACGACCACCCGCTGCACCGCCCATCAAGAACCGCCAGCGAGATCCACCAGTTTTCAATGGAGCACCAGAGGCCGATGTGAACAACTGGCTAAGAAGTTACGATCGGGCTAGTCTACATAACAGGTGGGACGATACTCTCAAGCTCGCGAATGTGGTTTTCTTCTTGAAGGATACCGCACTTCAATGGTTTGATAATCACAAAGAAGAGATAAATTCCTGGGACGGATTCCAATTGGCTTTCGCGGAAGTATTTGGCAAACCCGAACGCCGCAAACAACAGGCGAAAGATAAGCTTGCCCGAAGGTATCAAACTACTACCGAGTCCTCCACGTCCTACATTGAGGACGTCCTTCGCCTGTGTCGGCGCGTCGACACTAACATGACCGAAGAAGACAAAATCCGGCATTTGTTCAAAGGGCTATCACACGAGCTATTCTCAATCGTAGCTTCGAAATCCCCTCCAACTGTTCAGCACCTCATTACAGAGTGCAAGAAGTACGAGGAGTTGCAGAGCGCCCGCATAACAAAGGAACCCTTCGAACGCCTGCCCGAAGTATCCCCACAGACCACAACGGCGTCCGACCTCCCACAATTAATTCGGCAAATCATCCGCCAGGAACTGCTGGCGTACTTCGGCACACCACGATCATCAGATGTCACCCCAAACCAACGGAACGACACCGAAACTATACAGAAGGTAGTACAGGACGAAGTACGAGCTGCTCTCCAACCGCTCGCTCCGCCTACCCCTACGTAAGTGCCAGCACCACCAGCACCCACACCCTGCTGCCCAATGCTGTACGACACGCAACCCCGCCAACAGACGTCCTTCCTACACCACCCCCAACCCCCCCGACGAATTTATGGACAACAACGACGCACCGACATTTGGAGAACAGAAGACCAGCGCCCGGTGTGCTTCTATTGCCACACAGCTGGTCACATCGCCCGTTACTGCCGTCGACGAATTGATAATAACGCCTATTATCATGCACCTGGCAATCCGTCTCCCTATTCGAGAAATTTTGACGACAGCCGCTCCTCCGACGCACGCCGCTCTGCAAATGATTCACAAACACCTCAAGACCACCGCGGCCGATCACCCTCGCCGTACCCCAGACGTCGCCGATCAGTGTCACCCTTCAACCACGCAGCCGCAGCGTCGACGCCGTCGTCAAACTAAGGAGGGCAGCCTGTGTTGCCACCGGAGGTCAGGCTGCACTGCCACAAGTCGCCGAAAATCCTCCTTTCATTGGACCGACGACACTCAACGTTCATATTGCAGGACAAACATTCGTCGCTTTGGTTGACACAGGAGCCGCCAAATCATGCATATCAGACAATGTCTGCCGCCGCTTACGTAAGGTAATTACTCCAGCCAACGGACACCTATTGCGCATGGGTAACGGCGAATTGGTGCAACCTCTCGGATGTGCATCAGTGTCCATTCTCATTGCAGACATATCCTATATTGTCGTATTCCTCGTCGTTTCTAACTGCGTCGCTGACGTTATTTTAGGCTGGGATTTCCTGACGTCCAGAGACGCCTTCATCAACTGTGCTAGAGGCGAACTAGAGCTGAGCTGCATCGACCCTGTCACTGATCACTCCCATTCGACAAACATGAAACTTCGCACAAACGACGACCTTCTTTTGCCACCACTATCTGCCGTTGCCGTAGCGCTCACAGCCGACCCGTCGTTTATAGGCACCTCTGGACTAGTGGAACCTGTTGAATCACTATTTGCGAAGAAAGGTATTGTCGTCCCATACTCCATCGTGTCCCTAGTAGAAGGCAGTGTTTGTCTTTGCCTCACCAACGCATCTACGGAGTCGCAAATACTTCCCCGGAACACTCGTGTCGCCAATATGACCATGTATGAGGAACACCACATCGCAACTCTTTCGGAACATTTGTCCCCTCCCACTTGTCTACCTGCTTCTGCACGCGATATGAGTGACAACTTTAAAAGAATGATAGACGCTAATTTGCCTCCCGAGGACCAACATCGTTTAGTCACTCTGCTTAAAGCTTATTCTGATTTATTTGACTTCAGCAGCCAAGCCCTTGCCCAAACATCCCTTGTCCATCATCACATCGACACTGGAGAGGCACGCCCACTGAAAAGCAGACCATACCGAATTTCACCCACAGAGCGCAAAGTTATCCAACAGCACGTCACCGAAATGTTGGAGAAGAAAGTCATCCAGCCTTCCTTTAGCCCTTGGTCGTCACCCGTCGTCCTCGTGAAAAAAAGGATGGGTCCTGGCGCTTCTGTGTAGACTACCGCCGTCTGAATAAAGTAACCAGGAAAGATGTCTACCCGCTGCCCAGGATCGACGACACCCTAGACGCCCTCCAAGGGTCATCCTTCTTTTCATCGATGGATCTCCGGACCGGCTACTGGCAAATACCAGTCGCTGATGCTGACAGACCTAAAACAGCGTTCGTCACACCTGACGGCCTCTACCAATTCAACGTAATGCCGTTTGGTCTGTGCAATGCCCCAGCGACCTTCGAAATAATGATGGATACATTGCTCCGCGGCCTCACCTGGGATATATGTCTATGCTACCTCGACGACGTCGTCGTTTTCTCAACCACGCTTGATCAACATTTACACCGGCTGAGGCAAGTTCTTGGTTGTTTTCGCTCCGCACACTTACAATTAAACTCGAAGAAATGTACACGTTCGCTGCTCGAAAACTGAAAGTACTTGGCCATGTAGTCAGTGCCAATGGCATCAGCCCGGACCCCGACAAACTTAGAGCCGTCTCTGAATTTCCTGTTCCGCAAGTTCAAAAAGACGTCCGTGCTTTTCTTGGACTATGCACATACTTCCGAAAGTTCATTCCTGGCTTTGCTCACGTCGCTGAACCTCTCAATCAACTCAACCAATCTTTTGAGTCACTTAAATCGGCCTTGACGAACAGTCCCATTCTTGGACACTTTACTGAAGGAGCCGAAACCGAAATACGTACAGATGCTAGTGGACATGGTATCGGTGCCGTCTTGGCTCAAAACTTTCCAAACAGCCAACGTGTTATCGCCTACGCGAGTCCCACTCTTACCCAATGTGAACGGAATTACACTATAACCGAAAGCGAATGCTTGGCTGTTGTATGGGCTGTGTCAAAATTTCGCCCCTATATCTACGGCATTCACTTCCATATAGTGACTGACCACCACGCACTCTGCTGGCTCGCCAGTCTGAAAGACCCCTCAGGACGCCTTGGGCGATGGTCCCTCAAACTGCAAGATTATAGCTTCACCGTCCTCTACAAATCTGGAAAAAAACACCTCGATGCCGATGGTTTGTCTCGATGCCCTCTACCGCTCGTCGCTCCTCATCAAGACACAAGAAACTTGCTCACGACAGCACCTCTGACACCAGTTGACATTTCTACAGCTCAGGCGTCTGATCCGTACCTAAAACCGATAATTGATTACCTTCTTGGGGTAACCCCACACGTCTCACAGAGCACACCACGCTCAGCGCGGTTGTTCGCCCTTCACAACGGCACCCTATTCAGACGAAATTACGAACCGGAAGGACGTCCTTGGCTTCTTGTCATTCCACGAGAGCTGCAAAAAGATGTTATTCGTGCAAATCATGACGACCCAACGGCCGGACATCTAGGCTTCTCCAAAACGTACTTTCGAATCCGAACCAGCTACTTCTGGACCGGAATGTACCGTGCCATCAACAAATATGTCCGTTCTTGTCACCAGTGCCAAACCAGGAAGAGTCCAACGACAAAACCATCGGGTACACTGCACTCCATCTCCCACCACATCATCCCTTTCAGAAAGTCGGAATTGACTTCTTGGGTCCATTTCCCATCTCCACTAATAACAACCGGTGGATCATCGTAGCTATTGACTACATGACCCGCTATGCAGAAACCAAATCTGTTCCTGAGGCAACCGCAAGAGAAGTTGCGAACTTTTTCCTCACCTCCATACTACTACGCCATGGCGCTCCGCAGTCCATTACCAGCGACTGTGGCACCCCCTTCATTGCAAAACTTCTGAACGAGGTCCTCAGGCTCGTCAGTACGATTCATCATGTGACAAGCGCTTATCATCCGCAGGCTAACGACCTCACCGAGCGGCTGAATCACACACTAGCTAACATGATGTCCATGTACATTGCCGACAACCACACCAACTGGGATGAAATCCTTCCTTACGTCACCTACGCCTACAATACCGCACGTCAAACAACTACAGGATTTTCTCCCTACTATCTCCTCTACGCTCACGACCCTCTCACTACTCTCGACACTGTTTTGCCATATGTTCACACACCTCTGGACCCCTTCGCCTCTGAGATCATTTGTCGAGCCGAAGACGCCCGTCGACTCGCCCGGCTTCAAACTCTGCAATCGCAACAACTACAACAACTTCGTCACGCGGACACCCACATACCAGTGTCTTATAATATTGGCGACCTTGTTTTACTCAAGACACCAATTCGTCAGACTGGAAAATGTGAAAAACTCCTACCTAAATTCACCGGTCCATATCGCATCATACGTCATCTTTCTGACATAAACTACGAGCTGGTTCCAATATCTCCGCCCCGAGACCACCGCTCCAGACCACAAGACATCGTACACGTCTCCCGCATCAAGCCTTACTCGCCCTAACCCTAACGACTCTACAGTACCGGATGACCGGCACTACCACCACCGGGGGGAACTGTTACGAAGACGACGACCCACATCTTTGGGCCAGAGCCTTTTATACTGGGAGAGTTCGGCGGTTCTTTGATCCAGCCGCCAGTCTGGCAGCACTGATCAAACAGTCTGGCAACTGTGCGCATCGCACTCCGAGTTTCGTTGTCCGCCATGATGTGCCTTGCCGTCTAGCATGGAGCGAGAGACGACGATGAAAATGATCGTTCTGCGCTCTGCCAGACGTTAGAAGAAAACGAAATGGGGGGCTGCAGTGCCGTTGGGTGCTCGAACAACGCGAGAAAGGGGTTCAGGATGTACCGGTTCCCGCAAGGAAAAGAAAACCGCGCAAGGCACAAGATCTGGGAGACCAAACCAAAAAGGGCTGACTGGAAGCCGACTTCGAGTGCTCGATTGTGCGAGGTAAGTTATAATTAACGTAGGATTAACGTCACAAAATGCTTGGTTTTAGACTTTCTCCTTACGACAACAAAAGCACGAACGGCAAAGCCTACACGCGTATACATCGCATGTCTATGGGGACCCACTCGCCGGGAGGCACATCATGGCGGAAGCGGCGCCCGCTTAGTCCGCTAGACCTAGCGGGCCGTAAGCCACTCCCACCCGCCGAACTCTCCCAGTATAAAAGGCTCTGCTTTGGGCAATAGGGGCGCGCGCTGCATGCTTGGCCACACGAGCTGGGAGCGATTCGGTTGTTCCGCTTTTGATCGCCTCTGGTCTTCCCACATCGCACCATCAAATACATCTCTCATAAACACCCTCACAATATATATATATATAAATATATATATATATATATATATATATATATATATATATATATATATATATATATATTTGCATTTTCCTGTGACTATTTCGGTTGAACTGTAATAAAGGATAAGTATTAATGTTCTTTCTGGATGGACATAATATTTCATGAAGTATGTCGCTCATGCACACCTGTAAGGTCAAAAAAAATTAAAACGTGTTATTTCATAATTAAAAAAAAACACGCGAAAGTAACGTGCGGTACCTTTTAACGGTAACAATAAGGCGTTCCTTTTATTTTAAGGTAACGTAGGTCCTACAACACGGATTACATCACACTGCCTAATGGTATTCACGACATAAAGACAGGTCTTAGTTTAGCGTTTTGTTCGGAAATCAAAGATTCGGAGAGATGGGAAAATATTGAGAGCAGACCTTCTATATGTCGTCAGCCATAATGAATGAGGAGCGTACCATTAATACGTTAATAGAAGATTCTCCAAAATATCAATTATGCAGAGGGCAGTGTTTTGATCGGAAGGGTCTATAGAGGTCCTAGGATCCACTAAAAGGTCGGCTTGTTTCCTTGTAAAATTCTAAAGGGTTTAGTTCGGTTTCCGTGAGTGCTGCCATTAGCCCAAAAGATTTGGAGTACTGAGGGCTATATAATTACGTTTGATTGAATGGTTGACACATCTCTAGATGTTTTTAAGACAGTTTGGTAAGTTGGGCTACCCGTTGGCAATGTATATTGTGACAAAACTCACAAACTGGTTGAAAACATTTCTTTTCTTGCTTTACTATTACAATTTGTTTCGAAAAAAAAAGTTTCATGACAATACATACAAAATTAAGAACACCCGCGAGTTGATTGCAAAACATTTGCCGCAGAAACTATACTATTTTTGTTTGGTTTTCCTTTACAATATAAAATTATTTTGAAAACAAAAAGTCAATCATGGCATTAACAAAAATCGAGACCACCCGCTAATTTATCCAAGAAACTACAAGCTTGTCAGGCAGTCGCTCTCTGGAAATCCTCCATTTGATTGCTCTATTTATAGGTTCTTATGCGACGTGCTCCCCCAAAATATATCGGCATTTTCACAAACTCACCAATTCAAAAGCAATTAAAAAAACTTTTTTTTTTTCAATTGATGGTGAAAGGTTTTACCAAATATTATTGAAAGTTGTGAAAATAAACAACAACGGTAAATAATCTTTTTGAATACGTTCAATTTTTTTTTTATAGTCGTTGGTATATGTTTAGGATTTCAGGAAGAGACAAAAACAAGACGAGATACAACAACCTTTTTTTGTTTTATTTTTACTATGGTGTCCGCAAGCAACGTCATCCCTGTTGCAAGTCAGGAATGGCGTACAGAGGAAGACAAACCTTGTTTGCAGAAAGACAGTTCAAGCACACCTTAATAGCAACCTTGTTTTGTGCTTGGGCGTTAGCTACAGGGCACAAAAGAGCATATGTGTGAACAAGGGGCATTGGCGAAGATTACTCGCATCGAACAAGAATCTGGTTTTGTCAAATCGGAGAGCTATGTTTGTTTGTTCACCTCGTAATGTGCCGAGTTAGATATCTCTTTTTATTTTATTTTTCTACCCAGATATAACTATAACTGCCTAGGACGGTAGTTCACTGAAGCAGAAACGTACATAGCAACGTCGCGCTCAAAGCGTTATTCCTTTGCCTAGTTCGAACGCGAACTCTTTTTTTCTTTTTCGTTTTTTTAAGGAAGTCATTGTTAGTACGCCAACTCCAAAGGCGCCTAGAAAGGAACTTATTTTTGTACCGACCGGTGGACTGTCAGTTGCAGTCGCAAATGCAGGCGTGGGGAGGCCCCGAACATTTGTCACAGGCGCTGTGAAGCGACGAAGGCGACAATACCAGGTGAGACTAAATATATATACGGCCTCGTTTCTCTGCTGAGGATGGCTTGCGAATCAAATACGATATACTGTAAAAGCCGATTTGTCACCTGTTCACATCCATTTCAGCTTCAAGTCTTTGTATGTGCTCAGTACTGTATCGTAAAAGAAATCGGCGTTTTTTTGTTTTTTTTTTTCTTTTTGCCGACAGCCAGCGGTGATTTTTATTTAGAAATATTGCGTGTCTATATTCTATTTTCAAAGTTTCGTGCAGCGTTGTGGACGTAACAAGCCTAAGTGTACACTTTTGGAAACTGCTTCCTTTGCGTGAGTGCTTGTGCGAACAAAGCACCGTAAAAACTGTCACTCTCGCGACTATGCCTTCCCAGTTTCAGGCAACTCGTTTCAGCCAAGCCGCCCGAACTCAAACGCCACAGGCTAACAAGAACACTTTTATTAACATAAAATTAAAAAAGAGGTATCCACATCAGGCTGGAAAAAATATGTGATAAGGTAATGATCATTTTCAGAACCCACTAGCATCACCCTACGCATATTAGCCTTTCCCGGTACATCGTTCCTTTCTTAGCGTCATATCACATAATGAATAACATATAAGAGTCGGTTGAACTGAGGTGGAAACAATGGCTCGTGAAAAGTAATGAAGAAATTGGCCAAGTCATTAGATATGTTGTTTCAATTAATCCCCACACTTACTTCTGCGCTCTGCTTCGCCGCAAAATAATGGCTCTGGATATATTTTTGTTTTAGAATACACGATAACAATAAGACGTGTATAAGTGTGCACCTGTTAAAATAGTGCGAGTATAGACTCTTGAATTTTTTTAAAATCACCCGCATTTTTTATGCAGTTAAAACAATTAATTAGCTCTTCTGGAGCATTGATGAAAACGAGAGGCACGAGGCAAATCGTCAAAGTCGTCCGGTCCTTCGAAAAAGGTGCGGACGTGAATGGAGTGTGAGTATGTGAGGTAAAATTGCTTACTGCGCATACCTACTGCGCACCAGGAGGCCAGAAAGTCCAAGAAATGGGGAAGAGGGGGTAACTCAAGAATGCTATCGCATTAAAAGGGCGCGCGTGCGCAGTGCGCCGCTCTCGGCAGCAGTCACGGCGCTCCGTCAGGGAGCGCGGCCATCGAAATCTGTCGGCGCTTCGCTGCTATCTGTGTGACGTCACTTTCATGACCAATTTTTGGTGACATAGATCTCCCAAGTTTGCACCCCATTCCAAGCGCAAAAAAGACGCAGTTCTACGTAAAAAAAAAAAGAACACTCGGAGCTTTTTGAAAATTAAGTGGTCATGTAAATTAAAATTAAATTAATGCCTAAAACTACCGAAAAACGCGCTTTGCATTCTATGAAGCACGCTCAGACTATATTTGATAAAGGAACTATCAGGGATGAGAAACACACAGAGCCTTCGCCAAACTATACCCCAAAACACAAAGACTATACCCAACCTTTCCTTGAAAGAAGAAAGGCGCGTGCAACTGGTAGCCATGTACTTCATAGCTCTCAAAAATGTCTGCTGGTATACTGCCCCACAATATCTCACATTTCCTTTAGTTCTCTGAATCAGCAATCAGGTTTTAAATGGTGATGCAGCCTCGGTGACAAATATATATATATATATATATATATATATATATATATATATATATTTATTTGTCACCGAGGCTGCATCACCATTTCAAACCTGATTGCTGATTCGACTGACACAACCAGAGATGTGGTTGTGTCGCCTTCATCCTACATGTTTATTTTTTCTTCAATCTTCACCCTTAATCTTTTTCGTTCTTTTCCCGCTGAGACTGTGGGACGTTAGATCGCAATATCCGTCGCTCTTTTCACTGTTGAAGCGGATTCGAAGAAGACCGTTCTGTGGCGCTCTGAGAAAACTGCCGATGCAAGTAGTTGTTTCAGACGGTGAAAAGTTCTAAGCTTACCCCTAGCCCTACTTTACAGCAGGTCATAATGCACAACGCTAAAAAGTCGCATTTAACCAGGTCCCCGCTTACACCAAAGCAGGGAACTCCGATATCCCCCCTGCCGCCGCCGACACGATCGAGTACCGCAAGTCCCAAGCTCGGAGACGGTAGTCAAAGGCAAGAATACAGAAACTGCCTCAGCAAGAAAAGAACCAGCCCAAGAGCGCAATCTCCTCGAAGCGCAGCACGGCGTCGTCGTCTTCCATGATTACCCGGCGCGCGCTTCTCCCCAGCGGACGCATCCTCTCGGCACAACGTCGTTATCTCGAGCTGCGAAGGACGGAGGGAAAGGAAAGCGGGCTGTATTGGGCCTAATGCATCGGGTGCGTGGTTCCTTTTGCCTTGCCCCGTTGCTCCGCGTACACGTTGGCACTTCCCTCTTCGTGTTGCGAAAACGCGTTCCGACAGGCGAGGCTCGGCCGGCCAGCCCGCATAAGTTCCCCGGCAGCAGCAACAACGGTTTCCCCCGCCCCCTTATGGGGCATTCGTAAGAACCGTTCAGTAATGCTGTCTTGTTTCTTCGCAGCTATTGAAATAACGCGCTGGGTGCCGTTCGACCCTGCGAGCTGCGCCGCGATGTCCTTCGTCTTTAGCAAAAAAAGCCTCGTTAGCGATATTTTGTGTCTCTCTTTCCATCGTGCCTTCTTTTGCGTCTTGTTTTCGCGGGCCTCTTGATTTATTAGTTTCACGCCCCGTTTCTCTAAGACAGCGTTGTAAAACTAAAGTTTTTTGCCCCTTGCGTTTATTAGACCATGCGTGTGTCCGCCTCTGACTGCGTGCCATGAGTATGTCTTTCTGGGTTCGGGTGTGCCTTGGGCAATAGCTGCTTTTAAACTCGTAAATTTGCCGGTGTGAGTCGACGACTTTGCGCTTAGTTTGTTCTCCCACTTTCGGCTTGCGCGCTTGTTGCTTGGTGACGTGTGATGTGTGACGGGAACGAATTTGCGATGTATCTGTTGTCGAAAAAAAAAACAAAAAAAAAACAGATGCGATATTGATTACCTGGATTACTATAAAACCCTTTATTTTCGCGACCATTAAATTTCGCGATTTATAAAGGGTGGAATTCGCCTCTAAAGATGATAGAAATATTCGCGCCCCTTTAAAGGTCGCGAAATTTACTATTCGCGAAAATTAGGGGCTCGCAACCATTACGGATTAAACAGTAGCAGACCGTCATTCGCCGAGATACTATCATCCTCCGGCGATTGCTGCGATTTACTTTCCAAAGGGGTTTACGAGAAAGCAGACGCTTTAGATTTCCTAGGCTGTACCCTACGACTTTCCAGGAGAACGTGACCGTGCCCAGGTCGCTTCTGCGAAAAACAAATACGAAACTATAATCAGCTTAAACCTGCAAGAACTTTTTTTACTGATTTTTAATTTGCACCGTACCTGAGCGCACTCAACGTAGTAATTTAGGGAAACTTTTCTTTTCTCGAATTTCGCTTTATCTTAAAAGTTATAGGCAAATTAAAATTACAAAAACAAGCAAAACGTAACCTCCTTCATGACGTCCTTGGTCGCTTGAACTAGAGGTGGTGTAGTGAGTTCAGCGAGCGCTCACGGCTGCCGCACTTCGTGTCGACGGCGCGAGAGGGCGCCACTAAAGCATGTTCTGGATAGGCTGTATGAAGTGGGCAGCCAGGGCGGCTCGCATTGCATTTGCTGCGCGATTAAACACTAATTCGGCATGACCCTTCATTGGCCACAAACGACAGCAAACACGGGGTAAAGATCAGTACAGAACGGGAGCCACTTCGCGCTGCAATACCGCCAAACGTCGAAACCGCAAGCCAAACCTTCTCGCCGAAAGCCTTCGGAACGCTGGGAACCGGGCGGAACCCCGAGCCTGTATACGACCGCAGCGCCGCATCGTACATGCGGGAACTTTCTACGCTCGCCGCTCGTCAGTGCCTGATCCCACTACACCTTTCTAGTATGCGCCGCCCTTTCCACCGCTTGGTGGCGGGTATGTCGACGAATCATTTCTTGTTTCCGTACTTTCTAAACTACATTTGTTTCTTTTCTGAACTGATGTAGTGAAGAAAAACTACTTTTATAAATAATTGAAACGGTTCGCGCCACTTATATTTTGTATTTCGACTAAAAAGAAGCTTTTAGCGGCTCTGACCAGTAGTAAGCCCAGGACCAAAGACGTCACATTTCGCGCGCTTTTGGCACCGCGGGTCGCCCCCGTAGGTGGAGGTGGTTTCCGCGTCGTCTGGTGAAAATATGACGCACTGATATTTAGTTGCTCTGTCCGTGCCCGCTGGCTTGCCCGAACCCCAAGAGACGTGGAAACCGCAAAAAAGGTAGACGCTTAAATATGATTGCAGGGCTTCTTTTAAGCAAATCAAAGGGGCGCTTATCAGCCACTCGCTTTTTGCTCCTGGGTTTGTTCTTCGGTGCTCCTATTGACAAACGTAACTGGTTCATCCCCCAAGGAGCGGTAATTTGGTGCTCGGGACTCGTTGCACACCGCATTTCTTAAGCTGTCTTTGAGTGTACGTTGTACACAACTCTGAACGTGGGAAAAACTACGCTCGAATATAAAATCATTTTGTTTGTATTACTGTCCCGCGGAACGCTCCCAGTGGTTTGTAACTACGATCTACTAAAAAAAAACTCAGAAAATTTACTTCCAACATCCCCCAGAAAAAAAAGAAAAATATATATTTTGAACTACATAATAACTTTGTACATGAGAAGGTCCCGGCAAGAGTCAACCCGATTTCATAGAGAGAAAGTGAACCACTACGCCACTCTGTATGGACATACTTTTTTTTAAGTCACAGAAAGAAAGGTGCGTCCGCCAGTGTTCTTTTTTCAAGAATGACGCAGACAAAAACAAATCTACGGTCAATGCCTCATCCTCCCCGCCGTATATGACCATTGAACAAAGCAGGGTTTTTTATTTCGTGATTGCAGCCGTTTATTTAGATGTCACGTCAAAACGAAGTCTACAAAAAATTGTTCCGAGGACACATAAGCACTTCGTGTAAGTTGTGAATGCGAAAGCATGAATGTCCTTCTTCCGCTCCCTCCTAGTTCGCCTGCTGCATACTGGCTTGGACGGCCACGTTTCGCTACTGCTGAGGTAGCAGCCGACGGGCGAGCGCGCGCTCTCAGGAAGTGGCCGCGCCGCGCTGAGCTCGGCCGTGCAGCCTCTCCGGAGTTTGCCCGGGCGGGCTCTGCGGCCAGGCCCGCACCTCTTACCGACGGCCGGGTCGCTGCGTGCGCTGCGCCACCATGGAGAGGGCTTCTCTGGTGGCATCCCTTGGAACTACGCCGCACGAGAGCCAATTGGGGCCTCGTTCCTTGAAACTATGACGCACGCCAGCCAATGGGAGTCTATCCATCAGATTTCTGCTACAGACGATAGGCTTCGCTCCATTGGGTCAGGGGAAGGTGCCGTTTGGCGCGGCTATAAAAGCTGATGACGTGGGTTCGTTTCATGAGACAGTTAATGCTCTTGCATTAAAAGTTAGCAACATGGCACCGTGTAGGAATTGTGAAACATCGCGTTCAGCCTAACATTCGTCACATCATAGACTTTATTCTGCAGTGGAAGCGTTTTTAAAACCTCATCAGTCGCCGGGTTGCCTCCGAGAAATTGCCTTGATTGGCTTTTTTTCTTGGCTTTGAGGCAAGGTGGCCACGAAGGTTTTTCGTTTAGTGCCCGGAAGCGTGTAAAACCACGTGCAATCATTGACTCTCTATGAACTCCAATTTGGACCACTTGCGATTGAGAGCTTGGTTGAGGAAGAATAATCTAGCAGTATTAGAAAATATAGATATTCATTGTCCGGCCTACACGAAGCCAGACACTGGAGAAATGGCGCTTTGTACCGAAAACAAACATAAAAGGCAAAGGGAAAGAAAAAAACAGTTACTATTTAAGAAGCCCGTCGTTCTTCACTAGAGTATATAATTTGACTATAAAACAATGCAATATTTAAAATCTGCGTGCACAATGGGAAGTTACCATTCTCGAATTCACCTACGAGGACTTATGCACGACTACGAAGAAATTCAACTCCACTGCAGATAGCAAGGAGCTATACGATGCTTACACCAAACCATGCTGCAACGCTGTTCCCGGCTCGAAATCTCTTCTGGAATCCAAGTCGGTGATATTCGTCTGCTTTCGTGCTATGTCCGCTGTGTCTTTTTATGCGAGGAGGCAGTGTTTGTTTTAGATCGCCCCAGTTCTTTCGCGTCGTGATTCACCGCGCCAGTTAGAGTTGTTGCGAATATAAAGGAGTATCGGCTGGTGTTCGATTCTTATACATACTGATCTTCATTCGGAGTTATGACCAGCCGGCTCTTGAAAAGTGGGCTCGTCGGGAATCGAAATGGCCCCAGAAGACGCCGCCCGCTGCTTAGCTGCGTGCCCGGAAATAAAGTCAGGTGCGAGGGCCCTGTACATCGTATAGGACGCAAGCCAGGTATATTCACGTGACACTCTGAAGCGCAAGTTAGCGACACTGTTTCCCGGGTTAAATGCTAAGGCGTTCTTATGTTTGCAATTGTCAGGCTATACAATCCCGTGCTCAATGCGTACCGCGAGACTAGACACTCCGCGCGTCGCTCTGCCCGAACGGAAAGTCGCGCGACACACCCCCGAGCTATGAACTGGCGTCGATAGCTCGTAGAGCCTGTTGCGATACATCGCAGGTTGCAACGAAGTGCAAAGAATTTCTTATTTGGTCTTCAGACATCTCAAAAGGACAAATTAATCGGTCTTGAGTGCCAAACAAACGAAAATCCTTTGACACGCCCCGACGAAGGTCTTAGGATGAAATTCGACCACCCGGGGATTTTTCTGACGCGCTACCCAAACATCGGTTCCACAGCAAACGTCTCGGCAATAAGCCTCCGTCAAGTTGCGGGTACGTCGGCCGGGATCCGCATACCCGAAAACCGGGATTACATTCGTAGACACACGTTTCACCTCGGAGCCTCATACAGGCGCCTTCTGGGCACCCCATCAAACTCCATATGCCACGTTCGGCAAATCAGCAAAGCCGGCGTGAGCGAAGGGCTGTTCCTTTTTGGCCCTCTCTTTGCACAGCACATCCGATCTCTACCCTCATTTGAGTCCTTTCCAGCACGATGGCTAGCGCGATATTGCCGGATCGGAGACGCCATGGACGTGTCCCCGCCGGCTGACACGTCGCCGCTGACGCCGCAGACCCGGTTCGAGGGAGGGGTCCGGCCGGCCGATATCGTCCGGGGGCCTCGCTCGCGAGGGGCGTCTTATTTCCGGACCCCGTCGCAATAAGCTTCGCGTCGCGGCGCCAAGGCCGCCCGTTTCCGCCCGAACGGTCCGGAGATCTCGCGCCTGCTCGTTGGCTCTCCTCGGACTTCTCTCCGCCCCATTTCGCGACTCCGGCCGGCTAAGAGGAGCCGTGCTCCGGGGTACGCAGTCAGTGCGGCACTTTACACAAAACAAACGGGCTAAACAAGAAAAAAAAAGTGTTTTGTTGTCGCTATTTTTATCTCGACAACTCTCGTGTAGTATCGCCGAGGCTCGTTGCGTAAGCCCGGCCAATATTTAATGCATCTTTAGGCGCCTTCACGAGTCATCGAGGGTGCGCCCATGCGAGGGCTCGTTTGCGAGCGAATGGGTGCGGCTCGGTCCGTACCCGTGACTGCGTGAATCCGACTTTGAAATCGCTCGTTATTCCGACTCCTTAGAGCCCTATAGCGTGTGCACACGTGCGTATACAAAGAAGCTGACATGTTGATTCGCGTTTTCTGCGTCCGCGAGGTTAGCTATACTTCGTTTCATCATATGTCCTGAATCCTGGCGCAGCAGAAGGCACAAACACGTAGAACTTAGAACACACATGCTAAGTGCGCAAATAACTGAGCCCTGTCTGTACATGACTGATCTAGCGATAAATAACATCTACAGAAACGTGACGAACGGCATGACTGTGCGCTTTTTACGCTTTTTTTACTGGTCCCATTGGCTCGCAGTGTCGGCTGAGCTCAGTGTTAAGGTGAAACGAAGTCTTTTTAGCTGAGTAGTAGTACATCGGGTACAGACGTGCTGCAAAGCCTATATTGTACACTTGCTCGATGTACTACGCTTGATTCGGCATTGGTACGCGTCGCCGCGTACATGCCCCAGTTAAATAAAATGCACCGGTACATGTATCGTGCGCTTGTATTGTGCACTCAATCAAGCATAGATGCGCGCCCATCAGTGTGCAAGTGTGCGCGAATCATCATGTGCACCCCGGTGTTTCTGTGCCATACGACTGCAGAGGTTTAGAATGTTTATATATAGTGAGCGAGAGAGAGAGAGAGAGAGAGAGAAATATAATGCGTTAGCATTGGAGCGCTCGTTTTGGCGAAAATCCTGGAGGCGTCTTTCGTTTCTCAGAACCGGGGTGTAAGAAAGAAAGAGGGGGAAAGGGTGACGCGTAGCCGCCTCGGGGGCTCCGAGGCAAAGCGTCGGCCTGGGGATCCCCATGTGGCGGGTTCGAATCCCGGCCGAGGTGTCCGCAGTGTGACGGAGTCTTATTGCGGCGGAGGCGTCGTGTAACCGAGCTTTCGGTTGCACGTCACCTGGGGGGTTGTCAAAATTACTCCCCAGTCCTCCGCTGGGGCGTGCCAGATGCCCGTCGTTAATTTAACACGTAAAACCCCCAATTTGTTTTTTAGGGTGACGCGTGCGACGTTTTTATTGGCTTGAAGTGCTGACGTCATCACGCGTCCACCTCTCCCTCTCTCCCCTGCACTGACAATCTGACAGACACCACCGGGTGTTCGTCAAAACGAGCCCTTTCGTTTTTGTCAGTCACACGCACAGTTGGAGCGGAGACAGAGAAGAGGCGCCGTCGCGCAACTACACGCACCGCGGTACGGCCGAATGCGGCCGTGCTCAGTTGCCGCTCTGCCGTCACCGGTTGTTCTTCGCTCTGGGTTTCCATAGTAGCGGCGCGTGGGCTGTGATGAGTGTGCATAGTTAAAACGATGGATGTGGTTCTCTCCACGTGTGAAATGGATGCGGTCCTTCCACGAGTGATAGGGATGGCCGTATCCAAGGGCGTCGACGCTCCCTGACCGACAAAGTACAAAACAAAAGAGGTGAAAAAAATTACAGGAAGATCCAGTGGTGAATTTTTAGTAAATCTGTTAGCATGACCCTTAGAAAACGCCACACACATTCCCACCTTTGGAAAACACTAACACTGACCCCGTAATGAGGCGAAAAAGAGCTGGGCAGCAAAAAGTACAGGAAGAAAAAGAGAAAAGTGAAGGGGTCAGCGTTAGCGTTTCGAAGGGTCATGCTAACGCATTCCCTACGAATCCAACAATGAATCTTTTTGTGATGTGTTTGTTATGTACTCTTAAAATAAACAAAGTGAACTGTTGGGCTATCGAGTGCACGTGGCTTCATTCTCGCATTTCCTTTTATTATATTCTTCCCTAAAAGGGTTCTAACGGGCATTACAGAGACAAATACGAAACATGACGCTAAAGGCTCTCTTATACTCCGACGTCGAGCGTAGCAACCGAGGCGTAGCGCAGCGCACACGAATACTGATCTGATTGGTCGCAGATATCGAGTTTCTGCTCACCGGCCAATGAAACGCGCGCGTTGTGCGCTACGCTGCGTTCGCTGCACTCAACGTCGGAGCATGACACAGCCTTAAAAGACAAGTAAATATTAAAAGCACCGAGTTTCTTCTGTAAAAAAAAAAAATGGCAGCGACGTTTACCCTTTATAATACATGAAATGCATTATAGGCAATTGGTGTGTCGCGTGAGGTATATTTTCCCGCTAAATTTAGCGGGAAAACTGAATAGTTGCATAGGTCACGTGACGTCGATTTCCAACGCTAAATTTAGCGGGGAAACTGGATTGGTGTCTAGGTCGCAAGACGTGAATTTTCCCGCTATATTTAGCGGGTAACTGAATTGGTGTTTAGGTCACGTGACTTAAATGTTTCCGCTAAATGTAGCGGGGAAACTGCATGTGTCCGTGTCCCGTCACGTCAGGTCACGTGAGATCAATTTTCCCGCTAAAATTAGCTGAGAAACTGAATTCGTGTATAGGTATCGTGATATCAATTTCACCGCTACATTTAGCGAGAAGAGCACGGACGGGCGGAAAGACGGACGGGCGGACGGACGGACAAAAGTTTGGGAATAGGGTAGCGTTAAAATGCATTTCATGCTTTAAAACCTCAAGTACTTTTGATCCCAACTCACCTCACGTTTTTACATTGCGTTTTCACACTCGTCGTAAATCTTACGCAAAAAGAAAAAAAGAAGAAGAAAACGCTTTGAAGTCAAGAAGGAATAGAAAGTTGTGTCACCGGCGTTCTCCATTACCACTTCAAGATGCTCTGCTTCGCGATGAACCATTAGGGTGCGGCGCCTGGCAATTCTGTGTCCGCTCCCAGTTTTCCGCGCACTGCGCTCCGGCCTTCTCTTATTCAGGAGCGGGGGCTGTCCCGGGAGAGCCCGCCGCGAACTCCAGCATCTGCGACACGAACGATGGCCGACGCCGCGCTTATTGAATTATTTGTCAATCTCAAAATAAATAAGAAGCGCCGCCAACGTAATGAGTGCGGGGTCGGAGACTCTTACGAAGGTACTCGTAGCATCGGAACACGAAATTGCTGATACTTTATTTATCCGCAAAAGTCAACATTTTCCTCCATTTTTTTTTTTTTTCTAATGGCAAGCGGTTATAGCAGAGCCCGTGGATTGTACGCACGTTGGAGGTTGGGACATTTGGGTTACCAAAATGGCTTTGTTTTGGGACTTTAGTCGCGCTATTTAAATATTTCGGTTAAAAGAAAATCAGAGAAAGTCCATGAAACATACAGTTAATGGAACCACGAAATGTTTTGGGGTTTCGAGTTTAACCATGAAGAATATCTCGTAGTGTGGCACAAATGAGCTAGAACGCTTGGTAACGAGCCAAAAACTTATTTGTGAGGAGAAATCAGGAAAGTAAGAGTTGGATACTTTTTTTTTTTTTACGGTTAGCTGTTTAACTTTATCGCGATGAATGAGTGGTCGGGGCAGGTCCTAACAAAAAGAAAATCGTCACCTGGCTCACAAATTAAACAAGAAAAGCCGCTTCATTCGCTCGGCTTACGCTCGGGTGAATCTCATCCGTTGCAGTATATTCGGGTTGCTGGTCGTGACCAATTAGTGCGATAAAAGAAAGTCGGGGAAACCCTAACAATATCCGAAGCCCAACAAGTGCTTCTAAATAAAAAAATACAATTTTTTTTAAGGAAGGACATATTAACAGTGTATACCAAGGCGCCTAGAAGTTTAGTTATGTTGTGGTGTGGGTATTATTGTGTCATCTAGACTCTAAAGCAATACTAGCCTAAATTCTTCAGAAACGTTTCTAGATGAATCTAGTGTCTCTCTTATTTTGTTTTGTTTCTTCCTCTATTCGAAATATCTGTTTGAGATTCAGTAAATGCAGGATGTATATTATAAAATAAGTCCATTTCTCGTTGCGTGCTTGTAAACCACAAAGTGTATTTTTTTAACAAACTCATTTGTTGATAGAGATTAGTTCTTTTGGACAATTCTGCTTCCGTGCAACCGCGCATCCGACGTCATGCGCTACGCAAGCTTCCGTGACTTCTAGTTGCGCGATGTGACGTGACAAATGTGACGTCATGTCACTCGAGATTACGTCAAGTCACTTGAGGAAAGGTCAGGTGATGTGACGTTTAAGCGTCACGTAACATGACGTCGCGGTGTCGCACGACTCCACGACTGGACGTCAAAACACCTGTGACGTTTAATACTTTATAAAGAAATGAATCGCTCTTTAAATACGGCATTCCTTGCATTATAAGACTTTGGAGATAAAGGTAGCTACCAATATTTGTTTTACATCCGTGTGTTTTGTCGAGATGTTTCCTCATCCAGCGATGCGGGAAATTAATCAGGCGGATTTTATGCAATCATATAACTTAGCGTGATCTGATGCAAATGCATATTGTATTGTTTTTTTTTTTCAAGTGAAACAACTTGCAATGCAAATCAATTAGATTGTATTTCTCGTTTATTTTTTATTATAACTTTGGGACAACAAAGTCACAGTAGTCTATTGATGTATCCAGTCAAATTTTTGAAAAGACAACACACGTGACGTACGCGCCAAGGTATTTTATTCTCACATTTCTTGTCAATGAATTCACATTATGTGATTTGTGCTTGTCGCACAATAATGTCACCTCGCAAATATTTGTATAGTAGGCAGGTTAATGCGGATAACGTGTGATTGTATCACTGGTTAACCTAAAAACATAATCATAGCCTTTTTTGCCTCACTGGGTACAAGGGGTTATAGTATTAAGTCGCATTCTTTTTCTTTTTTAGCTAGGTCTCTTTTTTTAGCTAGGTCTCTAGCAAGGTTAATAAAGCCAGCAAATGCCAACAACATAAAAAAGATGTACAATATTCAAGGTTGAAAGAGTTACTTACTTGGGTGTTTATTTACTTTACCGTTAAGTTGTTGTAATATTGATTGGTTCTGTACAATAATAATGTAAAACCGAAAGTCTACAGCGTGTACCCCCTCCCCCCTCCCCCCCCCCCCAAAAAAAAATAAACAACAAATAAATATATATTAATGCTTTTTGTTTTTGTTCATTTTGCAAAGCATAGTTGCGCGTCACAGAACGCTGATTGTCCGCCAAAATGTAGCCCTAGTGGTCCGAACCAAACGCCAAAGTTTGAGAATTAGCCTTTATCGCATTCAAAAGTTATAAGTGATTTTCTGAAAATCTCGCTGGGCCGTTTGCGGCCATTAGCGGTAAATAACACCATTCGACTGTATTCATTCAAGCTTCGTCGGCCGCCATCCTCCTATTAAAAGTTTCAGAAAATCTCGTAACTTTTGAATAAAAACACGGTTACTTGTGAAACTTTGGCATGTGGTTCGGACCGCTAGTGCGTTCGGCGATGTGTAATTCATTTTTAAAGAGAAAAAGGACCCTGCAACTCTTTTGAGGGCATGCTGTGATAACATTATATTCAATATAATCCTCGATAAACTCGCTCGTGTTGAGCTAACATTCTCTACCGTCAACTGACCTCTGCATAGCTCTGCTAAGGGTGCGTCATGCTGTCAGCAGAAAAACCGACGACAATGCAAGCGCTGTGATCTTTCCGATGTCGAGACAGCAACTCTTCGTCATAGTGGAAAACCCTGAGGAAATGGGAAATAAAAAAAAAAAAAACGGACATGAGAACGCAAGTTTCTTGCGTTGTCTTGTTCGTTTTTCTCGGGGTATTCAACTATGTCGTTTAACCAGCTAGCCTGTACTCATTCTGACAACTCTTCGTGTTTCCATGTCAAAAGTGGCGCGCGTGGTTACCCGGTGATCGGATGTCACTGCCTGCGCCTAGTTGGTTCTCTCTGCTTGCCAATAAACGCTTCCACTGTTTCAACTGGGGGAATTCGAAGCTGTTATCGGGACTCGTGTCGCAATGGACGCGGTGTTTTGATGCAAAAGCCGCCCACCACTCGGCCGGGATTGATAATATTGCGTCTGGGCGAAATTGGTTTGCTGGAGATCCGAGAAGAACTGATCAGCGAAAACGGGCACTTTGACTTGGATGGAACGTTGACGTTACGTCACCTACGCAATCCCAGATACGAGATATCAGCGCGAGTTTGGTCGGCTATTCTTCATTGCAGCATAACTCGATACCTGCCCAAAAGCAATCCTCTTATTGAATCAATGAATACTGAAGGAGTGCGGCATCAGCATGACAGCACTCATTGCGTCAAGCAAGGTCCAAAATGGGCTCACAAAAGTGCCTTGCCTTGTCTGACATAAATATCTCGCCTATATACCGTAATACTTTCATCGAAAGGAGCCTATTATTTGAGTTTCTTGTTGACATATCATGTGGTCAGCCGTCTAAAGACAACAGTGAAGTACTAAATACGATCGGAGCTGTATTGCCTTTAAACCACCACGATTCTTAGCTGAATACTTTAATTTTACGCAACATAATTCAAACTGTGAACTCTTTTTTTTTTAGTAATTAGGCGAGTGTTTTTGTTTGTTTCTTCGAAGATTTAGTTGTTGAATGTCTTTCCATGGGTGTACCACGAATTGCTTGTGGGGACAACTAAAATTTTGGTTTTAGCAATTTCATTTTCGTACTGATTTAATTTATTCAAAGTATCAGGACATCGCAACAAAGTGCTGGTGTATTGAGTCCCGCTGCAACTTACTCTTTTCCTGCATCGTTTTCACACCTAAAAAGGTGAAAATTAGGGGTGTGCGAATATTCGAAATTTCGAATACGAATCGAATATTTTCCTTATTCGAAACGTATCGATTCGAAAATTGCATATTCAGAAGTTCCCGAATATTCGGCCAAAGCCGAAAATTCGGGAAAAACGGCGAATATTCACACAAACTACGAATATTCGAGCAAGTAACGAATAATCTGCTTGCTACGCATTCCCAAATTAATATGTTTATTCACTGAGAAAAGCGTATGATCCGAGCGTTATCGGTCTGCTCCGTTTCAATCTGTCTGATGGCAGCAAGACAGGATCAGTTTCGGTTTCTTTTTCACCAAGCCCTTTGCTGTGTGGCGCTTACATAGAAATATGTGATGCAATTGCACGCTCTATAACTTGATGCAATAAAATAAACCTCGAGAGTGAAATATAGATATAAAATATATCTCGAGAGTGTTATCTAATATAAATGTTTGAAAATTAAAAAAGGAAAAAGCTAGGGGCGAGCAGAACATTGCATCGCCATCGAAAACAACTCCTGCCACCAGTGCTTGCCACTCCCGCTCAGTCAAAATTAGAGATATCTTGAGCCTGCCCAGTTTTGAGTTCGACTAAGTTCGACCTTTTCGACCTTTCAACGTGATGTTTGACAAAGGTTCAACTGAAGTTCTACTTTTGTGCGCATGCGTTAATATTAAAAAAAAAGAAAAACTAATTGACTTAACTGGCGGAGGAAAAGTGCAATATTTGTTGGGTTTATTGGCATCGCAGGTTCACATTAATAACTAATAAAAGCCTTAAAAGTGCATATTTTCGCTTTTAAATGAAGTAAACATTGGTTACCATTTTATAAATAATAAAATAAACTACTTTCTATATTATTTGTTTCCCAAAATTCGAAATATTCGTGTAGGAGCCGGGCAACACTGTCTATAAGTCAAACTTCTTCGAACTTGAGGGAAATTTCGCAGGTTTCCTGAGTGAAAGGGTCTTTCTATTGGCGGAAATGTTGTCACAGGGCGTAGGGAGCGCTTACTTTCTGAACAGTTGAACAGTTACTTTTCCTACACGATAATTGTTATGAGTGCAATACTAGAAACATCTTTAGCCTGCTGCAGCCCAGTAAAATGCAGTTGCATTGATTTATTTTGAAAAGGCAATAAAACCTGCTGTTACCTCTTGTTTTGTAATTTTGCATTACAAGACATATTTGATATTCGATTCGATATTCGAAGCCCGTTTTTTGTCTTATTCGTATTCGATTCGTATTCGAAAATTTCAATATTCGCACACCCTTAGTGAAAATGAAAATGAGTCGTAAAGCGAGCTTCTCCTGATAAAGTGTTATTCTGAGGGAAAGCGACCTTTAGGGCGATAGCACGAGTAAAGCAAAGTAACATTTGTTTAATCTCCGTTACACCCGTGCGTCTACTTTCCCGCACAACACTCGGAGAGCCAATCACCGTAACTTACGGAGGCAGCTTAGCGAATTAACATATCTTTAGACCAAAAAGCGCAGTCTGAATTGTGACATTAAGCGATGCAAGCGTGACGTTTCGGATTGCTTAATGTCACAACTCAGACTGCGTTTTTTGGTCTAAACATTTGTTTCGGCATCGTCATTCACTGAGCTGCCTCCGTAAGTTGCGGTGATTGGCTCTCCAAGTATTGTGCGAGAAAGTATAAGCACTGGCTTTTTTAGTTCGATCTGCCATAGCTACGCGAAGCTGATTCACGCTCTAAATTTCAAATTTACACAGATAAGTAGTGAAAGCTAGCTGGGGGTCTTTAACGTGCATCACACAGTAGAGACACGCTACCGCACTCTGGCACGATGTTCATTCAGATCAGAACGGGCAAGGGTGGGGATCGAATTCATAATCCCTGTCCGGTGAAATCTCGAGCAGCAAGTTTATGCATCATAAAAAGGCCGTAAATCTTCCGGTTTTTATTTATAAAGAAAATTGATGGGTGTTTTTCGGGGTTTTCTTTATTTCTCAACAATCGGTGTGTTTCGGCTATCTCTCCCGAATGGACGCTAAAAAAGGTGATTAAGGTTAAAAAATGTAATTCAGAACTAAGAAAGTATGTTTAAAAAGGAAGGCTTTAAACAAAAACAGTCATAGTTAGGGCAACCAGTTTTTTAAATCGGTGTTTTTTTTTCAGTTTAACTGGCGTTGTATTTCGGACAGTAACTGTTCGTTATTGATGTTTTATTTTTTTAGGTTTGTCCTCTTTTGTATTTTTGAAATCAACAGGTATTTATTGGCTTTTTGTTTTTGGTTAAAACCGGAAAGTCTACGGCCTAGTCATACGTCCTCTACGTAGCATTCCCTTATTTAATTTAGGCAGATATTGTTATGAGGTGCTTTTGAAAGAATGCCTTATGAGCAACGGAGGTTAAAAGATTGGTGCTCATTCCTTCTTGTCAAGAGTCCCTAGCTGCAGCGGTGAGATCCAATGTATGTTTCAAGGCGCGCAGGGCTCGCAACCAATATGAAGCAATTTGATGCAGTATGGTGTTTCATAAAAAAACAAATACAGCAAATGGAATAGACTGAGCCTTGGTCACTATTCGTTTTCTAATAATCATAAAGTCACTAAGCCTTTTGTTTATGTAGGTCAAGTGTGCGGAACGTTTAGGGCCTCTAAATGTTCTGAAAATTTCTAGTGACAAATAGGGTTCAGCTGATGAAGATTTTGTTTTCTTGGTCAACTCTTTTGTTAGTTAATTATATGACTCTCCTTCAAAGCGGCATTCGGGCTTTTATACCCGTTACCGCATTGCACAGTCCTTTAGTGAAAATAAATAAATAAAGGAATTTACTCCCCTTTCAAAAAATGCGACGCTACTAATTGGTTTATAGATACGATCAGTGCACTTTTTTATATGTAAATTAAACAGGAAAAACATAAATAATCTTGAAATAAAAGGTAACCCGACTATTGCCTCTAATGTGTCCCCGACGTTTCTTTTTATAGAACAGTCAACACTCACCTGTGCTCCTCTGATACATTGTGTATTATCCCTCAAGTCAGGTCCTACGTTATTTTTGTTTTATTTTTATCTCTACGCCAAAAGTCATCAGCTCAGTCACGGTGTCTTGTATTAAGCTTCGTGAAATAGAAAGGCGAGCGGCCATCTCTGGGATTGGCGGGGCCGTATTATGCCCATGTGATTCAACTCATTCACACCTTTCTTTCGGCAGCATTGGATTGTTTCTCACCCAACGTATTTTTGCAACGTAGCTCTTTTTCCTTCTTTCCGTAAAAGCAATATCGACTTCTCGTAAACAACTCTTACGAACCAAGAGACAACAGAAAAATTAAATTACTCCATAACGCTGATTTCGGCTGATCGCGAAAGGATATTATATACAGCGTGGGCTAAATGTACTGAACGCACTTTAAACTAGCCGCATAAATCGGTTTATTAACTTATCGCATTGGAATTTACTACAGAGGTACTCGAAGCTGGTACATTCATTAATTGAAATACATGAAACCTCTAGAGTCAAAATAAACAAAATAAAAACTGTTTTGCGTATTGAAAAGTTATCGCTAAGCCTTTATCTCATGATCATCATAAAATCATTGTGGGCATTTACTATGATTAAAAAATTTGTGAAATGGAAGAAAAATAGAATTGGCTTACCTATTCTTTACTTCATTTGGCACAAATAAGCGCCACAATAATACATAATGTTTTGTGTACATGCAAATCGCAGGGAAAACATAGTTTTTGATTTTTCTTGGTTTATTCAGGTGAGTCAATCTTTTCAGAATTTTAGCGAAAGCATCCAGCAACTTCAAACACCTCTGTAGTAAATTCTAGCTCGCTAAGTTAAGAAACCGGTTTATGCGGTCAGTTTAAAATGCGTTCAATTCATTTCGCCCACGCTGTACATGTTAAAATAAAATACGGCACTCCGTTCCGGCACGCATGACAGACTAGATTATTTGACGCATTTTCAAACTATAATCCCAAAACGGGTTGATTCTAAATCGCACTGGTCCAGAATTGCGGTGACTTCAAAAGGCAGCCTGAGGTGACAGGGTTCCTCAAGTAGCTCTGTGAACGCTTGTTTCAAGAAACAAACTAATCCCACAAACTTCATAACAAGGTTGTTTTATACCGTCCGAAATTGCATAAGAATTTCAAATTGAAATTGTGTTTCACACTACTTATCAACTTGTCATTTGTTCGTTTTTGTAAGTGAAACACAAATATGCATTTAAGTTTCGTTTTTTCTTTTGTAGTTAAAAAGAGGACGGCGACTTGACATAACAAAAAAAAAATAAACAATTCAGTAAACGTTTCGCCTTCCATGCGGGAGGCATCTTCAGTAAGTACAGCAGAATTGTAAGCGTCTATCTCGACACGGCTCTATTTATAGGAAGGTTTCGTGTACGCTTTGGGGACAGGGTGCGGTTTTCGTTGCGCAATTACGTGTCCCTTTGGATGTCCCAGCAGTTTTCGATGACGCCACCTCTCCTCCCTTTCCCCAAGGTCATTGCGGCCGCGAAGTGAAAATAATGACCCATTGTCCATATGTGGTCAACCAATTCAGTTTTTTTAGGCGAATGGAATGATATGCATAGGTGACGTCACGCTTGTGTTCTTTCAGTCGAGTGTCTCTCCTGCGTCTGGTTTCTAGATGACTCCTCTCTAGACGTTCATTGTACGGGGTCTTTCGGCTTGGACACAGTATTGAACACAGTGTCGGCCAGAATTCGAGCATCTTTTTAAAGAAATCGCCACTACTCCAGACCGTAACAGATGATATATTTGAGGGGCATAATATATCTGTATTGAAGCTAGTGGCGTACAACTTGCCCGCTTGCTACCCTGGTCATTTTGCCGTTCTTGCACTCTGAGCTATGATTTTTATTGGGCACTCTGATAAGCATTGACCTCACATTTATATAGCAAAGTTACATTAGAGAAAGCGAAATAAACAAAGCTATACAAGCGATTGCTGTTATACGTTCGGGCTCTTTGTGTAACGCAAGAAAGGGTAAAAACAGACAAAAACAAAATAAACTGGGATTTCGTTTTTATCAGTACCGAAAGGTGCTAAAAAGTGCACTTCAGTCAAGATTGTCGCTTCAGGGTTCGAGAAAAGAATGTAAGGAATAGAAGCTTCGAAGGGTCGAGGACAAAAACAAGAAAACGTGATTGCGTCAACCGGACTCTTTTCCCTAAAAGAGCCCCGAGAAGCGTCGAGCGATATCAAAATATTTTGGAGGCACCGAGACGTCGGCAACGCTGCCCTTCTGGCCATTCTTCCACAGCCTGCCTTCTTCTCAGGTGAGAGGTCTCTGCGCTTATGTTCTTTGCCGAATTCATTCACGCGGAGGAAGATAAGAACGTGGATGGGGCTTGGATTTTTTTAAACATCCCCGCCGATGTACCGATATTTGTTTTGTATTGTTACTTCTCTTTTTATATTCCGCTTCAGAAGCGATTAATGAATTCCTTTCGCTTTGAAAGTGGTGGGGATTAGAATTATGCTTGCTTCTCTTACGTTTTCAGCATTAGAAAAATCTAATATTAATGTCGGTTCTCATACATCGACGTTCTGCTTTATATCTCGTAGTCAATATAGATGTAGTTATTAGTTATTTCTCGCTTTTCTATTTAGCGCGGGATTTAGCGCTGTGCACAAATTTTTTAAAGGTTCGCGTAAAATGTTACCTTCGCTGCGAGCATACAGTTGGCCGTAAAAAAAAAAAAAAATATTAGCGCAATTAATTCATGGCCAGTGCATTAAAACCGCCACACGTGGCACTGTATTTCGCTATAACATCGCAATAACACGGAGAGCGAAAGTGACCGGGACGTCCGCTTCTTTGAATCGCAGGAGTGCTTCAAGATATAGAGTTATCGTTTGTCACATTTCTTTTTCTTGTGGCCGGCCTTTTCTTGATGGTAACGAGTCACGCGTGTGACGACGATTTTCTTCTTTTTTTTTGCTGTTATTGTAATTTTATGTAAAGTTCGAGTCGTAAGTTGTGCGTCTATGTGCCGACGTCCCCCGTGCATCCAAGAGTGGAACTAATCCCGCTAGCGCGGCCCCAGCGTGCTTACGCCACTGAAGTGCCCCGTGTCGCCTCATCCCTGGCTGGGAAATAGCTCCCTCGTGTCAATCTTTCTTACGGCCGACTGTACTTTTTCTCTACAAGCTGTTAATATGTAAAATAAATTTCAGGGCCTTTGTCGCAAAAGACCTCACCTATGTAGGCTCTTTGATAACTTTTGAGCATGAGACATTCTTTGCTTCGTCAAAGGGTGTCGCCAGGTTTAGTGAAGCCCCTCCAAAAAATCGACCGTGAAGCTCGACACTGGTTGGCTGGTGATACGTTCACGTGATAAGCACTGATTCAAGAGAGCACGGGATGTTCTGGAAAGCCGCCAGGCTTTCAAACCGACTATAGCGCCAGTATCTTTATTCCAGGAATCGCTATCAAGTCAATTTTACAGCGTCAGCTGTTCTGGACTAGGTGTACTCTTAATCTGGGGCCGGCAAACGTCACGGCCATAGCCGTGACGTTCAAAGTTTTCAGGACTTCGCCGCGAACTGATCCGGCCCCGTCAAAATAGCCGTGTACAATGTCACGGCTGCAGTTGGCCCTTCCCCTCTTTGATGGTGCGAATGGCTATATAGGTGGCTCCGTAGGCGGCCCTGTAATATTTGGCGGCCCGTTTGTGCAGGGCCGGCAAAAACGGGCCGGCTATGCGCATAATAGAGGAAAAAAAACCTCTGCTCTCCGCTAGATGGCGGCAGTTGCGTCCGCCCAGCGTGCCCCGCGGGCGCAGCCAGCGGGCACGCATGCGCATAACGGTCATTTCTCTTGGTGTGCAAGGACGACGGATTTTGAATGTACGAAATACGAATCTAATCAGAAGCATCTGCGGGTGACGTTTGTTTTCATATCAAGGTGATGGCAGCCTATGTTAGAGTGTGCGTCGAAGCCGCGGGACAATGAGTTAGTTCTTCAGGATGCTCACGTCGAAAGATATCAAAGGAATTCAACGCGGGCGGTGTAACCATGAGGGAACATGTGAATACGATGGCGTCGCACGGCCCGCTGATCTGGCGGCACGACCAGCGCGACCAGCACGACCACCGCTTCTGGGCCAACTTGGCTGGTGCTATTGAATCCCGGAGAAAAGCTCACCGGAGAAAAGCTCACCGGAGAAAAGCTCACCGGAGAAAAGCTCACCGGAGATAAGCTCACCGGAGAAAAGCTCACCGCAAAACCGGCGGATGCGGAGAAAAGCTCACCTGCAATTGAGCGTATGCGGAGAAAAGCTCACCGATGTTTTTTCTTCTTTTTATATGGAGGCTCTTGGATCATGTGTAACATATATCAGTTTATCATCATTAAAATTGGTCAGCTTTGTAAAAAAGAAAATGTCCTTTTTTTATTATTTGTTAAGCTGTTTGGGTATATTGCTCCCAAATTAACAATTGCGGGCGAGTGTTTTCTGTGGCTTACTCTGTAGGCAACGAAAGCCCAACTCAAATTTTCATGAACTTGAAAAACAGGAAAAAGTTCGAAAGCTTAATAATGTCTGCCTAAAACCTAAAAATCAAAACTGTAAATGCCGAAAATCCGAAAGTACATGCGGAACAACGCGGTTCCTGAAATTCTCTTTGAAGCTTTTGTTAACCTTTGAAAATAGGACAAAACAGTCGGTAGGATATCGAAACTTTTTTCTTTCACGGAGAAGCACGTTTTCTAGCCGTTCGTGCTGGTGTTTCCACACGTTGTCTTTGTGTGATAGTGCCTTTCTACGGCGAGCCACCCATGACCTTCAGAGCTGCAGTCTTCTGTAAGGTAGCAAATAGGGCGAGTTGGTAAACGTTATACATGATAAAAACCACTCAAACGACGACGACGGAGTGAAGACAACAAACACGACAGAACGAATCTGTTCTCGCAACTAAAGTTTTGTTAGTGAAATTAACAGAAAAAAAAACAGCGTAGCCGACACTGATTACATCAACAAACACCTACTTATCTACTAGGCGCTACACAATATTTGAAACTGAAACGGTTCACACACCGCTATTTATATTAGCTCGCAAAGAACAAACATCTTTATTTGACAGAGCTACCGACGGCACCCTACCAGTTGTCAATAAATTGTTGTCTTTTTTACCGGAGTACGATGTTCTGATTTTATACTTGCGGCTTCATTAATATACAGAATGGGTGATTACTAATTTCTGATGAATTAGTAAATATGCCCAATGAACTTCAAGAATATTGCAAAAAAGTGGACATATTTATGAAGTGACGAATGCGAATTATGTTAAATTGCAATGTTTGACGCAGAATCCGCTAAGTTCAAAAACATCGGTGAGCTTTTCTCCGCATCGGCTCAAAGGCCGGTGAGCTTTTCTCCGCATCTGCCAGTTTTGCGGTGAGCTTTTCTCCGGTGAACTTATCTCCGGTGAGCTTTTCTCCGGTTAGCTTTTCTCCGGTGAGCTTTTCTCCGCCGTCCTCTTCAGCACAACCGACTGGGTAATTATGTAGCTCACTGGCTAATAACAGAATAGAGTCAAGTGTTGAAATAGTTCCTAACTAGTAAGTTTTCTTCTCGCCAACAGAGGACATCTTGAACCCTGTCCTGGACGATACAGGTATCTATACACAATATTTTTGTATTCTAAGAAGCACGTTTGGAATCGCCTCTTTTCATATTATTCGGATACCGGCTGGCGTCGGCGGTGGAAAGCGGAAAACAGGTTTACTGTTCCCCTTTGCATGGACTTACAACAACGGCTACAAGCGCGGACTCTTCGCGTTTGACGCCGGCTCGGCTGCGCACAAGCACTCGTGGAGGGTGACTATTTGTAAAGTAATCGGGTCACAGTCGTAGCCCTGACGGTTCGCCTATGGTAAGGTGAGGCAAAGAAAGCTAACTGCCAATGCCTCAACGGTGGCCACCTGCATTTTACAGTGACAAGGTGTAAATAGTTTATAGGGGGGAACTTTTCTCTTGCCGAAGTGTCCGCCGATACAGCACGGCGTATACGGCCCACTCATCAGCTTGCCGTCCGAGGTATATAGTCGCGCGTCTCGGCCGGCGTCAACGATCGGGTTGATCAAAGGAAGACGGCCACACAAGGAACATTTGTACTGAAATTGATGATGAATGTAACATCTAGAATACACTAAGTTTGTCCTTGTATGTGCATCCTCCTTTACTCACGCGACAGTCGACATCGGCTGAAACGTTTTTTCTGTGTGAATGAGCCTTCGGGGGAGACTCGCGTCCCTGCGCCAGGCGTGCAAGCGTGACATGTGAGGACAATCTCCGTCCACCGCACCGCAGCCTACGAAGTACCGCTGTCCGCAGTGAAGGTGTGCCACACTGATTGCTTTAAAGTTTAAAGCATGTTGAGCTCTAATCGGTACGCGCCCGGAAGCGAGAAAGACAGGCAGCAGTTCTACGCACGCCCGAGCTAAGAGAATATACTCGGGTGTCTGCGTCTCAGATGGCTTCATTCCAGCTGTCGCTGTCCACCATCTGGGGTCGAATTTGGATTATTTATAAAAAAAGATTTTTGTTGGTGCAACTGCGCGAACCGCAAGTTGCACACATTTTTGTCCTCTTGTTATTAGCAATTGAAACGTCTAAGGCGACAACTGACCTTTTCCAACCTATCGGAGGCAGCATGCCTGACTCCTTCGCATTTCCCTACATCTTAAGCTACTGAATATAACTTTTTGGAGACACTCTAAGAACAAGCTTTTATTAGGCTAACTGAATTTAAGAAATGTATTGTATTAAACAATATTTTTTGAAAAAATGTCAAACTATCTTTTCTACAATATTTGACGCAGTTTAGCAAGGTCTTTACCATGGCCTGACCATACTTCTAAATTTAGTAATTACAAAAAGTTAATTATTTAAAATCTTTGACACCATAATTATCCGAACGTCAAAATTTAAAAATTTTCATATTAAACAAATTAAGCTTTTTATGTGCGACGTGTAGTTTTTGAGCAACAATTTAGTCGTGTTTTCATGACGCAGCCTGTATGGTATAGCCATAGACCTGTAGATCCTGGCAAGTGGAAAGCCTCAGCTCCCCTTCCTGGTGGCGGCAAAATTTTCTGTTTTGTTCCCACTCTTCAAACTGCCGCCAGAGCTACAGGGTCTGGCGGCAGGGTCATATGACGGCTGGTGGCGCCAGAGCTACAGGGTCATATGACGTCAGACTGTTTTTTAATGTCGAGTAACTACACACAAGCATGGCCACCGAAAGCAAATGCGGTTATCTAATTGGCGAATTTGTTTTGCCTTGCTTTGTTTTCTGCAGAGTTTACGAAAAAACGTTAAGTTAGCGGCCATGTTTGTGGCCGATGACTCAGCATCTGAATAGATTCTAACGTCCAGCAAGCTACTTTCTAAAAAAACCTGCTGTTTGCTAAATTTTAAAACGTAATTTGGATACAAGACCTGTTCTCTCTCCCTTATTTTCTTATAATAGAATGCTGAAAATTCTTAATCGCAGCAGCATCATGCCTTGACGACAGAGGCAACTGGCCTTCGGACGTGCCGCGGAGACCCGTCTTTTGCATGAAGCTCCGGCTGACTGCAACACACTTGGCTCGGAGAGCGCACCTGCAACTGTGGTTGGTCCTAGTTCACAAAGTGTGTCAAGTGAAAGCAACGGCCATGCTTCCACCAATGTTTCAGCAAGTGACACAAGTTTTCATATACTTTTCTATTTTATTGTTTGAAAGTGGTATTTATTACAACAAAGCACCACCTGTATCGTACGCTGTGCATCTAATTTAAAGAAATAAATAGATTGTATACCTGCGGACCCACTGTTCTTTTAAATGTTTAGAATTCATCGGCCTTGCCCTTGAAACAATTCTTCTATATTTACTTTCCCCTAGAGCACTCGGGAAGTCAATCGCTAAATTATACAAATTCAGCTTGGTTATGATTTGTCAATATATTTTGCGACTCAAAAATAAAGTTGCGACGTGACTTCTTACAAGAAGACGTCAGGCTCAGTACCACGTCACAGCTTCGATTTTACGGTGAAATTTTACAGTACTTGTCATTTGCCTGGCTTTCTTCATGGATCACAGTCCTAGACCCTCCGAGATACTCTGCGGGGAAGTGCGCGACGGGACATTTTTATAGCCAGCTGAAAACGGGCCACCTAGGAAACGGGCCAGCTAGAAAACGGGCCCGCTAGAAAACGGGCCCGCTAGAAAACGGGCCCGCTAGAAAACGGGCCCGCTAGAAAACGGGCCCGCTAGAAAACGGGCCCGCTAGAAAACGGGCCCGCTAGAAAACGGGCCCGCTAGAAAACGGGCCAGCTAGAAAACGGGCCAGCTAGAAAACGGGCCAGCTAGAAAACGGGCCAGCTAGAAAACGGGCCAGCTAAAAAATGGACCGGCAAGATCCATTTTGTCACGGCAAATTTTGGGGCCACCTAGGAAGGGACGGCAAACGGGCCGGCAATTTAAAGTGGCCCCAAAATTTGCCGTGACAAGTTGGATCTCATTTGTCACGGCTATAGGTGGCTCCCTAGGTGGCCCCAGATTAAGAGTATACTAGGCGAGTGTCGTGTTGCCCCAAAAAAATCGGAGCATGCGCTCATTTATCGCAGGTGACTTGAGACACCAAGAGAGGGCGAGTACGACAGTGACACCCTCGCGCTTTCTTTCATAGTTGTCGCGGGTGAGGCGCGAGGAAAGGCTACAAGCGCGAGTTCCTCGCTCTAGGGCACAACTCGGCGGCACAAGCTCTCGTGCATTAAGGGCAGCTGCCAACGCTGTGAGTTCGGGGAACGCGACAGTACACCACACGACAAAACAGTACGCGACAAAATAGCACGGTCAAAACAGCACGCGTCAAAACAGCACAGCGTCAAAACAGCACGGCGACAAAACAGCACGCGTCAAAATAGCAGGCGACAAAACAGCACAGCGTCAAAACGGCACAGCGACAGGGGAGCACGTGCCAAAACAGCACGCCGTCAAAACAGCACAGCGACTAAACAGCACGCATGTAGCGTAGCAGCTTCGAGCGCGCTCTTCATCTCAGTTAAATTCACAGATTATTGCCGACGAAGGCCTCGATCGAGTGGAAACCGGTGAAGCAGAAACATGCCACAGCTTCAATGCTGTTGCAGTACAGCATGGGCTGAGCACACCGTTGCCGCACACGCTTTCTTTTTTTTTTTCTTATAACATCTAACGACAGGACTTGCCGTGCGATTGATTAATTTATTGTAGACGATATCACCAGCAAACTTTCGCGTCAAAATGAGCAGAACTGCTCGAGAAATAGGAATACGCACCAGTGGGGGTTTTGGTACTGCCCAGAGAGCCTTGATGTGCGCATCGAGTGTACTCCACACACCGAACTTGCTCCCAAGAGAACGGATTCGACAAATTGGCTGTCGACGAGTTGGCTTTAAACGAGTTGGCATAGACCCTCCCTTCCTTTACAGTGCCTACTTTGAGACATCCATTTTTGTACGCCGGATTTATTTTTCCAACTTCGGTTTTAACTGAAAAGGTCGGTATATTCAAGGGCGTTTGGAGGGGTGGGTTGAGGGGGGGGGGGGGGGGGGGGGGGTGACTTTTTACTGACCGTATGACCACTTCCTTTCGCAAGTTTCAGCTTGTCTCTGAGATATGTTCAACTTTCAACAAAAGCTCCAGGGCGCAGGGGTCTTCAGGACGAAATCTGGGCTTTTCACCTGATATAGGGGTTTCTGAGCCGAATTCTTTGTTCAAAAAGAAGAGTTTAATCGTGAACGGAACAATGAAAATCAAGGGCGTCCTAAATGCTGCACATTTTTTTTAACACAACTTCCGTCTACTAGAGGAGGGCATAAATACGATTCTTTTATTATCGTTTCTGTGGTCGGCGCGAATTTACCACCTCTCGCAGTAGTGAAAATGGGGAAAAAACGCAATGAGTACAATGCTTGCAAATTTCTGGATTTTGATTTTTGCCTCTCCGACCGAAGTGGGAGTGAAGCTCATGTTCGTCCTGTGTACAAATACGAGCAATACGACGATAATGTCAGATCACGATAGGGCCTCAGTGCGTTTTTCAGAACAGGTCGTGTCGGCTGCCACGGACAGCAACAAATAAGAAACCCAGTACCTGGTTTACTCACTATACATTTTAAACAAACGATTTTTAAATATTACATTTTCGTCAGTATACTCTTTTTCGTCAACAAACCGAAAAGAGCCGAGACGTTTATGAGTCTATGAATATTCACCGTAATAAACCGAAAATTTCTGTTTGGAATAAATAACCGAAAAAAGTAGGCCGAATTTCAAAATAATAAAAACTGAAAACGCCAAACCCTAGATATATTGTCAATGTCCTGTTTTGACGCTGTGCAGTTTTGAAGCCGTTCTCTTCTGTCGCTGTGCCCTTTTGACGCTGTGCTGTTTTGACGCCGTGCTGTTTTGGCACGTGCTCTTCTGCCGCTGTGCCGTTTTGACGCTGGGCTGTTTTGTCGCGTGCTATTTTGACGTGTGCTGTTTTGTCGCCGTGCTGTTTTGACGCTGTGCTGTTTTGACGCGTGCTGTTTTGACCGTGCTGTTTTGTCGCATGCTGTTTTGTCGTGTGCTGTTCTGTCATGGTGCCGTGAGTTCGCGCTTCAAGCCTTCGCTGCGTTACAACATGAGGTGGAACGGAGTATAGTGCCAAGATGGCGGAAGAGCGGGGATAGATTCCCCAGGATTCCCCCGTGCGCCTGCTTGCTGACTACGGTCACTGCGCTAAAATGAATTTATTTGTCTATATACACGAAGCGGCCAAGGCAGGAGCATTTCACGGGTAACGGAGATGTTGACGTGAATTAAAAAAAAATGAGGATGCTGATTTTTTTTTTTTTTTTTTTTGCTTGAGAAGCGGAAAAACTTAACGCCTACTTGAATGCACTCGTCTTTTCCCGCTAAATACGCATGATGCGCGAACACGCCAACCAGAACCATGCGATAACAACAACAAGTCCGACAATCCCTGCCACCGTCTCCACCGCTTTCCCCACTCTTCTGGTTCTTCGTGCATCCGCGAGAGGGCGAGCGGCAGGCTGGAGTAGCGAATTGCACATCTTCGTCGTGGTACTGTGTACACTCACCATCTCACATGTTAGGTGCCACTTCAAGCCACTCAGTAAGGTAAGCTTCACAGTAACAAAACTTGAGCCACCTTGGAGCTCAAACCTATTGCTTCCAGGTACCTCGAGCCTTTGTCTGAAATCGCAGACGACGGTTTTGTGTCCTCCGGAAATGCTGAAGAAACACTCCGTGACGAAGCAAAACGGTATCACTGTGATTCGTAACAACGTAATTAAAAAGTCGTCTTTTTTTTTAACGATTGCCGGGAGATTGATTTTAGCAAATGCTCGGCGCATGCGTGACGCTGCAATAACGTTAGTTTCAAGGAAGCAGGCGTCCGTTATTGTGAAGCCTTGTTCCGTGTCATGCTCTCCACGCGCCGTGCTTCAGCGAGGCAGTCCCTCGTGCAAAAAGACTAAAGTTCCCTCGATGCATTGCGGCAGCGGCGGCGTGACGAAACTTGCCGGTGCAGAGACGTTTACACTGAGAGAGTTTGGCCTTCTTAAGGAGATGTTGACAGCCTGGCAACCACAGCAGCGTAGTCTGACAACCGGGGGATGACTACTTCCGTCCGCCATACTGTGGCTCTGACTCATAGGAACTCTATGCGATTTCTCAGGAATAAACGAGACAAAGAATTGACGCCATTTTGTGTTATCGCGAAATCTGCTGGTTCTAGCTGGCAACAAGCTCCGCCCATTGGCCAAACACTCTCAATATAAACGGCTCTGGGCCGGCGACATCGGTCTATAGCACTCACCCTGCACTAACTAAGGAACAAAATGGCGGCTCAAATAAGGGAAATTGAGTGCCGGTACCTAAGTGTAACTCATTCGATGGCTCTAGTTTCCCTTTCTGGAAGCGACCGGAAAAAAACGCACGGCTGTAGAAAGTACACTGATTGCGCGAGCACTCGCGCAATAGAAATCGGTACACAATCACGCCTTTGGTCTTTTACCAACGTGGCGTTCAGCATGTAAACCACCGGATTGCTGACCGCCATCTGCTTCTGCGACATTTCCACTGCACAACCCAACAGTCGAGCAGAGCGCAGCAGTACTAAGAAAAATGGCCCGCGAACGACCCGACGCCGACCATCGCACATCCAAGAGAACGCGGATGACACCCTGAACCAAGACAAATCAGAGTTGGTATCGGCACTCGCGCGGCAAAAAAAAACAAACAAAAAAACATCTGGACATTTGTCATTGTTACTGGGTTGTGGTTCGGCTGACGAGAAAGCAATAGCTTCTTTCCGTGCACACCCTCATAAACGAACCGTTCTGAAGATTTTTATCTTTTTGTTTGACTTTTTATTTTTATTTGCATCCTCAAAATGAATGGTCTTTGAAACGGAAGCACGCTTAGAATCCATCGGCTGCTTGCCGGGACACGCCCTTCGTAACGGGAATAGTATTTGGACGTCGTTTTTCTTCTATCCGTAATCTTTAGTCTGCGACTTTTTTCCACTTCGAGCTAGTTCTGCTGCACGTCTTTTATATATAAAAGAAATAATGATATATCGCTGGAAAAATGACGACCTTGACGATTCTGCGCAATTGGTGCTTAGTTGCTGCTGTTTCAGAGTGCATTTTGTAGCTAATCACAGTGCGGCTTCATTCTTTCTTCTCTTTAATCTCCACGTATTGATGTTTGCGACCTGTCTTTGCGATTATAGTTTAAGCTTTTTGATTAAGCAAGCTCACCCGTGATAAAATGCTGAATTGCGACAGCGACTCTTAGTCTTTCACAGCTTTCTGACCGACAGAATTTCCGCCATTTCGTCTACTCGTGTAGTTGTTAAATGCCTCTCACGCCCCCGTGCGCACCACTATTCGCATATTACTGCACTCTGAAGTCAGGACGTTAGAGTATACCGAAGCCGTGCTCGTCGGAGGCGTTCTTCGCCCTCTCACTTGCGTTGTAAAATAATTTAATTATACCTTTATTTTTAAGTGAAAACGATGAAAAGTACAAGCTAGATCGCGAGAAAAACGAAATAGCAGAACGAAGAGAACGAAGTGCTGAACAAGATCACCTCAACGAATACCGAACGACGCGACGCACATCGAACGTCTCAACGGATCACAACGTTTCTCACCGATGTAAATATTGTACATAAGCCTTTTTATTTCTCCTCTTAACGCTATTTAACAAAATCATGATGCCGAAACCCGGGAGCTAATCGACAGAAAAAAAAAAAACATTCAACGCAAGCCACAACGACCTCGGGCAACCCAAGCAACCGAAGAACGTGAACGACAGCGGCTGCTATGGAGAAGCTCAAGAAGAAGCGAGGAGTCGTCCGATCCCCGATTACAATGCTCATCAACGAGATGACAACAGCCATGAACCAACTTCCCGCGCAGCAAGGTGAGCTTGAAGATAAGATCACTCTTCTTGCGTCAAGAAAAAAATCTCTTCGTGAGCTCGACTCGTTGATAGCGGACCTTGTTGATGAGAACAACATCGAAGAGGATATGGAAGCTAGCCTAGGTTATTGAGACTCCATCAGCATAGCCAGGTCGAGAGCTTTGAGGGAATTACAGAAACTACAGCCAAAGAACAACGAAATGACCTCTTCGGTTTTTAACAACGCGTCACGTTCAGAGGGACAAGGGATGAACGGTGCGATTGTTCCGAACGTGAAATTACCGAAATTACCGAAATTCAACGGAGATCTGGCGTAGTGGCAGACATTCTGGGACCAATTTCAGTCGTCTATCGACTTGTCTCCCGTGGATAAGCTGAAATACCTCAAGGTGAACCTGGTTGGCAAAGCTGAGGCGGTGATCAAAGGAATTCCGGTAATCGGTGACAACTACGACACTGCCATAGAGCTGCTCAAAAAGAGATTTGGTCAACCTTCTGTCATCGTGAACGACCACCTCACGCACCTCTTGAACATAAAGTAAATCCCGATGTCAAACGCAGTGGATAGACTCCGGAGACTCTATGACGATGTGATGACCCGGATGAGGATTCTAAAAAGCCTAGGAGTTGACTCGGACTCGTATGGGGTACTACTGCATACAGTACTACAAAAGTCTCTCCCTTCAGAGCTCATTCTCAGATACAATAGCAGCTTGATTGTCGAAAAGCGGCCACAAAGCGAAGACAAAAATGAACTAGTAGGCTTCTCGAGTTTATTGACATCGAGGTGGAAACCAGAGATAAGGGCCGCAACTCACACCCCAAGCATCACAACGACCCACACCCAATTCACATCGCTTAGAACGCCACTCCGAGAGGGGAGGCTCAGCGGCAGCATTGACCAGTGCCACGGAACCTGAACTAAGGCGCTGCGTGTTCTGCAGCTCTAAGGAGCACAACTTGGAGAACTGCACGTCACCTCTTACAATCAAAGAAAAAAAGGACAAGCTGAAAGTGGAAAACCGGTGCTTTCGGTGCACTAAACAGTTCCATCGCTCTAGAGAGTGCAGATCCGTGCACAAACTTTCTTGTGCAAAGTGCTCCGGAAAACACCTGACCGTGATGTGTGACCCCGAGCGGGCGGTGACAAGACAGCCTACTAACGCCAGCTCGACTCCTCCTCAGTTTATCGGCATCTCGAGCTCCAGTACAACAGCTCACAACAAGTACTGTTTCAGACAGCCAGGATACGAAAGAGTGGTCAGACCGAAACATCCCTACGTGCACTGATCGACGGAGGGAGTCAACGAACATTCATCCGTCGAGACACCTCTGAAAAGCTTGGATGTCGACCGGTCGGAGAGGAGGAGCTCACGATATTTGCTTTTGGTGACTCAGGGCGTGGAACAAAAAGAAACTGTCGTCGTGTGGGACTTGTACTCTGAAGCCATCACGGGCCCGCCGAGATCGTAGTCGAGGCTTTGGAGGTCCCGGAAATCTGCGGAGCGATCCTCATTCTCACTGATGGCGACATCATCAGAAACCTACAAAGACAAGGGATCACACTCGCTGATCTACCTGTGGGGGACTTTCAAGGAGAGCGTTGAGTGAGCATTCTAATAGAAGCAGACTACTATTGGAGAGACACCACCGGAAACGTACGTCGCGTCAACCCTTCATTAACCGCAGTGGAGACCATTTCCGGGTGGTCTCTACAGGGACCCATCAAAGTAAGCAACGTCGCCAACGTATGCTTGACAACAACCGTTTTCAAGATCGACATCGACGAGAACCCAATTCACGTCGCTACTGAGTTGCGCGCCTTCTGGGAGCTTGAGAACCTCGGAATTAAGGACTCTCCACCGAGTAAAGAGTGAAACGAACCATTGATAGACTTGGTTACTGCCTTTAACTCATCCGTGAGAATGACCGAAGGCAGATACGAGATCCACCTCCCTTGGAAGACGTCAGAACTTCAGTTGATGAACAACAAGGAGGTAGCTTCCACGCGTTTGACAGCCTTACTGAAGAAACTTCGCCGGGACGACTGTCTGTTAACGCAATACGACAAGTCCATAAGAGAATTTGTCAACAACGGATTCGCCGAAAGAGTCCCTCTTGGAGATGTCGGTGAACCCATTGGAATGACGAATTACATTCCTCACCGCGCAGTAATCAAAGAGGATCGCCAAACGACAAAAATTCGCATCGTGTTCGACGCCTCGTCGCATGCTCCAGCCTGTGCCTCACTCAATGATCATTTGCACACTGAACCCAACTTGAACCCAGAACTGCTCCAAGTGCTATTGAACTTCCGTGTTCATAACATCGCTCTTAGTGCCGGTATAGAGAAGGCGTTTCTACAGGTGTCTCTCGCCCCAGAGGACAGTGACGCTCTTCGCTTTCTCTGGTTGAGAGACATACCTAGGGGTGATATTTCAGTCAACCCGCCGGAGACGTAGAGACTGACGAGAGTACCCTTTGGAGCCTCGTGCAGTCCCTTTCAGCTTGCAGCAACAATACGACATCATCTGGATAGTGTCAAACAATCATATCCAAAGACCTCGGAGATCATCGCAGCTTGTCTGTATGTCGATGACCTGCTCAAAGGTACAGAAACAAATGAGCAAGCACGGGCACTTTATGAAGAAGCCTTCACCATCATGACCGGAGCGGGCATGAGACTCTGCAAGTGGAACACAAACGACGACAACCTGCAGTGGTTTTTCACTTCAAACGGAGAAAACGAGGGGACACCAGCCACTGGTGACAACACAAAAGGCGTAAAGATTCTCGGTCTGCTATGGAACCGGAAAGATGATCGCCTAGCTTTAAACATGAAAAACGTACTCGGGTTAATGGACAAGAGAAAGGTCACCAAACGCAGCCTCCTACAGACATCAGCCCGGATATATGATCCTCTCGGAGTGATCGCTCCCGTTGTAGTTGCGGTGAATCTATTGTTTCAGAGACTATGGGAGTTGGCGTTGGAATGGGACGAATTTATTCCAGACGACATTGCTGAGGAGTGGTCCGACTGGTGTTCCTAACTTCCTGCGCTTTAAGGAGTGTCGATTCCTCGAATATACGCGAACCTGAGTCAAAGGAGCGATGACACGACTGTCCTACTTCACCCGTTCGGAGATGCTAGTCCCAAGGCCTATGGGGCAGTGGCCTACCTTAGGACAGAAAGCGAAAGAAACGTAACGATCGCACTTCTGATGACTAAATAAAGAGTTGCTCCACTGAAGAAGCTGACCCTTCCAAAGCTCGAACTGATGGGAGCCTTGATAGCGGCAAGGTTGCATCGCTACCTCATGAACACGCTGAATATATCTATACAAGCCGCATACCTCTGGACTGATTCGAACATTGCCATGCACTGAATCAAGGGGTGTGCTCTGAGATGGAAGCCCTTCGTGGCAAACCACATAGCGGAAACTCAGCAACTCACGGACCCTGTACAATGGGGGCACTGTCCGAGCAGCGAAAACCCTGCAGACCTGTTGACCAGAGGAGTGGCGCCTCCTACGTAGTCGCTGGCAAACTCTGGTGGAACGGACCGGACTGGTTACTGAACTTCCAAGGGGAATGGCCACAACAAATTGCGAGGGAACGACAGAACGAAAACGACGTTCACCGAGAGGAACAACGGGAAAGGAATCCGTGTGTCACGCTCATGGCAATGGAACCTCTAACTCCAATGCAACACTACAGCAACCTAAATCGCCTCCTGCGTGTGACAGCGTGGATCCTCCGTTTTGTGCAGAACTGTCAGCGCAAAAAAAAAGAAGCAGGAACCATTAACAGCCACAGCGATGAACAACGCAGAGGATGTCCTAGTGCGACAAACGCAACGTGAAGAATTCAGGGAGGAACTGGCTACAATACAAAACGGGAGGACGTGCGGCACAGGAACTCTGCTGGAATCCTTGGGAGCCTACCTCTACTCTAACGACATCCTACGAGTCGGGGGGAGGTTGCAGAAGACGCAACGCCGGCTGGAGGAGACACATCTAATTATCCTACCTCCCAAGCACCTTTTTACCGAGCTACTCATACGCGCTACCCACGAACGCTTACTTCATGCTGGCCATCAGGACACAGTGGCGCAACTACGACAGAAGTATTGTATTATAAAGGCTAGACAGGCAACGAAGAGGATGCTTAAACGATGCGTGACCTGTGATCGGCTTCACTGCAAGCCGGCTAGTGAGCCCACAGCACCCCTGCCGGGACTGCGAGTTAATCCAGCGGATCCCTTCGAAGTCTCAGGCATGGACTTCGCGGGTCTTTTTTTCGCTAAAAATTGTGAGGTGGTGAAAAAATGCTACATTCTCGTGATCACGTGTGCGGTTACCAGGGCTGTACACCTCGAGCTGGTGAGTGACCTGACAACAGAGAAGTTCATCCTAGCCTTCACACGCTTCATATCTCCAAGAGGATTGTGTCGAGTGGTTCTGACTGACAATGCTCGGACCTTTCACAGGGCTGACAAGGAGCTACGTGAACTATGGGACAGCGTACAAGGCGAACAGGTTTCTGCTGTGTTCGCGTCTCTACGTGTACAGTGGAAGTTTATTGTTGAGAGAGCTGCTTGGTGGGGCGGATTTTGGGAGCGAATGGTTTGAGGGGTAAAAACAACCCTAAAAAAAATATTGGATCACGGTTACCTGAGATTCGAAGAGCTAAACACAGTTCTAACGGAAGTCGAATCTGTTTTAAATTCCAGACACCTAACGTCCTTGTACTTTGAGACATCCCAACCAACCCCGCTCACACCAGCGCATTTTCTCATCAGGAAACGGCTTACGTACCTCCCTTCATGCGAACGACACCCCTCGTCTGAATCCGGCGCCGCCGATATCTAAAGACGTTGGAAAGACAGGCAAGCAGTGTCTAACCACTTCTGGAAGAGATGGCGAAGGGAGTACTTAAATGAACTACGCTCAGCTCACTACTCCCGACCCACCAAATCCAGTGGACTCGACGAAGGCGATTTCATCATAGTGTCCGAACATCTACAGCCTCGTCAGAGCTGGAAAACAGGACGCATAGTTCAAACTTTCCCCGGACGCGACGGACTTGTATGTTCATGCGCGGTAAAGCTTCCCCATGGTAAGGTTATCAAACGACCGGTGCAGCTTTTGTACCCCCTGGAGTCCCTCAACAAATGAGCAGGTCTATGCTCATTGCGGGGAAGTGTTTGTAAAATAATTTAATTAGCACTTATTCTTGAGTGAAAACGATGAAAGGGACAAGCTAGATCGCGAGAAAAACGAAATAGCAGAACGAAGAGAACGAAGTGCTGAAGGAGATCGCCTCAACGAATACCGAACGACGCAATGCACACCGAACGCCTCAATGGATCACAACGTTTTTCACCAATGTAAATATTGCACATAAACCTTTTTATTCCTCCTCTTAACGCTATTTAACACGCGTATCGGCCATCGGAAGCGAGCTCATCCAATATCCCGCTCCGCAAATGGTTCACGGCGAGACTTCCCATTGCGTCTCGGTATGCACGCAGAGCCATAAGAGGCAAATAAAGTAAGAGCGTGGGCAACGGCGGCTTGGCGCACTTTGGGTGCGGAATTCACTTACCAGGCACGAGTGTCGAAGCGATCGCCATTACGCGGCAATGCAATAACTCGGCGATTCGGTGCACGTCCGCGAGAAGCATTATATCACGCAAATCTAGCCAACCGCGCGAGGAACGGAATTAGGGTCGCACGGGAGAGTCCGCGCGGGCTAAGGTGCATTTTGTTTGAACGAGTACTTCTGGATTTTGTTGCTTTAGTTGTTACCTCCTCTCTTATGATGCATTATATTTAGTCGCGCGGCCCCGCATCCCTGATTCGCGTGTTGTTATATTAACTTTTTTTTTATTAGAAAAAGCGCAAGTGATTTCACGCTCCGCCATGGGTGCAGCGGGCGTGCCGGGGAGACTGTAACGGATGCATGCTGTCTCTGACATGCCTTCCCGCGAACGGACACTAGTTAATGAATTTTTGTTTGACGAGACTCGTTTGATCGAGAGAGTGAAGTTAAAAGGACTAAAGTTCTTTTTTTTTTCCAATTGGAAATTGAAGGAGGCACACGTTAAGGTTTCTTAAGTCAACATGCGATTGAGCGCAACTGATATTGCTGCTATATCAAAGGCATTCCTACCTTGTGGCTGGTGAGTGAACTACTTCAAAGGACCGTCACAACAGGCGTTTTATTGCAGCTGACACACCGCCTGCTTCTATTTGCCCTGCCAGCATATTGACTTAGGTAAAAACAGAAACTAAAATGCCAGTCAAATATATGGCGTGAAATCTTGCACGATCTTCTCAAGTCAAATTTTGCGCAGGGCAAAGAATGGGACGCTTCGGTTGCGTAAGGAAGTATGATGTGCTGAGCGCGTACTCAGCAAACTGCGTGACCTGCGTAATATTTCACTTTAGTTTGAACAAGGGCGTTTCGTTTACGTGCAGGCTTATCAGTATTAGAATTGCTGCTGGAATATAGCGCAAATGTGAGATTGTACTTCGGTTCCGCCTACACTCTAAAAAAGTATGTGCGTCTACTTTCACGCACAACACCCGGAGAGCCAATCAGCGCCACTTACGAAGGCAGCTCAGCGAATGACGATGCCGAAACATATGTTTAGACCAGAAAACGCAGTCTGAGTTGTGACATTAAGCAATGCAAAACGTCATGCTTGCATTGCTTATTGTCACAACTCAGTCTGCGTTTTTTGGTCTAAACAGATGTTTCGGCATCGTCATTCGCTGAGCTGCCTCCGTAAGGTGCGCTGATCGGTTCTCCGAAGTGTTGTGCTTGAAAGTAGACGCACAAACGTTATTTAGAGTGATGAAGGCTGACCTGCAAAGTAATCCCGGCTTATCCAGCCCCAAGTCGCAGCAACAGAAGGAGTCTCCCCGCCTTCAAAATAGCAGTGGGAGAGGAGGAAATGCGAAGGTTGGCGAGGAGGATTTTCGGGCTTTAAGTACTGGCACCAATCCAGCAGCGTCACAAGTACGAGTCACTATGCCTTTCTTGTTTCTGATTGGTTCAGCGATGATAGAACTCGTACAGAAACATGGCGGTGGTGTGCCTCTGATGCTGTCTCATTGGTACTCATCAGTTCGTAGAGTCGGCTGCGTCTGGAGTTAAGGTGAACCGAAGTAATGCCGAAGCAGTCATCTGTGATTCGTCGCAAGCTTTTTAGATTATAAAAATGAGAGAACAAAAATTGTCACGAATCAACCGCAGTACTCTGCTGTAAATCACGTTTGGTCAACTGTTATTTATATCGGTTACACAAATTAGAGAAGTGAACTAGCTTTGTAAATGAGCGAAACTGCAACTATACTTCGTCTCACGTTAGTATGGACTATTGTTAGCCGCGCGTGCTAAAAGCGCGAGATAGTTGCTTGGAATGATGCCTAAGCGGCTACACGAGCGCTCGTGCAGCGAGTGCTCTAGTCAAGGCAGTCAAGGCTAGCCGCTCGCGCTAGCACAGCATTCGCGGTTAGTCCATGCTAAGGTGAGACGAAGTGTAGCAAGGCATAATGCAGGATGTATATATTCGTTCGGTTTTAGAATGCAGATGCAATTGCGTCAAAACTAAATAACTGGTACACTGCGTATAAAGCTAGTAAATTGTATATCTTTGAACGGGTGTTGGGTGATTTTATGTGGCTCAAATCACTATGACAATCTGCGTCATTCAGTCAAACGCAGTTTAGAAAAAAAGCACTTTTGTTGCTTGTCTATGAATTGCGATAGCATTCGTCATGAGAATCACGACGCAGATTACTGCGAATACGACGGCGCAAATTTTGAGTAAACACTTTATTTTATGAATAGTTTACGACGCAATCATTAACGGCAGCGCGACTGGAGCGCGCCACTTTGAAATTGAGTGATTTCTTCGTCTCTGTGTAATCGTTTTATATTGTCTCTGCGTGATCGTTTTATGTTCAATCTGTTTCCCGAACACCATTGCAGCTTCGTGTGTGTGTTGTGTCTTTCTCTCCGTGATCGTTTAATGTTCAAGCTGTTTCACCGTCATCATTGACCATGCTCCAATTAGCTCAACTCAAGCCGGTAATTGTTTTGTAGCTTGGGAGCAAATGTGAATGTGTGCGTACTGCCGCTCCCCGTATGCGCGATCCGTGTTTTCCTGCTTGCTAGGACGAAATCGGGAACGTCGTCCTAGAGGACGGCTGTCGAAGACGACGTCTAGGACGACCTTTAGGGCGATCTCAGGGACAACCTTTGGGACGACATCTAGAATGACCTCAAGAACGTCACCTAGGACGATGTCTAAAACGACTTTTATAACGACCTCTAGGGCAATCTCAAGGGTGACCTCAAGAACGGCCTCTAAGACGACGTCCTAGTGGATGACGTCAAAGACGACATCTAGAAGACCTTCTAGGGACGACCTTTATGGCGATCTCGAGGAAGACCTCAAGAACGACGTCCCGGACGACCTCTCAGACGACCTCAAAAACGGCCTCTAGGACGACGTCCGCATTTGCGAGGCGCCTGCGTATGCGGGCGCCGCGCTTACGCGGACGTCGTGCGTATGCAGACATCCTGCGGATGCGCCGCGCACACGCACGGCGCATTGGAGGCCAGCGACCGTATCGAGAAAACCGGATGAAGTAGCTAAAGAATGCTATCGCTTGAAAAACTTAAGTCTAGATGCAGCCAACGTCATAAGCTGATGGGAACAAGCAGAGATCGTCCAAAGCGCACAATCATGGTGTTCGTCGTGTTTCTGTGCGTGTTCTAGCATCGCTGAACCACTCATCAACAGAAATGGTAACCGAGGTGCAGTGGGGGACAGCGGGGCTAGGACGTATTAGGGACGCAGGCGGGGCGCAGCGAAGCGACGTGTACGGGTGGGCCAAAGTGGGTTAATATTTTGTAATGAGACATCCGCAGGCTGTCGCCGCGACGCGGCATGAACGATAGGGCCGGGGTGAATGAATACGAGCCCCAGTGATACACCCGCCGTCCCCGCTCTGCGGGAGTCAGTGGCATATTCGCCCAGAGTGAATACACTATCGACTCCTCCTTCACCCCCCCCCCTTTTTTTTTTCCTACAATGCTAACAGCAACAACCCCCAAAGAAAATCGGTGATGATGTTTGTTGAATGTAATAACGAGACAAATAGGCATACATTTTCTTAGTTTGTCCCCAAAACAGGTGTCCCTGCAGCGGGGAATCCATATTAACGCGGTCTATATTAGCCAGGCATGACTATACGCATATACCGATGAGGTGCGGATCCCATGATTTTATGTACCGTAATAAATACTTTATGTTGAAACCACAAACACGATTTAACTTTTAAGAGTGTGACACTATGTTGTAGCAACCACGGACATTTTACGCAACAAACTCACTTTGATTTTTTTTTAGTTTAGTTAAAACATGGGACTCGAAAAACAACTGAAAATATAGTTACATAATCACGACGTTTTGTATTTCATCCTTGTATCTCAGACTGCTGCACCTAAATAAAATAACGGTATTTCTCGTTGCTATTTTTGTTTAATAAGCGTAGATTGTACGAACGATAAAGAAACTACTGATTTAACATAATAAAACCGGAAATATATTAATCCTTAGAGGTTCAAATAGGTTGAAACTGCTTTGAACCATTATTTCTTTTCTTCGGGGCTGACGCGGAACTGAACCGAAAGCCGTGAACCTGAACCCAAGCCGAACCGATAAAACATATGGTCCGACACTCTCGTTCCAGCTTCACCTGACACATTTCTTGTGCAGCTACACGGCCATCTGCTAGAGAAAGCAATATTACATTACAGTCATATATAGGTATTGTTTTAATATATATATATATATATATATATATATATAACTGGGAAGAAAAAAACCCTCGGTGAAAACAGCAACAACGGACGATTTAATCTTCGACGTTTCGGCCGGAGTCCGGCCTTCGTCCGGCCTCCTGACGAAGGCCGGACTCCGGCCGAAACGTCGAAGATTAAATCGTCCGTTGTTGCTGTTTTCACCGAGGGTTTTTTTCTTCCCAGTTATATACCCACGCCTTCGGCCTCCCGCCACCATGCCCGTTATATATATATATATATATATCAATTTTAGTAATATATAGATTATTATAGATGTTGGCACGGCTTTTATATGACACGTATTTTATTTTAATTTATACAGAAAACATTGAATAAGTTTGAAATAGTCATGCCTTTTCCTTGTTTCATAACTTAAGCAGTCAACTTTTCGACGTTCCGAATAGCAGCAAACCAACGAGTTTTTAAGAAAAAAAAAATGTTGCTCCTTTTCTCTCGTAGAGACTATGTGCGCGCGGAAACATTGTTTCAGAATTCCAAGACATGATGCATAATGAAGTGGTTCGTGTGCTTGCTTTTGTATCATTTGTTTTCTATCTGAGGATTAAAGAACAGTATACGACGCCTTCGTTTGCTCGTTAACATTCACAAAACGGGAGAGTATATTGGTGCTTGGGGACTTTATGTTTGGCTCACCGAAAATCTCTCGTGAATGTGACCCCGAGAAAGCTAAAGATTCAATTATTTATTGGGGAATAAATTTCCGAAATAAAGCAAAGACCCCTTCACTTCGATATAAATCCTAGCGTTTGCATACGAAGAGCTTCGAGTTCTAAAGATCGTACACTAACTCGGCTTCGGGCTTCTATTGTTTGGTTACTCTTTTGCTTCATTTACTTGGTTTCCTTTTTTATATGTGTGCATCGAATCTTACTTATGTCGGGCGCCTTTCAAGTTCTTCTAAAGTCAATGTGTGCGTGTAGATTAATGACGAAGCTAATGAAATATTTTGTTTGAAATGCACACTCAAAAAACTTCGAGAGAATGCAGAACTAGAACAGCCGGAGCACCTTAATAAGTTCCCTCTTAGAAAGCTCACAGTCGACATCTCAAGTCATAAAATCCTCTTCTCCGCCTCGCCTTCAAATGGGCTTATCGTTTTAGGACCAGAAAAGGTTATAGAGAAAAAAACTGAGTTTGATTTCTCTTCGTTCCACTTAATGAATTTCAACGCTAAACTACACACGATAGAAACAAAATTGCACTTTATGCGCAGATATTGAAATTAAAAAAAAAATAAACAAGCATAGCATGTCAGCCCTGCCGACGACGTCGCTGGGAGTATTTGCCCGTGTTCGTTCAAAACAACTCTTAACGAAAATGATGGTCGTTCCATTTAACAATTTTTTATGCTGATGCGAACACTCAATAACTGGTTTCTTCTGTTTTCAAGAAATGGAAAGCAGGCTAGGATCCACGCAGCTAAGTCAGTTTAATAGTCCTAGCTGTGTCATTCTCGAGCATGGGACTATACGCTGTATTAGATGATCAATAAGGCAGCTTTCATTCTGCGTTCAGTTCATCTCTACTGACTATAGCATAGCACGTAATTACGTCAATCCATTATCGAAAGACACTTTCTGGTATGTAGTTAGGTCTGATTCCGGTTCAGTGGATTGCGCAGCGGGCACACGAGCCTAAAGCATTTATCAGCCTGGTATAGTGAAATACAACGCATCGACGGGAAGGAAGCCTTTTTTCTGGAATTTCGTTAAGGAACGTGAATTGAATGGCCATTTGTTTCAGTAATGTTGGCTTATGTAGCGACAATCAATCACTCGTGAACTTTGAGCGAAATCGTCTGAACAGAAATTTTATTAACCATAGAAATTCAATATGTCAGTCTAAAATGTATCAGGAAGACTTTATCGATATCTAGTCTAGTCAAATCGCGGGTGATATCGCAGCAATTCTTGAACCATATACTGAGACATATTTTATAACCGTATAAAGAAACCATCGAATGATTTTATTTTTTTTTATTCGAAAACGGACCACCACCATGGTATTATAATTTGATTTACTCTGGAACAACTTCTACCATTATTAGAGAGTTTTAGAATAACGTACGGGATTTTAGCGCACGCTAGCACTAAATTTAGCGCTAGCGTTAGCTCAAGCTACGCAAGAGTGTTTTAGAAGAGCGCTTCTTCGCCGCTACTCAAAAGCCCAAGCATCTCGCGCTTGCAACGCCACAAGATACAGTAACAACTTTTATTTCACATACCAAATTATGTAACTTGAGTATAAAAGAGTAACATTTCAGATTTCTTTGAGTATGAGAATGTGACGGGAGCGGTCGACCGGTCGTGTCCGCCTTTGTCGCCTCGGAACTCCACTGACCTTCGCACACCGTACTTTCGCCGAGAAGCGTTCGCGCGTCGCAAGGAGCAAGTTGCCGGCGATCGTTGAACATCTTGATGGGTCTTCCAAAACGTTTCTGACGTGCACCTCCCAGAAGAGTGCAATGTCGTCCTGTCTTGAGAATTGCAGTCGCGAGGATGCGCCGCCGATGTCGCGCTCACGACGCCGCCAAAGCGACCACAGCCGAGGTCCTGGGAGGCGCCATTTCTTAACTGTGCTCGTCTTGGCTTTAGCCAACTTCTCATCACGAGTCCTCCTTGGAGGAGCACGAAGACTATATGCGTACGCGCGCAATTTCTGGAAAATTTCGTACGTTAAAATAGCGCACGCAGAGCGCAAACCGCAGTTAGCGTTCGGCGTATGCGCAGCGGCGACGACGCTATTCTTTGCGTACGCAAAGTTTTTGCGTACGCTATTCTAAAGCTCCCTATTACCCTGAACACTCAAAACATTGTCGACTAATAAAGTACACACCAGGGTTCCCAAACAAGCGACCCGCGGACCGCACGCGGCCCGCAAGTATCCCGCGGCGGCGAGCCGCGCATCTCATGTCTGCGAGCTGCGAGCCTCCGTTCCCATGTGGATGGATGAATCCGGCTGAGCCCTTTGGATCGGGCGGTAGCTTACGCCACCTAGCCATTTTGTTTTACCATTTAAGCTTGTCTTGAGCGCTACATGCGCCATAAAAAATATAGTTCAATATCGTCGATTCATTCACGCTTGAAAAAGAGCTCTGATCATATAACGTGTTCACATATTATATATATTTTTGCTGAGTATTGTTTTGTCTATTCGCTTCTCAGCCCTTTGTGATGTAAATCAACCGGAACAACAATACCACTATACCAGGCTACAAGCGCGAGCTTGCACAAAAGAGCAACTCAGAAGATAAACGAATGTGCTGTGGCTTTTTGCCATCAGAAAGCACGTTTAGAATACAAGTATTTTCTTATGATGCAGCTAGAAAAACTTAGGAAAGCGAAAAGGGGCGTGTGAGGAGTTTCCATGACTGCTGAGCCTGCCGAATTGTGGGACAACTCAACGACAGTGTGATTTCTATTGTTCTATTGTGAAACTGCGTTCACGTCGGCGTTTTAAACGTTATGATCAGTTGTGGGCCCAAAGTAGATGTATTTGCAAATGAAAAAACAAACCTGAAAGACCTTTACAAGTCCTTGTAATGCCGAATTAGAGCGCAGCTCTTGAGGAGGAGGGGACGGTACGGAGGGGACCGTATGCCCCTCTTCCTTATCCGTACCCTCTCCTCCTCCCTCCTCATCTACTCCTCCCGTGCTCCTCGCCTCCTCCCCTTTTTCTCCTCCTCCACTCCTCCTCCATCCTTCCTCCTCCTCCCCTCTTCCCTCTTTCGCCTTCTCCTCCCTCCTCCTCCTCATCCTCCTCCCTCCTCCTTTTTGCCATCCTCCTCCCTCCTCCTCTCTCCCGCGGCGTGCATTATGGAAAACGTACCATAATGCAACGCGCGCGTCACTGCGGTGCATTATAGGACGTTTCCCATAACGCACCGCGCGGTTACGCCGACGGCGACGCCGACGCCGCTCAAGCTGGCAACGGGCGCCTAAGAGCTGCGCTCTAAAATTAATAAAAAAAAGATGTCACTGGAGAAACGTCGAGCTTACAAAAAGCAGAGAGCACGAGGTCCCTCTTTTAGAAAATCCGGGAGGTGTTGCTTGAAGAAATTCGATCGGCTGCTTCCCAACATATAACAATATTGTGTTTTTTTTTTAATAATAATTTTTTTTTCTCGCCCTCCCCATTCCGGTTCGCCCTCGACCTCTCGTGGTTAGGCTTTCTGGCCTTTTCACTACAATGAGTTTTAGGCCCCTGCCCCCTGGTATACACCATCACATAACCTATGGGGGGAGGTTAGAATCTAAAAGAAGCATGTTCGTGCACCTTATCATAGAAACCAATCCCTAACTGGCTAGGGAATCCTTCCCTAGCCGGCAGGGAAGGATTTCAGCGGATGACGAAGCTTAAAAACATGTCTATCATGTCTACTTACCAACTAGCCCAAAGCTCTACGTTGTTCGACGAAGCTTAGAATACGACAAGACTTGGCATTGCAATGTACAGCATGTTAGCAAAGTGAAACGTCCCGCCCGGCAGTTGTTCCTTTGCCCCACGCATTTTTCAATCTAATGGTATTCTGAGAATCGACATTCGCTAGGATACTTTAGTTCTTCACAATTATTGACTACACCTTTGTGTTTTGCTAGAAAAGTGAACACAACAGTGTCCCGGCCAGTTTTACTTTCGACACTGATTGTGTTCATGGGTGGGATTTCATTCGAAAAGTGTAACTCTCGACCGGGACGAGAAAGCGTTACAGGCACGCAAAGAAAACATATAGCGTGTATAGCCTATAACAGGCAATGCATAAGCATCTAAAAAGTATATAAGGCATGCATAATCCTAATCACTTATCCATAATTATAACTTTAGCACTATTAATCGAAACCACTGAAATTTGCACAGAGGCTCAGCGGGAGTCAGACCCTAGACCATGCGATCGTCAGTCCGACGTCTTTTTTTTTTTTTGGCGACACAAGGACGAGATGGAAGTGAGCGCAAGTAGCTGGACTAAGTATGACCTCCCGCCGACGGCAACCTGCTGTAGAGCGCGAATCCCTGCGGCGAGTGATACTTGGTCAAGCACACTTGTACGCCGGTGACTATTGGCGGCGGCCCACATACTTTGTCCTGCATACTTTGTCCGTAAGCGAACGTCGTACGCGTGTCACACTTAGTTGAGCGTACTTAGTCCGCAAGTCGGCGGCGTGTCACACTTAGTCGGCGCCAACTACTTCTGTGCGTGCGATTCGCGGTAACCGCGAAAATCTCTATACCATAGTGCCTGTAGCGCGTCTCCGACTGGTGTACTTAGCTTCCTACGCTGCCCATACACCAAAAGTGGTTCCGAAGTTGCAACAAATGACGTCAGAGTAGCCGGAGTTTCATGCTATCGAATGTCGCTATCCTGGTAGCTGTCGTCACGGCGTCCCAACTTCATGCTGCCGAAGCTTCCGTGGACTGTCACGCTGGAGGGCGACCTGCAGAAGAACAGGCGTCTGCCACATACACCACCGATGCTGGGACGCCGCCAGGATCGCGTCCGGCGACAGTAGGCTCGTTCGATTTATCTGCACCTCCTGTACCGGTGCAAAAAAGTGTAAGGCGGTGTACTTCCGGTCGCATCTCAATGCGCATACCGGATGTATACTGCCCTACACTTTCCTGCACCTGCCGGTGTAAAAGGTACATGTAAATCGAACGAGCATAGTATGACACTTTATGATGCCACCAGGTGGAAATTGAGGGACCACTTTTTTGAAAGCGGTAAACACGCCAGTCGGAGACACGTTCCTGACACCATGCACACCCAAGCTCCCGCTGAAGCAGACGACCAAGCGAACAAGCGTTCACCGCGTTCTCGGCGTTCGCGCTGCACTAGCGCCACCTGGAGGTACTTGCTTTGGTTTTGGTAGTTTCGCTATTTTGTTTCAGCGTAACGTTTGGTACATCAGCGTAACAGCTGGTTATCACGACAGAGAATCAGGAAATTAATTGGCAATACGGCGCACGGCTCTTTATCTACTATGCGCGTCATCTCGAATGTTCAGATGTTCGGGAAAGAGCTAGGGCGAGCCTGACCAGGCAAGGCCATTCAGGTCTCCTTATCGTTTACGATCGGGTAAGAGGGTACGCGAATGTTCTAGATCAGGGGTGGCCAAGCTGCGGCTCGCGAGCCGCATGCGTCTCTTCACGTGTTCAAGTGCGGCTCGCGGCTCCCTCCCCTACCCCTCCCCTTCCCCTATCCCGCCTCCCTCCCGGCCACACGAGCACTTCCCCAAAAAGAGAAATGGAACGCGTTTTAAATCGAAAGACAGTTTGCGGTTTGGTAGTCTTGCACTACTGCTACCTTACGTACCGTTGGACTGGTTTTGACTCGGATAGACTGAAAGTAGTACATGTTTCGTTTATTGCTCTGAGCAAATCTCGCGAGGAAACTCACGAGATTTGTCGCATTCCCTCCATTCACGTGCGTTCCATGGGTTGACTTACAGATGTTCCCGTCTAATTAAGAAATTCCGAACCTCTGCCGCGTCTTCCGCTTAAACGCACCGCTCTACGTCCCGCCTGCCTGCATCCCGGTCATTCGCTCCTCACTCCCCGTAAAAGCTTCCCAACTCTACTGCCATGAACGCACTCTGCGGGTTTCCCATGAAGGGCCAAGCTTCTCAGGCAGGCAGAAAGTGCCGTCTCCGGATGCCCTTCGGTGTTCTCGTGTTACCGTGCACCAGTCGACAACACCGCAAGCCCAATATTTTTCGTTTTGTTTATCGTAGAAACGCAGTTACTCGAAAGAGGCAGTCCGGAACACGATCCGGCACGCTTCATTAGATTCTCTTCTATACTCGCCACGATGGCTCCGGTTTCCAGCGATAATTGGCTGTCGCTCCCACATTTGTTTTCTTTGTTCGCTTCAACGTACACGTGTTAAGATCGAACCACGATTTTTGTTTTTGCTTCAATTGTTTTTTCCCCTTCCGAATACGTTGTTTAAACGCGGCCGTGCGGCATTCTACGATTACCGCTAATGTTTCTGCGCTCAAAGTGCACAAAGAAGAAATGTGAGACGCGAACCCGATGCACGAATAAAATAATCAACCGGAAGAGAAACAAGGGGGATGAGATGATGATGATTATGAGGAATAGGAATTCGATACCGCAGGAGCAACAAAGGTTTTGTGGGCCAAGCTAGTGGGAAATGAGATGTACAGGGGAGTGAAAAGGGAGGAGGAGCGATAGGAGCTAGCTTAGCGCAAAGTTGACCGGAGCTGTAAAAAAACAAACCGCATGGGGCGGTTTTTGTTTGTTTTTTGTGGCATTATAATGGACCGCCGCAACTTTGTTGACACGGACTCTCAGCTGACATTCAGACAGCCTAAAAACTCCCAAGAAATATTGTACTTAATTGCTCATATAATTAGGATTGGCCTAATTTGATGAACCTTGACAGTATTGGGAAGGAAGCCACATCTGACTGTTTGATATGGAAAGAGGTAGAATCACTTAAGCATGTATTCTGAATTTACCATTCATAATACGGAATAAGACGCTGTGCTCGAAGAACCCTCTCAACCTTAAATCTTGTAATTTTTTTGCTGAAGAAAATCCCGAGTGTTTGGGTATTCGGGAAAATATAGTATTTCCTAATATTTGTTATGATTGTTTGGTAAATCAAAACTAATATCTCGTTTTTTTAGCTATGAAGCAAACGTTTAGCTAATGGTTAGTTTGATATGTTTATATTCTTCCTGGCTTTCCTTGTTTCTTTCTTCCCCCTGTGTCTGTTCTTCAGTGAAGAAGATATGACAAGACAAAACAAATAATGCGACATTTTTGTAGTTCCTGGTAAATTCCTTCTTGAGGTAACGTACAACCACAAAGTGGCAAAGCACCAGAGAGCAGGGCTCACATAACCGGCGTATTAGCTTATCGTATCAAATTATTCCGAAGACAGCGCCGTTGAATGTTCATGTTCTGCGTCTCATGTTTTGCCGGAAACTGCACCCATCGGTCGTATGGCGCACACGAGCATTATATGTCTACGTTTTTACCCTAAGCCACTTTTATCTATGGAATTTGTAATTTAATTAATTGAAGTAGTTGAAACAACTAAAAGCATAAACGGCAGTTTATTATTAATGAGCTCATAAAATTGAGAATGTACACAGCAGATAAAAAAAACAGCCCTGCGCAACTTCGATCCCTCTAAATTTACAGCGGAATAACAATCCTAATGATTTTTTTAAGAAAAAAATTAGTAAAGATACGTATGATACGGGGCTTCCAAACTTGAACTCATATACCAACAGGAACAAAAGGCAAAAAATAACCTCACTTTTTTTTTAAGTAAAGTTTATTGTCATGTCCGGTTTATTTATTTTGTCGAGCTGTGTGTTCTTCGTTCCTCGCATAGATTTCCTTTCTAAGGGAGAGCGAGAGATATCATAGATCCCGCAACGCGGAAAATACATGACATCGTAGCATCGACCCTCCCCTGGTCGCATGTAAGGAGGGATGCCGTCCGCTCGACTATCGGTCTTCGTATGGGTCGATATGATATGAGGAAGTTTTCGTAGACCGCGTTTCCCCCTCCGCTAAGCCCTCCGCAACGAAGAAGCCGCTACTGCGCCTGCGCGCCAATGAACTCGACTGTAGAGTTCCGGGCATCGTAGAGGGTTGCGGAAAGCGTCGCGAGACGGCAAAAACCATCAACGAAAACTCCCTATTGTCTCACGTTTTCCGCTGGGATGTGTGCCCTTTGTACCCCATTCCTTCCCGATCAGATATCGAGACGCGCCTGTGTCAGAGTCGCCCAGGAAGGGTCGAAGAACTGAACCAGAGAAAAACACACAATAAAGGCGTATCTATGGAACATGGAAAGGGTCGTTCACGTTTTGGAGAACTAAACATTTTGCGGGAGGATTGATAGTTCAGACGGAGCTCATCGATAGCGCTGTCCATACCAGTTTGAACCTTTTTCCCCTAGAGACAAAGGAAGCCTGCCATACCCCGTTGCGCCAAATGAGCGATGGTTGAGCTAACTTTTAATGGTTTCGCTCTCGACTATCTATTTTAGATTACGAGCGCTTAAATAAAATTGAATAACAATTAGCAGCTCATGAGGGCTCGCAAATGAGTAATTTGAAGTGTTCATATAATTGCGTAGAGTGGTTTTGCGGCGAGCATGAAATTCGGTGGCAATGGCCGCGAATCAATGTCCGAAAATGAAACAGTACTTTGAACCCCTCATAAGCGCCCTTTAAAATATTTCTACAAATATGGATTTACCTAAACCGAACTGCGAGTAAGTTTTGTCAATGAGGCCTGCGGAGAAAAAAAAACGATCAAAATGGCAGCCCCGCTTTGTAAATGGCCTTGCGAAGAGTTGTTACAGTTTAATTGCCTAATTAAAGGTGTACGAAAATAAGAGCTGCATAACGAAAGACAGAAAATGGAAAGTGTGGCCTGCCTCGGCTGGCTAGCCTGAATTAGGAAAGGGTATATATGGGAGCGGAACAAAGAGGAAAGAGGTTCCCACTGATCTACGAGGTGACCAACTTAATTATGATTAGCGACGACTCGGACCAGTGTATGTCGCAGGTCAACTGCCTCCAGGAAGACCCAGATAGACTTTCAGTGCTCCCGAGCAACGTACACTGGACGGATTTACGTAACTTCTCTTTTCTCAACCGCCAGTACTCTGAAATCTTAAATAAGTTCTACGGGGTTAGATCGAGAAAATGTAACGATGTTTGTTGGCCCGCATAAATAAACTTCGCACCGCAGAAAACATAACCTACGCGAGAATGTGACCCTAGCGGTGGTGATAAAATGCCAAATTTTGAGCACACAACGTTGTCAGGATCAAAAGATAAAAAAGAAAGACAAAACTCCTCGACGAACCGACGTACACCTAAGTCTAATATCCGTAAAATTAAAGTTTCGTTTGTGGGCATCTGCAACAATTGTGTCAGTAAAAAAGAAAAACAAAAAGAAACTTGACAGCAAGAAATAAAACATTATTGTGTTCCCAATTAACACGTTTGTCTAAGTTTTTTTTTAAGGAATAAATTCAACAGGTGGCCAGAGTGTCAAATATTGCTACGATGAAAATAGGTCGACGAGGGCTCATAAAAATATTTTGTTTTTCATTCGTATCCCTTGATCCAGGTAAGGCTAAGTGATCAAACTTCACATATTATCACCACCGTGGAGTTCCAGTTCTCTGCAATGCAGTGAATTTTTTTTTTTTTCGTTTTTATCCGGGCCAAAAAATCGTTTTTGTTTCGATCTAATCTCGCAGTATATTAGACTGACAGCTTAAGAAGCGCAAGGCATTGTCTACTATGTCCACACATCTTGCTTCGTGATTCCTTCCGAGGCGTTCATTTCGCCGAATGCCGCAATCTTATTGACTAAGGAGCGATATTATGACGCTCGGGAATTGGCACACCTCTTTACCTCTCAGCGACTCTGGTCTCAAAACTCACGAGACCTTCATTGAGCGTCCACTCGTGTCCTTGACGTACGGACATATTACTTCTCTCATACGCTTCAGAATCAAGAAATTTCCGAAGAATACATTATCAGCAGTAAATATCTACGCAGCCTTGTCGCGCTGAGTTATTCTTTCGTCCCTCGCTACAGTTGGTAATACGTGGCTTGCACGTGATATGTCATCGCACCAGGCTGTGGGGATGTTCCTAATTGATTTTGCCGAAAGAAAGCAAAAACGCAAGCAAATTCGGTGCTGTAAAATGTTGCTTGCAAAGGCTACGTGCTCAACAGTCAGGTAACCACAACGGCAGCTGACGTGACGTCAGTGGAAGTCGTGTATAGACCATTTGACATATTCCCAAGCTCCAAAGCGGCATAACTAGAATACATAGTTACACGTGATGGACGCGGTAGCCTTAGCTTACTTTTTCTTCTCCTTTTTATCAAACAGAGTAGTTGAGTAAAATAAGGCGATGTCCGAAATAAAGCAATGCCTAACCATATTAAGATGCATAAAATTTCCTAGACAGTACGAACTGAGTAGAGGGTATCATGGTCATCCTGGTCAACAAAGTAGCGTTTGCACAACGCTTACAATTATGAAGAGATTTTTGAAAATGAGCGTGCCATTGAAGATGTTTAATTTGGTAAGAAGCAAGACAAATACACTTGTCATGCCCAAACATAATTAGGGGGACATCAGTACTACCTCTCAAAAGGACAAGCTTTTTTTAAATTTTATTGTAGACATAAATATAAAACTATCATGTGCCATAATGCTTTCAAGATAACCTTTAAGTTAATAACTGGCAACCTGTCCGAACGTTACACGATGATCCCAAGCAGCTTTGACTATCCAGGACGTTACACCAGAAAACCAACAGTAACTTACGAAACATAAGCGTCATGCGTTTACACTCTCTATAGTCACTGACTCACTGGCTAGTTACAAAACGCAGGGAGCGACCAATGATAAGTACCCAATACCGCTGCTGCCTCAGGTGATAAAAACACAAAAGAGAAATCACAAAGCCATGAGCTTGATCGTGATGGGCGACTAGAAAACCTGGTACGCGCGGCAGCGCTACGCCCTTGCGCGAAACCCGGAGACAGGCCACGCTCTTTAAGTATGCGACGACCATTTTTGCCCATTCTTTCGACCTTCTGCGCGCTCGAATGAACCCGAAGCACGCCCAAAAAGTCGGTTATCGCGGGGCAACACGAAGACTGGAAAGAAATCCGAAACCCGTCTTGAGAACGGCGGCGGCGCTTTAATTGGTCCCCTGGTCCCCGGTTTCCTTATGCGAGTTTGGTTCATCGGGCGCTCGTGCGAGAGCGGCCGTGCCTGGAAACTTTCTCCGATACTGCGGCTCGCCCAACAGATAACCCCAATTAAAGGCAGCGCCGTTGCCGTCTTGTTCGGTGAGGCCGGTCCTAATTGCGAATGGTCACTGAAGCGTGATACTCGCTTCTTTCAGCTCGGGTACGCTGCTTTTGTGTCGTCCGCTTTGTACCTTCTTTGGGAAAAGAACTAAAAAAAGAAACAAAGATGACGTATATAAAATAGAGTAAAATTATACAATTGACTTTTACTCTCTGGTACGCGCGCTCGACGTCTCTGGATTACAAAAGTCATTGTATCTTTCGCCGGAGCTAAATCGGCATCGCTAACCTTGTTCAGTTAGTAATTCTTAATTATTCACATAGATCTGCAATTTTTTGCATGGTTTATGCAACTGCAATGTCTGCTCAAGTTTTGTGGATTGCGCGACTTTTTGAGTTTGTGCACAGTTTGCTGGACTGGGTTTATATTATTTTGTAGATTATAATCCTGCACTACGCGTCCGCTTCTTATTGCATCACGGTCCGTTTTATTTATTTAATATAAACGTGCTTTTTTAGTATAATTATAAACCTTAATCAACTTCAAACTCACCTCCTTAACGTTCAATTAGAATGTGTAATTGCTAGAAATCAGAAAAAAAAATCCGCGAAGCACAATAAAAACATGAATGTCTCGTATTTCTCGATTTGGAATAGAGAGGGGCAGGGATGGGCGGTATCGTGGTACAAACAGGACTTTTGAGCCTATGTATATCAGTATCGAGATACATTTGAACAGTGTTTTTGTATCTCAGTAGCGAAAGGCATTTACGACGTATCGCGATTACTCTGTCAGTCTTAGGTATTATGTAACCTTTGGGTCGAAAATTAACTGACGATTTCGATAAACCAAAAACCTCCTTTTGGCGAACCCACCACCTCATAACCCCCTCTACAGAGGGGAAGCTAACTGAAGAAAATATAAAGCATAAAAAAGGTGGTTGGAAGAAAGGCTATAAAACAATCGGAATAAGCTCCTCCCACAAAGCGTTTCACTCATTCCACTTGAGCCCAATTCAGCATAGTGAACGCTGGAAAGAAGGCAAGTAGAGGAAAAGAAGCCACCAGCCATCCAGCCCAGAGTGGCCCAGTGCAGACAGGTTCGGCTTTGATGTCCAATCATCCCTACCGACTCGAAAGTACTTAGATAAGAGTATAGGACGCACCCTCCTCACGGCAACACAAGATTCATTTCGGCCAGACGCTTTTTGGGAAACATGGCAGGCAGTCGTTGGCCTCCTGTACCTGTCTCGGTCACTGAGGGCAATGATTCTTTTTATGCGGCATTCGGGGTGGTAGTTTTGAATAGATGAAATGTCGAGCTAAGGGACGTGCATAAACTCACATTAAGAGAAGAATACAAGCCCTACCATTTTTGTTCGCCACTTTCTGTACGTCTGCACCTAAAACTAAATGGGCAAAAATGTATTATTGCATGTATTTGTATTCCGGGATACATTTTTCCTGTTCTTGTAGAATTATCTTGCGAATATCTCGTTATATAAAAAATAAATGTATCTCAATATTTTGGTCCTAAAATATAAGTGCTATATCAATATTTTAATTGCCGAACACTTCTTGAAGTATCTCTTCCCAACCCTGAAGAGGGGGAAAGCTTTTTGCAGAAATCGCCACTCTAACTACAAATGCAGTCACAGATCCCCAAAACCACCCGGTTATTAAGCCACCTGCAAAAACGATCGCGATTCCATTGAATGAGCATTTTACGACCAGTACAAAACGGCCGCGTTTTTGGATCAAAATTGTATCTTTCTTTCTTTTGATGTTTTTTTTATTTCCCTCCCCTTGGCCTATTTATGCTCTACCAGATGCTTCTATAACTTAATCAGAACCAAAATATAAACACTAAAAAAGTTCCCAAGTCATTTGAAACACAACAAGACTAGCAGTACGTTATTGACCCATCCCTTGCCATATTTATATTCCACGTGAACCTTCTACGACTAATTCAAAGGCGAACTATAAATAATCGAAAACCTGAAGGCCATTACGAACAGGGCAAAATGCGAAATGAGATATGACAGAGGTCGCGCACCTTCGATTTTCGTTTACCATAAGCAGCATGCGTCTTCTTTACTTTTAGTCTACAGTGGAGTCCGTGATCTATCGAAAATCATTTCACTAATGTTCTTCCGAATTTATATTCGTCCTACTATGCTTGCCATGGATACATTATTTGTCTTTATCTAAAGGGGGTTGCATTCGAGTGAGTTCAGAGCTGTGTATAGATCGAGTTATTTCAGTTGAAGAAGCAAAGGCAGTAACTGCGGCAGCGCCACCAAAGCCCGCGGTTATAGACATGTAGCTCTCAAGTTTTGAGCAGCGCCCCTGGTAATGAAAGTCGGATATTTTTACAGCGGAGCTGTTAAGGGCTAGGTTCCCCAGGATCGTGTCCGTGTATGTCGACACATACCTACCTGGACAGCTCCCGCCATCTATAAGCGACGGCGGCAAGCACACAACCAGTATGGTTTCCGCCGTCGCTCGTAGATAGCGGAAGCCTTTCTAGCTATAATAGAAGAATGGATAGTTGGGCGCGTTGGTGGGAATTCATCGTAGGAAACATTGCGAAAAACAGACGACAATGAAGAGAAGCACACAGTGTATCAAGTACAGCTTTGCTGGTCTTCCTCCTTCACGAGAGTGGAAAGGCTGAACGATTTTAGGCCGCGTTTCTGTGGCGCATCATGTTGCATCCTTTCAAACGCTGTTAGTGATCGTGGACAGACGCTGAGGGATGCTCACAGATGCTACTTTACGTCCGTGGACCGTGCATAACGGCACGCTGGACGCCGCTTCACGTCAGCAATAAAGCTTCTGTTATACTCGCATGTCCAGCATATCAAACGCAGTGTAGTGCAGAGCACACAGACGTTGTTTGGTCGCAGATATGGAGTTCCTGCTCGCCGGCCAATCAAACGCGCGCGTTTTGCGCTACGCTGCGTTCGCTGCGCTCAATGTCGGAGTATAACAGAGCCTTAAATTGTTGCGTCTCGCGGACGCGCAGGCGCCTCTTTTGTGTTCATGTCCTTTGGACGCTACAGCGCCCCCTAGCCGAGAGAAACAGGCCTATAGTGCGTACCATAGTGGCCGTCCTACCTTTATATATGACATTCGGGTAATCAATACGGAAAACTGCTACTGGCTCAAGAGAACGTAAAACAATTAAAGCTCCAATCCGCGCTGTGAAAGTGGTTGCACATGACAACGAAGCTGTGGTATCACCTGCAACGATTGCCCACTGCACTATAGACCCTTTCTATGGCAAACGCCACCAGGTGGTACTCCAGTCTTTGATATGCCAGACAACTTCCGGTTTATAAAAACGAAGGAACAAAGCCCATCTTAACACCGCTGCTTGAAATGTAGATGAAACGTTTAACCACCAATTCTCCAGGGGAACGCCACAAGAAGGAAGGAGTGCGAGATATGTTCAAATGTTTCGAGTACTCTTGTAAACCAACTTGCCTCCGCTAAGAAGTAATATTGTACAGCCGAAGGCACTCGTTAAATGTCCAACTTTGTTGTCCCTGTAGCATTTATGCTTTCTAGCAATGGTGACATAACCAAGCTCAACAGGCTTCCAAAGACGGTGCGACCGGAACCGGAAGTCGCTTGGGACGTAAGCGGCAGGTCATGTTTTTAAAGAGCAAAAAGGGTCTATACCAAATTATTGACGAAAGAAAAGTAAATGCACTGTACCAAAACTTTTTATATATGAAAAACTTCGTACGCTGCCGTTGCAGCGGCAGCTTATGCAACCGCAATCTTTACCGTGAAACGCATGCGGGAAGCGCTACATGCTGTGGGCTTCTAGCTCCGATTCCCTCAGACCCCGCTCCCCGATGAATAATGACACAGCAATACTTCGCTCTCGGCAAAAGTGTTTATTGACTCACTTATTGCCTGGGGGGTTTCTGGATCGGGGGCGAGGCCGGGGAGAGGTCCGCTGCTGCTGCAGCCACTCCAAGTCCCAGCAATAGTCGCCCCCACCGCGGCCCGGGGCCGTCGTCGTCCAGGGTCGCTCGCCGGTCCGTCCGTCTGCCCGTCTTCTTTTCCCCTTTGTCAGTCCGGAGCGCGCCTTTTATAGCTTCAACCTCGGTCGATCATTGCACCACCACGATCTGTTCATGTGCACCACTTCACGTGCCTCACTTTTCCGGGCGACGCCCCAGGCGACTGAGCCTCTTGCGGGTGACGCTTTGGCCGCGGCTCTTAGCCGAAGGCCGCGGCCCCTTCCGGCCGACGCTCAAGCCGCGGCTCTTAACCGAACGTCGCGGCCCCCTCCGGGCGACGCTCAAGCCGCGGCTCTTAGCCGACAGGACCCGCCCCCCGGAGACCCGGGAGGCCGCGAAAGGGGTGCCAGGACGGACGGCCGTTAGAAGGATTCCTACACCTCCCCCCCTGAAGGCTTTGACTCCGGGTGCTTGGGGGCGAGGTTGCGTGGTCCAAAGCACCTCCGGCAGGGAACTCGCTCAGCTGAGTGTCATTGATGACGACGAGCACCCTCGATGATAATGGTGGTTGCATCAAACCAGGCAGGTCAGTGGTGAACCTTCATCCACTGGGAAGCCCGCGACCGACGGAGCACGTTCACGAACTGGTCCGGAGCACAACAGTTCACAACACGCACAAGCACTCAGGCACACGCCGGCTCTTAAAGTTCGCTTCCGTCCCTAATATTCCAGACAGCGAATCACGCAAAAACAAAACCCGGCACGCTATATATCCATTCCCGGATTTGCAACCGAGAATGGATATAATATTATTTTGGGAGGAGATGTTAATCTTAACATGCTGCAGCATACACCTAATAAAATACAACTAGAACTGTTACTAAACAGTCGCGGTTATATAAACGTAATAACATCGCCTACGCGAATCACTTCAGAGTCCTCAACATTACTCGAAATGTTTCTAACAAATTTTGACTTAGCTGATCTAAAATCAGGGATAATAAGCACGGACATAAGTGACCATCTGGGAATATTTATTTCTGTAAAAAAAGAAAGAGCCAAAACTATGAGGAACCAATTTCGTAGATCCTTTCAGAATATTACTGCAAGCAGCCTTTGTGAATTTAGATCGAAACTTTCAGTGCTCGACTGGAATGAGGTTTACGATGAACTAGACGCTGATGAAGCATACAACTTGTTCTTAAACAAATTTCAGCACACATATAAAGAGTGTTTTCCCAATAAACCTGTTAGGTTGTCGAAAAAGAGTCGTATGCCCTGGGTGTCTCAGGAACTTCGAATAAAAATTAATAAAAAAATGCTTTATATAAACTATTCATTGTAACAAGAGACCCTGAAAACCTTAAAACTTTTAAAATATACAGTAATAGACTTACAAAGGAACTAAAGAATGCTAGAGCAAGATATTTTAGTAATTACTTTATGTCTTCTGCAATGCGAACTGACGTGACATGGAAAAAACTAAACAATGTTTTAAACCGCACCCACGGTACAAAGCAAATTGAAAAACTTTATCTTAACGGCATAGAATTAACAGAACGACCACTAGCAAATGCCTTTAATGTTTATTTTGTAAACTTAGAGAAGCCCCTAACGAAACCGCTTGCGCATATATTCAGCGTGGAAACGTAAGGTCGATCTTTCTTGAGCCTGCTGTAGAAATGGAAGTGACGCGAACATTTCAATCGCTAAAAAACAGTACAAGTTGCGACCCTGACGACCTGCAGATAAGTCCCATAAAATGTTATAGATCTCATATCTCCCTTTTTTGACGCATATCTTTAATTTGTGCTTACAGCACGGTGTATTTCCTAAAAGAATGCAGATTGCAAAGGTCAGTGTTTTGTACAAAAAGAGTGATAGGAATGACATAGGCAACTACAGGCCGATTTCAATATTATCAGTCTTTTCGAAAGGGCCTGAAAAAATTCTGCATTCGCGCCTAGTTAAATTTTCTGATAAGCATGATATAATCACTTCGTCACAATTTGGATTTCGCAAAGACCGATCTACGGAACTTGCACTTTTAAAATAAAAAGATTACATTTTGCGCAGTTTTGAAGATAAAAAGATGACACTCGGAATTTTCATCGACTTCAGCAAAGCATTCGATCATTTAAACCACGATCTATTAATTAGAAAGCTGGAATTGTGTGGATTTCGTGGTTACGCCTCAACTTTAATTACGTCATACCTGTCGCGTCGAAAACAATATGTTCACATTAACGGCTTCTGTTCTGATGTAAAACCAATCTTATCCGGTGTTCCGCAGGGGAGTATCTTGGGACCTTTTTTGTTTAACCTGTATGTGAATGATATTGTAAACGTAAACCCAGATATTAAATATATAATCTATGCTGCCGACACGAGCTTATTTTTTCAGGCAACTGCTGCGACGAATTAGTAATTAACCAGCGATATTATCCTAAATTCAAAAATAATAGAAGTTATTTCTAGTTTTAAAACGCTTGGTGTCATCTTCACAGATCGAATGAGATGGGACGAGCATGGGAATTATGTATTGGTAAAGCTGTCACGCGTGGTTGGCGCGATATACCGTCACCGCCATATTTTGCCAAAACATACGAAATTACTAGTTTATAATTCATTATTTCTTTCCCATGTGAACTATTGCCAGCTAGTCTGGGGAAATACAACAAATGGTAATTTAAATAAAATACTTGGCCTTCAAAAAAAGTTTTTAAGAAACATTTGTAATGTTCCATATGACCATCCCAGTGCGCCTCTTTTTAAGAGCCTGAGTCTGATGCCTGTGATGTGTCTCTATCAATATCGACTGCGTATAACCTAGAAATCACATGTAGAAAGAAATACTCGTAAATTTCTGGAACTCGCGTCCCTAACACCAAGAGTGACCGCATATCCCACCCGTAACACGGAGTACTGGATGCTACAAAATTACAAAACAACATATGGCGAGCAAATGACATCAAGTACACTACCTAGGCTACTCAACTTGCTTAACACCAAGAACATCCACCTTCTTAACATGTCATTTAAAGACCTTCGAGCATTCTTTTCTTCTAATATGACTGTGTAGCAAATGTATGATATTTATCTTTTAGACAATATATACTACCATAAATGTATTGCCTTCTTTTGTTGTATTTAACTGTGCTTTGCGTGTATGTAATCTTTTTCTGTGAATAGTTTTACATGATTTTTTGTCTTTTTGTTTTGTTTTCTGTGCCACTGCTGCCAAATGTAAGGATGGGGGGCCGAGGACTTGTCAACCTGCATCATGCAGCTTTTTTCCTCGGATTCCCTCCGTCATACACTTTTGACGGAAAATAAAACATATTATTATTATTATATCAGACAGCGCGACGAAACCAAAATCTTTCTATTGTTGGACACGCCATGAAATAAAAACAAATATCTTAGTTTCAATACTAACGGCCAAGCAATCATCAAGAACGTCACGCTACACGTTGAAGAGGTACATAAGAGGAAAACTATTCTTCAACTAAAACGTATACGCACTCATTGTGTACTCAAATCGTATACGCCCGCTACACAACGTTTGCTCCTATAAAACTCAACCGCATTCTTTTAGAACAAAAACAATATACCAGAGCTTCAGAGCCGCCCACCTTTGACAGCAATATTAATCACCAACACACTCGCGAAGAACTCACAAAACCTCAAAGACTAACAATAACTTCCCGTAAGGCAGAAACGACCACAAACCCAGTCCCGTTCGCGAGGTGCGACTCGAAAAAAACACGCTGCCAACAGTAACAATTACCCAAGACAGGCACTCGTGCACTCGGCTTTCGAGACAACCGAGCTACAAACACGCAACGTACAAGCTACGAAGCACGCCATCATCAGAAGGGAAAATCACCTTACTAAAAGGCGGGTGTTCCGTGGTACCGGCCACTAATACCAGTACAAAAGGAACAGTCTCTAGATCGTGCGAACAGCAGATCTAATCGGACAGCCTCCTTACCTGGCTATATCCGTAACGTCTGGGCATGTAACCAGACGTTACCGCTTCGCTCGTAAGTGACCTCCCAACAGGAGCGACGAACGCGTAACGGCGGTGCGCACCGAACCCCACACGGGCTCGACAGCCGCGATAAGCGCAGCACGCTCAAGTTCTCCACCGGCCAAACCCCGACACAGCATAACTAAAAAGTCTTCTTGCGACCATAAAGACAGACAGGGTCCAAACAATGTATGTATCCCACACATGCATCTTTCCGCGCAACGACAGCGACATCGAAAGGCCAAATAATCTAACCGGCTGGTCTTGGAAATGGACGAGCTAACAAACTATATTTCGTCTGCATAAACAGCTTCCGCAGCGTCGAAGTGTCTACCGCATTTACCGCCGCATTCCAAGACCCGCTAACCATTCATGCAAAGGCTGCAGTTTGTACAGCGACGGGCTGACCCAACGCACAACAGTTACAGGCCGCCGACGGCCCTGCAGCTGCCCTGATTTCTAGGCTTCCCGGGCACCCGCCGACGTGAACCGTACGTTTTCCCGGGCCAACCGCGCATCTGTACAGGATAAAACTATGAACAACTCGTCACATCATCGCAAGACCGCCACTCCCTCGTGCAGTTTTTCACTGCACGAGCACAGCTCTTTCCCCTCCTAGCTGATGTTTCTGCCCTTAATCTATAATTTCACTCTAATCCAGGTCTCTGCACGACCAAGTACGCTCTCTACGCCCTCGCGTCCCAACATGAACCCAACCACGGCCGAGAGCCGTACTGTATCCGGCGGCACTGCAAAGCGCGCGCTAGCCGCCGCTCCTCCGGAGAAGGAGAAAACGAAATGAAAGAGGAACTCCCGCCGCGAGGCTCAACCATCGATATGGCGGTGTGAGAAAGCGGTGGATCGCGGTACCCGCGGAACCCGTCTGGCACTGTTCGGCCCCGGCGTCCGATGCCCGATCGCGGGGCCACCTCCAGGGCCGCCGACCCCGGGAGTCGGGCCGCCTCGATTTAGGGCCTCCACCCCGGGTAACACTGGGAGCGTCGACGCCCCCGTTCCCCGCGGGCGGGCCTCCTGGAAGGGGTCGCCCCCGGCCAGCGCCTGCAAGCGATCGGCGTCTGACGGCGCTCCAGGAAGGTATTTCAGGCTCAGGAAAGCTGGTGTAAACCCAGTTGATCGGTTCACCGTCGTTCGAATGGCAAAACCCACCTCGACGATGTGTTCGTCCCTGTCCCGGTGTCTCTCCGTCAGCGCGACCAGCATGTTCTTCAGGTTACGATTCACTCTCTCAGTGATATTGGCCTGAGGATGGTACGGTGACGTCCTCTTGGGCTTGATATTGAGGGCCATGCAGGAGTCCACGTAGACTTTACTAGTTAAATAACTAGCATTATCGCTGACGAGACACTTGGGTGTTCCGAAACGCAGGAAAGTGTCCAACAACTTTTCCCAGATTCGCTCCGAAACCAGTTTTCTCAAGGGGTGCAGCTCCACCCACTTCGAGAAATGGTCAGTGATCGCCAAAAAATACTGGTTTCCCCGAGGACTCCTCAGCAGTGGGCCAACGATGTCGCACGCGACTATCTCCCACGGGTAGTGACTCATCACCGGCTGCATCAACCCCGGGGGCCTCCCGCTTCTCGATTTCGCCTTCTGGCAAGCCGGACAGCTACGGCAGTACCGAAATACGTCCTGCCTCATTGGGAACCAGGTCGCGACGCGACATAACTTTTAAAAAGTCTTGCTGCCGCTGCCATGACCGGCCAGAGTCGAGTCATGGAAGTATCTCATAAACTTCCTCCGTAGCTTCCTAGGAATCACAACCCTGAAGGGAGGGTCGCTCCCCTCCTCTTCGTCGATCGCGGGGATATAGCGGAGCAATAACCCATCTTCGCCCAGCAGATACGAATCGAACGGCGTGCCGATTCGCCCGTCAGTGTTCCCGGTGTAAACCGCAATTTCCGCAAGTTTTTCCAACACCCGCTGACAAAATCTATCTGCTTCCTGGGCCTCGACAAGTTCTGCCTTGCTTACCACTTCACCCCAAGCCACGATCCTTTGCTTTCTCGTAGCGCGATTCACCGCTGCTACGATCTCCGGCTGCTTCTCCTCCTGCTAGCCGTTCTCTCGCATTCCAGCGGTGGTGGGGGCCACAGTTTATCATACACAGTTTGCCCACTGTAGAATAAGCCTGTGGTAATCGCAAACCACGTGATCGAGGGCCTTGTGGTAATAAAAGTAGAATGTAGAACTAAACTCATTATCTATTATTAACACAATATAAATTATATTGATAAACAAATAAATCAAAAAGAGCGAAAGTTCCTCAAACAATTATTTAAACTCGTAAAAGCGCCCTCTCACCACGGATGGGGTAACTAACCACTTTTTATGTTTCGTTTTTATTGTTTTTCTTTTCAAAATGGCGGCCCCCATTGCAATTTGTTTGCTCGCGTCCGCTCGTGTTGCGTTTTCGCTTTATTGTGACGTGCGCACCACTGGGCGACAATCACAGGTAATTGATTCACTGAAGAGTTATTTCAGGCAGGCAACTGTTTATTTTCGCTCTACATAGTACAATTGATACGAAAACGTTACAAACAGCACATGCAATGATGCGGTTGTTGACGGATATTGGCGAACAGACACGGTAGTACAAACAGTTTGAATGTTAGCCTTCAAGCTATGTGCATAAAAAATGATAAAATAGTCTAAACAGGTACTTCGTCTCACCTTAGCATGGACTAACCGCGAATGCTGTGCTAGCGCGAGCGGCTGGCCTTGACTGCCTTAACTGGAGCACTCGCTGCACGAGCGCTCGTTCAGCCGCCGAGGCTTCATTCGAAGCAACTAGCTCGCGCTTTTAGCACGCGCGGCTAACAATAGTCCATACTAAGGTGAGACGAAGAGAGGTAAAGTCGCGGTAAAGGCATTTCAAAACAGCTATTCATAAACCATGAAAAAAAGGAAAAAAAAAACACAGACGCGACATTGTTTTACATAACGAGTGCGATTACAAACCAGTTGCTTTAACAGTAACTACAGGCTAATATGGTTAAGAATAAAGCTGTTTGGAGGTGCAATAAAGCTGTGTTTGGAGGTGCATTTGACCTGCCCGTCCTTTTCCCCACCAAGATGAATGTTCAACACACCTGGGGGGCTATGTTCGACAAATGTTTTGTTTCTCCTAAAAAGAAACGGAAGTGATGGAAGTGACGATATTGCGTCTGATTGGTTAGAGGCTCAAATGACGAATGTTCCCTCTTTCGTCATTTGAGCCTCTAACCAGACGCGATATCGTCACTTCCATTACTTCTTAGGAGAAACAAGACATTTGTCGAACATAGCCCCCCTGGTCAGTTTTCTATGAGATATGTTGGATCTATAGCCAATCAATTTGTTCAGCACAATGTTTAGATGTTAGGTTCGATGACAGCGCGCCTTTACAACTCTCCGTCTCCTGATCTGCCTAACGGGGCTGCTGGCCCTTCCATAGAAATATCACCTATCATCGACAAACCGTAAGCACCTAGAACGCCACTTTCTGACTGCAGCATCACCATCGAACATTGTCGTCCATGGAAACAACCTCCTGGCTGAGCATTCTTCACTCGTCAACCTCGCCAACAACCTCACCTAATCCCGTTATTGCTGATCACTGGTGATGTACCTTAAAACTCCGGCTCACGTCCCACCTGCCCCTGCTGTTCCCGGTATGTGCTCGACAATGTCGCCACTCCCCAATGCGACGTTTGTGATTTGTGGTTCCACCAGAAATCCGAAGATGTATCTCTCGCTTTGCATAGACGCCTCTCCTTATTATCAACTGAGTGGCTCTGTGCGGCGTGCCAGCTCCCACCCCTGGCTGATGACCTCTTTCGATCCCCTAAGCAGCATGGAGCCCTACGTACCCCACCATCATCGCCAGCTCTACCAAGTAGTCCTCCGACCCGCCTCCGGCGAGCGACATCGGCAGCAATCACCGTTTGCACGACAACTGCGCGTTTGCCATAGTTGTCGTGCGAAAAGTGCGCAATTGGAGTCTAGACTCCAATCACGTTTGGTTTTCCAACGTTTGCTTCCTAAAGAACAACCTTCCTGACTTTAAAGCACTGAAGTAATCTTTCCCGAGTACAATATTCGCTGTGTGCGAGACATGGCTGGACGCCTGTCTTCGGTGGGCAATTAATGGGCAATTAATCAATCTCGCACAATTCTCTTTATTCCAGCAAGACCGTCCCTCCTTCGGACGAAGGCATCCGTCCTCGCCATGCGAAAACACTTGCCCTGCCAACGTCTCGACCACCTCACCCCTCCGGGTCTAGAAGCCATCTTTGTCGAGGTATTTTGCAAACATGGAAAGCTTCTTCTGGTGTCTACCTGCTGCCCACCCTCCCTCCGTGAACAATCGTACGCCCTCCTCCAAGAGAGCCTACAGCGCGTCGACCCCAGCAGGTTCTCTGCACTGTTCATCTGATCCACTCGATGACATGCTGTTAGACGTACTGGAGACTGCTGGCCTCACCCAACTTCATGACGCCCCATTCTACGTTTCTCAAAACAGCAACGCTACATTCCTCGACCTCGTCCGCACCAATAATCCCACCTTATCCTACCGCTGCACAGTGAAATCCAGCCTACCAGGCAGTGATCGCAGTGCTCTCCTCATCAATATCCATTGCTCAGCCCCTAAGCAAGGTCATCGAGTCGACCTAGTTCCAGTAACAGTTCACCTAACGTATGAATATGACCAGAAAATGCTCATGCCACCCAAGGATGAGGGGCGACAAATTTCCCAGCATACGGTCTCCAATTTTCTTCTTGTGGCCCAGATGATCAGCTGCCTCTTGAGTTTTCTCACTTTATCCCCCTGGTTACTGATGGTCCTTGTCTCTGGTGTCCGGCCCTTGCAGCTTGCCTCCACACGTCTGTCGCCCTCGTGGTATTCTCTTTTGATTCTCCGAGCAACCATCGTACTGGAACAAGAAAGTAACAGCATACAGTGAATGAACGAAGTGAGACACACCTTATACTCGGGGGCGGATCCAGAACTCTGTTTTGAAGGGGGGGGGGGGCAGAAAATTTGTAAGGATACTATTCTCTCATTCTTTCGTGTGCACCAGGGGGTCCACCCATGTCAAATTGCCCTCCGAGAAGGAAGGAGGGGGGGCGGTCGACTTTGTTTGGGGGGGGGGGGGGGGCGGTGGCCCCCGTTGCCCCCCTTAGATTCCCCCCTTGGATCTCCCCCTTGGATCCGTCCCTGCTTATACTTCTAAATTAGATAAGTACTGTGGGTCTTACTGCATGACGTGCCAAGCGGAGATAAATTATGTCTGGAGCTTGACGGGGGAGGGGTTCTCGATGCATGCTGAACGACAGGTGCCACATGCTGCCATACCCACAGGATAACCTGAGGAGAGAGAGAAGACAGGTGTGAGTCCAGGAAACTGGCATGTTTGAGCAACGCTTTTTTTAGAGGTGCCTTCCCGTTAATTCCCTTCAAGGGACATCCATCTGACTAGTCAATTCAGAATTACGTTCAATGTACCCCGTCAACTTGCTTAGCCTGTTTGTAAATATATAACAACTGGTACATTCACTTTTTATAATGTTGAGTGTTTTTTTTTTTTTTCATATATGTTATACTATGATGCCAACTTCTCTTTTATGATTTTACAGATTAGCAAATCCCAGGTTCGGTCCTGATTCGCGTCATTTGCCACAATATTTATATTTTTCCAGTAAAGTGGTGTGAAAGCTTCGATACGTGGAGGTTGCGAAATCATTAAGCGTGAACAAGCAATTAATTACGTTCGACCGGTTTACAAGTCACGTCCGACGTGCCTAAGAAATTAACCAAGTCACATACACTGCGTTGGAGAAAAGACGATCGTGCCATGGCCTGACGCGAAGGACAGCACGAGCACTTTAAGAAATGTTTGCACCCACTAGCAACGAAATTGAAGCGGAATCCCGGAATCTCGAACGGCGAAGTGAGTCCCCGGCTTTTTGGCTTCTTGCCTGAGCAGGCCCATTTAGAACACATTCATAGCGTCATTCGGTAACTTACGTGAAATTAAAACGCCAAGCGAGGATCCAACCGAAAGGGAAATGTACTAGGAAAGAGAAATTCGCAGAACAGCAGCACCGACAACGCCGACAACGCGACCGGCGACGTTTAAAAACATGGCTTCGGTTAGGGCAATGAACTTCTAAAGCTAACGGTCACTGCTAGATTTTTTCCATTGCATATTAAATTATAATTTTAACCTAGCTTATTATGTTTTCTAAAAATATTAACATTAACGCACTCAATTCAGTTCATTGCGATTCTTTTTAACCATGTTGTTTTGTTGGTTTTTGTTTTAAACCTTCAGTTGTCGCCATCCGGCTTGAGGAGCGCTGTGTATGCGCGATTACCGGAAGTGGCCTTGAGTGGGACCACTGGTTATGATTTCACTGTGGTGGGGGCCTTCCCCCCGCGCACGGAGATATTCTTCCTTCTCTCCCGCGCTCCTCGTCAGGCAGACGATCATGACAGGACCTTCGTGCGGCGTGCCCGCAACGAAACTTCGTGCGGCGTTCCCGCCACGAAGAGGACCCCCCAAAAAGAGCGCAAAACAGTGCCCCAATTCAACTGGAAACAGGTTAGGAATTGGAATGCCAGCCTGATCGAAAATAAGGCCCCACGTTGGGCGCCAGTTCATGTCGGCTTCTAGCTCTGATTCCCTCAGACCCCGCTCCCCGATGAATGATGACACAGCAAAACTTCGCTCTCGGCAAAAGTGTTTATTGACTCACTTATTGTCTGGGGGTTTCTGGATCGGGGGCGAGGCCGGGGAAAGGTCCGCTGCTGCTGCAGCTGCTCCAAGTCCTATCGGTTGTCGCCCCCACCGCGCCCCGGGGCCGTCGTCGTCCAGGGTCGCTCGCCAGTCCGTCCGTCTGCCTGTCTTCTTCCCCCCTTTGTCGGTCCGGAGCGCGCCTTTTATAGCTTCAACCTCGGTCGATCCCGGTGCACCACCACGATCTGTTCACGTGCACCACTTCACGTGCCCCGCTTTTCCGGGCGACGCCCCAGGCGACTGAACCTCTTCCGGGTGACGTTCAGGCCGCGGCTCTAAGCCGAAGGCCGCAGTCCCTTCCGAGCGTCGCTCAAGCCACGGCTCTCAGCCGAAGGCCGCGGCTCTTAGCCGACAGGGCCCGCCCGCCCGGAGACCGGGGAGGCCGCGGATAGGGGTGCCAGGAAGAACGGCCGTTGGAAGGATTCCTACAGTGCTTATCATCTGTCCCGTGGTTTGAACACTTGTTTTGTGATTTTCTTATTGAACTAAGTGTCAAAACCACACGATAAGAGATAAAGCGCGCGCGGTGGTTTTCTGTAGACTATTCTGTCAACTACTGTTCTGTCAACGGACACGAAAAAACCCGGCCAACGAGTAATCATACAGCTTTGCTGTAAAACTGAACTGTCTTGATTTTCATAATAAAACTGAGTGAACTTCCCCGATATCGTTCAAATGCCTTGCCTTTTCCGCTCCTGGAAAGTTAGTAGACCCTTAAAGTGTTTGCACACACCGTCCTTCCCCTTGCACCCCCAGGGACTTCCGGTCGGCCCGTTTACGTGGGTCTTCCGGGCCTGTTTATGCTGCTAGGACGCTTAAGTGCTACCGAAACGACGAAGTTGGAGACTCAGCAAGTGTTCTTCTGTTGCGCTATTCAACATAGGCGATTTGATCTTTCGTCTTACAAAAGCATTAAAAAAATTGTTGGAAGCTTTAAAAAAATCACAAGAAGTATAGGTGAGTCATCCCCTTATTTAGCTCACACCAGAATAACTTCACTCAATACGAGCTGATACATTTTTCTTCAGATTCAAGAAACTAGTTTGTAGACAATTAAGAGAAGAACTTTACCCTCTTTCAGTGGGTTTTAAATAGCATTTAATGCCAAAGGCCTTCGACATTCTAGACTGGCAAGGCAATTTCTTTTTCTTTTTTTTTTACAAACTATTTTTACCTTATATTTTGCTAGTAGCAATTGCACTTGTTTTTTGTTTTTCTTGCTTGAGAAAAACAAATTTTGAGCAAAGAAAACCAAAATATGCTTCAAAAGCACCAATAGTGCGACCACTTTCAAGGTAATAATAGTAAAAAAAATATTTATTATGTTTCAAGAGAGCCGCGATGTCACGGAACGGCGAGTGGCCTGTATCTTGAAGGCCGGCGGCGACGGGCGTAATATAAGATGGCAGTTTTCCACGTCTCCACAGAACACATATAAAACGCCCAAGTCTCATATGTATGGCGTATTTGTATTAAAAGCACCGCTTTGCTCGAGGACACGTCCTATTTCAAAACGTCCTATTTCGACTTCAACGGCTTTTGCCGATCCGAGTTTGTCGTCTTTCCGCTCCATCTCCATTCGACGTATTTTGCTTGCCATCGCCACAAATATGTCTTAAGCATGGGCGTAGAGAAAATGTTTTATTATATCCAGACATATATCCTTCTCTCCGATGCTGTCTCGAGGGCAGGGACTTTCGAAAAAAAAAAAAACTTATCTTAGTGCTGAAGAAGTTTTACGAGCTTCGTTGGGAGAAGCTACCATTTGGCTTGAATTCAATTTTCGGTCGTTGTGAGGGGCAATGCAATAACGTGTAAAGTAAATGTCGATTAAATACCCGTGGCATTTGAGACGCCCGTGCACGTGAAACATTAAACAATTAAAATTAATGAATTAAAAAATGTTGATCTTCAGTGAAGAAGTGTGCAGTGGAAAGGGCGGCTGTAAGGATGTGCGCATTGGAGAAACCAGACACTCTCGCAGCCCCTTCTCCACTCCGGATTTTTATCAGCCGCTAGGTATATTGCAGCATAGTATCTACCGAAGGCCACGCGTTCCGGCATTCGCCTTTCCTTCCGTTCTGATAGTACGTTTGTGTCACAAATATATGAAATTTCTTGTAATACTAAAACAGCCGCTGACAACTTAAAAGGACACTGACACCCCCCAGATTTTTTTTTTCCTTTTTTGTCAGGCGATTCATTATGGTGTCGGAATACTACCCAATTAATATTTTGCTACAGAGTCACGTATTTTTTCAATAAAGCCAAAAAACGCAACTGCGCGAAACCGAAACCGAAACGGAGAAGTGGAGAGGATAGCGTGAGTGGCGGAAGTCACGTGGCTACACCCGGCCGTGCGTTTTTGTTTTTTTTTCTCCTCCTCTTTCCGCACGTAGCACCGTAGCAGACGAAATGCGTTCGCTCGCCGTGGTATTCCTTTGCAGTTATATTTGTTCCGCTCGCTGTTCTGTATTTCAAGAGGAGTTGTTTTGTACATTTAATTGGCAGTTAGTAGTGAGTGCCCGAGTGCCGTGGTGAATTCCCGTGATCAGCTCCGAAAAGAATACTCCCAAGATGTTGCGTGAAGAGTTGCCTCACATGTCCTGCATCTGAAAGTGCCCAGAGTTATGCCAGAGTGCACAAGTTTCCGAAAGATCAACGGGTCGGGATCAATGGCTGGCTGCAATTCATGTAGAACCATTACGCGAAGCTCGGAAAGCGGACGCTACCCGATTCATATGCTCCTTGCATTTTGTGGAAAGTGATATACATTGAGTTCGCAGGTGTCAAAAATGGAATCCATACCATTTAGTGCAGCAACGTACCGTCCACAAAAAAATTTTTTCTGTGATAATTGTAAAAAAAAGAAATGTAAACAGCGCAGAATGCTTGACAAAAAAAAAAATAAAGGTACACCCACACCAGGTATCGAACCCGTGCCCTCTGCGTGTGAAGCGGACGTCTTTCCACTGACCTACTGAAGGAACTTTATCATGTGTAGTTATGCAGCGGGTAGACTATGTCGGAAGTTTGCTGCCGATTTCCCTTCAATACATGCACTTCCGGCTTGAAGTCGAGCAGCACCAAAGTAACCGTACGCGTGCGTATTCAACTCGAAGTACGCACTTCGTGCTTGCCGTTTGAGCGAGCGATGTCTTCAGCCACGAGAAGGGACGACGGCTCGGCGACGTCTTCGTGCAATCGGCTTGCTGGTCGGGCGTGTCGTACGGGATGAATATCAGTTCTTTTGATCGGTCCAAAATTTCTCTTTCGAAGAAAGACAGAATTCGCCAGTACCGTGAACGACAGTTCTGAAGTAGAGGTCCAACGCCCGTCGTCCGCTGCCATCCGCTAGTGCTAGTCCCACGATACGCGAAACGACGCCATGTCGAGAATTATGCAGTGAACGCACGCACACAAAGCTTCCGGTTGTCTGTGCTACCTTTTTTTGCAATCAACGTATTGCAGCTTTTTTGAAGCCACAAAAAATGGGTTTCATATTTTTTTTCTATTTTTAATATTGACTGTGTGCCTTTAATGACCCACGACTTCGATTAAATTTGGTGGTCGCATCGATACCTTACAAAAACGGCCCTTGACCACGGAAAAGAGAGTGAGCGAGACTCGAACCGGCCAGTTCTTGATCGGCGGTTTTCGGGCGGAAAGAAATCGAATTTCGAGCCGCAAATTCTGTTCTGGGTAGTTGGGCTCTCATATGTCACGTACAACTAAAAACCTCGGCGAGCATAAATACCCTGTCAGTGTCGCTTTAAGAAACTCCGGGCGTAGCGAGCACCGAACATCTTATTACTACTCCTCAGCCAATCTTCAGCTGATAAGAACTACGAGGAACGAACCAAGAAGCTTGAAGCTGATAAGACACGCCATGCCTTTCTTAAAGGACACACGCAAAGGAAAAAAACTTTTTTTTTTAAACAGGCTAGATGGAAAAAGAACATTATAAAACGAATTTACAACGAGGAACAAAAAAAATGTAGAGCTATATTTACGGCGCAAAAAGAATTTGTAGTTGGTGCCCGTGGGAGCCGCCGCTGGTCACGTGATAGGCCCGCGCGCCGCCGCGCTGCGTCGCCGCCGCCGCAAAGCCACACCGCTGCCGCACACTGAGCGTTGTGCGACGCCGCTTCAACGCGTTTTCCACGCCGCCGTCGCCGTCGCCGCACAAGTTCGTCTTGTTCGGGGCGCCGCCGCCGTTATCTGACCGGCGCACAGGTCTGTCGCGTCTGCTTGCGCTTTTTCAGGAGTTTCCTTTGGGCTCTAAAAGTTACTTATTAATCATAGTTTTTTGTTATACTTCAAACAAAGATGAATAAGTTACTTTTGGAGGCCGAGGAGGCAGCCAGCACTTGGTTGTACGGGCTTCTGCCTTTTTGCTGCCTCAGGCACTCGGCTGTGTGGAAGTTTTGCCAACACCTTGAACCTTCCGAAAGAGCGTAAGCACCACGTGACAAATAAGGGCCAGTCACGTGACAAATAAGGGCCACGTTTCCGCGGCGCGCGCGGGCGCCAACTACAAATTCGTATAGCGCCGTAGATATAGCTCTAAAATTTTTTTCTTCGTTGTAAAATTGTTTTATGACATCCTTTTTCCATCTAAGGTGTTTAAAAAAAAATGTTTTTTTTCCTTTGCATGTGTCCTTTAAGCAGTGAGTGACATACTCTTGTAGCACTCTACTAACGTGTGCAATTATACCACTCGGATTTATACATTTGCAACACCCTAATAGTTTACTGCTATTATATTTTGAAAGTTACGCTTAAAAAAATACTAAGTGATATCTCTCCGATACTGGAAGTGCACAAAACCATTTCACGCTTTCAGTGGAACATTTTTGGCACAGCGTCGACTCGAGTTCTGTCATGTCTGATAGGCAGCATTCACGACAATTCCGACAAGTTTTAGTACTTTTTGAGTTTCCGTTTGAAAAACACGAGTGGAGTTTGTTGGCGCAATGCGTTCTACAAAAAGCGATATGCGTAAAATGTTTACGCATATCGCTTTTTGTAGAACGCATTGCGCCAACAAACTCCACTCGTGTTTTTCAAACGGAAACTCAAAAAGTACTAAAACTTGTCGGAATTGTCGTGAATGCTGCCTATCAGACATGACAGAACTCGAGTCGGTTGGAAACAAGATGATAACGGCCGCTTCATTGCGAGCGAGAAAATGCGTAAACTATTCCCAACTGTTGGTCATGCGACCAAAAGTAATCTTTTAAAGTGATACTGAAGTTAGTTTATGGTTTGCAGTTGACGGCATTTCTTATTAATATTCCCATGGCACTCACACGTTCACGAGACCCAGACGTATACCGCAGCATCGGAAACTAATGAAACAGTGAAATAAGTAGAGCACGCGTTGCAAAGGCCCCTAACGATACAAAGTTAATCAAAAACTGCGACGCAGCCGAAATGCAAATATGAAGACAACTATAACCTGGGCACAAGTCTGCGATACGATTAGGCCCGAGCTGTCAGTTTTGGAAACGTGCGTTGACAACACGTAAATGTACGGTTAAAGCGTGTGCTGGCAAACGCTGTTTGCTGCCAGTAAAAGTTTGAGAACACTCACTAGCTCTTTTGTCAGCGTCTAGTTGTTGTTCTAGAGTCACTCCACGCGCGTGGAAAAAGATAACGATGCGACGGTTTTCACTCTCTGGACAATTCGCTCATTGGAAACGCCTTTTTTTTTAAATGGACATTTGTTGCTTAGTTTCATGTTGCCGCAAAAAACAGTTCGTCCACATTGCGACCTATATACGTACGTTTCGTATAAGGCTCGTCCAAATATTAGGTGCTGAACAAAATCACCTGTCTGCGTTAAGTCCTTATTTCGAACTTTTTTCATTTGTCGTGTTCCACCCATTGAAAAGCATGGCAAACGGGTCCAACAACGCATAAAATCTCGCACACGCCACCGTCTCATATTCGGTAGACGATAAGGTCCGCGTCTGCTATGGTTAGCGTTGCCATCGCAACGAAGTATCTTCTTTTATGAACGCAAGCGCGAAAGTAGCGCCTGACACCAGCAACGGCAGAGGCCATCTTTCGAATGCCGCCTGCTAAATTGAACGCAGCAACGACAGCCAAAGCCGAACGCGCCGTCGTGGAGATCGACGCAGGGAGCGGGAAGCGATCGCCTGGCGAAATCTTGGCGGTTCTGATGAACCTCGGTGCACGCTAGGGTCTCAGAATTTTGTCAATATTCCCCGAGCGACGCGGAGTGAAGCGAAGGGTGATCGCGCGTAGCGTGGTCTGTTTGGGAGCCTGGGTTAGAGCCCAAGCTAGCGTTGCCGCGCTGGTACACTCTAAAAAAAAGCCCGTGCGTCTACTTTCCCGCACAACATTTGGAGAGCCAATCACCGCAACTTACGGAGGCAGCTCAGCGAATGACGATGCCGAAACATATATGCTTGGACAAAAAAAACGTAATCTGAGTTGTGACATTACGGAGTGCAAGTGTGACATATCGCATTACTTAATGTCACAACTCAGACTGCGTTTTCAGAGCGCAGCTCTTAGGCGCCCGTTTCCGGCTTGAGCGGCGTCGCCGTCGCCGTCGGCGTAACCGCGCGGTGCATTATGGGTAAATTTTTCCGAAGGGACCCGAGGTCCTCCCGAAGGAACCCGAGGTCGTCCCGAAGGAACCCGAGGTCCTTCGGGAGGACCTCGGGTCCCTTCGTTAGGACCTCGGGAGGACCTCGGGTTTCTTCGGGAGGACCTCGGGTTCCTTCGGGAGTTGCATGTAACTTGTTGTATGCAACCGGCATGCAACCTGGGTTGCATGCAACCTGGTGACGTCATCGGCATCCGCATCGTCATCGTCCTCATTACTGATGACGTCATCAGTGACATCACTGATGACGTCGTCGGCATCCGCATCGTCATCGTCATCATCACTGATGACGTCATCAGTGACGTCACTGATGACGTCATCGGCATCCACATCGTCATCATCATCATTGATGACGTCATCAGTGACGTCACTGATGACGCCATTGGCATCCGCATCGTCATCGTCATCATCACTGATGACGTCATCAGTGACGTCACCGATGACGTCATCGGATCGCCATCGTCAAGGTCACGTTATCCCCCGAGGTCACATGACCCCCCCCCCCTCCTTCAGTACCCGTCCCTCCTCCTCCTCAAGAGCTGCGCTCTAATTCGGCGTTACAGGGAGTTGTAAACGGCTTTCTTTTTTTTTTTGTTTTATTCAAACATATGTTTCGGCATTGTCATTCGCTGAGCTGCCTCCGTAAGTTGCGGAGATTGGCTCTCCGAGTGTTGTGCGGGAAAGTAAACGCACGGGCTTTTTTTAGAGTGTAGCAGGCGGCATTCGGAAAATGGCACGCCTGAAGCTGTCTACAGACGACTCCTTCGCGTGTAGGTCGGCTGACATTCGGTAACCATAGCAAACGGACTTGATCTTTTGGAACAAGACGGGGGTGTTGCAAAACGCGTACATAGGCTCTTTTACCGTGTTTTTCAATGGGCAGAACGTGACCAGAAAGTTTGAGAATGAAGACGCAGATGGTTTATTTTCTCCAGCGCCTAATTTTTGGGCAAGCTTTACACGAAAAGCACATTTTTCGGAACATCCGGCGGCTGGTTGATTTTCGACGGAGCATGGGGCTAAAGCATCAACCTGCCTAAAAAACCTTGTGTATTCTAATCCTTCGGATTTAATCGGGAGGTGGAATGTTCGGGTTGCTTTCACCTGGGCGGGGTGTTTATTTGCAAGCTTTTTTTGAGTTCATTGTATGGCGCAATACGCGCGACGAGCGTCGTACTATATAGCCTTAAAAATAGGAAGCTATGGTCGTACGTATCGTGATCGTTGTATATACGTGCAATACGTACGACGACCGCACGGTTGGTGCCACTGTGGTTCACCTGCAGTCACGTAATGTCCCAGCATAACGTTGTGACGTCTATGACGTCCCGTGACGTAGTCACACGGCTTGGCGCCATGTGACCACCGTCACTCTGGCAACATCAGGTGACAACTGCGTGCTATATTTGGCGGGGTGCTTCCCGTCCTAAATATAGCGGGGAAGCCTAAATTGGTGTATAATTTTATACTAATTTAATTTTTCCGCTAATTTTAGAGAATTTACGTTACACCTTTTCCTGACCCACTTTCCACGGGGCCTTTCGTCGAATATCAAGTCGCATGCAGACGATTGTGTTTTGTATAAAACACTATCCAGTAACGATGAGGTTAATGCTCTAGAGAGCGATCTGACCCGAATCTAGGAGTAGTGTGACAGATTGAAGACGATTCTCAATGTATCAAAATGTAATCGCGTCAGAATTACTAGGAAACATAAAATAATTACTTTTAATATTTTTTTTCTTTTTACTGAATAACCATCCTTCGAAACTTAGTGCTGAGGCTGTGTGAGTACGCTTTACCGCCGATTTAAGATAGAGCAATCAAGTATAGCGCTTCTGTGTTCAAAGGCTAGCGGCATGTTGCACTTTTTGCGTCGTACATTTAGAAAGATCTCACCCGGCCTAAAAGAGACCTCTTATATGTTTTCTAAGTTCTTCAATTTTTAGACTAAGCATATATTGTATGGAACCCGCACACGCAAGTCTGCATCAATCAAGTAGAAGAAGTTCAGACCCAGGCCGCGAGGTTTCTTTCAAATAACTATAATTTCAGCGATAGCATCTCCGAAATGTTAGCTCGTACTCAGCTGGAAACCCTTGGAATTAAGTTGAAAGTGCCTTCGTCTAAATTCTTGTATAATATTCGATTTGGTGACACCGGTATAGATCATTCTAAATAAACATTCTTGCTCCTCATTACGTTTCACGTAGAGTCAACAAGAGCAAAAAGTTCCGAGAACATTCTGTGCGCACTGAACTACTAAAATACTCAATTTTGCCGCCGACCATTCATGCGGCAATGTGCTGCCCGATCAATTGATATCGATTCCCCGTGCTTGCTCATTTAATGATGAATTTATGTTACTTTGGTGACTTACAGTCTCTTTTTTGGGGATTCTATTTTGTGCAATTTATATGTAAATGTTTTCTTACAGCCGCCCCCCCCCCTCTTTCCCTCTTTACTGCAATCCCCGCAGGGCTATATATGTATCAAATAAATAAATAAATTAATTTCGTTACACATTGGCGTTCCACTTTTTCCGGCCATTTTTCTTTTTTTTTTCACATCCAAGCAATATACATTATCTGCTTAAAAATACTTTGGATCTAATATGTACGCAGAAAATACATTGGATCTTTCTTTTCTATACGGTAAGACACGTTCATTACGAAATTTGGAAAATCATATTTTTTTGCCGTTTCCAACGTGAAAAAGTAGAAGGCCTCTACTCGTGCGAAATAGCGTAAATATTATCAAAAAAGCTCACATGCCTATAATTTAATATAAAAATCGGAAAAAAAAAATATTCGGAAAATTTGAGTTTTTTAAACGTACATCTGCATGCAGGACGCCCAGAAAAAACGCTATCGCAAAATCTAATATTGACGGGCTGAACAAAACCGAAGCAAAAGTAACGTTCGTGACGTCTTTCACGTCTGGTTTAATCGTCTCAGTTGGGGTCTCCGCGCAGTCGCCCCATGTTTCCGTGGCGTGCACTGCAGCTGGAAACCAATTACGATTTCTTTTTTACCGCGCATCTTTTTAAGTTTTCGTGGACTTACAAAAAACGTTTTTTTGCTTCGAAGAGGACAACATACGCGCACAAGTTTCTGAGTTTCCTCGAAAGTGGATTTGAAAATATCAAAGCAGAAAGCGGCGACCCTCGTACGCGCACAGCCGTGCCGTGTTTCTTCGCTTCACCGAGTAAGGTCTGGTTTCACGATTTATGAAACACCGGAAATATTTCGGGAATGCTTCCGGCTACCGTTGGGTATTGTGGTTCGATGCTTTCATTTTAATCCCTTTTTCCCCGTTGCATCGCGTGCGTGATGTTTCCCTGGAAAATTTGATTGCGTTGTTGGCAGACGGCTTATTTTTAGTTCTCTGGAACATGCCGAGGTAATTGTATAATTATTTTGGTGTATGTTTAATGTCACTGTTTTGCAGAATTTTAAATAGTAACGGTTCTGTTTTTATTATATATTTAAAGCAGTTGCTAAAATACTGAGTGGCTTCAAAATTGTGCTTTCTTTCTTCATAATTTAAAAGCGGCACCTGAAAATAGCGCGCGAATATTTAAAAATAACAATTAATAATGTTAACAACAAATTTTGCCCGTTGTAGGTGGGGGATTATTACTGCATTTTTAACTGGAACGGGCTTAATGTAGCCATACTACGGACCATTTTGAAGTGAAAATTGTATGACACGTTGATATTATTTCTCCAGAGGTGCTTCTTGTTAAAGTAAATGTATAACGGTTCAGTTATTTTTGCGCTTTAATTTTGACGTCACCGTAGAACTCAATCAAAGTTCCGCTTGGTTTCTGTACTCACCTTAGTTTATAGAAGGCGCGAGTAAGCATTAATTTGCGTCCATTAAAAAAACAAAACTGCATGGTTTGAGCTGACATCTTTGAAATGGCCATTTTCCAATCGCCACTTAAACGTCAATGTAAAAAACAATTAAAACGTGTTTTGCTCATTCTTGTTAAGAGGAGCTTTGGATAGTTTTGAATGCACTGCATACACGATACACTCACGGGCTCACCGGGTTTACCAGAATGATCGAGACAAGCTTAAATTTATTCTGGACTGGAGGTCCTGAATAAATTTAAGAAATTAAGGACCGTTGCTGCGAAAAAGCGTGCAGGAATCAGTCGAGGAATCGAGTGCATGCGCAGAATTCTTCAAGAGAAAGGTCACCACGAATCACTAGTCACTTCACGGGATAATTTCAGCTCTCACAGCCATCGCTTCAGTTCACAGCTCGGCACAGAATTCAATAAACGACTTTTTAATCATTATTTTTATTGTCAAGACAATACAATCATTTTGATATTTTAGCTACCGTATTCTTTAATCTATAAGTCGCACCCCCCCCCCCCCCCCCCTGTAAATTGCGGTTTTCAAAGAAATAGATTTGGTATATAATGTGTAGCTTTGAACAAGCCGCACCTCCAAATTTAAATGGTCGGTGCGGCAAGACTATAAAGATAAGCCCGCATATGAGTATTATAACCGTCACAATGTGCCCAAGCGGCATCCAGTTTCAACATTTTCTCCAAGTAATCGAACGAAATGTGTAAGCGCCCTAGCAAATTTCAGCAGTTAAGATCCATACTTATAGGGAAACGTAATATAGTTTGCACCGCCGTATAAGTCGCACCGACGGAAATTTCTTGGGACAAAACGCTAATTGTACATGATAAAACGTGGTAGGGGTAATACGAATGAACCATACATTTTGTTCGCAGCTGAAAGCATTGTTAAGCGTCGTTATGCTCTATGACGTTACATATTCAAGCGAGGCTCTTCGCGTGCTTTGGGCTTCCTCTCCAGCCTGCCTGCAATGGCCCTCCTTCATCTCCCAAGCGGTGAAAAAAAAGTAGCGCCAGAAGTATGGCATGACTGAGGAAAGTGACGTCCCGATATCTGAATTGTGAAGGCACGAAAATGTGATGAAAAGAATTAGGAGCTTCTAGGCGTCATTGTGAGTCGCTATCAATGAGAATCAAAAGTAACAGGCTCCGTCGAGCAAATAGGACTAACAGTATTATTCTATTTCGTGCCAATAATGAATATACACGCGAGAAATAAGGTCGATTTAATCAAAATTGACTAGCAAGTGACGAGTAGTTGTAGCGCTTTTACTCAAGAATTTTAAAATGAAAACATGACGTTTGATATGCCCAGGCACCAGGCTAGAATTCAATTTTAAACAAACATTTTTCTACATATCCCAGGAAGAAATAGCTATGCGAATAGGATATGGAATGTATTCATGGTATTAGCCGCCAAAAGACTGCAAAAAGAAATAGCTACGAACGATTTATTAAACCTTAGCTAACACCGTCAACTTTAAGGGCTAGACATGAATACTCAAACTGACTTCTTGTTCCGCAATATTTTCTACGTCTGGAACGTCTGCACATATTATTTTTTTAACAATAAAAGTGTGAAGACACCGAAAAACAGCAATATTAGCTCGGCAGCCTCTGGCCGCGGCTCGGGCCCAAACACTTTAGGCGAGATCGCTTGACAGAAACGCTGAGCGGCAAGAAAACGTTTGCTCTAAAAAACGAGGGTGTACTGTCAGCGGAAGAAAGAGCGAATAAAAAATGACTCGTCTATTGATTTTCTTTCTGCCGGGGAAGAAAGATTGGCTCAAGGTTCCGAGCGCGAGCTCCCATGCCTGGCAGCGCCTCCTCTTAAATTCCTTCCCGAATTGCACTTTCTTGTGGGCCAGGCGTCTCTATCGTAGAGGTAATGACGCGCAGCTCTCAGACCTGCTTGATCCTGAAGTAAACGTGCCGGCATTGCCTTAAAAGGAAGTTAAGGTCCATGTGTCTTCTTGCCCTTGAACGAAGGTCTCTATAGTGTTTTTTTGTTGTTGTTTTTCTCAGGAGAACGTCGAGAAGGTTTGTGGTGCACACTGTACCTTATCCATACGCATCTTATACAAGAAAACTTCTGATCACCGACCCACCCCATTCCCTTCCGTCACGGAGGTGAACAGAGCGGTTCATTTTGCAATTCTACTTCGGGGTAACTTTGATACGTGTTTTGACATAATAAACTAAGAGTTCGAAGGACGCGAGGGTATGGGAGAAGAAGCAACTGATATCTACAAGAGTTCGATCCCACTTGACGTTTGTGGGAACAGAAGGTATGTGGAAAAAAAAAAAAGATGATAAGTTACGAGTTATTTTTTGTAACTAGGTTATTCGCTTGTTAAACTTGTGCGCGGTGAGCCCAGCTAACGTTTTGTATAAAGCTCAATTAGCTGGCTTACGAGCCCCTAGTTCGCGACTTAGTAAGCCTGCTAATTCCGGTGAGAAGTTGTTGTTATAATTTAACCATTTTCAGGTTGTCAAACTAATCATTTGGCTCGGCTTTCATCTATTGGGCAGCTGATTCCCTTTAATGGTTGACGCGTAAACCTATAAAAATATTCATTTGGCTTTCATATATGTCAATGCATTTACAAGTTTCTAGATAATAAAATACATGTTTCGGTTACAACTTTACTTCTCTCCACCAAACTGACCAAACTCATTTGCCCGAAAAGAAAACTTACTGAAAGCCTTTTCGTAATCAGACATTGGGGTTCACTCACGCGATACGTTTAAGGCGTTTTAACCGATTGTTTTAGCAGATCTGATGCCGCTCTGAGGGCACGCTTGGAACGCACGCTTTGAGGTAGCACCACGAGCTTCCTAAATCGATATTAGAGAATTTTAGAATAGGGTGCCTTTATGTTTTGGGTCCCCTTAAGAACTGGAGACGTCGCATGGCGCTTGCGGAGACGTTCTGGGCAGGTTGAGTGCGACGCGTCAAGTTGTTTGGGGGCTCCAAGCGTTGGGGCCCTCAATTCAAAAACTCCATAGTGTTGCACGAAAACACAATCGGCTAAAGCTCTCTATTGCAAAAACCTTCGGTACTTCAACGGCATCGATTTCACAGCTTTTGTCTTTTCTGTTGTACGCGTCTGTAGCAGACGACCCCAGAGAAACACGTGTCATCTAGCAAAAAAAAAAGAAACGACGGCAAATTATTGATTAAAGCTACCAGCTGGAACCGGAAGACGTTAATTGTCCTGTTACGAAACCAAAACAAAAGAACGAAAAAAAAGGGCCGGGAAGAAAAATCAATCTTTGCGTGTTGTCTCCGCGTCAAGGCCGGAGCGAATACGTTAACTTCCCGGTAACCCAAGTCCAATGTATAACGACTGAATGCCCCTACCGATTCGGCCCGCCACACTCGCACTCTGACACGTGGGTGACATGGTACGTTCGTATCCTAACGACGAGGAGTACGCGGTGAGCCTTTTTTCAATTAAAGGCGAGCACCGACGAGACAATGTCTTGCCGGCAGCCCGCGCAGTTTGGGGCAGCGACTCCCTGCTCGACGCGTCCGTGTTCCCTCGCCAAAACATCCCTGCTCAGCTCCTCCGGCGACCTCCGGTAATCTCCCCAATTAACTGGGGCGAGCGCAGTCCCCTCGGTACGTGCCCCCATCTCCGAACGCCGCACGCGCTGCTCATTATGAGCCGGCCTCACTGTCGGGAGCTTCGGAGCCTTCGATAAACGCCACTCTCGGTCCTCACCGCACTCCCACCGGACTATAGCTGCAAAAGAACGTCCGTCCATGTTAGGGCAAAGCAGGGACGAATCTGAGCCCGACCCTGACAGGTATCCGGGTGTCGGTTTTTTCAAAGTGATAGACCTGCGGCTATGATTAGTGCCTTAGCGTTCGCTTTTGATTGAATCACAAATGAGGGTAGCAGGCTGCGGCTCGGCCAGTGCATGCAGCCCGCATTCAGTCACAAGCCCGAGGGCTGTATTAGCGACGTGTGCGACCGAAAATGTCGCTGTGGTCGAAGTTCGCGATTGGCCAAGCCAAAGCTTTCAGTATTGTGATAATGCCTGCCCAATCGCCGGATCACGGCGAGGCGAATCCTGCCAATCACGGCGAGGCCAATCCTGTTCGTGACGTCACAAAAGGAAACCATAAGAGGGCGCCACCGTAGCATCTCGGCGGTAATAACTGAACTTTGCGTGCAATCCTTCTCTAATATGCATGATAAACCGTATAAAAGGAAAAAGGTAGGTCATCCTGAAAGGTTGAGCTAATTTGTGAGCGTTAAGAAAAATAATACTTCTCAAATTCATCAAAAAGATATGCGTGTATAAGATACGCAGCTATACACCTTAGTCCCTCTATATAAGGCAACCGAAGACAAGCCAATAGATAGACCCTTTCCGAAATTGTGAAATTGTGAAATGATGCGTAGATTATGCGCAGCCGCCATTAGTTGGTCTCATCGCTTCCGGCTTCCGGAATTTTAAAATGCGCTGCCAGGAGGAAAAAAAACAAAACTGAGGCAACAGAATAACGGCATAACACGAGAAGGCCGAACTAACAACTGTTGATTTTCTTCCATCCCACAGGAGAGGAAAACACTTGCAAATATTAAACGTAAAGGAACGAATAAAAAAAAACGGGTGAAAGAAAAACGATAGATAAACCATTACGAACATGACTATGCTTGATTCGTCGCTGCGACACAGTTATCAATGTAGGTGTGAGTGCCCGTCATGATGCAACATGTGTTGACAAATTCAGTTTATTTTTCTTGTTACAGCGGAGCTGTTAAGGGCTAGTTTTTCAGGATCGTGTCCCCCGCAAATAAATGAAGACACCGAACTCCGGACACCTACCGCCATCTATGAGCGACGGCGGCAAACCACGTATCTGGTTGCCGCGGTCGCTCATAGATGGCGGCAGCCTTTCCACTCTGGCTTTCCGACTTGCGGCCGGCCATAACTTTCCATTGTACAGCTCCACTGGTCTTCCCTCTTCCCGAGAGTGGAAAGGCTGAAAGTTTTTTTTTCTTAATTAAGAGATATTGACGGCTCGCTGACACACGTACCATTCCTTCCTGACAGCATGAAATAAGCTTCTATAACTTCGCGCTTCTGTTGTTCTTTTTTTCCGATCAATTGCCAAGACAAGATTCAGGTCGTTTCGAGCTGCGCCTTACAATTGCATTTCGAGCAATGTCCTGCTAGGTTGCTTGGAGCCTGGATCAGACCACACGCCTACTCATGCCCCCTCAACCTATCATTGTGGCATCTTCCAGTCTGCCCATTGTAGGATTTTCCACAGGATAAATTTATTTTGTATACTACACTCTCAGCGCACTCAACAAACTTATTCCTGTGTCAAACCCTGCACTTAGCTTGGTCTCGATTGTCATTATCCCGCTTGTTCACCTTTCTACAAAGTCCTTTAAGCTTGAAAGGTGCCGATAACACCACTCTAACTTCGTGTTTACTGGCTATTTTCTTCAGCCTATGCGAAATGTTTGTTAATGTATGGCAGCAGAACTGCTGCTTTTTTGTCCCCTTCTTTGTCATTTGACTTGGCATTTCCTCCTAGCTTTTTAAGCATTTCTCCACCACTGCCACCATTAACGTTTCTGGGTATCCTCTTCTTCAAAATCGACCTATCTGTAAATTTAGGACTTCCTCCACTCTGTGGTGGCAAGACTTCATAACGGCTTGCATAAGGCAGGCTGAGGCGACACTCCTATTGACGAGCTTAGTGTACTCGGAGTCATAGGGCAAGGTTCCCCCCTATCCTCGTGTCCTGTACATCCAAAACGAATAAGGCTCTCCTAAAATGGGGTTGATGTCCAGATGCTGGAGGCATCCGCTTCCAGGCACTTCAAATCTGAAATCGAGTCCAGGGTGTGCCTCCCTGAACCTTTCCATTATCACCTCTCTCACAGATGTCTGTGAGCTTATGCATCGGGAAAAACACCAGGATGTCGTCCACATATCTGAAGCACTTTACCACCCCGACCTCTTCGAAGAAATTTTGTAGCCTACGTTTGCCTCTCGCCAGGTACATGTCGCAAAGCGCAGTCGCAATATAAGATCCGACGCCTATGACTTCTTTTTTCGTATAGCCGAACCGCTCAAACTCAACTTGCAAGAAGTGTAAATAGGTTCGTATTATCAGATCCAGAAAATCCGTCGCGCTGATCTCACGCTGCAGTGGTTTTGGAACAGTTTTGTCTTTGTCCTCCTGGCAGCGCAGTTTAAGATCAATTATGAACAACCAACTATAGCCCCCACCCAAGCTTTGTTGACACTCTGAATGCTGACGAAGCGCTTTGTCCAATGCGAGCTTATAGTGCAGGACCAACTAATGGTTGCCGCACATAATCTATGCATCATTGCGAAATTTCGAAAAAAGGGTCTATTGTAGCGTCATTCCTCGTTTTGGGATTGATTCTTAATGTTTCTTGTTAAAAGATTTTTTTCATTGGATGGGTAGAGATCGTCAAATAGCCGTGTCACGGCATGTTCATTGGTTCTGAAGTCATCAGTGACCATTAAGGCTCTGTTATACCTCGACGTTGAGGGCAGGGAACGCAGCGTAGCGCAGTATGCGCCTTTCATTGGCCGGCGAGCAGAAACTCGATATCCGCCACCAATCAGTCTCTGCGTGCTCTGTGCTACACCCCGTTTGATACACTCAACGCCAGAGTATAACAGAGCCTTTAGTCCCTGACCGCCAAGGAAACGTAGGACGCGGCGAGTCGCTCCGCTGCCGACGACAGCGCAGCACTAATCGATAAGAAACCCCAATTAAAAAGTGTGGAGATTATACCTTAAGTACTCCGTTTCTTAAACTCTCAGTGACTTTTTAAAGGCACGCACTCTAGAAGAAACGTCTATAAGTAGAGTTTCCTGCAGAACACTACGCTTTCTTAAAATATAATACTACTGAGCGATTCCCGAAGCAAAGAAAAACTCATTGCCTGACTTCCCTTTCCGCACACGTGATCTAACTTTGTTTTCCAATCTTAGTTTGCTTAATTCGTGTTGCGAATGTACGCGCTCAACGACAGAATCGCAGTGACAGCGACACTCGTCATTTCAGTATTTGAAGGTGTCCTGTGGGATGGGGAGTGGTCGGATGCTCTTACAAGATAACTGATATTGGTCACTTCTAATTATTCAAAAATGCACTTCGGGAAAAAAAAAACCGCAGGCATAACGCGGACATTTTGGGCTCTTTTACGATTCAATTATCGGTATGATTCAGAAAGAGGTGCCTCCGGTTAATATTTTATAATGAAAAGGGAGAGGTTTGCAATACCTTCGATTATTTCAAACAAGCACATAGTTGGTGCAATGGTGCACATTGAGTGTGGAAAAAATGGGCTGAATTGTGTGTGAACTACATCATCATGCCATACCCCAGGCACGTAGCCAGGATTTTGTTTCGGTGTGTGTGTGTGTGGGGGGGGGGGGGGCGCCCATGACAAAATGCCGTATGAGGGGGAGGGGGGAGAGGAGGTCCCAGCAACATGAAAGATTTGGGGGGGGGCCGGACCCCATGGGCCCCCCCCCCCCCCCTGGCTACGTGCCTGCCATACCCTTCATCACTTAGGGATCCCTAACGCGCAGCTCACTTACAATAGCAGCGCTTAGTTACAACGTTCACGTACTATAATCTACCGTGCACCTCTAGAAGGCATCGCGAAAAAAGTGCATTCTCGAGAACTTCTATGTTTCATCCCGCCGTTTGCCTCTCGCTTCTACATTGACGGACACTTCCCAAAATAATTTCGACATCCGAAATTAGTACTTTTGTTTTAATAGACGCGGCTGTAACTGGAACGGGACTACGACCGAATCGAAGCCACTATAAGCAGCCACAGCATTAAAACAAAAATGACGATGAAAAGACACAGAGAACAGACCCAGAATCCCCTAGGAGGTGCGTATCCAGGGTCTTTTCGCAAGGGCCCGACGGAAGAGGGTGATTAAGTCCTTAGATCCTCCGATGAAGACCTTCACGTCGTCCACTTTCTCTTCGGTCGGCGTCCTCTTTCCCGAATTAGGTCTGCCCTGCCGCTTGCTTGAACAGGGAATAGCTGGTTAGCAAAAATCCGTAATGACGGCTTCAGAGTAGCGAGGACTCAACTCTCTTTCATCTTACGATGGACCGCAGTGAACGCTATGCGAGTCCTCGTAGCCAATGCCTCGACGTGTAAGTGTCTCCTGATATTCTGGAGGAACACGGCAACGCGCGGGACGCGCAGTCACGTGATCCGTTCGTTGCGCTGTGATTCGCTGGAACGGCTCGTGGCGTCCACTGTGGGTCATCGTAGGATGATGCGGAGTACAGATTAAGTATACCTTTCCGAGGTCTGCCGCCAACGTCCGCTCGCAACTCTCAGGCTTAGAGTACCTCGTCCTTCCTCCAGATTCAATATTGGGCTCACCCGAACGAGTGCTCTGCTTGCACACTCAGCGGTCTAGATTAATAAAGAAAACGACTTGGAACAGACAGGAATGAATGGAAGGATGTGAAAACAAAAACAATGTATGGCGCAAGCTTGATACTTTATCGCAGAGAAGCTATACGTGACACAAGAAAGGTACCGAGTAAATGAGATAGATTGATACGACAATTCACCGAAACCTTGTGGTGACACTTCAGTCAGTAATAACAGGAAAAGGGCGAAATGTGTTGTTTGGATGCCGTATTGACCTAAATACATTCGCGGACTCCTTTAGAATTTAACCCGATTTTATTCGGGCCATAACAAAACAAAGACAAGCCATTCGTAATGCTTTCACTGCGAAGGCGAACAGCAAATAACGAGGCACGAAGTTCAAGCTGAAAGGGCGCTCTTTCCCTTGGCAGGAATGGCTGTCTTTCTATACGACGTGCCTGATCTTTAAAACAATTGAGCTGCACACAGATAAAAACGGTAAACTGATTTTTTTTTCTAATCGCTTTTACGCCACGCGAAAATTCGTCTCTTAACGTATGCGCAGTTGGCCCTCAAAACGGCGTTCTGTTCCGATCTGATTTTTTTTTAACGTTTTCGTGTTGCAGACAAAGTAAGGTAACATGTTACCAAATACAAGCGAGGATAACACTGGTATTAATATCCCTGTTAGTCGTATAGTCACGTCGATTAAACTCTGTCAACATTTCGGCGTTGGGAAGCGACGTGTTACAACAATAAACATTGCAACCAAGCTATCAGTAGCGGAGCAAGTCAAAACAAATACTGGCTAAAAAAGAAATTATAACCGCTGACCACAAAGCTGTCTGGAAAGGAGCATGCTCTATTCTTCCTTCTTTCTCAGAACTACGAGTAAAGGCACTTTGCAACGGGTCATCTCTGATGTATGTATGTATGTATGTATGCATGCATGCATGCGTGTGCGTATGTATGTATGTATGTATGTATGTATGTATGTATGTATGCATTATGTATGCATGTATGCATCTATACATGCATGCATGCATGTATGTATGTATGTATGTATGCATTATGCATGTATGTAAATATGTATGCATACATGTATGCATGCATACATGCATGTATGTATGTATGTATGTATGTATGTATGTATGTATGTATGTATGTATGTATGTATGCATGCATGCATGCATGCACGTACGTACGTACGTACGTATGTATCCATGTATGTATGTATGTATGTACGTATCCTTTATTTCAGACATAAAAAAAGGGTCTGGGTGCCTGGAGAAAAAGAAAGATTTTCTGACGAAGCTCCAGCCCCTTCTTACAGCACTCGGAAAAGAAACCGGAATATAAAACAGATTGATTATGCAAAAATACATCAATTTCAAAATCAAACAGACCAATTAACATATAACTGTCAACTTCGTACTAACTGTAGATCGTGAGAGGCCTAATGTATACTCTTTAAATCTTTTGTTTTATATATAACGAAAAAACAGAATGCGTGCTTGGGCCGTTTCTGCTATTGTTGGCTGTGTGTTTAGTAGATCTAGAACGAGATATGTAAGGCGCTGTGTACCGTAATTAGTTCGAACCAACGTTATTTTGGTTCGAACCATTGATCTCTATTGTAGTAGGCTGGATCGCGGACCGCGGCCTTGGCAGCTGGGGCCGAGTGTCGCCACCGGCGGCCATTGATTGACACCAGCCAATGCATGGTACCCTATGGGAAGAACGAGAAAAAGTGCCGTTTCCCCCGTTTCTAAGCTGTTGTCGGCATTTAACTTTTTGGATGCTTTTCGATAAGCCCGTAAAATAGCTTGCGTACAAACATTAACACTGACAGCCCTCACAATTCTTATAAATAACTATTTTGTGGTCGAGAGTGACTCCGCTGCAGTGCAGCTCAATGAGGCGAGAGTTACCTAGAGTTACCGCGGAGTCGGTGGCGGTTTCGTTGAGTTGGGTTTAGCAGACGACAAGCTCGAAGGCTTTGCTACGCGTAATTAGCTATCTCCCGGAAAGTCGCTGTGGAGATGGAACTTCTTTGTTATTCATCAACTTTTGGGCTTCCCCGAGGACGGTCTCATTGACGGCAAGTTCCTTTGTTTACTCTACTACGAGTGCAAGCTTGGCAGCTCAGCTGTAGGTGCTCCTGTACGTTTGATTTTTTTAATCGGCGTTCGAACGTTTGACAAATACCGATTCGATCTCCAAACACCGGAGATAAGAATCGCAGCACACCAGCGTACATGCTTCAATATCCTTACTTTTGTGCGTTTCTCCCGTAGACTTGCGTGTATTGCCTTGGGGTCAAGCAATGGCCGCCGGTGGCGACACCGACAAGCTCCCGATCCGCGATCCAGCCTACTAAGATAGAGATCAGTGTTTCGAACCTTAGTTTTCATATGTTGTGCACTTATGGAACTGTAATTCGCTGAGGTTTTCTAATAGATATGAAAAAAATGATGTTTTGTTCTGTCTAATTTAATTAAAATAGAAATTGACAATATAAATAGCAGGATATGTTCTATATTTAATGTTTTATACTTATGAAAGGTCGGGAATGAGATCCCTTTAAGGTTCTGAATAAATCAAACGGCTTTCTTTGGCAAAATGAATAATTTGTGTTTATTTGTTTGCGTAGTAGTTCCCCATACTAACATACCGTACTATAGACGTGAGTAAATAAGTGAATAGTATAACTGCAGTTCAAACCTTTTTGGTAGTAATTCTCTGAATTTGTTTAATTTACCCATTGCTCTTGAACTATAAACCCTATTTTTTTTTTCTATTTGTAGAGTCCAACTGAGTGTTTCTTCGAATCACACGCCAAGAAACTTGTGGTATTTTACGCCCTCGATGTTTCCCCGTCCACACAAAATATTTGAAGTGCGCGAAGTGGGTTTATTTTTTATCTGGACAATACATATTTTTTTTTTACTTTTGTTAAGATTTAGCTGATTACATTTTAGCAGCAATTATAATTTTCTGAGCCAACTATTTGCAAACTCCTCGAGGTGATCCAGGTTTCCACCTAAAAAAAATGAAAGAAAAAAGACACTGGTATCATCAGCATATAAAATAATATCACGCGATTCAGGAATATTCACGATATCAGTTCCTATAAATGGGCAATAATATAGGCTTCAGTATGGAACCTCGCGGGACGCCGTATATTATTTTTGTGTTGAAACATGGATACATCATTTTAAACCGAAGACCAATACTCGGTCAATAAACCGGCATCGGCAGGCTTGCTCCCGAAGAAATAATTAAGCTTTTCCAGTAGAGACAGTTGGAATTGTGAGGTGATTGCGAGCATAGGAACAATGCTGCACTTCGGTTCTCTTCAGTCAGAGCACAGTCAGAACTGTACAGAGTTCCCGGCACATTCACTGGGCTTGTTTGGTGGAGATCGCAATAATACAAGCACGAAAGGGCGACAAGCACCACTTCGTTTTTAGTGCAGCTTGATTGGCACCCTCCGCTCGTACTATCGTCAGCTTTGCTCCGGCATTTGGGTGAAAACAATCGTAGTGCAGCACTCATTTAAAGCTACTAAAATTAGTGTGTCCCAAACAACGGCCACAAGTTGTAGCGCAGCCACTGATGATCACGCATCACGCTGTTGTCTACTTAACAACGATGTTAATTCAACAGCGAAACCAATCGCTCGGGATGCGTAAAGAAGAAATGAAACCCGTAATTTATCTTTAACTAGAATAGGGCGCATTGGTAGTTTAGCCCGATGTTGCGGTGCAAGAAACTTTTTCTAAACTTTGAGCCCAAAACATACTTTTCGTTTAAGACTTGTCGAAATGTTAAACGCATGAGAAAATCAGCCATCTGAGTCAAGTCCCCGTTCTGAACTCCTTTTGTTTGCACCCCGCCCGTTGAAAAGCACGGGGAAGGAGCCCGAACGCGCACGTGGTGTTGGAAAAATAAATCGCGGGAAACATACAAAAAAAAAAAAAGAAACAACGCCGCCGCCTTAGTTTGTTAAAGCTAAGACGCTAAACCACAGGACCCTCATCGAGCAGTTGGAAGATCTTTGTAATACGGATGATACGAAAACTTCGGAGAGATTAGAACTAGTGATGGGCCGAACTTTTGCCGAATCGAAAATTCGGCGCCGAATCTTGGGTATTCGACAAAGCCGAACTTTTGACGAACTTTTCTAAAGCAAAAATACATTGTTACCAGACTTAACGCTGATATTTATTTTTTTTTTCTGACGAAGAAAGGTTTTATATAGATTATTCTTAACTTAAATGCCATAAGTAATGCATATTGACAGAGGTATTACTAAATGAGGTGATATTCTACAAGATATTTATATCGGTGTCGCTTTTGTGTGTTTACTGTCAATTTTAGTGTGACTTCTTGGAGAAGTGGCGTGTGTGTACATTGTCAAAATAAAGGCAATAACAATGGGTTCCTACTTTATCTGGGAGTCACCGTTTCGTGCGCGAAAACGAATGCAACGGTTGCTGAGCCTTCACCGGAAGAAATAACAATATTATTGTAAATATGCATGTTTTTCGATTTGAGTCACTTGACGTCGGCTTTGCATGAAGGTATGCGTCCCATATTCGCAACGTCTCGTTTTTAACCTTTAAAATGTTGGTTCCTGATGTTAGGCCACACACGGACGTTAAGGAAGATGGGAATGGTTAGGAATGTTCGATGTGCGACGTCGAGAATGATAGTACTCTGTTTAGTTCTATGCAGATACATGAAAGCCGCAAAATAACGCTAATTTTAAAGCAATATTTTTTTGGCACAAGCTATTTGTGAGCTGAAAACAGTATTTTTATAATTGCGAGGAGTGCTCTAAATTAATCATCAGTCAATGTTTCAAATACCTCGTTGCATCATTGGAAAGGTCAAATGAAAATCACGTTATCCAGAATGCACCGCATCATTTGTCACTTGCGCAGCGGACTGCGTAAACACCTGGTTGAGCTTCTGTTCTTGAGGCAAAAAATATTGAACAGAACCACACTCGCAGTGGCTCACAAACGCACAGTTCCCGTTACTGCCTACTCCACACCTCGCCCTAACCGCTGGCTGCACTACACAGTACGATGGTAACCGCATGAGCGTACAGCGTCCATTTGCAATCCATGGCCCCGTCGCGTTCTCGCGCGTGCGCCGATATTGGCCGATTTTTTACCGAATCTTCGCTTAACTTTACTTCAAAAGTTCGGCATGTTCCGAACTTTGCCGAATCTGAAGTTTGGAAGATTCGGTCTGTCACTAATTAAAACCTGCTGAACACTTATAAGAGTGTGATCCGTCAATATCTGAAAGATGGACATGCAGAGGTGGTTCCAGATTTGAGAAAAACAAAGGACGACAGTACTACGTACATGCCTCACCATGCTTTAGTACGCCAAGAGGCGCTCAGAACGAAGATTAGAATCGTATTTGACGCTTCATCTCACCACCAAGGAAGGGAGATTCTCAACGGATCTCTTGAAACGGGACCAAAGGCACCTGACGGAATATTACAGGCTCTCCTGAGGCTCTGAGTCGATAAAATAGCGATGACAGCAAATGTTCAGAAAGCATTTCTGCAAATATCAGTAAAACAAAAAGGTCGAGAGGCGCTACGTTTCTTGGGGTTTGAAGAGAGGCCCACAGCAACCCGTCAGTTACCACCAATCCAGGAGCGGATGATGACTCGCGTACCGTTTGGGACGACATCCAGTCCTTTTTTTGCTGACAGCTACCTTACAGCATCACTTCTGAACAGTTAAAAACTACCCGGAGACAGTTCAGGTTCTAGCGCAATTTTTTTTATGTCGACGATTTCTTGACTGGCGCCTAGAGGGAAGCAGCAGCAGTCAAGTTGTTTAACGAAATACAAGACATCATGCAAAAAGCTGGCATGAATCTACAAAAATGTACATCTAACAGCAAGACACTGCAAGAGTTGTTTCAGAAAGGAGTCCCCCAAACAGCTGATATTGTGATAGGCACCAAGGTACTTGGAATGAATTGGAATACAAAGAAGGACACCTTGAAGTTGTTGTTGACCTCGACTTCGAACGTCTTGAAAACGAATCTAACTACAAACGGATATTTCCTCCAAGCTGCCAATATAATCTATGACATCATGGGACTGCTATCACCTTTCACGATTCGGGTCAAGATCATGTTCCAGAAACTGTGGGAATGTTCCAGAAACTGTGGGGCTGGGACATTAGTCTTCCTGAGGACATACAACAAGAGTAAAACGTATGGTGTATCGAGATTCCACAGCTGCGAGGCATATTCATATGTCGATTCTTGTTCAAGTAACTCCGAGACTCTACGTTGTTCTACGAACTATATGTCTTCACTAACGCCAGTCCAAAGGCTTACGGCGCAGTTGTCTACATAAAAACATCGGACTCTGAGAACACAGTAGAAATACATATACTACTGGGAAAAGCACGAGTAGCACCTTTTAAAAAGCTGACGCTCTTTCGCCTAGAGCGGATGCGACCTCTCATCAGTTTTTGATTACTGCGCCATGTAGAACAGACGTTGTCTCTTCAGGACCACGAAGTATACTTGTGGACAGACTACCATAACGTGGAAGTGGACGCAAGGTTAAAATCACCGATGGGAGACATTTTTTGTCAATAGAGTGAGGGAGATATAAAACAACACTCCTGCAGCTTGCTGGATATTCTGCCTGGGTAAAGAAAATCCGGCAGACTGCCTAACAAGAGGACTCTCCGCGTCAAACCCAGAGTCAGACAACCTGTGGTGGACTGGTTCTTCTTGGCTCAAGAAACCATCACCCGGATGGCCACAGGCGCATCCCGAACAAGACAACCCAGACGAAATGCAAGACAATGACATCAAAACCAACATACTACAAGTAACAACTGCCGTAGGCGATCCTGTACTTGACTTACAACGCGACAGAGACCTCTCGAGGGTTCTACTAGTCACTGCTTAGATTTACCGTTTCAAAGAAAACATGGGCGCACTGAAAGAATCGTCTAACTACCTTTCAATGGCAAAATCCATACGGGCGGAACAATACTGGATAAATGTAATACAAAAAAATTAATTCTCGGAAGAACTGCAAAGCATCCGAAGTGAAAGGCCACTGAACAGGTCATCGAAACAAAACGATTTTCAACCTTTCATGGATAGCATCGGAGTATTACTCATAGGCGGTCGGTTCCAACAACTAAACGCATCAGACGACCCTAAACACGCCGTCATACTCCCCAACACACATCACTTCACCGAGTTGCTTATATGCAGTGCACATCAGCGAGTGCTTCATAGAGGAGTAGCAGAGACTTTAACTGAGTTGCGCGAACAGCATTAGATTGTGCGAGGAAGTCAAGCAGTAAAGAAGACTCTGCGAAACTGCACGAGGTGTGCAAGGATACACTTGAAGGCCCCATCAGGACCTGCAGCACCACTGCCAAAAGAACGCATTGAGGCGACGAACCCATTCAAGGTTGTGGGGATTCATTTTGCTGGTCCACTTTACACAAAGTAAGAAAAAAAACGAGAAGTCGTACATTGCCATTTTCACAAGCGCAGTCACACGAGCAGTTCCCCTCGAGCTCACAACGAGCACATATGCACAATCCTTCTTGATGGCTCTACGTCGGTTTGTTTCCCGAAAACGTACTTTATTCAGACAACGCTTTGGCACTCAAGACAGTCTCAAGACTCAAGAGACATGTCAGCTGTCTGGGAACTGCTTCAACATCAGGATGTACCAGACTATATTGCTCACCATCACATCACGTGGAAATTTAGCGCCGAAAGAGTCGCATGGTGGGGAGGTTTCTTAAGAATAATACGGACAGTGAAGAACTCTCTCAATAAAGTTCTAGGACAGAGCTATCTCAATTTTGAAACGTTGTCGACGGTATTACAGGAAATCGATGACGCCTTCAACTCACGTCCTCAGACATTTTGTTTACTCAGATCTACGGGAACCAATAATTCTAACACCTGCTCATTTAATGGTAGGAAACCGCCTTCTGTCGTTACCGACAGTGAAGGACATGAGCTCTACTCTGCAGTCATCACGAGAACTAAGACGGCGATGGAGCTGCCGATAACTTATTTCATAACATTTGTTTAAGGAGTTAGATGAAGGAGTATATCTTGCAACTTCGCTCTGCCCACCACAATCCGCCCAAGAACACGACACATATTGCTCTCGGGGACGTGGTGATCATTCACAATGCGGAACGACCCAGAACAATGAGGAAGGTGGGGCGAATAACAGAAGTTCACCCTGGATGGGACGATATTATTCGCTCGTGCGAAGTGCGACTGGTAGATGGGCGAACTTTTAATAGACCAGTTCAACTCATCGCACATCGATGTAGCATCGATGTGCGACCTACGCAGTAAGTATTTTAGACGATTTTCGTTCTGCAATCTCGCGCTCTGTGCCCCTTCTTGGCACATTTAAGACAGTTCATGGTCGGAAAGATTCATCTTTTTCGTACCTATCGTAGCATTTGTGTTGCTGTCTTCCGACGAATGTTTTCTGGAAGAGCAGAAAAGGCAGTCCGCTGAGTCTTTCGCCCGACTGCGTAGAATAGCCGCGTAACTTCTTGTTCCTTCTCGTCTGGAATCGTACTTCTGTGTGTCAGGTCGACTGTCTTGACTTGTCCTGTTTGTTGTCAGTCCACTTCATTCTCGACGATCCACTTCAATCTGAAGAAATTTTAAGATCATTCCAAATCTCTTTCTGACGTTAATGGCTCTGTAGATCCGCTGAGGAATTTTCGTCGATGATAATCGATGGCGACGTCGGTTGGTAGAACCTTCATTACTACCTCGTTCAGCATCGCAGAGTAGGTCATAGCATGGACTCCGAGATCTTTCAAGCCACTAATGTGTAGCTGAACGGCGGTCGAAAAGTCTCCTTAAGGCATCAACGTCGTTTGATGATGGGACCTTTTGTACCTTTCGGTGTTTTGAAAGATGGTCTTGCTCGATGATTTTCTTGTCTTCAAATTGCCCTCAGAGTATAGCCAACGAATCTGTGCAACTGGAGTTAGACCCGTGAAGGCCAGCGATGACTCTAGCTGCGGGTCCGGGGAGAAGGGACCGGAGGAAGTAAAACTTGTCAGACTGACACAGTTGAGGATGCTGGTCGATTGTGTTTTGGAACATATCCCAGAAGGCTTCCAACTGAGAAGTGCTGCCGTGAACTTTTAACGACTTCAATTTCGGCAGTCTTGCTCTGGCGCTCCTAGTGGTGGTCGGAAGAATCGCAGGTATTCTGCTTCCTTCGACAGCATGAGTTCCTGGATTCTTTAGCATCACAATTCGATGACTCAGCATTACTAATGCCTGCGTTGACTTGTCCTGGTAGGTATTACCGCTTCATACTCTTGATCAAGGTGATCGTCGCTTACGAAAGGACTCGAACTCTCGATTTAGGACTTTCAGCTCGTCGATATTTATCGATAATCTCTGGAGAAGCGTTGTGAGCGAACTGAGATCGTTATTTTCAGTTTGCAAGCCTTGTCCGCACCTCATGGATGAGTCGAGCGGTCTGTGCCCGACGAGAGGTTCGCTTGGTCCGTACTCGCCCCCTGTGGCTGTCTTCAGAAGCTCCTTGAGGCCTCGGTTGCCTTTCTGTAGTGTTGAAGTAGCCCTCCCGAATTTCGGCACCATCAAGTTCCTGTAGAAACGTCCTCCGACAGCCTCTGATAATACAAGAGAGTTAATATGAAACGCTCGTCAAAACAATTTCACAATCAGTCCAGAAAAAAAAAATATGTGCTGCGTGCCCGGGTTTTGGAAGGCACGCGATTATCCTTTTCCTCGCCGGTCCTCTTTTTTATTCGCGAGATATTGTTATTCCTAACAAAGGGCTGCCTAGAAGTGGACTGAGGGAGTGAGGCGAGAAAGGGGGTACACCTGCGAGACTTTCACAACTGACCTGATCTAGTAACATTGGCATGCACCAACGTTAGCTTACACTACCCAAAACGAGGATGTGACAGCTAGTGCGAGGTCTAATCCGGTGACCATGTACTACCTAAAGAGAGGGCGCCACAATTGGTTCGGGGCTTCAGCGCAGGAGGCATAACAGGAAGTTTTCGTAGATCGTTTTCGCCGTACCGCAACGCTCTCCGCAACCCGCTACGATACCCAGAACTCTACAATCAAAGCCATCGGCGCGCAGGCACAGTAGTGATTTCTTCTTTGTGGAGGGCTTAGCGAAAAAGAAAACGCGGTCAACGAAAAATTCCTTTTAATGAAACAAAAGTGGCGTCTTGTATTCTTATTGAATTGTCAAACCAACATGTTTTCTTTATTGAGCTGCCGTTATTCGGCAAAGGTTATTTGCCCATTATAGAACCTACAGGGACGACTTACGTCATTTCTAACGTCCGGGGAAAGGTTAAACACACACACGCGCGTACACACACACACACACACAAAGACGTGCGTGTGTTTTACAGTTGACCTTTTCAGTGGAAGACGGCACCGAGGTGCACAACGTTTAATATTTCAAGCAATGGTTCACGCGTGACGGTTCTAGCTTATATCTTATTTCCGTGCGGGTTTCATCCACACCTGTACAAGAAAAGTACCACCTTATCTGTGCGTGTATATGTGCTCGTATATTTCTCATTGAAGATGGGAGTACGTGTGTAAAGGCCTACGGCGTACCAGCAGTTCCTTCCAAAGCTGATATATAGTTTCAAAGTCCGAGATTTCGCGTCATGTTTTATTCACGAGTCGTGTGCTTTTCCTTCTGCCTGCAGGGTTCTTTGGAAGGCACTGAATGGACGTCGCCCGATGATTGGCTTCGAGCGAGGGAAAAAAGAATTCCCTTCGCCGTATTAGGTGAGTGCTATTTTATTGATCTGGTGGCCAGACATATTCTGGTCGTGCCCTTCTGTTCGCGTCTTACGCCGTTTCTTGTGCCCCGTCGGTGTGCATGCCATAGAGTCATTGTGATGTACGCTAAAGGTTCAGCTGGCTCGAGTATGCTGTTGCAAATTGAAGCAGACAGCAACCAGTCAAAAATTGACTTCCGGTAAAGCATTTCTGTGGGTAAAAGCGGCTGTATCTTTTTCTCTGCGCTTGATTATAAGAGTAAATTTAAACGTAATAAATAGCTTCGAACATTTCTAAATCTCGTAAATAAAGACACATATAGTCCTTTACAGGTTTTTTTATATTTGTGGCATTAACCGAAGTGCTAAAATAGCTTTTTACATGCATTGATGTTCACTGTTGGTCACTCTTAACGCGAACACGCCGCCTGAACTATTCTGCGGGAGGAATTTATGTGTAAAGTGAACCAAGGACTTCTTGAAAATCAAGACAGACGGCAGGAACTACGCAGTAACATTAGAAACATTGGATCAGTAACTCATTCTGCATGCAGACGATCAAAATGAACTGAAGGCTAAGTAAGCATAATCCGATTTGCAATAAATAAGTTTCGATTTATTCTCTCTGCTCACACATATGTGCGAAGTTGCTTGTTCAGGCGGTGCAAAGGTCATTCGCAAGCTCGAAATATTTTAAACTAGACAGGTGTCAGACAACAGTTGCAATGTAAAAGCCGCCCGGCATAGGAAATAATAAAAATAAACACGTTTCATAGCCCGCATACTTTATTCTTTGCGTTTTGGTGATTTTTCCAGCTCGGGAAGTTGCATGATGGAGTCATTTCATACATTGAGTATGATGACATGTTAGCAATATATTAACGTCATACGAATGCTGGCAAACCATAGACACACTCTACATTCCTTTCAGTTGTTATTTTGCTTATATTGTTTGCTCGTTTGTACACACCTACTGTGGAAGACAAATTTAGACCTAAAATATAGCGAAGTTTAACATCGTTCACCGACGAAGAAAAATACTTTAACTAAAGCAATTACAATTTTACAATGATAATAAAGATGCATACTATTCAATGCGACACAAATAATGAAGATAATTCACTTTATTCTCCAGCGACGAGATCAAATGCACGCACGTTTTTTCCATAGGAATACACAGGAATACCGCGAAAGTAGAGTGGTGGTTGCCGGCCCAGTGTCGGCCTCCGAAAGTTGCCGGCAATGGGGTAGAAGTGCTTCGTGGTACGGCGCCACGCGGGATACAAAACGTGAACGGAGGAAAAGTCCCTTTTTGCTGCTCCCAAAGGAGAGGACCGCCTGAAGGTAAGATGTAACGAGATCGCGTCCAAAGACCGCCTGCTGCAGCCGACAGACTTTGCCTGCCAGGGACGTTTTGGGTCAAAGTTTGTGAGCAAATCGTGGAAAGCCGTCTACAAGCACTACGTCCTCGTAGGTGCCCCGCGGAAAGCTGCTCTCACTAAAGACGCGGTGCCAACGACGTTTCCGGGATACCCTTCAATCTGACAAAAAACAAATTAGGAAAAAAAAAAGAAACAAAAAGTGTTATTCTTCCAGAAAACGGCACTATTTTTAATACATTCAGTTTTACTTCAAGTGAAAGTCCATGGGTAGCTCACCGTTACTATTTGGTTCGTCAAATGTTGCTTATCCCAAAAGTAAAGGGTGCTTCCTTTCTGAATGATATTAACAAATTTGTTTTCTATTTAATAAAGAAAATCCACATCGATCTAAGCATATTTTTGTCGGGTCGCTGTCGCATTCCGATTGTGCGACGGAAGTAACATTCAATTAGTTCTTTCAGCAGGCCAAGATCATTGGGCAGATTTAGTTGACTTTTAGGGCTTAATGATTCGATAGAAAAAGGTAGCACGCCACCCCAAAACACTTTTTACGCATAAGTTTGTAAGCGTGGTTCATGAACATATTCTATAATATTAAAAAAGTATGCTAATAAAAAGGCGTATTTATTTTTTATTTTTTTTAAGTACTCCTTTTTTATGCAAACGAGGGATGCCTACACTTGAAGCAGGGTGCACTTAATAACTAAATAGCATACCGTCGCCACAACAGGATTTCAGCACCCAATCCCAAGTTATTGATTCTGAGCACTTCGCATGCCGATAGTGCGCTTGAATCCGAGGGCCTCTTCTGTACACACTCCAACGTTTACCATTCCACAGCCGAGTGCAGGATTTCAACAGCCCAGCAGGTACGAGTTTCTCGCCTTACAAAGAAAGCACACAAAAACGCTGAAAGTGACGCCAACCAAAACCCCTTCGTTGCCGCTTCGAAGTGCCATGTTTAACTGTCACGTTCAGTTCAGCACGTAGAAAGCTTCGCTGCCGTCGATGAACTGTTCATTCTCCCACGTCCGTGGCGCGAATGAAAAATCGGGACGACATTTGAGTTCCTCCGGAGACGGTGCTACTCCACCTGAGCCTTCTTACACCGTGGTTTAGATTTCGTGCTGCACTGGCAATTTTTCCGCATGAATACATAAATCGCAATTGCAAGGCAGACTCACATCCAATTGGGCCACGCACGAACGTACGATAATTTTCATCGAAAAGTACCCGATGCCGCTGGGGAAATAAAGGGGGGGAGGGGGGGGGGGCGAAACCGAAACGTACGTATTCATCTCAGCTACTCTCGAAAAGTCATTCACGAGTGCCTCGAGCTTCAAACAGCTTTTAATATTCCCAGCGAAGCAACTCGTTTCTCATCTCATTATTTTATTTTTCTCTTTCCCGGGAGAAATTGTAAGAGTGACTCCGTTTATCTCTAGCTTGTAAGTTCACTCGTCCTCTTCCTTAGAACGCCCTCTCCCTTCTTCCTTTAATATATTAACTCTCTTCCTTGGCGGGACCTTTATTTTTCGCATGAATGCCACTGCTGCGCTCGGCAACACTGACCGCCTGCTGAAGGGCGCAAACCGCCGTCCAAACCCTGTCGACGAAGCAGGCTACGCCTTCCCCAAGTGGATTCATCCCCCACCTTCCCCCTTCATCTCCCCGCAAAGTCCATGATTCCCCAAGATTTACGCTGGTCCGCGAATATTCGAAGAATTTTTTTTCCCGCAACATTGCTTTCTTTTTCTTTTACTATTTCCCTTTCTAGCTGTCAAGATGATGGATCTTCCCGCGGCGATAGGATGAGCATTCATCTGCCTCGTGCTCAAGCATAAACTAGGGATTTCGCAAACTTTTGTCGAAACCCGGAGGTTCCACTGGTTCGGCAAAAGCTCGAACGTTTAGCAAAGTTCAATGAAGTTTGACTCATTGACAGTGTTGCCAGACGTCTACACAAAACTTTCGAATTTTTAGAAACTAGTTTTTTAAGTTGATTATTTTATATTTTATAAAACGATTACCAATGGCAAAATCATACATATGCACTTTTGATGCCCTCGTAAGTTTAGAATACTGAAGTAGTGAAACAATATGCCCAACCAATATTGCGGTTTTTCTCCGCCTGGTGGCGTCAGCCCGTCTTGAATGTTCGCGCATGTGCACAAAAGTCAAACTTGAGACGAACATTCGTCGAACTTTCGTCGAACTTGACGTTGCGAGTTCGAAAAATTTAAAACTGGTCGATCTCGAACCTCGAGGGAGGGGGGTCAAAACTGAGAGAGAGAGAGAGAGAGAGAGAGAGAGAGAGAGAGAGAGAAGGAAATGCGATCGCGGGGGGTCGCCAGAGATCCGAGCTCTGAATGGAGTGATTAGAGGGTAGACACAAAGCTAGCTGCCTTGATCTCACCGTTAAAACGTGTTGGAACGCGAACGCCGGACGCCGACGTTTGGCGTTCGAACATCTTCAAACACTGAGTAGAGAAAAAGTTTGTTAGGTTTGCGTCTGCCTTCCAATCGTTTCAAGCGTCTCGGGAGGAAACTCCCCGTGCAATTTTTCCGCGACGCCGTCTCCCTTTGCCTAAAGTTCCCCGAGCGATGGCATCGCCGCACGGCGCAGGCGGCTCCAGGTGTCCCGACTTGGTCCGTTTTATGCTATCCCTCATGCGTATGTGTAGGGTTTCCGTCCTTAGACGCTTGCAGAGCGGATCGAGGTGCGCGTACTTCGCCCTGGGCACTCGTCTTAAAACCTCGTTACGGATCGTGAGTTCTGGCTCGGCCCGACAAGATGATGGATCGTTACGTGCCCAGGGTACGCGAGAGGCTCGCGTGGAGAGGGAGGGGGGAAATCTTGAGCACGTGCGCGCTTGTTAGCAGGTGCTTGCAGCGTGCAAGTGCGACGCCGACGGCGCCGCGAGTTGTGCGCCTGGAAGTGTTTTCCGCTCGCTTTCGAAACGAGGGAACTAAACTTTTGTGGCGTGTTAACCAAAGCTAAACGTTTTTGTTTCTTTTTTTTTCTTTCAGCCGCGCTGTTGTGAGCGAGAAGTGTTTAAACGCGCTGGTGTATTCGAGCGAGAATGTTTCCTCACTACTCTCGACCACAGTCTAAGAGATTTGTACGTGCTATTTTTGAAGCAGAAAATCTATTTTTGACTCGAGGAAGAACTTAAAAATATCTTCCAGGGTATACTTTTGTATTTTTATAAAGTTTTAAAAATTAAAATTTAGCAGGCGCATTTATTAACTTCTCACTGCCATGACGCGGAATATAGTCGGCATATGCAGTAGTTTATTCATCCTCTTTCGCGCACCGCAATGAGAAAGCCGCAGTAACGGATAGAGTACGGTGACTGACTGAAGAGGCATAAACTATGGTTACATCTAGAAATTAAATTTAAGGTGTGACGCAGGGTATTTCGTTAGTAAGTCAAGGGTCATGCTCCGCGTTATATCGCAGATTTGTGTAGACTGCAGTGCCAATACAAAGGTTTAAGACAATTTGTGCTATACCGTAGGTATCTGACCATTATATTGCTAGAGTGTTCGACATAGGAAATTTTTCGGACTGTCTTAACAAAACAATTATCTGGTGTGCGTTATTACGAGGTCGTGAAATTTCTCGGAAAAACTTCAGAGAGCGTTAGTGACTGTTTGTACTGCAGAAACACTGTCTGGATTTAATAGTCAGTCACCGAGTAAGCATTCCACTTAAATACCGTCTTCGTATTTTTTCTGAACGTATGGATAGTCTTTAGAAACTGAAATGCAATGTTTATAAAATGCGAAAGCTTTTTTTTTTATTCTGTTAACAAATTCAAAACGTGCAGACATCATAAGAAAAAGGCGTATGAACTCCATATATTACTTAATTTATACCCCAACCGCTAAACGCAATAGCGTAAGCTTCTTATATATTAAAACTTTGATCACGTTTCCTTTTTCTTTTTTTTGTTTTGCTTGTTTAAGGAAAATACCATTTTTTACATTATTTAAAAATAAATGAGAGATTATGTAAGCACTTAATATTAATTTGTCGAGATCCTAACTTTGGACTGGTGCTAAAAATAAAGTTAACGGCCGCCCACACGTCCGTGCGGCGAGCATTTTTTTACACAAAAGTCAAAGCTTGAACTCGATATAGAAATGACAATAAATATGCGAGCGAGCTGGTGAACTTTCCACGTCTTGAGCACGCGAGGCCTGGAAACAAAGGAGCGTGCAACACACGCACACTGGTGTTTGTGTTGTCCACTCGATTTTGATTAAGCGTTATAAGCTGAAAATATTTATATGCTGTCGCAACCTGCTGTACCTTTTTCTTAACTTGCCTTTGTTGGCACCGGTACATACGTATATTGAGTGGCAACGAAAATAAAGTTCAGTTGCAAGTGGCGCTGTGTCTGTGTCTTCCTTTCTGTCAGTTGTAATGTTGCGCTTTTTAACCGTTACGTTCGCTTCGCCTATATGTTTATTTTCAATAAAAACTTAATAGAGTTAATGTTATTCACTCTACAAGTGTTGCGTATTCTAAACTAAAGTTCGCTGCTCAAAAAAAACAACAAAAAAACGAAAAAAGTCTAATATACGTTTGAAATTCCCCCGCCCTCCCGATTAAAACTGACAGATGAACCGCAACTTGAAGCTTGGCGGCCGCAGCGCGCGCCTTGATTCTTCGGCGGGATTTGCATAATACGTTTAAAGTGCCGCCTCGGAAATATTTTCTTTTCTTTTTTTACGCTCGTGTTTTTGACCAAACTAGACGACTAACACAAAAAATACAAGCAAACGGAAGCTCGATTGGCGCAAGCAAATACCTCGCGTTGAGGTCGCTACACTTTACCCAATAACTCACATATATATTTTTTTTAATTATTATTAGCTGTTGTTGTTTTATAACATTTTCTCATGCAACTTCTCTTGCAGACGCATTTCTGCTTCTACTGCTGAGTGGGCATAAAGATGCGATCTCGGGCTTGAATCCTCACGGGTAGCATAAATCAATACGCGTGTGATTCACCCTTCTCCTCATTTAAAAAAAAAAAAATGGGTTGAATGAAAATTTTAAAAAAAGTGAAAGAAGAAGGAAACTTCGATGTAAGGCATTTCAACGCCAATATTGACTGAGGTAGAAAAAAAATGTGTCATGCACCGCACGTGTTTTTTTTTTTTTTTTTTGTAAACCGGAATGATGGCGCAAGTCTCGCGAATGCATGCGAAGAACCAAACCTACTATTGCATTTTATGTGTTCTTTTGGGAATCAGGATTCTTCATTTTGCGCTCATTGTTTATGACGTTTTGGTTCCAGCTATACCACGCTGCCTTTTTAGTTCGTTCTTCTTTATGCTCGAGGCTAATGGTGAAATGAATGTTCGCGAGTCTGGAGCGTGCCAAAGCATGCCAGGTCTCAACGGACTCTCGTCTCTTTGTTCTATTTTTTTATTATTCATTCTACGGTTTTTTTTACTATTACGTTATGACGCAACCTCGTCTAGACGAGCCTTGCGTATCTGGTTCTTTGTCACAAAAGGTTACAGCTTTTTGTACTCTTTTACTTCTTTTATTTTGTTTTAGGCTGTGGTTCGGCTGAAAGAAGCATTAGAAGCATTAAATGCTACCTTGATATAATGCTTTTTTTTATTTGAAGAGCCTTTTGAGTGCGAGCATTCTAGATACGCTTCAAAATGTCTTATTAGAGTATAAACATGAATATTGTGCGACTAGTCTTTTTGAGTCAGGACTGAGCGCAGTTATACAGCTTTCGTTTCTTTTTTTTTTTTTTTTGTACATTGGTTTGTTGGTTCAATGATGCCCGCAACACTCCGAGGGAACATCGTATTTTATTGTACATATTAGCTTATATATTCTCTAAGAACAGACAGACTTCACGTCAGAGTTCAACTGTTAATTTGAAGAAGACGGTCTCTAAATTAATTTAATTAGTTCATTTCGAGAAGTAAATACAAGAAAACGTTTATTATTTTAAGGCCCAACCTCTAAGCTGATTAATAATATGATAATATTAAATAGAAAGTGGGAAGCCCATATCTTAATTTCTCATATATTTAAATTTGTATGTATGAAATACGATCTGTACAATAGTTTACAACATTTAAATCTCCTCATTCCGTCTAAAATACTATTTTAGGCTCCCCTTATAAATAAAAAAAAATGGATACGTAGCTCAGTACACTAAATACACAGGGGTCACACGATCCTAGTCATCGGACCAAGAAAAAACGATGCAAACTACAGATGAAACCAATCTCAGTATCTATTATTCCAGTTTTTTTTTTTTTTTTTTTTGTGCAATAATATGTTTGCAATGAGCAACACGCAAAATAGCAGCGCACCTAGCGGTTCAGGTGCACTCTGGGATTAGGACACTGTCAACGAGTAGTTTCGGTTTCGGTTTGGCCGGATTGTGCATCTGTCGTCTGCTGTCGTCTCCGCACCGATATTGCTCACGTCGTCGTGGATTGCTCCACACTTACACGCGATGCAGTAAGTACACTTTTCTTCTCGTCGCTACGTATCAGACACAGCGAATAACGAAATCAGACGAGCGAAAACGCCGCAACGGCGCGGTCAAGTGAACGCAGATCGACGTACGCCGAACGCCCTGCCAGCTAACTGCGTGCATTTGTTTGCAACCTCGAGAAAAGCCACTTAGACTAGTTCTCCAGTTTTATAACACCCTTGTTCTCGTGGTCAATTTCCTCAGCGACGTAGCGAGAGGTGCGTGTTTGCGCTTGAACGCATTCTCGTACAGCGAGGTTGGTCATGTAGCGCGTTAGCCTGTTTGAAAATAGCGATCGGCAAGGTAAAGGTGTTATAAAACTGGATTTTTATTCAGTGGCTCTTCTCGAAATTGCAAACAAATGCACGCAGTGACCAGGCACGGCGTTCCGCGTACGGCGATCTGCGTTCACTTGACTTCGCGATTACGGCAATTTCGCTCGCTTCCCGTGCTAGTAAAATCGTAATTATATTGTTATTCGCTGTGTCTGACATGTAGCGACAAGAAGAAAAGGTTATATACTGCATCGCGCTTAAGTGTAGAGAAATCCACGGCGACCTGGGCAATGGTGGTGCGGAGACGATAGCAGACGGCAGATGCACAACCCGGCGAAACCGAAACCGAGACTACCCGTTGACAATCTCCTGCTCCCAGTGTGCATCTAAACCGCAAAGGGCGCTGCTATTTTGCATATTTCCCATTCGTAGCCAGAACAGGCGGTCACGTGATCTAGGGCCGATTGTATGCCGCCAATGTTCATCATAGCCACGCGCTTAGTTCCACAAATTGTTAAGGTTCGGGGATTCCCGTCATCGCAACGATTGGGTACGAGCAATTACCGGAATGCATGCAGACATTAGTTGACTTGAACCCAAATCGAAAACTCACGCAGTTCTCGGGTCTACTGGATGATTCACATTTAGATATCGTCACCTCGGAGATCGCAAAGCTTGGGGACGAAATCCTGAGAATAACATTGATGATAACGGCAACCATGCCATCCCCACAACTTCGTCAGACGCTCTAACATAGAGAAACTGAAAGAAAACGTCCGCTTTAATCCTTGAAATTACGCGCCGTCAAAGAAACTTCTTGGTCCGTGACGTTGCGTGCGAGTATACTTGAGTCCCACAAGTGCCAGTAAACCTGAGTAAAGTGAGAAATATTCGTACCCAATATTATTGCACGGCCCCTTCTAGTGTAACCAAACAAACTGGATGGGCCTGCCATCGTTCAGGTATTCAGATACCTTTCAACTTTCAGACGCATTTGTTAAACTACCGGGTCAGAATGAAGCACAAAATTCGAGTTCGACTGATAGTGGTTTACCACCCATAATTGTGATAAAAAAGTGCTACACTATCTTGCGTTGTGTTTTTTACAACTCTTGCAGTAACAAAGATTCTTTCTCCTAATTCGCTTTTCTTTCTATTTTCTTCGTGATTCAACAACGTTCCCACGCTACTTATATCCCGCGAAACTCGCGAAAAGTGCAGTTTCAATTCGTTACTTACAACACTGTACCGCAGTAAGAACAAATAAATCGGGACACGAAACTCACCCTTCTAAGAAAAGGTTAAACAAAAGGCAAGTGGCACCCCCAGTCGCCTTGCGATTTGGTGAATCTGCCTAATCGAAGCATATCACGCTGAATCCGCTGTCCCAAATACACCACGGAGACACTCGGGAGTGAGCGCGCCAGAACGCTTTTACGTAAGAGGATCGGGAGCCCGTTTTGATCCCAGAGTCCCGTAATGCTTTTACTTCATACACATAATCCAATCTGTCTGCCCCAGCATGCATCCCAAATTCATTCCGACTTTGTTGCAGCAAATATTTTTGGCCTGTATTTCACTATATGCTCATTTTCCCGTAAATTCCAGTATGTACGTTCAAATGCTTTGTGTAGCGGTCGTGCCGGCTGTCGACTCTATTTACGGATAATTTATCGCGATGTCAGACTCCGGCAGAATAAGAGTGATGGCGACGAATGCACGCATTGCAGTTCGCTCTCTGTGAAACACAGTCGGCGCGGAAATAATCTTGACGGGATGAAATATTGAAATATTTCTGTATTTTTAGTTGCGTTCTCACTTATTCGTAAAAGAATGCTACTAAAATTTATATTCATGGAAATGAGATTAACAGCGTATTGGAAAGAAAGATGAGCCTACTCTAGCTGGGTGATAAGTTATCGCCAAATTTAAAGTAGCGAATACCAACAAAACAAATTACATACTCTTTTTGTCCGTTTGCTCCTTGCTCATTGTTGAAGAACTTGTTTTACTCGCTTTTTAGTGCTATACTTTAATCACTGAGAATGGCTCAAAAATTGCCTTTCGATAGTTGATTTCATGAGGAACATCATTTAGAAAGCAAATATTCCGTAAAGTCCCAACTTTGACCTCTTTTAAACTTTTTTTATCGTTTTTCTTGTTTTATTTTTTAATAAAGATATCTTGCGTTTTCAGCTCATTGCTCGCCCTCCCGCGGAGAAAACGGGAAGCGCTCTAGTGAGGGTCCCCTGGTTCCCCTGCTCAGCGGGCACGGCGGAACTGCTCGCGATCATGGCTCGTCATATATCATTTCCGAATGCAAACAACGCTTTTCACTGCCCAACGTAGTGCTGCAGCCGGTATGGGATTGTACTTTATTAGGGAGTTTTAGCATTGTGTATAGAAGGAAGCGATGTGCGTTTGTGTTAGAGTTGAGTGGTCCAAGCTGCACATGTACGCGCGTTGTCGCCACGCTCCAACCCAAGACCGCAATTTTTGGCTCCGCGCACGCGCAGTCTGGAACACGCAACGCTAACACAAACGCACAGTGCTTGCGTTCGTTCCTAGTACGCAAAACTAAAGCTCACTACTGTTTCTTGGTATCCAACGCCAAAGAAACGTGCTAGTGAGCAGACGTGCTAGCGGGTAGCCATTCCTCCGAACTGAAAAGGCTGAGATTGGCAAAACGTCGGCGCGTAAATATGAAGAAACTTAATGTTCTGGGAAAATTATAAACTTAAAAAAAAACAGTTTTTTTTTTGCATTTGTTAGGAAGGTTTGTCGGCGACTTTGGAAGTTTGGCTGATTGTCAAAAGTCGCGATTTGGATGCTTTTCCCACAATTAATGTTATTTTACGCGGATTTCTCGGATCAGCTGGAATGTTTTAATTGATTTTAGACAATTTTTATTTTATTACTTGTGCATTAAAAATCTTGCAATTGGTACCAGTGATGATCATTTGCACAACTTTTGATTGTCATACTTGTTCGCGCGTTTGAAATTAGACCATAAGCAACAAATTATATTTCAGCTTGCAAAACTACGTAATAAAATATCTTGATTGTATTCTTATTTTAATACGAATTGCGGCAATGTAGGCCCCCCAATAAACGCCACGATCACAAAAGTACGCCATTTAACCATAACAGCCTTTCCAGAAAGATCTCATTTTGTTTTTGCCATATGAAAAACTATGACATCGTTATCAAGATAGACAAAAAGTCAACCAATGGATGTGATATAAAGTCATATGCGTCACGCGTTTTATTACAAAGCACGCACACTTCTGCTGTCTGATTTGGATTCCGTATTTGGGTTTCTGTATTGAGAACTTTTCTTAATTTATACGTTTTGTGAACATATTCTAAGCTCATCACCCGTGACGATATTCTGTAAAATTTGGATTGATTTTGTTATTCTTGTACAGAAAATAATGTTAAACCAACTAATCATCTAAATACCCCAAAACTCATTAAAAGGCCCGCAGTTCATTATTTCACATGACAATTCTCTGATCGAGAAAAGGCTGAATTTTTCCCCCGAAATTCTACTGGCCATCGGCACTCATTCGCGTTGCAATCAGTTCATCGAACGATGTTTCATCGACAGATCATTTCATTAACACGCGATGTTTAATTAACTCAAAAAAGTGTTTTGTTTTTGTTTTTCTTTGTATTGAGTTGTTGCAGACTTGCCAAGAAGTGGAGTGAACGGGTGGGCATGGGTCGGTGAGCACGCCCCTCAAGAATACAGGCGCGACAAAATGCCCTCACAGCGTGCAATTCGCGTAACGAGTGTCGATGAAACGTTAGTGTCGACGAAACTTGTGTCGATGAAAAGTTAGTGTCGACGAAACGTGTGTCCTTGAAACGTGTACCCACGAAAAAGTGTCCATGAAACGTGTTTTCACAAAACGCAGGAAGAATGAGAAAGTCAGTATTCTACCTGAAGGTGTCACATGATATCACACAGCTAATGGCAGGCGACTGCCGGTAGAATTTCGGAGAAATTATTCTCCCGGCTGCCAGGAGATAGACACTGCCTAATTCTAGAGGTAATCCGGAAGAGTACCCGTAAAAGAACGGTCAATTGTCACCAAGTAGGTTGCAGCGCACTTACGTTGAAAATTCCTGACTTGAAAGATGTAATCCAAGATATATGTCGACACGGGCACTGCAGAACAACCACTCAAACACAATATCCGTGAAGATTCACCACGATATCACAAGCTGTCATTTGCCGAACCGAACACTTAACGCATCACAAGAATGTCTTGGGCTTCTTTGAAGAAATCGCTTGTTGCCGATATACGGGTAAGGACTTTTCGATCGAGATACCATTAACCATAGAAGAGACATCCGCTTGAGGGATTGAACCACAATCCCTCAAACGGTCTTATACCCTATTCACACGACTGTAAAGGTACCTTTAGCTCAGGAACCTTTATTCTCTGCGGTCAATCAATTTCACGATCTTCCGCGCCTGGCGTGTGCTCGCGACCCAAGAGCACGGGCTGATTCGCCGATAGCAAAGGGACCTGTATTAAAGGTAAATATATGTTGACCGTGTGAATGGGGTATTAAGCTCTTTAATGTAAAGCTGAATGTGAACATGCAACACCCCGCCCCCTCCGATCACGGCCCGATCAGCGGTATCAATGCCGGAGAGTTTACGTCATCTCATCTTGTTGTTACACCACTGATACGCAAACAGATGGTAACATCGGCGATAATTCCAGTCTTCTGTTCACAACTCACAACACTGCCATTGCAATGTTGCTGCTATGTTGGTGACACGCAGAAATATAGAAGCACGTTGATTGCCGGTTGGCACTCGGCATCGGAAAACACAACCCAATTTAGCACAGATGGCACCCCAAGCTCCCGGCAGCAAAACCTTTTTCCTCCTTTTTTTCTTAAAGTGTGGTGATATAGCGAAATTGTCACTGTCATGTTTTCATCACTAACTAAATTGCGTGTTCTAAGTCGTCTGAAATCAATTATAGCGATTTTTGTTTAGAACAATTGTTGCGTGATTTAACACTGTCGCATATTTCTGGTGTACGTAATCTTTTTGTTGTAACTCTATCGCTGATCGCTCAAATAAAAGGGATCTCCTCAATTATAGCCAATAATGGAGGCCATTTTCATCATTATCATTTTCAAATCGGCGGAAAATGCCAAATACTGCGCAGTTATTGTCGATTAAGAAAATATATTCAGGAAAAAAACGTTTTGTGTACCATATGTATCAGGATTGCGTCGGCGCAATATAACAGATATTCCGTGGACATCGAAAGTGTCAAGATGGTATTGGCTTTCGTTCAATATCATTTTAGAGTCGGCTGAAAACGCCTAATACTGCGCAGTTATTTCCGATTAAGAAACGATATTCAGAAAAAAACGCGGTTCGTGCACCATATATATCAGGATTGCGTCACAGCAATATAACAGATATTCCGTCGACATCGGCAGTATCAAAAAGGTACCGGCACGATTTCCCCGATACAACGGAAAAATCAGCAGTATTCGCTCGATTTTCCCGACTCGAGGCAAATATCGCCACAATACTGCGTGCTGCATGGGACGTGTTGCACGCATCCCTATCTAGGTCTAGCTCAGGCAGGCCGTGGGGCGTCGCCATGTCGGGGCGCGTCCCGGATGACAGACGAGGCCGTATTCTCTTGTGGACGACGCTCACTCGCACCTCTAGAGTGATCTGCCGAAGGCACACCCTTCAGGATCTTGATACTTGGACACGTTCGCCCTTCCGGGGACCCAACCTACATCCGATCACTCCGGGCGCGTCCATTCCCGCAGGCTTTATGCAAGCCGTCCAAGTCCAACAGCCAGGAGCGAATCTCGCTGGGGGAGGCTCTGCTCGACGGAGCCTTCCTTTCTCGTTCTGAACCTCCCCCTCCCGTGATACTGTGAGTTAGCGGCAGCGCGGACTCTGAGCGGTGATACTGTCAAAAGAGACAGCGCCGTCATCTCGGGCTTCGTTATCCCTCGTGCAAACGTGTGACGAATTCGTCGATAAACGCGTCATTATACGAACCCAAGGAACCTTCTGTGTTTCTACGTGGTACACCCAAAGGTGAATCCCTCAACGTTCAGTGTAATACACCCTACTCACAGAGGGCAGCGAATATAAATTCTATTTCAGTGAGATCAGGAGTGAGAAAAAGCGTTAGGGTCAAAAATGCTTTCCTTCGTAAAAATAAAACAAACCTTCATAAAAAAAATGTTGGAGGTTTGTTTCTTGGAAGCGAAAAATCTGAATCAGCGTGTAATTTGAGCCACTTTTTTATTTTTGGAATATTCCCAAGACATATTCTTTTCGCTATTGTATTTAGACACATACGACAATTTCAACAAAATAAACGTCTTCTATAGAACAAAGTCGTGCATAGCCGTGAACTGCACGCCACAATTATACGACGGGATAGATGGTTCCAATGCGACCCCTCCGACGTACACATCTTGAGGTTCGGATCTGTTCTTTGCTCGAGCGCGTGTACTCTCTGTTACCTGCATAACGATCGACGTGGCCGAACAGGGCTCGTTCGACTGTACCCCGTCGTGAACGAGGACGATCCTCTGCCCCTCGGCTGTCGTCGGAGTTTCCGAGGGCGCGGTGGGCTTGGGGGTCATTTGTGGCTTCGACAGCTTCATTGAACACCGCTCCCAAAAATTGAGGACCCCATCTTGTCCCCGGGGACACGGTTCGTTACTCGCCACCGAAAGCTCTCGCTAAAATTCAGTTTTTTTTTTTTTTATTACTTCCGTATTTTTCGCATCCCGTTCTTAAAGCTTCGTAATATTGCTTTTCTTTTTTTTTTCTCTCTCTCTCTTTTTTTATGTTCACCGGGAGACGCCATTTTCGAATTGATTGCGTCGCACTCCGCACTCGAAGACCCGACCACAAGCTGCTTCCAATTACGGAGCTTAATACTTTTCTTTTTTTTTCATTTCTTTTTTTTATTTCCCGCGGAAGTGAGCGGTGAGTGTGCCCCTTGATGACGATAAGCGTCTTAAACAGCAAAGGTGTTTTTTTTTTTGTTTTTTCTTGCGGTATATGGACGAAAATATTGGCTTTTACCTCTTTTTGCATTCTATAGTCTTCCTAACAGGGGCCCCCGAGAGGATCAAAGTTGTTTAGCTGCACAATATTGAATTAACAATGTGAGCCTATAGACACAGCCACAAAACTAAATCCTAAATTCCGAGATTTTTTTTTTTCCAGACCGAAAGACATATTGTGTAAAGAAACTGGCATCGGAAAAACCGGAAGCCATCAGCTTCTGCAAACGATTATCTCGTCATGACTTGTTGTGGGACGTCAGAGGAATCCAAAGCAGCTATTGGCTGCAGCTGTTTTTCTGTTTTATGTATGCTTACTGGTAAGACTTAAGCCGTGATCAACTGCTTACAGGGGGCATTCACAAAATGCCACATTTGAGGGCGATGCTTAGAGCGTATGCTGGGATCGAGCTCAAATTACTAGGCTGCTGTAGCACCAAAGCAGTGAACAGGCGGCGCCTCGATCGGCTGCTAATCAGCACGACTGGTGGCCAAAATGGGCAACTTTGGGACGGCCGAACCACCGAACGACAGGACACGAGCGCTGCGTCAGAGTTCGGCAGGGCACTCGGCGATTCGAGCTCGCGTTTGGCTTCAACGACTGCGTCCGCCGGCGGCACCAGGGCTGCAAAAATTATCTACAAAAAATAACACCACATGCAAAAAAAAGAAAAATTGCATGTCCCAGTGGGTATGACCGGTAATATTGGTGGCGCGGAAAGCACGTTGCAAAAGAACTGTGCAAGTTCGCCGTCAGCACGCGCTCAGCATTCGCTCAAACAGCTATTTCCTATACATCATAATCTGCCTACAGATGCGAACGCGAGTCACCATGAGATCCCTGCTTTGAATGCCGCATGTCAATGAGTTCAAGGAAAAAAAACTTGGCGCGCGGCATTCGAACCCCGGAAATTGCGTTGACTCGTGCTCGCAGATAGTCTTTTGTATGATGTATGAGCAGTGTAACCCCGGCTTTACGGTCTCACTGTATTCAACAGACCGGTCGTCAAAACAAGCTGAGAAAGAACAAAGTAGGGGGACAGTTTGACAGGACCAGAAGACAAAGTGCAGCGACTTTCGAAAACTATTTTTTTTTAGGAAAAACTATGTTTCCTTCGTTGCCAAGCATGCGCACGCGCCTCTTCGCCCAACTGGAAAAGAGGACTATGTTGCAGGACATTGGGCTTCGGAGAATAGCCGCTGCTCTTTCGTAGCGCGGCAAACGCGGTCTTTGCCTCCTCTCTACTTTACGGCTACCGGGTGGTTTATTGTTCTGGTGCTGAACTTGTGTTCCTACCTAGTATAACGGAGGCTACAAATGAACCTTCGGCAGACACTTCTACACTCGTTTTCGCCTCAAGAACCGTAGTAAAAAAAAAAAAAGTTTGTCTCCTCGCGTAGCGTTACTAATTTCCCCCTTTATGTATATAATTGAGACACATGGAAGCGCATTTTAGATTAGATATATGTTACCTTATCGAGACGTACACGTTTCAAACGCCAAAAGTGTAGAGGAACGCTATTGTAATCATCGAATCAATATGAATCGTGGCGCCACCTTCGGGTTTTGAGATTGTGTACTTAAAGGGGCACTGACACGTCAAAATCATATTTTTTTTATTATCCGAAACGATTGAAAACGATGCCGGGACATTACCCTCAAAATTCGAAACTTGAAAATTCAGTATTTGTGAATTAAAAAAACAATTTCCAAATGCCGAATTTGAAGTTCCCGCGCGATCCGCGCCAGTACAGCGAGTCAAATTTTGCGGTCTCCTGAGACTCGACTTTTTTTTAGACCTCCGCCGTTGCCACGGCAACCCCAAGCGAGATGGAGGTGATATCACGCCGGCGCGGGAAAGAACCGGTTTCTTTCCCCACTCGCCGTGTTGCTCGCCGACGACGCCGCCAAGTTTTCCGAGGGAGGGTACAAATCTAGGAAGCAACATCACACCGAACTCTGATTTCTGGTATTTCAGAAAGAGGGGTCGTAGGGCGCTCGCAATTGCGTTAAAAAGCATGTTTTACGATTGCCGTTATTAAATGTTATAGAAATGTCACCTACAAAGCTTCTAAAATTCCTGATTTTTGACGTCACCGATCAAAAGAAGCGAGGAGGTGAGCGCGGGAAATTTAAACGCCAAAAATAAAAAGGCGCACGCGCGCGCGGGGAAATTTTTTTTCGCGATGCGGTTTTTTTTTGCGTGTCTGTGACTACAACTTGCATCGTTCTAGACAATAAAAAAAAATACGACCTTTGGGTTGTCAGTGCCCCTTTAAGCAATGTGCGGAATAAACCTGGAACTTTTTCCAACGGACATACGTGGCTGGCGGGTCCGTTATCTCTCGGCCGCCCCGGCCGCTCGCGCCTGTGACTTGCGCTCTCGAGCCTTTTTCAAAAAGCTTCGCTTCTGCCTCCGACGACAATATCTTGCAAGAACTATCTCGCACGGCCAATGAACATTGAGCAAAACTTCTGTTCAGGTTTTCCTTTTCAATAAAACTCTTACTACTACTACTGAGCAAAACTTCCTTTTTCTAGGTGAAAACGGGTATAGACGGTTTTTCGGCCGCCAAGAGATTATTATTTTCTTCCGGCCGTTCAGGAAAGAAAAAAAGGAAGCTCATAATGAAAAAGAAAAACGTACTGGGAGAAAATAAATGAGACAAATACAGACGCATATTAGTGCTTTAAAAAAAAAACAGAAACTCAAATGTATTCTTGTTTCATACAATACGGCTTTGGAGCGTTTTTTTTTGTTTTTTTTTCTCGGCAATTATCAGCCTAAGTGGAAAAAGGGTTTCACGATCCCTCAAAGCTAAAATGCTGCGGTGGTTCCAGTTGATCGTTCACTGCGTAAACTTCTGGGACTTTAATGCTGAGGTTAGCAACATGGGACCCTTCATTCACGCCGTAACGAACATGACTGTCTACTCTTGGGGTCGATGGTGATCGTCCTCGGGACGTTGTATAGGCTGACATTCAAGTGCCACGAAACGCCTTTCCATGCTACAGCCTTTTTCTGAACGGCATCTCCTGCAGAGAAAGGCAAGCTTCAATATACATTTTCATTTGGGTTATTTTAAAGCTGTAATAAAGCGTGAAGTTAGCAGAACAGCAATACCGGCAAACGTCTCGTTGACGTATTTCTATTAAACTATTTCGACCATCATCGCCACTAAAAATAAATGAATAAAGCAGGTTAGTTTTTGTGGGGGGACCAGACTATCGCTCTATACACGGTGACCAGAGATAAAGCCGGACAAACATTTCCTATCAAAATTTATTTTTAAACAACGAAAAAAAAATTTCAGTGAACAACACTAATATGCTAGCTAAGTGAGCACATTCTCAGCAGGTTTCAAAGTTGCCGCCCTCAGCGTCGACGCAGAGCCCCATGGCGCTTCTTGTAATTTTCGGCGATGGGCTGCAGCTCCTCCGGCGGGATTCGGTCCCACTCCCGGTGCCGCGATTGCTTCAGCGACTCCAAACTTTTGTGGCGCTTAGCACGAGCCCTGGCCTCCAAAACTGCCCACACACTCTAATCCACCGGGTTTAGATCCGTAAAAAGCTTTTCCGTCTGTGAAGTGGGTATGTTCCTAGCGCGGAATTCCAGCGGCCCGCCGTTGAAGCCAAACTCTTTTGTTTTCGTCCGTGAGTAGTTCAACTTTTGTAGGCTTGTGGGGCTTGAGCAGCTCCTTGTTACCCATTGGTCGCACCGTTTCACGTTTGATTCCGGTCTCTCGAGCAATTTTTCTCTTGGAGACGGTTGGCGGAGGCGTCGACGGTGCGCTTTATTAATCTTCCGTGCGGTCGCCTACGTGGCCGAGCTCGTGGAAACGCTTATGGCATCGGACATGGTTTGGCGGGAAACGTTCGGCAATCGAACAATTCCACATTAACGAAGACCTTGACAAAACAGCTCTGAAACATCAGTACGTTTGTTTGATGTGCAGAAAAGAAAAAGTAAAAGTTAAAAAACGATCGGTAAGAAAACGATTCTGTTACAAAAACATAAACCGAATTTAAGTCCTCAAATATTTCTTTTACAAGTAAGTAAATCATTCTTGCTAGGAGGCTTTAAAATTTGTCCGGGGTTTTTCTGGTCACCCTGTAAAATGTAGCACTTGGCACAAGTACTGACTTTTTAATGATAATGTCATATAATTCTAAACAATCCTACGAACTATTTTTATATGTCCTCGTTCACGAAATGAATGAAGTTAACTGTGAAGGAAGTGAGATTACACAGGCAAGCTGGTGTGTATTTCACCTTTAAACCCAATGACCGGTATTCCGACATTTTTCTACGACCGTACGTTGTGGGTTTAAGGCGTTTAAAACACAACTACATATCATCTAAAATGAGTCAATTGCAAATAATAAAAAAAATGCTTCCTTCTTTGGAAATTTCGCTATTGGTAACACAAAAAGAGCACAAAACAAATCGCGAGAACTTAAATGGCAGCACGTATCCGTCTCCCAATTACTGGGACATGTCTAGGTCCAATAAAACAACAAAAACAAGATAGGGAAGAACCTAAAAAAATAAAAACATTAGTTTTTGTTTTGTTTTTACCGCAGTGCAATTTGCTCTGGAAGCTGTGCCTTCAGGGCTAAGAGCAATTGAGCGTCTTGCAGCAAATTGGAAGCCATAGGAGATCCTGCTTTTCTGTTCATTTCATTCGCAAGTGCAGTCGACTTCAGGGTCTGCGTCCAGCCCTTCCAAAATGTCCGTCGTGCGGAGAGATGCCACGCAGTAGGAACAACGTGAGCCCGGATTTCAAATATCGCATTGACAGCTCTGTTTCTAGGATGAATTAATCGTTGCAGTACGAACGATCAATCAAACGCTTCTATATCACACAAAAAGAAGGTTTCTTAAAAAAGAAAACACTCAGACACGTGGGGCAGATTTTTTTGTTCTTTTTATGTCAAGGCCAATAAACTTTCTGTGTGTCCAGTTGTTCAGACTCAAATATTTATTTACTCTTAGCTATTTTGTTTACTCATGAAGTTTAAGTTTAGATATGACGTTTCATCATATAAGCTACATATCAAGGCTCTTGCGACGTTTCCGCAGTCAGGTAACTCTCACCACGCCTAACAGATGCTGAAACATACTGCGGGTTTTTAAAAACGTCGGCTTTGTGGAGCTTACTAAGTGTTAAATTTGGATTATCCGTCATCTGATTCCTTTTTATTCAGACCGAACAATGAGGTTGAACAGCACACTCACGAATGAAAAAAGACCCCGGGAAGCAGGAAGTTGCTTTCCGCCCTTACGCTGCCGTACCTGTGGAGTTTTACGTTAACATCTTCCAGGTGACGATGATTAATGCTAAATTTTTTACGTCACTAAGAGGAGCCCAGCGCAAGGCACTGATTTGATACGAGTGCTGCGTCAGTGATCGCCTGGGATTCGAGTTCAATCAGCGAGAAAACGAGTTTTAGCCGAATTGTGACGATGTACAGGGTGTCCCAAGCGGACCTTCCGCTGTAAAACAAGCAGGAAAAATCGGCACCTGCTCATAGAAAGCTCGAACTTTCATCAAAGGAGCACTGAGCAGGTCAGTTGTACAGTGTGAAAATTCAATGCGCAGTTCCCTTCCTTTGAAAACTGAGAGCGAAGAAAATGAACGACGTTTACAATCCCCTGTAACACCAAATTAGAGCGCAGCTCTTGAGGAGGAGGAGGGGAAGGTGCGGAGAGGAGGGTATGTCTCTCCTCCTTATCCGTACCCTCCCCTCATCCTCTCCTGCTCTCCTCCCATTTAGCGGAAACTTTTCCGCTAAATTTACCGGAAAAATTTTTCCGCAAAATTTAGCGGAGAATTTATTCTGCTAAATTTAGCGGGGAATTTTTTCCGCTTAGTTTAGGGGGGAATTTTTCCGCTAAATTTAGCGGGGAATTTTTTCGGCTCAATTTAGCGGGGAATTTATTCTGCTAACATTAGCGGGGAAATTTGTCTGCTATATTTAGCGGAAAACGTTACCCATAATGCAACGCGCGGCGACGTCCCGAGTGACGTCACTGGTGAACCTCGTGACGTCACTTGTGACGTTATCATGGGAAACGTCCTATAATGCACCGCGCGGTTACGCCGACGTCGCTCAAGCCGGAAACGGGCGCCTAAGAGCTGCGCTCTAAAAACTTGCGAAAGACAAGGTTGCACAAGTTCGGAGACGCCGAATTAGCGACGCTATTTACTTGTGGCGCCGCCTCCCGATAAGCGCAGCGAGCAGACGACGCGCCCTGTTAACTGCTTGCTGCGCCTATCGGGAGATGGCGCCACGCGTAAATAGCGTCGTTCACGCGGTCGTCTGCGAAGGTGCCCAACCTTCACTTTGGCAATTGTTTTGCCCTCTTTTTTTTCTACTGGAAGGAATTTGAGTTTTGAAGTTTTACACGGTAAAGCTGTCCTGCTCTGTGCACATTCGGCGTTCTAGTTTTCTATGTGCAGGCGCCGACTTTCTTGGCTCGGTTTACAGCGAAACACTCGCTTGAGACACACGATAGCTGTGTCTGTGTCCCGGGCTGGTCGTGGTTAGGTTGGGTGACGTTGAAGATCCAGTACTACGTTCCTCTTTTCTAGGACGCGTTGACCTCGGCCACGCCAGAAGTGCCAGATCCTTAGCAGCGACGCATGACTCTGCTCTTGTTTAGTCAGGATTCCCCCGCTTCCAGGGATTGCTGGCGTGACCCCATTACTTGGTATTCGACCCCGTAACGATGAGAGAAGGGAACGAGATAAGGGGTGTGGTTCCTGAGGAAAGAGGCGGTCCCGCGGACAGTTCAGTAGGCTGAATATTCAGGGTCAGCAAAAAATAAAGCTGCAGGTACTATTTTTTTTCCTGTGAAACATGGAATTTTCTATACAAGAACAGACCAAATTCGGGGTTTGTCAGTTATCTCCGATGTACTAAAACCGGTCAGGCGGTTCATTTTCAGAGTTTATCTAGAGTGGGCTGGAGGGGGAGGTGTGCTCATTGCCTAGTCTCGGCCAGAGCCTCGGCATAATAGGATGGAACTGATGATGTGGGTGTTCTTTGCTTCTGCGCATTGTTCCAGTAGTGGCCGAAACTAGTATCAGAGCTGTCTAGCGATTAAATCAATGATGCGGCAGAAAATAATCGCCCCTCTTCTTGAGACTGTCGCCACTCCCCGATACAATTATCGCATGACCTCCTCGTTTCTTTATCACCCACGCTTTAAATTTTTACTTGTTTGTTTTGTTGTTATTGCCACTCTGTTTAGTCACACCTACGCATTTACCATGCGGGGCTACCACATCTCGATGATCTTGCAGTTTCTCTGATAAAGGCCACCTTCTTCAAACAAATCGCTTTTCGATCAACTTGAATGCAGTCAAAGCCGCGACTAACGGTAGGTGTAAGTGTACGGAGCTACGCCATGGCGAGCTCGAAAACTTCTTGCGCTCATCCAAGCACGCCATCTGGAGGGAAGTTTCTTCAGGAACCTAGTATATTTAAACAGGAAAATAAAGGATACCTTCTTTTTTTTCTCTTTTTTTGATTTTACCTACCTTTTTCCCTTAATGCTAAAATTCCAAACTATACATATACGTACTTTCCGTCATATTTTCATACTGTTCAGTCTTTTCCCCATAGCGCAATTACTCTCGGGGAGGAGACAACCGACAGTCACATTGGCCACAGTACGGTAGGAGCTACGGTTCAGACCAGCGTTCCAACATGACTATCCGCACGTCGATCGATTGCACCTAATTCCTCAAGTAGTCAAACCCTTTAATGTAAAGCGCAATGCCAACCTGCAACATTCCGCCCCCTCAAATTACGGCCCGACCAGTGGCATCAATGGCCGGCAGCTTATCTTGTTGTTACACCACTGATACGCGAACACACGGTCACATCGGCGATAATTCCAGTATTCAGTTCACAACGCACAACACTACCATCGTGATGTTGCTGCTATGTTGCTGACACGAAGAAATACAGAACCACGTTGACTGCCGGTTGGCACTCCGGCATCGGAAAACAGAACCGAACTCAGCACAGAAGGCACCCAGGCACCCGGCAGCAAAACCTGCCTCTCTTGGACGCAGTTTCCACGATTTCCATATAGTCTCGTCAACGTCGACACATTCACTGTGGACACATCGTTCCGCGTGGTCCGCATGGTTCCGCGTGGGTACCGCAATCCGGAGATGGCCATCTTAGCCTAGCGTAAGTAGCGCTGCTGGCACTGCTCTCAAACTTCGCTGCTTCTAGCGGCTCGTTTGATAAAATTAGAGGTAAGAACGTCAATGCAACCGAAATGCTCTGCATGTTTGGACTGGGAGACGGAATTACAGACGGCCTTCGCTGCCGCTGAAGCTTAATCAACTCAATAACTTTTATTAAACAACGTGTCCTACGTGCTCGAAAGACGAAACCGAAAGAAGGTGAGTCGGAAGGGTGGAAGCTTTCTGCCGTCTGTCTGGAGAAGGAGAAAAACGTCTCGTTCCTCCCTTCTTCTCGTGTCCGCTTGGGGGCGCGTCAGTAGAAGGGAGGAAAATGCGCCGTTGCTACCTTTTTCTTCCAATTCTTTTTCTTAGACTGTGTCCTAGCACGGGGAAACAGTGGAATCCTAGTTTGATTCGTGCAGGTAGTTGTAGGTCTTGACGGAATATAGTATTACCATTGTCTGAAGATGTTTCGTTACGGGGCCAACTTCCCGTCGTGTTAACTTCATTTGTGATTGTGCAGAAATGACTGCGTCGTCTTGTAGGTATTCACCGAGTTGATCATCACTGTATTCGAGTGGAACACCCCAAAGTTTGCTGATATTCCTCGAGTACGACTGTGGTACAGCGACATCCTCCTTGATTCCCGCGAGGACGTTTAGTTTTGGCAAATTCTTCACTCCTTCAACGGACGCCATAGTGAAAGTTAGTCCTCCATTTTTTTTTTCAATGCGTTGAGACAAGACTTTCTCTTGGGATGTTGCGACGACTTCTTGCTTTAACCTATTGGGGTTGACCAGTGTTGGGTAAAGTACATCTAAAAAATACTTCAAGTAAAGTACGAAGTGAATTAGACGGGATGTACTTCCAGTAAAGTAGTAAGGACACTGGGTGCAATGTACTTGAAGTAAAGTACTATAAATAAAATGTACTTTCAAAGTAAAGTACAAGTATTTTAACACAATCGTTCATGATGTCCTTTAATTCCCCTATACAGTTATTTTTAACTGGTATGCATTGCCCAGGGGTAATCAGGACTGCATGACTTATTTTCAAAAACAGCGGCGAATATTTGATAAAGTGGCCACAGAGTAGTTTTTTTCAGGAATTGAGCCCAATTCCTGAAAATCACTGTATAGTGATTTTCTTGCACTGGATTGTTGCGCCAAAGAAGGTTAAATGGATGCTAAACCGAAATCTAGATTCCATAAAAGTTAAAACACGGTGACAGAAACGTGGAACGGGACGCTACAAACATTAAAACATCATTTATACAGCGGTATCTCGAACGGATGACGGTATTTTTTAAAAAAAAAGGAGGCGCATTTGACAGATATGTTAACGTCGTTTCTCCGCGAAGAGTTGAGAAGGAGACGAAACGGCCTCGCGTCTTCTCCGCCTCGCCGCCTTGAGGTGGCGAAGAGAAGTGAGGAGGAAACGAAATATATCTTCACGTCACGAGCCTCGTCGGCCTTGTTCAATCTCGACCTCTTTTTCCAAAGATACGGCCGTCCATTCCAGATATTGCCTTACGAGTGGTGTTATAGGGATTGTAGCGTTCCGCCTACCGCTCCTGGACTGTTTTGTGAAATCCAAATTTCGGTTTACCATCCCTTCAAATGTACTAGGAGAGAGCATGACGTCAGCCCTGTAGCTTCCGCAAGCAATCCTCTCATAAAAGAATGTTCCTTCCTTAATAAAAAACAAAAAACAAAACAGTAGTGTGCTAGCGAGCTGCTGATAATTAATCATAATGTGGCACTGGAAATCGGGGTGCGAAAAAATTAAGGAACTTTCAAGTCGAAGGAAAAGACAAAAGAGAAGGTCTCGAAACATTGTGACGTTCTCCTCTGTTGCCTTTTTCTTCGTCTCGAAAGTTTAATTTTTCCGCACCACAGTCTCAGGTGCTAGATTATGATTAATTTTGCTCGCATAATATTTTAAACCTTCTCCCTTGCGCTGATCGACCGAGAAGTGGCGAGAGCTCGAAAAGCTACGGGAAAGCCGCCCCCAGAACAAACGGAGCGATGCGTCGTCTGCTCATGTTTCTGGTGAGAGTAGAATATCCCTCCCAGTATTTCTTCGGAGTTGACAAAGCATCATTTCGTGATACAAATTTAACAAAACCAAATTGGGAATGTACTTTGAAGTCGGGAGTCGTACTTTCCTCGGAAGGTACCACAAAAATACTTTAAGTAAAGTACAAGTACATACTCAGAGAATGCACTTCAAGTAAGGTACAAGCTTCCTAAACCCGCTTGAAGTAGTACTTTAAGTACAATGCACTTCAAGTCCTTCCCAACACTGGGGTTGACCTTCCACAATGACTGGGATGGATCATTGAGTTTGAACAACACTGGAATGCCAGCCTTGCGAGTCTTCTTGTAAATCACCTGAATAAAAGGTGCCTCCTCATCGCTGGTGGACTGCTGATGTTCCATAGTTTGAGCAGGTAACTCTTGATATTCATCAGCGCGCCGTTTTCTCGGAGGGATGTCACTTGTTTGGGCAATGCTTGAGCCCGAGTCATGGGATGCTGCGGTTGGTGCTACCACAAGCTGGGATGTTCGCAGAATTGTTGAGGAGGCATCTTCATGCGGTACGGGGCCAGCGGGGCTGATGACAAATGTCATCGCCACAGCTACCGGTAGTTGTAGACCGAATGGTACTTGCCGAATGGTACAAAGAACGGGTTGCTTCGATCGCACTTCTTCCTCCTCGAGAAGAGAAAGTGTTCCGATATGACTTCGTCGTCTTTACTTAGCAAGTACCAAGACACGCGCCCTCTGCTCGGGCCACGCGCCACGCACTTGCCTGATCGTGCTGGCAACATATTGACAGGTCTCGCAGCTTGCATTTGACCTCTACCGACTTTTAAAGGCAAAGATCATATAAAAGTTCCACCACACAACAAAAAAAAAAATGAAAACACAAAACCCTCCTCGATGCTTTCTTGCCTCAGTTTTTCCATTCTAGAAAAGGAAAAAACTGGAAAGAAGCAACGATGAAGTGACGTTTTCATAAGACGCGGCGGCCCGTGCAAGGATGACGGATATTGAACTTGAACGTCGGCTGCGTTTCTCATAAAATTCAATCCCGCATGTGACGGTTTAATCAATAAATCGGGATACAGAAACGAATTGTTTTTTGTTAACCTTCATATTATAAGAGAAGCTAGACAGGACCTGCGATAGCTTATTCGAGCAAAGCGGGCCACGCACTGTATTTACGTTAATGATTAACCCTCCTAATTATTTTGTTTTCAGACTTCATGAAAAATCTACTTTGCAAGAGTCAATATTAACGCCACTTCATTTTTTTTAGATTTACCTTTGTTTTCTGAGTGCCTGGCGGCGGAATAAGCGGCTACGCATCCTAACAAAGATTTATATGGCACCGGAGGAAACGCGTTCAAACGGGATCTGGTCTTCCTTCCTCCGTTTACACTCAATCATTCCTTGAAAGTGAACATTCGAGAGAAAGTTCACTTTCCTACTTCACAATCATTATTACTTTGGTTTATGTTCGGAAGTATTCTGACGAGGAACAAGCCAAAGAACGGCGATGTAGACGGTTAGTGAATCGTGATAAAGCAAGAAAGGATCAGCACTTTCGCAAATTAGAGTTGTGAGTGATGCAAAAGCAAACATTCAATGAAAACACAAAATGTATTATTCGCAGGAAAAACATGAAAACGAGTCGGAGTTTTGGATACACCAAATACAAGTGTTTTGGGTTAGTTAGAGCAAAAACAGACCTAATACAAAGTGCTAAACGTATGCTTGTCGCAGCGGAGACAGCTGAATTCTTCAGGTGTATTGCAGATTCCAGGCTTGAGGAGCCTTTTCGTCTCCAACATCTTGTAAAGTGTCCTCGAAATAAAAGGATAATGCTAGAACCGGATTCTTGGAAGTTTCTTTGGCACTTTCAAATGTACTTCCTCAAGAAACCGGTGTTGTAATTTTTTTTGTGTAGGCCAGTTATATTAGCTCTGTGTTTAAAGACAAAAACTTATAAACAAAATTGAGAACCTAAGTTTTTTTGTTTTTTTTTTTTAAGTTAGATGTATCTCCGCTGGTTCTTCGAAGTGCTAAGGGGAACAAGGCGCATCTACAGACGCAATACGGCAACTCGAGGATCGGCACGTTTGAAAGAACTATCCAAGGTGTCGCTTGTTCCTCATCGATGTGTATATATATATATATTATCTTGTTTGTCTCTTTGTATTCCCTTCCTTTCTATGCCGACGGTTGCGGCACACTTTGTGCGGCCAAGTGGTTGTTGTTTGTTTTTTCAGAGAAAAAAAACGTCCTTTTTTTTTCAAGGGAACAAACAAAACGCTGGGCTCTGCGTTGAAAAATAAGAGCCTAGATTGAGAAGACCGTTCTGGGGAAAGAAAGATCCGAAATATATCGAGGATACACCGAAGACAACTTTGAAAACGCGGGAAGCTTCGGAGTTTGGCGCCGGGATCTGGGCGGGTTTGGCTCTTTGTCTAAAACGCCTCCGTTTTGGGCGTACTTGGCTGAAATGCGCACAACTTGGCTTCTACGCGTAGTCGGCGTAGCATAGCGATAACTCAAAGAATATTCAAGGTCGAATTCTCCAGATGCTTCGATTGAGCATTTCTTAGTTGCAACACATTTGTTTCTTTTGTGGCACTCAAGAGCCTCGCTTGTCAGTTTTGTCGTTCACACGTGTCTTGCCGTGTACGATCTAGTATAAAATGTTTTGTGCGGAGGTTTTTGTACCGATTCCTTTATACAGCAAAAACAAAAAACGATGTCACTCAACCCATGCATTTCTGCTCCGTTTGTGTAATTGGAAATTAAAGCTGCGAATCCAATTTTGCAGCTTTTCTGTCAATCCGGTTCTTAGAGCAACATTCAGACCTCTATACTAATTACAATAACGTTATACACAAACATTTTTGTGTTGTTTTGTTTAAGGGTGAGCGAAGCTTTTACCCAGATCAGACATTTTCAGTAGAGCATGGCGTCCATTAAATCCTTACGCATTGACATCGCGTCTCCCTTCACCCTGCATAACGTCCTTACATACAGGAAATAAGTTAGGAAATAAGTTCAAACTACACAAATAAGTGTTGGCAATCGTGTACTCAGAATGTCCAGACACGCAATATCTTCGAAAAGTTTGTATCCTTAGCTTCAGTCAACACCCGCTCCGGCGTAAAATAACTCATTTATTTATTTATGTTTTTATTTATTTATTTAGAAAACATTGCCAGACACCTAGACGGCGTCCAAAGGCATGGGTGAGCACGGTACAGCATGCACACTGTACAATTAAGACAGACAAAGAACAACATAACATCAATGAGCTTAGGCGGTATGACAACGCAAGGGGACAAGCGCATACTTATGTGAAAGGACGGAGTTCAAGCCAAATAAACTGAGTAATGAAACCAAACTGAACGCTCGGCTGCTGTCGTAGCTGTAAGCGCTCCGCCTTGCACGTCTGCGTGTTCTTCGGAGTGCATTCATGGAGTAATATAGCAAACGCAAAGAGTGGAAACTTGGGGCTCTTCGCGGCCGAGATAAGTCCTCCATTGACTTATATACTACGTAGCAAGTTACTCCATTACTTGTAGGGTCGCCTCTGCCGGCAGCTAGACACCACTGTTGTGGAAAAAAAAAATACATTTTAAAATTCTTTTTAATAATTTGTCTAGAAAAAAACTTTTATAAAAAAACGTAGTGTAATATTATTTGTAGAAATATTGGAGCCACTTAAATTATTCCACGTTACATTATTAGCTCCGTCGTAACGGCAGCCCCAGCCCCACGGACACCACCGCTTGGTTGGGGGCGCGTTGGGGCGCTCGGGCGCGTCTCGAGCTCCGCAACATTTTGCCATCATTGTTCCTAGAGCCACCAAATGAGCTACGCTTAGAGTATCGGCACTCCGTTCCTCGATCTGCTGGTGGGCGACCGCGATTTTGGTGCTTAGTACATCAGCAAACGCAACAGTCGATCGTCACAATTCAAAAATGGGACTTCCTCAGCTTTGGATACGGGGTTACGAAGCTCAGGAGAAATTGGTTTGCACTGTCGCGAACTGTTTTAACATTTACGGAAAACGGAAAAGGGTTTCCTGCAATTTGAGATAACGCTTCAGATAACTGCCGACCATAATTTTAGGTACCGAGATCATTGAAGTGTACTTGCTCTGAAGCGTAGCTTATTTAGTGGCTCTAGTTGTTCCTGAGCTTGAGGTATGTAAATAGGTGTTTCTTTTTTTGTGCGTGTCTGTTCAGGGGTAAGTTTTCTTCATTTGCTGGTTGCCTGAGTTGCCGTGAAGAGGGATGTATCGCTCCCGTATGAGCGTTCGCACGTACCATGTGCGCGCACTTGAAAAGTGACTCCAACGCAGTGTGAGGTGGTGTGAAGATACGGGCATTAGAGCTTTAGCACAGAGTGAGTTTACATCACTCTATAGTTTTCGCATATGACAACCGCTCTAGCGGTACCGCCCATGACCGGCCAGCGTTCCGCCGTTCTTCGCATCGGCGCGATAGGCGCTCGTTGCACCGTTTGCAGAAGGGGACGCAAGTGGCGCAGGGCCAACGGGTTGGCCGAGCGCGGCGGAACGCCGTGTGTTAACCGGCACTGGAACTCTCTCCTGGTGATATAAAACTCTTTATTATGCGCCTAGAAACTGGGGGAGATGAGATGACGAGAGCATAGCTGCCCTTGTCTCCACTGCACTCGTCGAACGCGTTAAAACATGAAAGCCGACACTAAAAAAAAAAAAGAAAAGAAAGGGCGTAGTCTTACATCTATTTGTCTATATGATGCACCCCAAAACTTCAGTTCGACGTACAGCGCACTGCCATCGAACTGACGGCCCTAGCTTTTAGGAGGAGCTTGATAACAGTGCGATATAACTTACGTAGCAGCTAAAGTACGTATCAAAAACTGCAAAAAGAAAACACTTCGGCTTTTGCAATAGGGCCAAGAAAACCCGATTCATTTGTTTTGTAGACAGGAACACGTACATTAACGTTTTTAATAGGTTGTACCACTCGGCTATCAAGCCGCTCGTGAAAGTTGGTACCTTCGGTTTGTCTTCAGTGCGCTGTACATCAAACTGAATTGTTGTGGTGTATTATATATGGGACCAAAGGTGTAAGTAGTACACCCCCTACTTCGGATAGTGAAACGCCAGACGCTCTCGTTCCGCGTTCTTATGTGTCGATGAAATAAATTCAGCCGACCAGCACCACACCTTTAAATTGTCACGTAAAAATACGCAAGCTTTCTCCTGGTTCCGCGTGCAGGTCTTTGTAGTTAGACAACATGCTGCTTGTCTGCCTGTACATGATTTTGCTATACATTAAACTATGTTTGGATCACTTCTTGCCGTTATTTTCTGGGTTGGGTTCAAACAAAGAAATTTGACTGCGCTAAAAGGCTGCGATTAGCGTTAAAGGATGACTTCAAAATATCTGAAAAGTAAACGGGTGAGTAATTTTAAAAAAAAAATAGAAAAAATCTCTCAAGCTGGAGACAAGCAAAAGCTGAAAATACGCAACCGAAACTAGCGTTAATCGAAATCGAAACTAATTTAGCGCCTCTGCCGACTGCTACATGTCCTCCATGTCCTTCCACTATCTGGGCCGCTGGGGCCTATGGGGGAGTCCACTCTTTACGTTTACTATACTATACTGTACGGGCCGCGCTCTTTGACTCTGGCGTCCGAGGAGCACTCTCATTAAGGCTAGCGTCATGCGTCTCAGCAACTTCTTAATTTTTGTATGGGACGACAAATCTGTGGTGTGTCGTTCGCTACAAACTTGAACTAAAGCTCCGTTAAGGGAGCACTCGATCGCCACGGCCACTTGAAATTAAAGCGCTGAAAATCTGCAACGTGGCAACGTCGTTTCAAAGTGCAAATAGCTATTCCTAAATTGTTACCATAATTTGTGGGAAGTATTACTGATAGCTGTTGATCGCATAATTCCACCTCTCTAAAGTTTTATGCGAAGTCAATGGCAGCTCTTCAGCCACCTAATGCGAATTACCGGCAGTCTGAAATACCAAAAGGTCGCGAGAAAAGAAAACCCAGTTTTTCGGGCCGGATAGATAAACTCTGCATAGCAGAACGCTTAAACTCCTTGAGAATCGGACGCTACCGGTTGCGAAAGAACGCGAATGTTTGAGATGACGTTGCCTGAATAAAAAATAATTGAGAAAAACGAGATTTCTTTGTTAGCCGAAGTGCACTTAAGCCGAATATCGTCAAACAAGAAATAACATTGTGGGGGCCTGTTATACCTATACAACATTTCTTTTAATCCTAACATGAAAAAAATATATTCTCTTTCTTGCTGACAAGTGTTTTTCACTTATATAAATCCTTCAAGCGTCCACAATGACATTTTTTTTCTGACGATATCAGGCTTTGGTGGATAACGTTTCATAAAGAAATTTCGTCTTTCTCAATTATTTTTTAATCCAGGTAACGCCATGTCCTCAAACTTCCGCGTTCTACCCTAACCGCTAGCGTCCCACTCTCACGGAGTATGAGCTTCCTGCGACACATAGCTTATTTACACGAGCCTAAAAACACGGTTCACTTTTCTCACGAATACCCTGCATATGCAATAAAAGCTTCGAGGTGATGTTTATCAATTATATTTCATATCTGACCGAGCAAATTAGTAGTAGTTTTTATTAATTCAATACGGCGAAGGTTATCCAGGTGCCTATTCTTTTCGACTAGTTGCACAGTGAATTGCGGCACTTATATTTATAGGGCACGTAACTATATTTCAAGATCGTTTTTTACAAATAAAACAACATATAATAAGACATGCAGTGACCGTCTAAACCAGGGGTGTCCGAAACCCAGCCCGCGGGCCAAATCCAGCCCGCAGAGGTATTCCGACCGGCCCGTGGCTGGCCGTGGCCCTTTCAATGAAGCCCGGCCCGCTGCTAAAGGCTCAAAAACTAAACAAATGGCACCACGCCGCGCACAAACCGCGCAAACCAAGGTACCACAAAGAACGACAAGAAACTGCCTATTGTAACACAGGTCCTTTCGCCGTATTTTCAAATGGACATTGTCATCGCCAGCATCACCGTACTTAGTCCGCTGATTCATATCTGTGCCACAATTCCCTTGTGTTCCCATGCATACTCTCCCGTGTAGTAACTGTTGCATATTGTCAGCAAGAGATCTACCATTCTCATGAGTGTTCTGTCCTTTGTGAACATGCCAAAGTACCTGGGCGCTTTGATTTATTTGTTTTCTGGGTCCCAATGTTTGTGTAACGTCATACTTAGCTAAATATTACATTTTATTTTAAAGTATATGTATTCATAGTTCCTCCGCCTTATAATCGTTTTCAATAGTTGCTCTAAGTTTTAATTTCGTTTGTTAATAATTATGCAAGATATTTATTTAGCGTTCTTTTAATTGTATTTACTTATCTATTTTCCGGCCCTTGAACCCGCGACCGATCCCTGATCCGGCCTTTTAGCCAGAACGCTTTGGAGACCCTTATTAAACTATACTCCTTTCGACAAACGCGTCCCAATTTAAAACGTAACATAATTTACAGACAATCTAAAAGACCGTTACAGAACCATTTAAAGGTGAGGTAAAACGTTCATCGATAAATATTAGCAAAAAAAAATATTTTAAACTTTAAGTTTTGTCTTTTCTTGGCGCTCTGTCCTTTAAAACAAACTTCGCATCGTTAATGAGCCCAACGGTATTCACCGCAATTCCGCTTCAAAATAATCAATCAAAAACAACTTTTGGTCCTTTGTTGCCCCCCTTTTTATCGACCTCACTAACCTCCTAACGAGCCTTGGAAAAGCAACGAATTATTTTGAGTCGCCTAGAAACCTTTTTATACACTTTCTGTGCCTTTTCTTTTCAATTTTTAGCCCACTATTCTCCACGGCCCACCTGTAACATGCTTCCGCGCTCCCCTCGAAATAATTACGCCCTCTATTCAAATATGTTCTAAACTAGCCCCCCCCCCCCCCCCCCCCCCCAAAAAAAAAAAAAAACAAAAAAAAAAAAAAACGAAGCAAGAAGGCAAGCGAGGGGACAAAAAGAAACCCGCTTTATTCAAGTTTCCCTCGTCCGCCATTATTCCCCTCATGGGCGAAGACGCGAAGGAGCTCTCCGGTCCCCGGCGAAGCAGGAGCGAAGCAATGCCTCAGCGGGGACCCTCGGCAACTGGCTTCCTTTCGGTAATCCTAAGCGCCGTGGGCGGTCGTCGTCCTCCCTGGCCCCTTGAACAACGAGAAGATAAAACAACGTCCTGCAATCTGAGAGTGGGCCCCAACTCGCTTCCTGCCCTTCACTTGGGTTCCTAGTTTCAATCTGCCCTTTCTCCTTGTCTGTGTGTATAGGTTGGCACCGGTTTGTAAGTTTTTTTTTTTTATGCTGCTCTTCATTTCTTTTTTGTCTATTATAGTTTATAGTTTGATAGTTTTTTCCCCTCGGCTGCTTTCTCTATCACCCTCATTTTCATCTCCAGTCCTGTTCATTCTTTCCGTTTCTGCTTCTGACCTTTCGCAGCTTTCGTTGTAGTTGTAATAGGAGATAGAAGTGCGACGTTCGAACAATATGTTTTTTTCTTGGTGTTTATGTGTGTGTGTGTGTGTGTGTGTGTTTGTTTCTTAATCTTCGATTTCACGCATTAATAAAACCTGCGAGCATCTGAACATTATACAACGAGGATTCTACAAAATACACTCTCTTTTCTTCTTTTTTTCCCCTGGAGGAGTAACGACAAAGGAGAAACCATGCGTCCAATTTGGTTTGCCATGAGTGTTCGTGATGTCCTTGCCAGAAAAAAAAAAAAAAAACTATCGCCGAATTTTGAAAAATGGGGGAAAACAACTTTAGGGGTCTACTAAAAGCGGGTCCCAGGAGCGTGCTAGCCAGTGCCCTAGCAACTGCCTTTGCCGACCTTAGTCCAGGAGAGGCGGTGCAGCATAAAATCGATCAACGTCTGGAGCTGACAGAAAACACACCGGAAGTCAGTGCGAATGACGGCACCTGAAGAAGTCTGTCGGAATAAAAGCACCTTCCCCACCTCCATGAAGGCAATGCATTTCTTTGCCATAATGAACTTTGTCTCAGTGTGACGATAGCCGAGGTCAATATTGTTGCATGAACATTGGCATACTATTAAGCCTTTGGTCTACCTTAAATTGGCATGGGAACAGAAAGGTGTGAACAGAGCAATATGGTATCAAGGGTAGGATTTTGAAGAACGGACATCTAACAGGACAAAAAGCGTTCAACTTGGGTATCGCTACGAAGGACTCTTGGGAGATTATTTTTCATCTGTCCTATTTCTTAAACTGAAATCTTTCAATCGTGCTTGTAAGATTCTCGCTACTTCCGGATTCAAATTATCCCCCAATCCTGGACACATGAAGACAGTCTCTTTCCATTAGAAGAGGCAACACCAGTTACCAATAACCGGTGCCTACTTCTTTTTTACTTCGTTGAAATATTACTCACTGTAGTGAATTGATGTTGTATGAACACCTTGAAAATGCTGCGTTTGCAATTTTACTGAAGTTTCATCTGGCGAACAACTGAACTAAATCCTAGCTGCTGTTTCTCAGAGTGGTGGAAATTTGTTAGTATACTGCCAAAACAATATCCTAGTAACGTACCGAAGTCACACATTGAGTTGTAAACGTGATCGCAAACATAAAGAAATCATTGCGAAAGTTAGTAAAACAAGGGTACGGTTTCAAATAGCTTATAAATTAATTTCTTGTCATCCGTCCCTCCTACATAATAAAAACAATTTGGGTTTTCGATGGTCCTCATGCAGTAGTGATATACAATCGCACGTGAGTACGATGCTCATCGAGGTCGAAACGGGCAGGGACAGGGATTAAACCAAGCAGAACATTCACTCCCCGTGCTACGGCCTGCACTACGCTAACATTCTCGGTCTCTGATCCTCCCTGCATAATCAATGTTATAGTATGAAGACTGGTAAAACGTGCTGCCAAGAAAAATACAAAGAAAGCAACACTCTTACGTTGCTGTTTCGGGACATCATAGACTAAACTGCCTCAACTGCTCTCCTGTTAGCGCATACTTGTTTCAAATGCTTAAACAACATACCTTTTTGGCGTTCTACGAATATAAAACAGAAGAGTAAATACCTTGCGTGCTGCCTAACCTTTATAGAAGTAACTAAAAAGAAACACCTACTCTATATCAAGTAGTGAAGATAGCGTAAAAATAAATGCTTCAACTATACATTCCCTCATATATTTCTAGGCACCATCACCCTGAAAAACTGAGTTGTCAACTCGACCTCGACAAACTGCACTGTCAGTTATTCGCATCACTAGGTCTTGCATTTATTCTTTGAAGCGTGCCACCCTCCCTATGCAAACAACCTTCTTTGGTGCATTTTTCGATGCACGCCTTCATTGTGCGCTGTCAAAAGTTTTCACTTGAAGAGTTGCTTTTCTTTTCTGCGAAACATTTTTTTTTTCAATGTTAACAGCTTTAATAAACGCCATTCGGTAATAAATTATACATTTCGGTTCAACGAACTGTTATGTTTTTATAAAATGCGTAATATATTATTGTTAGATATCTTATTTCTGGGATTTTTGTTTTATTTCCCAGTCCTTTTTTAATGTGTTTTATATAATATTTGTTTTAAAACATTGTTGCAATCTAATTTAAACGTGAATATATTATGCTCTAAACATAAACATTCTAACTCCTCTTTTGTAGTGAATCTATTTTAAGGGTTTTTAAGATATTTTAATTTGTACTATATTAAGTAGGCTGAGAAAGGACTACTGTTTCGGGGCATCGGTGGCCGAGTGGGCTGAAGCGCACACCCAGCTCGACGCGCGTGGAGCGAAAGCTCGCGCTGCAGAACCCAGGGATCCTGGGTTCGAGCCCCACCCCTGCCCGTTTCGATCTGGATGAGCATCGTACCGGCGTGCGGTCGTGTATCACTACTGCGTGAGCACGTTAAAGACCCCAGGTTAGCAGTCGTACTGCACTGGCAAAATTGCTCATCTACAGTGTAAACCAGTGTCGCCCCTACTGGCAGACCAACCTTACGCTGTATAAATCACTAAAACGTCCAATTTTTGACTACTGTTTCTTCAGAATATATTGAACATCTGGAGAAAGTCTACAAGAACCTACGGCAACGCCAGAAGACGGTGGCCCCCCACGCCTTATCACTAACAAAAACAGTTCCGGACATTCTGCAGTTCCGAAACATAAGCAGTTCCGGACATTCTGCACAACTCGCAGCATAAATGCCCACCACGTTCATCTGAAGGCTCTCTACCTGCTTCGGAACTAACAACGAACAAAATCCCGATAAGGGTTCTTCACACTCTAAGATAGGTGTATGTATTTGACGACTCGGCTTCAATCGCACTTCTGGAACCGCACTTTTTCTATCTGAAGCTTGGTGCCATAAAACGTTCTTCAATACCATAAAGAAGAAAGACTCCTAGGGGCCTCGTATATTTTTATATCTGAAAATAAAGAGAAAATCGTCGTTTGGGCTTTCGCCGTTGCTGCTTCGCTGGTATGAACTGATGAAGCACTTTGAACATAAAAGTATTTTTTTTTTCTTTTGATATACAGCATATTAGGGCCACTTCTCTTCATCGTTTATCTTAACGATATTGCAAATATTAGCCCCACAGCCAAATTTATAGTATGTGCGGATGACACTAGCATATATTTCCCTGGCCATGACATTCATGAGCTTATAGATGGGTGTAGTGATACAATGAAAACACTCGAGAACTGGTCGGCAGCTAATTCTATGTAGGTAAATGAAAGAAAAAACAAAGGCGGTTATATTCAGACCCCAAAACAAGCCCGTTCTACACATCCAGAAATCTTCCGTAATTCACGTCGTATAGAAGAGGTAGATAATGTCAGGTGTCTCGGTGTCATATTTTCCGTCGACACGCTATGGGAGGCTCATGTAAACTACCTGCTAACAAAAATAGCTCAAATTACTGTCATAATTGGACGCATTCGATACCTCCTTCCCCCACAAGTTAAGTTTGCTTCTTTATATTCACTGTTTTACTCACACTTAAACTATTGTCAACTAGTGTGGGGGACAACTACATCTTCAAACCTACAGCGTGTTCATTTATTACAAAAGAAATGTGTTCGGCACATCTATAACGCCCCTTATGGAACACCAAGCTCAATTTTCTTTCGTCGTTCTCGCGTTGTCAGAGCACACAACCTTTACAGATATCGTTTGAGTGCTCGCTATAAATTAGAAACACAGATAAATATAAGTAATATGCGTAATCTGTCCCAACTGCAAATAAAAACCTCTAGTTATTCTACAAGACACAAAGAGAGCTGGGTAGTTCATACAACTCGACTCAACTCCGAAAAAGAATGTCTCCGAGATCTATTACCATCCCTATTAAACAACTATCCCGATGTTCATTTTGATCTGTACACTTGCAGATATAGTGAACTTCGCGAAATATACAAAGTATCAACACACAGACACACACACACACACATATATATATATATATATATATATATATATATATATATATATATATATATATATATATATATATATATATATATATATATATATATATATATATACAGTTGAATCTCGATAAACGGAAATCGCTTAAACGGAATTGTCGCTTAAACGAAACAACTATCGCGGAGTTGTTTGGTTTTGTATTCATGCAATGTAAAAATATTCCCGTTAATCGGAACTAAAATTCTCGCGCCTCCGGGTAAACGGAACTGAAAACGAAACTATGTCGCCGACATATTTTTCGCTATCGCAGAAAAGAAAAATAACTCTTGAGAAATAAAACAGTATTATAAATGTTCTTCATATTTATTAGCTTTATTGCCCAAAATTAGCATGTACGCATGCTTTAGTTTTCTCTTCTCATTTTTATGCATAGGTGGCTATGTTGGGTAGGCTTGGCTCAACAGGGCTTCTGCTCGCATCTTAGGCCTAGTGTCCTACTTTCTGCGATGGTGGCCACGAAGCGAAAACACCGTGCGCTCACGTTAGAAAAAAAGATCGAAGTCATTAATGATTTCGATAGCGGTTACTTCACGAAAACGGCGCTTGCAACAAAGTATGCCATTCTCAAAAGTAGCCTGACAAGGATTCTTCACTACAAAGAAAAGCTGCGGAGTGCGTTCAGCAGTACGCAATTTGGACCAAAGAGGATGAGGCTGCGACTCCCCCCGAACACGAAGAGCTTGAGAAGTGCTTGGCGTTGTGGCTAAGAAGAGCCCGGAGTGAGAACCGTCCCGTCATTGGACCGATAATGTGAATATACAAAAGCTGCAATTTGGTGTTTTTGTTCATTATTTTGCCTTCTACATTCACTTGCTGGTGTTTACAAATTGTGCACTTGTGGAAACAGCATTTAACTGGCATTCAACACTTTTAGTGTACCTACACTACATACTCTCAGTAAATGAAACTCCTGATAAATGAAACAAATTTTCCTGGTCCCTTCAGGTTCCGTTTATCGAGATTGTACTGTATATATATATATATATATATATATATATATATATATATATATATATATATATATATATATATATATTCACAAAATATTTGCCCTTTAAGGGGTGTTCGTCCAAGGTCGCAAAAACAGCCGTAAAGAAGTAATTGGAAAAATGCTTACCGTTTAGCGGGTATATACTGAACTAAATTCTCGCTTAAAAGTTTAATATATCCCGATAAAAAAGCAGTAAATAATATTGAAGTAATTAAATATAATCTTATTAACGCTATTATTATCACAAAACCAGTTTTGGGACATGTGGTTGGACCTAAGCCAACTATACCTGGTGTCATGTGAAGCCAATGAGAGGCCCAATGAAAAGCGTTTGCTCGTGTCAAATTATGAAGCGAGAAAAAAAAGAAAGAAAAAAAAGAAGCAACAGTGTGGCACCAATTAGAAGATCTCAATTAAATGTCCATAAAAAAAGACGGCAATGACCCTTTCGAACTGTTAAGGCCCTTCGGTTCTAAAGTATTAAATTTATCAATAAATTCAGATTCTTTATTTTTTCGATCTCTGGTCGTTCGAAAGCCCTCCTGAAGTATAATAAAATTAAAATCAGAAAGTCCGTTATGTTCCGCCGAGTTTAAGTGACAAGAAACTGGTCCGGCAACGTGTTTACTTATATGACTTTTATGTAGATTCATGCGTTTTCTTATGCTTGTTTTAGTTTCTCCTATGTATTGAATTAGGCATTTTTTACATTGAATCAAATAAATAACATTTTCCGAATTACAGTCAAAAGTATCATTTATTTTCCAATTAAAGTTATTTGCTGTGCTACGAATAGAGTTAGCTATAATTATATCAACACATAAACTGCATTGGTCATTATTACATTTTATGCAAACATATATATATATATATAATATAAAGAGAGAGAGAGATATATATTTCCGCATTTTTATAGGCAAGTGCTATTCTTGTTTAATGTATTGCTTATAGTTTTCTGCTGTCCATTTTTATGATGAAAGGGCCTTGTATTATTATATAATTTCTTGTGTTCTTTTCAAATGTCTTTCTCGCCATTGTTATGTACCTGAGGGGGGCTGAGGACCAGTCAAGCTGCTTGGACAGCTCTTTTCCTCAGCCCCCACCATGCTTTATGCATGGTAAATAAAGCTATTATTATTATTATTATTAGCGACAGGACAAACGCGAACTGCCGGAAGCGCGCTGACTCGCACACTTATTAACTGTCGCTGAATTACTTGGAACATACGGGTTGCGGTCTAATCAATTACCAGGTCGTTACTTCTCAACTGCAATGTATCGGTATAAAAATTTCAAAAATAAGGGCAACCTTAATGTGTAGCGAAAACCAAACACGTAAATGTCAAGCCCTGCCGGCTTTGCCTCTGGTGCACAGTTTACACAGGCGTTCGATCTTTACTCGCATTCCACTCGGATGCACCCGGGAGTTTTCCCCGTATAGCACAGGCCGAACCGAAGTAATTATCTGCATCTTCTTAGTGAACTATTCCTTTAAACGCCTCATTAATGGCGTCGTTCAAGCTAGGACCCAAGAAGAGTGGAATATAAATACTGCATTCTTCGCGTTTCATTGATCTAGTCTCGCCGATCCTATTGACAGTGCTATTTGAAAGAAAAATTCATTCATGTCCTTTCGAGAAGAGCAGGTTTTATACCTAATGAAAAAGTAGCCTCCGGCAAAGAAGTAAAAAGAAAGACAACCAAGACTTACGTCGTTAACAATGCACGACATATTTTTTTCTTTTTTTTTTTAAATTGAAGTCTGCACTGGGCAGTACGGATGGCCGCAACCCAAGAACTGGCGTTCTCTCGTGCTCACCTTTGTAAGGCAGAGTAGAGCTGAAACCTAAAGTAAAGAGATGCTTTCCATATAGGCGCATTCTGCTGTAAGTATGAGCGCTCAGTATTGTCTCATAATTACCGTTCAGCTGCAAATTAAACGTTCCGGAGTAGGTATGGTTCTTGTCGTCTCGGCTCATTGCCAAGAACATTGTTGCAGTCACACACTTGATCCTTTCAAAAGGATTTTATGTTCTGAAGTAATGTAATTTAACATATTCCTGATCTTATATATTTATACTGTTTCATTAGTATTGATGAAAACAAAAAAAAAACACACACACACAAAAAGGCTGACATAGCCAGGATGTTTACCGGAAAATAAAATAGCTCGTACCTTAAAATCAATTTGAGAACCTCGTACATTGAGTATCGTTTGTTTCTTTAGTAAGCACAGTTATTGCATTGTATATCGTTGTTTTTTTATTTGCACTCTGTACAAAAACAAAAATCTTCTTTTCTTGGCCCCTCGTATTCTCTTTTGTTTGTGTTTTCAAAATTGCACACGGTGGGAAAATGTTTCCAATCCATCATACAGTGCGTGCTTCGTTTTCTCCGTTTCGGGAACTTCATTTCCTCAGCAGACCACTGCTCCGTGACGTGAAAACAAAAACAAAAAAAACTGCCTACTCACTTTTGATTTGCATATTCCTCTCTGAAGCGGGAGTTTCCATGTTTTTTTTGGGTTTTTGTTTTTTTTTAAGTGGTTTTCTTGCGTACATCTTCGGTGTACGAATTTCGCAGTACAAACGAACAAGCCCCAAAAAGGTTTCTGAGCTACCACTTTGAGATCTCGCGTTCGGTCGATACCAGAAAATATTAGAATTTGTTAGGAGCTAAAGAAAAATGCCTCCCTGAAAAAAAAGAAAAAAAAAAAAAGCGAGTCGCGGCATATGACTGAGTAGCTCCCATCAATGTGGTGGACATAAATTAAATCGATAGAGTTCCTTTTTATTGTATTCAAGAGTAGCTGTTTTCAGCGACCTTTCACTACAAATTATTTTGATGAAAGTAATTTAGCGGAGTTATTTATTCAACTGACAGAACAATTTTGTTCGCCTATTTGATTTTTATTCATTGTTTCGATGAAAGTAATTTAGTGGAGTAATTTATTCAACTGACGGAACAATTTTGTTCGCCTATTTAATTTTTATTCACCAATTTTGCTCCTAGCAGGGTGATAAATTACTAGACTAGACAAACCATACTAAACACTATAGAAACAAAAGTTGCCCCAAGCAAAAAAGCAGGAACAAACGGAGTTAGAGAATATTGATAATGTCTTAAAAAAAGTCCGCTCCAGACAACAATTCGCAAAAAAATTATTCCGTAATTTTAATATTTTTACTATCGTCTTTTTTCTACTTTACTTCATTTCAGATAGAGGTGCTATATGTAAACACTGCCGCCACACCACCATCCGAGTATTAAGAGGGACGTGTAACCCGGTGTCACTTTTTTTCGTATTTCACCTTTATACTTTTACAATGTCCACTTCCAAATACCCAATGTGAAGTTTTATTTAAACAAAAACGGTGGCTAGAGATATTTTGTTTTTGTTTTTGTGTATGTGTGTGCGTGCGTGCGTGCGTGCGTGCGTGCGTGCGTGCGTGTGTGTGTGTGTGTGTGTGTGTGTGTGTGTGTGAGTGTGTGTGTGTGTGTGTGTGTGTGTGTGTGTGTGTGTGTGTGTGTGTGTGTGTGTGTGTGTGTGTGTGTGTCTGTGCGTGTGTGTGTGTGTGTGCGTGTGCGTGTGCGTGTGCGTGTGCGTGTGTGTGTGTGTGTGTGTGTGTGTGTGTTTCTTTCTACCAACAACAGCATCTGCAGGACTATGATGTATTCGACACGGTCTACTGATGGATGATAATGTACGAACCCATGTCAGCTCAGTCACAAATACATATGTGGGCAAATGTTAGTGAATACTTTATTCTATTAAATTTAATGCCTATATTATATACTTACGTTGTCAATAAAAAAAATAACTTCTGCTCCGGACGACTCTGTCCCAAAAGGGCACAGTAATTTAGACGCACCCACAATGATTGAATGGTTGTCGTAAATGAACAACAAAAAAGGTTCAAATACTCTACAGAAAACCAAGCACGATCCATATTGCTTATATCAAAATATATAATCTTGGTTGGTTGAGGATTCCCGTAAACGTTTTCTCGTTGCGCTTATCGTGTAATGTTGGCAGAGACAAAGCAGTACACTTGGCGGGCGCCCGCTACGTCAACCCGAACAGCTGGAGATATAAAAAACAAAAAAACAATACCTTCTCACGGACGCAACTTTTTAACGGTGTCAATCTCTATTTTAAATGCTTTAGAGGGAAGCAGGCCGTACTTTGTAGGGACCTAGATTTAGAACGGTCATGGTTTGAGAAAGATCTAAAAGTAGGTGAGTATACTGATTGGATTAATCATGATTGACGAAAACTACATTGACACAGTTTGTCTCGATAAATGACACAAAAAGCAATTCATTGCTGATAAACTGTTCAACGAGTTCTCAAATCAATATAAAACGTAATTCAATTCCTATTCGTTGAATATTCAGCTTTGCTCTGAGCGCGTTATGTTATTGTCATTAGTAACAAATCCAACCTCAATTTTTGTGTAGAGACTTCAGGCTTCCTCTTTTTCAAAGCTCGCACCTTTTGTATTCGGGTTTTGTTGAGCAGGCATTTTTGTGTTAATTGACTTAATATTCCGCGCGAAGAAACGGACGTGCAATTTGAACTAACATATATGAACTTCAAATGTGAAATCCAGAATTATAAAATTCTGCGTAAAATAATGTATTGAATGCAGATGCTTTCGCTCGTTAGCTTTCAGATGCCTCTCGCATATAAAAGCTAAAGAGAACGCAAAAATAGATAACGTTACTTTTTTTAATTAGAAAAATGTAGCTTTTAGTTTTTGAGCAATGTCAAACACCCTGCCTTATGAGGAACACGGAATATATTGTACGTATCTTTATTTATTATACCTAAGACTTTTTCATTGGTAAAACTCCCGAGGCGTTTACCGGGAAAATTTGGTCAGCTAGCTTAATATTGCAATAAGGGTTACTGCGCAGGGCCGCAGGCAAACGTGCAAACAAACATAGGAACAAAAGAAATCTTGACGTTAGGAGTGAGGAAAAGTGAACAACAACGCCTAAAAAGAGTGGAGACAGTGTTGTGTTTGTCATCTCTTCTTGTCCCTAGTCTCAAAGGTTCTTTTTTTTTTGCTATCTTAATGTGTTGTTTTCGATCGGAGTTGATGAAGTTTATTACGTATCAGAGCTATTTTTGGTAAGAACTATGCACCGCGTTAATTCTCAGTAAAACATTAAACGGCTCACTGTAAATTCCTGTAAATACTGAATACATATACAATAAACACGAATTATTAAAATTAATTACCTGCACTCCCGTACACATTACTTGCCCTTTCCTCGAAACAGTAATTTTTTCGCAACGACAGGCGACACCGCGAGGGAGTGCATTCCACTCGCTCAGCCTCGTTGCTGGGCGACAAAAACAATTGTGTACATTAAAGCAAGACGGAAAGGTCTGAACTTTACACGCACGGTTACGACGATGTGAAACATATGTGCGAATTTGAACATATTTGAGTTGCTGCAAGGTAGAAAAGAAGTTATGAAGGAAACCCGAACGCGCAAGTGTCCAGTAGCAAGCGGTGTGGGTGGCTGTGGTAATATTATTTTATATTTTCGCCTAGTTATTTTATTACTGTACGTTCGCTCTGCCGTGTTTTCATTTATTTTTATTGTTTTCGTGTTCTTTTCTGTTTTTGTTTTTTTCCTCCGTAACGATTGATAGGCGACATAAGGAACACTATGCATATGCTTGCAGTGACTGCTTAAATTAAAAAAAAGACACGCGCTTGGATGGAAGTGCGTCATTAGTTTAGCGAGTACAGAAATACAGAGATTGCAACGACTACATTGTACACGCAGGACTTCCGTCTTGTTCGTTTTTGAACTCGAAGTTTGCTGCATACGGTTGCGACTTCGATTTCAGGTCTAGAGCTAGCGTATGTCGGGACTACTCGATGACATAGGCCTTTCATTTACATACAAAAAGATAACGACGTGAACTCAATACGCTATTTGGAAGAATATAAAAGGCACTTCTGAGGGGGAAAGAAGGCCTTCCAGTTTTAAGGCTATTCCCTGCAAAGGCAACATCCATTCAGTCCTGACCGAATGTTAGCTTGTTTGAATAAAGCCTTATTGGTGCACCTCTGTGGAAATGACTAAATCGCAATTTGGAGCTCTCAATTGCCCGCAAAGCAGAACCGTATGAGAAGAAATTCTCTTACTTCATATTTAAAATAAAGTCGACATTTTGCAAGATGTAATAAATGCGACAAATTCGAAGCATACATACACTTACCCCTGCTCAATATGTTAAAAAAGGTGCTATACGAACCTCGGTATTTACAGTTTTCCATTGGCGCGAGGCACGGAAACCATTTTTTTTTTTTTTCAATTTATTAAAGCGAAAGCCTTATATGTCTCATCGTTCAGTCGACCTTCGAAGTCAACGAGCAAAAACACGTCGGCGACACGAAAAGTACGAAAACACGTCGGCGACACGAAAGGTACCAAAACGAAAGGTACCAATGAAACGACACCAAAAGTGCGTTGTCAGAGAGCGCGCTGCCTTCGGAGGTTCGCTATCACAGGGACTACGGCCGACGCCACGATCCGAGTGAGCCAATGAAACGGCGCCAAAAGTGCGTCGCCAAAGAGCGCGCTGTCTTGGGACGTTCGCTATCACGTTTACATCGGCGCTTCGGCTTTCGCCTTCAAGTCGTCTCAGGAATAACATTAGAGACCCTGTGAATTTTTTTCTCCAGTTTAAGTCGAGTAGAAATTCGGTTTTGAAAGGTGACTGCATTGATATATTGCCGCGTGCATGGTCGAGAAGATACGCTTCTCCGGTCATCTAGAAGATTCGCGTACGCTCTTACCCCGAGCGTAAAAGATAAGAAAGCCAGAAGGACCTTGTTTAGTCAGACTCACCCTAGAACTTTCCCGTACATTCCAGGTCGAATATTCGAGATGACAAGCATAGTAGATGATGTGCCAATCGCCGTCCGTATTGCCGATTCATTTAGGGATTCTCTCGCGCGATAGCGAGCTGTTACGCCGACGCGCTGTCGCTTGCTGCTGCATTCTCGACGTGCGTTCTTCTGTATCGTTTCTGGCACAAGTTCGCCCCCATTAAATTTTTAATTAATTCCGTTTTTTTCTGCCTTATTGTCGGTCATTCCTAGCAATATACAATTCTTTTTCATCTCAAAGCTATTTTTTGCAGTTGCATTATTAAGCGAAAAGATGCCACTTGCGTCGAGCGTAAAATCGTGTATAAGAAATACAGGATGCACTCATATCGTTACCACTAACCTAAGCATTTTGGGAGTGGTGGAAAAAAAAGCGGTCGACAAAGGCATACGGGAAAGGTTAATTTATCTTATATACTACTAGTATTCTCTCAATCATCTATAGCTTTATCGTAATTTCATTGCTTTAAGCCACCTTTGTCGCTATAATGTCAGTACTAACACGCCAATAAGCTCTGTTATCATGTATGTATCACCCAGCCAGTATCGCAGAATAAAGGTTTGATACCTCATCGAGAAGGGGTTGTGCCCGTATAGGTTATTAACACCTTTGTATCAAATGTTTATGTTGTTATTGCTGTTGGTTTTGTTACACAGGTGATTACACGTGGCATCTTGCAGGTTCATGTTCCGTGTAAAAAAATAGAATCGATGGCGATAACTGCAAAGTCCCGGTATCCAACGGAGCACACAGTCTACTGGGACCCATAAGCTCCGATGCTTCTGCAAGGTACCCCAAGAAAGTAACACTCGCCTAACTTAGAAAATTGGCATGGCCTCTCGCGGGAAATCTCGAGTCGCTCTGTGAGTTCCGTTCGAGGTTTCTCGACTGGCGCTTTTCTCCCAGTCAAAAGCGCAATGAAAAGAAGAAAAAAAAAAGATGAAAAAAAAAGGAAATCTTTGCAGATACTTTTTTTTTCTTTAGAATAACTCGTAACGCTGCTGAGATTTGTTTTCTCGTCGGAAAGGACTGTCTTATTTGATCAGTGAAACGGCATCAGAAACTACGAACGTTTTCTTTTTTTCTCGGTACGTCTTTTTTGCTCTGCTTCGGCCACTCACCGTATCCACCAGGGCCTTTGTTTATGTGTGCGATAAAATCAACGACCGTGTCTACTTTCTTTCCCCATTCCAGAAACGTGTCAAAAATAACTTTCTTGGCCAGCTTACTCTTATTTATTTAGTGCCCCCTTTTTGTCCCCCTTTGTTATGTTTACTCTTTGCATCTTAGGCGCATCCCCTGAGTGAAGTATTCAAGACCTCGAGATTATCTTTATTTTGTTGTAACCTTTTGGCTGTTTTCGGAGTCTGGTAAAATAAGAGAACCAAATAAATCCGAGATTGTCACTTTAAATAAGGCTTAGACGGATTCTTTAGAGAGGATTTCGCGAGTAAAATTGTCGAAGAATGAAAGCCGAGGACGTTCGTCTTCTTCGCCAACAATGGAAGCTTCGGTACTGGGTACGGCGAGATTTTCTTTCGCTAGCGGGACCTTGAAAGACGGCTCTGAAAGTAATCAGGCGCTCGGACAGCGAGGAAGGTGACGTTTTAATATCTGACCTTTCAGGCAGAAACGCTTCATCGGCCCTTGACACACCTTTGCGCTTGTTTAACTTGCCGTTTTAATGGTAGCTATACAAGACACATGGACGGAAAGTCCATAGTCTAAGAAAATTTGAACGTTCTGCATAAATTTTGTGGTTTGATTTATCTAAACGAACGTTGAGGTTTTAATATATCAAGCTGGTCACACGTCAAAGAATGTCCTAAAGTTATTGGCGGCAGACGAATGTGATTGGGCTGGTGTTACTGCAACATCATAAAATTATGTCTTATGTGGTACAGTTTAAAACATTTCGCTCAAAACTTTACACGATATGTGTTGGATTACGCGCATCTTACCAACACCTCCCGGAATAATCAAGCCCCGTGCACTCGAATTTTGACGTCATCACATTGAGATCGGACGCAGACACAAATTAGACACTACCGCGGCGCCAGCATTCGGTTGGGTCTCTTTTCCAGTCAATGTGTCCAAGGACCCTTGACGTTGAGCTCAGGCCCTCCTAATGCGATGACGCTACGTGCTGGCACAAATGGCTGATCACGGGTTTGGTTACTCTAGGTGGCGTTGGCCTCATAAGGTACCGACTACATAGTCGTCTATCACGTGGAACTATTCACACGATCAAAAAATTCAGCTGGATGCCTTTTTTTTTTATTGCGCTCTATTAATTTGTGTGATAATAAATAATATCGACAATAGACGCCAGGGGAGAGCATAGCAAGTTCTCATTCGGTGGCGTTTTTAGACTTTCAGGATTCCACTTTATATTGGTCGGCTTCTCTTCTGGGTCAAGAAGAAGGTTATATTATTGGCTGGACTTGCGGAAACAAAAATATAAACCAATTTGACTGTGAATTGTTTTAATTAGACAAATATACTGCTCGAATGTGAAGCGCTTTGCTGAGTATAAAGAGACGGGCTTGCCATTATCTCTTCGAAGCCACCTTTATATGTTCGTGAATTTTCTTGTCGTTTTCTTTTAGTGTGTAGTATTGTATTAATGCAACGTATTTATCGTGAATAGGTATATGTTTATAGTACCTAGTTTATTTGTTGCGTAACCAGACCTCTTAATGTACGGATTCTTACCATTTCGATAAATTTCCTTTTCAGTATGTTACTCGTTTTATATATATTTTGCAATATCGCTGCACATCCCTTACCTCCTATTTACTTCCTGATCTAAGGGAGTCTGTCCCAAATTAGGGTACTGAACTTTTTACTGCATCTAATAGAAGTCCAATCTAAAAACACTAAATAAACAATGGGTCTAGTAGTACATGAAGAAAGCCCTCCTAAAGGCCTAGAGTTAAGGCAGCGTGTTCTCCTTCACTTGGACTAGTTGAACATGAAGAAGGCCCTCCTAAAGGCCGAGGAGTTAAGGCAGCGTGTTCTCCTTCACTGGGTCTAGTTGAACATGAAGAAGGCCCTCCTAAAGGCCCACCGGAGTTCTACAGGACACAAAGCAGAGTGTTTCTCCTCACTGGGTCTAGTTGAACATGAAGGCCCTCCTAAAGGCCCGAGTTAAGGCAGTTGTGGAAGCTTCGGTACTGGGTACGGCGAGATTTTCTTTCGCTAGCGGGACCTTGAAAGACGGCTCTGAAAGTAATCAGGCGCTCGGACAGCAAGGAAGGTGACGTTTTAATATCTGACCTTTCAGGCAGAAACGCTTCATCGGCCCTTGACACACATTTGCGCTTGTTTAACTTGCCGTTTTAATGGTAGCTATACAAGACACATGGACGGAAAGTCCATAGTCTAAGAAAATTTGAACGTTCTGCATAAATTTTGTGGTTTGATTTATCTAAACGAACGTTCAGGTTTTAATATATCAAGCTGGTCACACGTCAAAGAATGTCCTAAAGTTATTGGCAGCAGACGAATATGACTGGGCTGGTGTTACTGCAACACCATAAAATAATGTCTTATGTGGTGCAGTTTAAAACATTTCGCTCAAAACTTTACACGATATGTGTTGGATTACGCGCATCTTACCAACACCTCCTGGAATAATCAAGCCCCGTGCACTCGAATTTTGACGTCATCACATTGAGATCGGACGCAGACACAAATTAGACACTACCGCGGCGCCAGCATTCGGTTGGGTCTCTTTTCCAGTCAATGTGTCCAAGGACCCTTGACGTTGAGCTCAGGCCCTCCTAATGCGGTGACGCTACGTGCTGGCACAAATGGCTGATCACGGGTTTGGTTACTCGAGGTGGCGTTGGCCTCATAAGGTACCGACTACAAAGTCGTCTATCACGTGGAACTATTCACACGATAAAAAAATTCAGCTGGATGTCTTTTTTTTTATTGCGCTCTATTAATTTTTGTGATTATAAATAATATCGACAATAGACGCCAGGGGAGAGCGTAGCAAGTTCTCATTCGGTGGCGTTTTTCGACTTTCAGGATTCCACTTTACATTGGTCGGCTTCTCTTCTGGGTCAAGAAGAAGGTTATATTATTGACTGGACTTGCGGAAACAAAAATATAAACCAATTTGACTGCGAATTGTTTTAATTAGACAAATATACTGCTCGAATGTGAAGCGCTTTGCTGAGTATAAAGAGACGGGTTTGCCATTATCTCTTCGAAGACCTTTATATGTTCGTGAATTTTCTTGTTGTTTTCTTTTAGTGTGTAGTATTCTATTAATGCAACGTATTTATCGTGAATAGGTATATGTTTATAGTACGTAGTTTATTTGTTGCGTAACCAGACCTCTTAATGTACGGATTCTTACCATTTCGATAAATTTCCTTTTCAGTATGTTACTCGTTTTATATATATTTTGCTATATCGCTGCACATCCCTTACCTCCTATTTACTTCCTGATCTAATAGAGTCTGTCCCAAATTAGGGTACTGAACTTTTTACTGCATCTAATAGAAGTCCAATCTAAAAACACTAAATAAACAATGGGTCTAGTAGTACATGAAGAAAGCCCTCCTAAAGGCCGAGGAGTTAAGGCAGCGTGTTCTCCTTCACTGGACTAGTTGAACATGAAGAAGGCCCTCCTAAAGGCCGAGGAGTTAAGGCAGCGTGTTCTCCTTCACTGGGTCTAGTTGAACATGAAGAAGGCCCTCCTAAAGGCCGAGGAGTTAAGGCAGCGTGTTCTCCTTCACTTGGACTAGTTGAACATGAAGAAGGCCCTCCTAAAGGCCGAGGAGTTAAGGCAGCGTGTTCTCCTTCACTGGGTCTAGTTGAACATGAAGAAGGCCCTCCTAAAGGCCGAGGAGTTAAGGCAGCGTGTTCTCCTTCACTGGGTCTAGTTGAACATGAAGAAGGCACCTCCTAAAGGCCTAGGAGTTAAGGCAGCGGTTCTCCTTCACTTGGTACTAGTTGACATGAGAAGGCCCTCCTAAAGGCCGAGGAGTTAAGGCAGCGTGTTCTCCTTCACTGGGTCTAGTTAAACATGAAGAAGGCCCTCCTAAAGGCCGAGGAGTTAAGGCAGCGTGTTCTCCTTCACTGGGACCTAGTTGAACATGAAGAAGGCCCTCCTAAAGGCCGAGGAGTTAAGGCAGCGTGTTCTCCTTCACTGGGTCTAGTTGAACATGAAGAAGACCCTCCTAAAGGGCGAGGAGTTAAGGCAGCGTGTTCTCCTTCACTGGAACTAGTTCAACATGAAGAAGGCCCTCCTAAAGGCCGAGGAGTTAAGGCAGCGTGTTCTCCTTCACTGGGTCTAGTTGAACATGAAGAAGGCCCTCCTAAAGGCCGAGGAGTTAAGGCAGCGTGTTCTCTTTCACTGGGACTAGTTGAACACGAAGAAGGCCTCCTAAAGGCCGAGGAGTTAAGGCAGCGTGTTCTCCTTCACTGGGTCTAGTTGAACATGAAGAAGGCCCTCCTAAAGGCCGAGGAGTTAAGGCAGCGTGTTCTCTTTCACTGGGACTAGTTGAACATGAAGAAGGCCCTCCTAAAGGCCGAGGAGTTAAGGCAGCGTGTTCTCCTTCACTGGGTCTAGTTGAACATGAAGAAGGCCCTCCTAAAGGCCGAGGAGTTAAGGCAGCGTGTTCTCTTTCACTGGGACTAGTTGAACATGAAGAAGGCCCTCCTAAAGGCCGAGGAGTTAAGGCAGCGTGTTCTCCTTCACTGGGACTAGTTGAACATAAAGAAGGCCTTCCTAAAGGCCGAGGAGTTAAGGCAGCGTGCTCTCCTTCACTGGGACTAGTTGAACATGAAGAGGGCCCTCCTAAAGGCCGACGAGTTAAGGCAGCGTGTTCTCCTTCCGCAGACAGGCCCATGGCCGGGCGACGCCACCCTTCGTGTGACCAGTGAGCCCCTCTGCCAAGGAGAGGCATGAGTCAGGGCGGGGCAAGCCTGTACCAGGACCACATCCTGCAAGCGGTGCTGCAGGGAAACCTCACCAGCGTCCCCGAGCCGCCGTCCAGGGTGCTCAAGATACTCGTCGCCTCCACCAGGCACGGTGAGCTAAGCGACGCGCCCGTCTCTATATCATCCCCAACTTTCTGGGATATCAACGCCTCATCACATGCACTAAAATTAGAATTTCAACCAAACAACAAACATCGCAGTGTTCCCCGGGAATATTTCAGATGACAGTCATGAACTATCAATAAGCAGTAATTAAACTATTGGAAGCGTAAAGCTTTTATTCCACAGCTCTAGAAACTTTTTTCTACATTGAATCCTATGGGCTTCATTCATAAAATTGACAATTTCTGCTTTTCTTGACAAAAGATCATAATGTTACCAAGAACCGTAATTGCCTGGGTATTATAAAACGCAAATCAATTAGAGTTTGGATACTTTTCTCGGAAACGTTTCTCGGAAACGTGGAAATGTCCCAGAAAGTATGCCATTACCTGCAAGGAGTGTGCATGTCAATTTATATAACATCCGTTTAGGGCCCCAATACGAATCTTATGATATGTCGATTAAACCGGGGGAAGGAATGGCGATACGTAGAAGAAAGGCACGTAAAACACTTGCACAACAATGCCTGTGCATTCCGAAGTATGTGTTCCTTGCGCTTTGCTGATTACAGGGGAGCACATAAATCTATACCAACTCGCCCAACTGTCTACATTACTACACATACAAAGTTTTATGCCTTCTCATGGTGACTTAATTTTTTACCCTCTTTATTTTTTGTGGATTTGAAAACTATATTTGTTAATTAGTGTGAATATTGTATACATCTGCTTTGTTTTTATAAGTCGTTTTGCTAATTTTTTGTATCTGTTTTTGAAGTTCCGTTGTTTTGTGTACTGATATTTTTACTTGAAATATAACTTTTAATGCATCCCTTTTCCTTCATGTAATGCCCTTGAATGGGAATTCGATGTAGTGTGAATAAATAACTAGAGAGCTAAATATTTCATATGCTGGCTAAGCTGTGGTTAGCACTGGAGAACGCGACGTTGATTGCACAACAGTTACAGACGGTACAGCATTGAAAAATTGAAATGAGAGTCACTCATGCGCACTATGTTGGACGTAACGTTTCACTGGCGTTTTTTATTAATCTTAACACGAAACTTATGTTAATGATTGCATTTTCTTCACGTGTAGCACAGTTGTTTTTGTTTGTTTGTTTTTTTTGGAAAGGGAAAGGGGGGGGGGGAGGGACAAAACATCGTACTTTTCTGAAAATTTAGGGTTTTACAATGCCCCGAAAAGGACAAGGTAGGACAAACTTGACTTTATTTGTCAAGAGTCAGGGTATCTTGACCCTAATTCTCCAAACAAGTGCTAAAGTTAGGCTTCACTGTCTAACTTTATTTTAAATTGGCAAACAAGTGAAATATTTAGGCGGTTAATCCGTGGCATCTTCGGCTCAGGTCTGCCACTTTAGCAATTATGTGGCGAACCAGAGAAGAGCCGTAGAAATGCCATAGAAAGGTACCATGGCACTGACTAACGCGCTGGAGCAAACCCGTATTAGGGCCAACTTAGAACCCAAGAATTTCATGGCCGGGCGACGCCACCCTTCGTGTGACCAGTGAGCCCCTCTGCCAAGGAGAGGCATGAGTCAGGGCGGGGCAAGCCTGTACCAGGACCACATCCTGCAAGCGGTGCTGCAGGGAAACCTCACCAGCGTCCCCGAGCCGCCGTCCAGGGTGCTCAAGATACTCGTCGCCTCCACCAGGCACGGTGAGCTAAGCGACGCGCCCGTCTCTATATCATCCCCAACTTTCTGGGATATCAACGCCTCATCACATGCACTAAAATTAGAATTTCAACCAAACAACAAACATCGCAGTGTTCCCCGGGAATATTTCAGATGACAGTCATGAACTATCAATAAGCAGTAATTAAACTATTGGAAGCGTAAAGCTTTTATTCCACAGCTCTAGAAACTTTTTTTCTACATTGAATCCTATGGGCTTCATTCATAAAATTGACAATTTCTGCTTTTCTTGACAAAAGATCATAATGTTACCAAGAACCGTAATTGCCTGGGTATTATAAAACGCAAATCAATTAGAGTTTGGATACTTTCTCGGAAACGTTTCTCGGAAACGTGGAAATGTCCCAGAAAGTATGCCATTACCTGCAAGGAGTGTGCATGTCAATTTATATAACATCCGTTTAGGGCCCCAATACGAATCTTATGATATGTCGATTAAACCGGGGGAAGGAATGGCGATACGTAGAAGAAAGGCACGTAAAACACTTGCACAACAATGCCTGTGCATTCCGAAGTATGTGTTCCTTGCGCTTTGCTGATTACAGGGGAGCACATAAATCTATACCAACTCGCCCAACTGTCTACATTACTACACATACAAAGTTTTATGCCTTCTCATGGTGACTTAATTTTTTACCCTCTTTATTTTTTGTGGATTTGAAAACTATATTTGTTAATTAGTGTGAATATTGTATACATCTGCTTTGTTTTTATAAGTCGTTTTGCTAATTTTTTGTATCTGCTTTTTTGAAGTTCCGTTGTTTTGTGTACTGATATTTTTACTTGAAATATAACTTTTAATGCATCCCTTTTCCTTCATGTAATGCCCTTGAATGGGAATTCGATGTAGTGTGAATAAATAACTAGAGAGCTAAATATTTCATATGCTGGCTAAGCTGTGGTTAGCACTGGAGAACGCGACGTTGATTGCACAACAGTTACAGACGGTACAGCATTGAAAAATTGAAATGAGAGTCACTCATGCGCACTATGTTGGACGTAACGTTTCACTGGCGTTTTTTTATTAATCTTAACACGAAACTTTATGTTAATGATTGCATTTTCTTCACGTGTAGCACAGTTGTTTTTGTTTGTTTGTTTTTTTGGAAAGAAAAGGGGGGGGGGAGGGACAAAACATCGTACTTTTATGAAAATTTAGGGTTTTACAATGCCCCGAAAAGGACAAGGTAGGACAAACTTGACTTTATTTGTCAAGAGTCAGGGTATCTTGACCCTAATTCTCCAAACAAGTGCTAAAGTTAGGCTTCACTGTCTAACTTTATTTTAAATTGGCAAACAAGTGAAATATTTAGGCGGTTAATCCGTGGCATCTTCGGCTCAGGTCTGCCACTTTAGCAATTATGTGGCGAACCAGAGAAGAGCCGTAGAAATGCCATAGAAAGGTACCATGGCACTGACTAACGCGCTGGAGCAAACCCGTATTAGGGCCAACTTAGAACCCAAGAATTTCCCAAATTATGCCCAGTTAAGTAGTTTTTTTTTGTGTTTTTTTTTTGGCGTGCCACCTTGTTTATCAAGTAAAATTGCGTGTCTGGTGGCAACATTTCCTCCTTTGTGCATTTTGTTCCCCACGAAGTCGCCTGCGTATATATTTAAGCAGTTGTACAATAAATATTGTGAAGTATTACAAACAAATATTTTAATAAAAATTAACCCCTTTTTTATGACCAAATGTAGAAAATTACACTCTCCGTAGTAAACATATCATTCGAGAAATGAATACCTTACCGTGTTGCTCTTTCTTTCACATTTGAAATCATTTTAGCCATTCAAGACACGCCTTTGCAACAAGCGTAGTCAATCCTTCTCCATTCTAAGAACAATGGCTGCAACTGAGGCGAGACATTTCGCACAGGCGTCACATTCCAGTGTAAATAAAAATACATTGTCACGCTTTTATCGATTTTTAACGCGTGGCTAAATTCAAGAAGAAGAATTATCTGCATAAATAATACATGTCAATTTATACAAATGAGTGTGATAATACAATTGCCACGGGCCGGTAGTCATATACACAGAAAACATAGTGGGAGAAAATATTATTCTCTTAAACTTTTATTTATTTATTTACAGACTTGGACGTAGTTCAACTACTCTACTCAAACTACTGTAGCTTAACTACTTCTCCGAGTAACTTGGTAACTTTCAATTACAAAATCATTTGGGTAATGAGTAGTTTACTTTAACTACATTTTTCAGGTAACTTCTACTCAAATTACTAATTACTTTTGAAATATAGCGCTAATTTTGCTCATTGCAAGTTTAAGCGCAGAAATAAATAAGACGCCGGCAAATGAAGTCGCATTCCCGAAAAGTTTGAACGCAGAAATAAATAAGACGCCGGCAAATGAAGTGGCATTCCCGAACAAGGGTTCCCCTCACATTTCGTTCCCACGCACTTATACTCGGCAGCCGTAGAAACTATCACAGGCGTCCTTGGGCCAAGGTGGACCGTGGTGACGAGCAGCCAAAATATAACACCGGCGCGCACGAACGCAGGAAGAGCCTTGGTCGGGTATTGACCTATTCCAGTAATGCACGCAGGCGCCCCGCCTCCAGCTGCAACCGTGAAAGACGGGGACACTCCGAGGGTTGTTGTGGTTTTCATGTTCTCTGCCTTTACTGAGTTCTGACTCGAGCAGTTTGGGGGTTCCACGAAGGCGAACCTGGAATGACCTCGCAGTTGGGCGCCTGTTCCCATGGTCGCCTCGTCGTCAGCGCATACTCCCTTGCAAAGCCGGACTCTCCCGCGCACGAACTCAGACACGAATAATCCGTTCATGGGAGCACGTTCTCGTTTCCAGCTGCAACTGTACGAGCGACGATGCTTGTTCACGTAATCCTTCGCGTCTTTCCGACCTTCCACGCCAGGGAGACCTCCACTTTGCTGAAAACGATTTACTTGTCAGGCGTGCCAAGATACCGTAGTTGCCGGCGAGGAATGCGAGTCACCCCTGGGAGAGGCGTTTGTCGAACCCGGCGTCAGCGGAGCGGCGAAGTATACTTCGTTTCATCTTCTGTTAAGCCAAAACATTTTTTTTAGTAGTGTAGCATTAGGGTTGCAACGAGACCCGCAGTTGACCGGATGATCTCATTGTCCTGGCGCGAGACTTGAACCCTTGACGGTCAGGTGCACTCACTCAGCGGCCAGTCATAGCGATCTCAACTTGCCGAAGAAAAAATAAGAAAAAAATAGGAGAGTTTGTTAAAAAATACCCTCTAGCCGAGGCAAACCTGACGTGTTTCGTCATGGAGACCGAAGATGCAGACACTCGCTTACCCTACCCTGCACAGCTGTTTCTGAAATTCAACGCTGCAGTTTCATCCAGCGCGTCGGTGGAACGTCTTTTTAGCTTGGTTGGGGACGTCTTTAGGAGGAAAAGAGAAAAACTCTCCGATAAAAACTTTGAAAGTCAATTGCTTCCGCAAGCGAATCAACTATTTTGGTGAAAACGCAAGCCATAAAATGACTGCATTTATTTTAGGCTCGCAGGGTCTTTCACGGATCAATACTGCTGTTTATTTTGCTGCCACAAAAATATAAAAAAAGTAACTTCGAAAGTAACTCGCTACGTTTTTACAGTAGTTAGTAGTTTACTCAATTACTATTACAAATGCGTAATTTCTACTCTACTCCAATTACTTTTGGCGTCAATACTCAGTAACTTAACTTAACTACATTTTTTGAGTAACTTGTACATGTCTGTTTATTTATTTGTACTCTGCAGCGCCGGAGCGTTACAGCAGAGGAGTGAGTTAGAGATCACATTAACACATTGAACGTTCACACATACGTACAAGCCAGCAACCAACAATATATTAAAAAAACATATTTCAAAACAACACACGATGAAAAAATTTAAAAATTTCAATAACGCCAAAATTACTAACAAAGAAATTCGCATTGCATTGATCAGGTTAATAAAAGATGCACTCTCAGCAGGTACAATATCACTTCAAGGGTGTCTCGCGTGCTGCAGGTGTAACAATTATTTGAACAATGTTACAATTCTAGCGTTTTGAAGGTTTGAACAATGAAAGAAAAACATAACCGAAAACATTTGGCAGACAGATATTTTTTGTTCTGAAAATTGCATCATCTCTAGCTCCTACTGGCGGAACTTCTTTCTACTGCATGCTAGTAACCAGGTCCTCCAATAACTCAGTCTTTCAAAGGCCCGTTCTCACGACTGCCTCCTTGAATTTCCCGTGTAAATCCTCGAACAACACACTGCACTGCATTTCAAGTCATGCGTATTAGCAGTAATATCTGGCTCCGCGCGGGCAATAATATCGAGTGCACGCTTGAGGTCACCTACTCTGCAGAACCGCTAGTTCTCTGCACACATCCACCCTCGCAGTTGACAAAACACCCTTCCAATCCCCTCTCCACTCCACCTAAACCGCCTTCTCCCGCCAAGCCTTCGCCCCACCCCCCGCCAGTCGGTTTCCCCACCCTGCAAACAATCCAACACCAAATTTCTCGAGAGTCTTATCGACGGGGCCTCGACAAGAGATTAGGCCCGAAGGGTAACCCCGCCGAAATAACGCGAATTTATTGAGGTGCCCGGGAACGCCTCCTCCTTCTCCGCCCACCGGCCGTTCTCATTTTACGATGTCGCCGAACGAGACCCCGAGCCTGATTGCTCGACACGGGGCCGTCCTCGTGAACGGCCCGTGCACAATGGCCGTCGACGGCCCCCACTTGATCGAGCCTCCGGACACCGCCGTCGCGGCTTGCGACACGGCGTGCGTCAGCGTCGACACGGCTGCTTTGCGAGTGCAATATGAGTGCTGCGTCTGAGCAAGCTCGGAGACAATGGACGTTGTCAAGGCGTGCCCCGGGGGCTGTCGACTATACTCGACCCGGCTCGCGTGGCGGGGCGGGCGGGCTTCGATATTGGCACGCGCGCGGATCGGCGGTTGAAATGTGGATCTACTTCGGTCCCCAAAGAGGAGTGAGCGAAGATGGGAGCGTCAATGTGTGTATGTGTGTGTGACGGGGTGGGACTAGATTGGAGGCGGCTTGGCCAAGTTTGGACTTTGCTGGTTGAGTTGAAGGAATAGCGAACGAAGTTGAGGAAGGCAAGAGGGGGGGGGGGGGGGGGGAGAGATTGCATTAAAGGTACTAAATGAGAGTCGATCAGCGTACACATAAAAATCACCAGACGACTTTGCAAATACAACTTTTGGAAGTTGTATTTGAAAACTTCAGTCGTTCTTCTCACTCGGGTCTCATTGAAACTTTCGGAGGACGGGCAATATTTCGCCGAAGGAATATTGAATAATTTTTCGCGCTCCATATTGAAATCGTCACAACTGACCCCAACAAATGTTTGATCCTTAGAAACTTTCATTTAGAAAGGCAGAGAGAGTTTGCGTCAATTACAAGAATGCCCTTCTGTCCAGAGACCAGATTGCAGGCCCGAGATAAATTAAGTACCTTTATCGGTTTAATGGATGGAAACGTAGTTATGTCAATATCTTCGTCCGACATTCTAGATCACTAATCTATTATGTGTCATCTTGTCGCTATAAAGGGGTTTATCTATAGTATTTAAACAAATACGCAATATTATTATTTCGAGTATTGGGCAACTTGGCCATTTCCTTCTAATTCGGAATGGATCTATACTTAATTGTTTCTCATTGTTTTCAACGTCTGGTTTGGACTTTTGGCTCAGTTACTAATTGTATAATGAGAATACAATAAACCAGTATTTTTTGTTTTTGTTTTATTCTTATTCGTTTGCAGTATAGTGAGAAAATAACTGAAGTCACGATACATAAATGACTCCTATTGCTCAAGAATTGTACAAAGAGTGTAATTTTTGTAAAGACGCACAAATGCATCATTTAACGCCGCCTAGTGCCGAGTCCCGTTCTATGTGTTCGTCCTGCTAATATTTTTTATATGTTATCATTGACCTTCTAACCTATTTTGTTAGAATTGTAAGAGTTGCCATTATGTCGATAGCTCTCAATTTAGATAGAATCTACCATCTAAAAATGACGCAAAAAATGCGCTGTCTTACTATATATTTTTCAATTATACCAAATATTACTCTTCAAAATAGTGTCAGTTCGCATCTTTATACCAACAGCTTTTGAAATCATCCGATGACTTCGTGCACAAGCAACTGGCTTTAGGAGGGAGTATTTTGTCGTATGATAAGAACGGACATCAAACTTCCCCTTCGCCTAAGAAGAACAGTAACAAGACCAGTTCTGCGTGTTACATAAAAAAATAATCTCAATTATATTTGGTTCCCAACTTTACTGATCCGTTCCTTACAATAACGTTATGGGGGGGGGGGGGGGTCATTCACTGGACGCCATATTGGAAGGCGATGTTTAGAGCGCATGCTCAGGAGGAGCTCAGAGGCTCCTAAGACCGGCCATCTTGATGGTGCGGAATGCACGTTGCAGAAGAACCGAGGAAGTTCGCCGTCAGTACGCGCTCAGCAGTCGGGACAGCTATGGCCGCCAGTGAATACTTCCTACACATAATATAAACAACAGTTCTCTGCATACAGATTGGAACTCGAGTCACCGCGAGATCCGTGCTTCGAAGGCCGCTTGCCGCAAGTGAAGCCGTAGAATCCTGCATATCTACGGCTGCACTTGTCAATCTTCCGCTGCTCTCAATATACATATACGGTGCAGACCGTGGCGCCCCAAGCGGTTAACTTTAGAACTACACGGATGGGGACCACAAATACAGTGACTCAGCGCTCGGCTGACATAACCGAACGCGGCGTCAGCGTTCGGCTAGAGTTCGTGTTCTCCGGTGAGGGGGAGGGTGGCTCTTTTGTGATCACTCCGGCCTACATGAATAATGCAGCATGCAGGATGACCAGCTCAACACAAAAGCCAAAGTGGGTCAAGCTCGTAATCTCTGACGACTGCTTTCGGGAGAGATCCTGCACTTAACGTCACTTCGTTTATTGTTAGTACTTTCACATTACACCGTGCCCCGCGCTCTATTAAAGAAGATGACATGGACATGCCCACAAGGCCTATGTGCACAGGCCTTGTGTTGGGTAAACACCGAGATGTGGGGACAACAAACGGGTCAGAGCACCCCCTATAGTTTTATCTCTTCGTCAGGAGTGGTTCCCTGGTGGAAGACGGGAGCCTTCCGACACCTGCAAGCTGAAATGACGACTACCACAACTCGGATCTAGCATGGGCCTTAATTCAGCATTTTGCTGGCGTCTATCCACTTACCTAAGCGAATCTGAAACTGCCAGTACACAGAGGGCTAGTCAAAATTCATTCCGGCAAAACCAGTGCAAGGCTAGTGGTTACGGTAAGGCGCCCGCGCGTTTTTTCTGTCTTTTATGAAAGCCCCAGCCTTGTACCTGCTCCACGAGTGGTAAATTTAGCGCGCTACTGCGCTTCTCACACGCTTAAAGTCTTTTTGAAAATTACCGATTAAGTTGTAATCAAGGATGCTCAGCAAGTTTCTGATTGGAACATCAATGATTTCCTCGATAAACATGAAATAATCTCGCCTTTTCAGCATGGGTTCCGAAAGGGACTTTCTACTACTACTCAACTCATTTCAACTATTCATTACTTTGCTTTATAGTAGATAGGCCTGGTCAAGTCGACGTCATCTTCCTCGATTTTAGCAAAGCCTTCGACAGAGTTCCTCATTCCGGTCTTATATACAAACTAAATGAGATTGGCCTTCCCAGCACAGTTGTTCAATGGATTTCAGCTTATCTTCAAATGCGAAAACAATTCGTCGATGTAGACGGTCACCATTCTGATCCTCTTCCTGTAATTTCGGGTGTTCCGCAAGGGCGTGTCCTTGGCCCTCTTCTTTTTTCAATTTTTTATCAATGACCTCTTTTTTTGTATAGATAAAAGCGTGAGCATTCGTTTATTTGCAGACGACTGTCTATTATTCAAGGATATTAACTCTACTAGGGACCAAGTTGTTCCGAACGAAAGTCTTAATGCAGTTTCTAGCTGGTGCGATCGTTGGGAGATGAAGCTTAACCAAGAAAAGTCCTTGTACATGCGCATCACTAACAAAAAGTCCTCTCATCAGTATGACTACTTTATTGGTGATAACTACATCTCTAGGACGATGAGCTTTAAATATCTTGGTATAACAATTTCTAGGAACTTATCTTGGTCCTCACACATTGAACACGTTTGTGCAGCTGCCCGTCGAAAACTAGGTATGATAAGGCACAAGCTTAAGCACGTGCCTTCTCATCTGAAACGTTTAGCCTATAACACATTGATAAGAACCAAGTTAGAATACGCCTGTACAGTCTGGGATCCATTCACAAAAAAAAAGATATCAAGATACTGGAAGATGTTCAAAAGCAAGCAGTTCGTTTTATATTTAATTGCTACCACCCGCATAACTCACCTACTGCCTTAATTCAAAGTAACAACATCATCTCTCTTGAATCACGAAGGAAGCTAGCTAGACTAAAATTTCTTTATCAACTCTGGTTTAAGAAACTCCGGCTTGAATCGTCGTCCCTTCTTCACCCATCCTCGACTAGGCGCACAAAGCATGACCATCCGCATAAAATAACTCCAGTATTCGCTCGAACAAATGCATTTAAATACTCCTTTCCCAGAACCATAACAGAATGGAACAACCTACCTCATCACATATTTATATCTGACAATGTTTTGGAGTCGATTGAGCGTTTGCTTGATGTGTAACTCTTTGCATTGTGTTTTATTTTCCTGTTCCCCACTACCGCCACCCCTCCCAACTTTGTTGTGAGCTATTACATTTTTTTTCTACGCATTTGTTTTTGTGCTTTATTACAATTTTTGCATAATTTTCCCCTGTTGCCCTCTCCCATTTTACTGATTACCTGGTTTTGCGCTTTTTTGACTCCACTTTTGTAACCCCCAATCCTGCTTGGGCCGCAATTGGCCTGCAGTATTCCTAAATAAATAATAAATAAATATGTCTACTTCCACTACTTAAAAAGTGCATTGTTCATTTTAAGTAAATTATCAAACTAATTAGTAAGTATCGCGCATTTTCTGAAGTCCGCCACCCAAAACATTATTCTTTTACCACAAATACACAATATACAAATACTTTTACCACAAATTTTAGGAATTTTTGTCACTCTTACGTGAAGCACTGTTAAGAATGGAACCTTCGGCAACCTTTTTCGAGTTTCAACGCTGCGGAAACGAGTCCCGAAACGAGTCCCGACGTGTTCTGGACTGTCGCCCACCTGTCGAAGTCTGCCCGAAACGAGTCTCAACGCGTCCGTGACGTCAACGGGACGTGTGTGTGTGTGCGTGTGGGTTCGTGCGCTCCGGAAGGGGAGAGAGGCCTGGCCTAACTGCGGAGAACCATGGCTATGACGCATTTCTGGCTACGACGCGGCGGGCTTTGCTGCAACGCACTTGGCGGTCGCACCTGCTGCCCTGGCGGAGAGTGAGGGAGAAAACGGACCCCTATATAAGGCGGGGCGTGAGGCTGCTGAGTTGTTCTCTCGGATTTGACGACTGTATCGCTACCATGTAATTAAACCGTTCGTTACGTTACCAATTCTCCCACCTCCACTGGACCCCTGGGTTCTTCACTTCGGGGAATGGTCGTCGTCAAAGGCCAGGAAGCCTCCGGACGTGCGGCCTAAGCCCCGCCTCGAACAACTGGTTGGCAGCGGTTGGGATCGGACCATGCGACATCGTGCTACATCCGTGGGTGAGCGTTTGGACTTTGCTTTGAGATTCGCCAGTCTTCAGATTATGGGTAATTAATTTTGAACTGCTGGGAATCCTTAGTGTTTGACTCGTGCGCTAGGTTTTGGTATAACCTCGCGACAAGTTTTAGAACAAAGCCAAAGCTAAAAAGCAGCGATCATGGATCTAATGAGGTTACTGAGAACAGACTTACTCTGTTTATGTGAAGAATTGGGTGTGGAGGTGGAGCAAAAGATGAAGAAATCTGAGATCAGTAAAGCGATTTCAGAGAGCGCGGAAGCAGAGGAAATTAAAATTGCGTGGGAACTGCTTCAGAACGCTAAGAGCGAAGCTGCAGCTAGAGAGGAACGAGAACGAGAGCAGGCTGCAGCGAGAGAGGAACGAGAGCGAGAACAGGCTGCAGCGAAAGAGGAACAGGCTGCAGCGAAAGAGGAACGAGAGCAAGCTGCAGCTAGAGAGGAACGAGCGCAGACTGCAGCGAGAGAGGAACGAGCACAGACTGCAGCGACAGAGGAGCGAGCGCTGAGAAGGCTAGAGCTCGAAATTGAACAACAGCGATTAAACTCGCAGAACAGTAGAGTTGGGGCTCCGGTACGAGGAAGTGAGACCGAGTCGTATCAAATGAAGAAGCTCATGCAGCCGTTTAAAGTTGGGGAAGACGTGGGCCTATTCTTAGTTAACTTTGAGAGGACATGTGAGAAGTTGAGCTTCGCCCCAGAAACGTGGCCGCAACGGCTTTTGACTCTGTTGCCCTGTGAGGCTGCAGAGGTTGTCGCGCGCCTTAGTGCTGGAGACGCGGACGACTACGACAAGGTGAAGTCCAGCCTTTTGAAGCGGTACCGCCTTTCTGCCGAGGCGTTCCGTCAAAGGTTTAGAAACGCATCCAAAAAGAGCAGCGAGGGCTACTCGGAATTCGCGTACGGGCTTAAAACCAACCTGATAGAATGGTTGAAGAGCGAGGAAGTGTACGAAAGCCGAGACAAGGTAGTCGAGTGTGTGTGCCTCGAACAGTTCTTTCGTAGCATTCCGCAGTCAGTCAAGCTCTGGGTGCAGGACAGGGTGGGAGTCGACTCTGTCGAAAGGGCCGCTGAGCTAGCCGAAGAGTACGCAACGCGTAGAAAGCTGAGCGGAGAGGAAAGCGAATCCGGCCGAAGCGATTAGCGCAAGACCTTCCGACAGGGAAATGACTCGCGAGAAAACGGGCCCGAGAAGCCCGAAGCAGGACAAAAGGTCCCAGACAAGAGCGCAGAACACTCAAACGGAGACGAGGCGCGGAAAAGCCCAACAGGGCAGTTCGAGGCAAGGAAGCCGTTCCTGTGCTACAACTGTCAGGAGCCGGGACACACAGCGGCCAGATGTAAGAAACCACGGGTTGTGTTCTCGTACGTGAACGGTAGTGACGAGGACCTGAAGCTCCTTCGTCCCTATCTTCACGAGCTCCAGGTAAACGGAAAGCCGTGCAGGGTGCTTCGGGACAGTGCAGCGACGATGGACGTTGTTCATCCGCCGTTTGTAACGGCATCCGATTTTACTGGAAAGGTAGTTTGGATCAAGCAGCTGCTCGAAAAGCACAGTGTCTGTCTGCCTATGGCGACAGTGAGGGTAACTGGCCCGTTCGGAGAGCTAGTGACAGAGGCGGCTGTCTCGCAAACAGTCCCGTTGGAATATCCTTATTTGTTTTCTAACCGGTCAGATTTCCTGCTGCGCGAAAGGGGTCAACAACTGGGAAAAGGGCTAGTTCAGTCGTGTACGAGGTCCAAATCGCGTCAGGTCGCCCCTTTGTTGACGAGGGATCCAGAGCCAGAGGCAGCTGACGGGGAGCAAGCACTCCCAGAGTTGGAGGCAGAAAACCGGGATGAGAGGGACCAGGTTGTAGAACAGCCTGATCTCGTAGCACTAGGAAGCGTACGCCGTCCCAACGCGCCGGCGGAAAAGGCGGAGGAAGAGGGGATCAGTGAAAGATCTCTCGTAGCTCCGGCGTCGCGTAACTTTGGTCCTCTGCTACGAGTAGACAGAGTGTCTTTGACAGTCGAGCAGAAGAGCGACCCTAGTGTGTCAGGGTTTCGCGGTACAGCTCAGGAGATTGCTAGGACCAATGTGACGGGGCATGAAAAAGGCGGATTGTTTTATCGGCGCTATAAGGACCGCATTTTCACGTCTAGAAATCACGTGAAAATCGATCACTATGGCTTCAGCGTAAGAAAAAGGAAAGGCAAATTTAACGGCAATGCCGATGGGTTGAGCAGATTTTTCTGACATCACGAAAAACAGTAGGGATGATCTCAGAGGTCTTCGTCATCCACGGGAATGAGGATCTAAGTGGGGGCACTTCGCTAAAACCCAAAAACGACCTCACAAATTGCGAAGAGTTTTTGACTTTTGTATTTTGTTCTTAGTGACCTCGTTGGAAAAATGAGTTTTTTTGGCGACAGGGGGTCTCGATACCCGGAATTGTACCAAATTTTGGTAATCCGTAATCCAGTCTGGCGGGTCTTTGGCGAATTCCGAGCGTTTGACTGCGGTGTGGCGTGGTGTTGTGGGGGACGTTTCCGCTGATGCCTCCGTTGTGAGAGGTTTGGCAGTTTGTTTTGGTGCTTGCAGCGTCTTCTCAAGGCCTACTCCAAGCCCACCTCTTCAGGCCAGCGATTGTACCACCGGCCATTCGAGGTTTCCCTGGCCCCGGAGGGGCTGTTAAGAATGGAACCTTCGGCAACCTTTTTCGAGTTTCAACGCTGCGGAAACGAGTCCCGAAACGAGTCCCGACGTGTTCTGGACTGTCGCCCACCTGTCGAAGTCTGCCCGAAACGAGTCTCAACGCGTCCGTGGCGTCAACGGGACGTGTGTGTGTGTGCGTGTGGGTTCGTGCGCTCCGGAAGGGGAGAGAGGCCTGGCCTAACTGCGGAGAACCATGGCTATGACGCATTTCTGGCTACGACGCGGCGGGCTTTGCTGCAACGCACTTGGCGGTCGCACCTGCTGCCCTGGCGGAGAGTGAGGGAGAAAACGGACCCCTATATAAGGCGGGGCGTGAGGCTGCTGAGTTGTTCTCTCGGATTTGACGACTGTATCGCTACCATGTAATTAAACCGTTCGTTACGTTACCAATTCTCCCACCTCCACTGGACCCCTGGGTTCTTCACTTCGGGGAATGGTCGTCGTCAAAGGCCAGGAAGCCTCCGGACGTGCGGCCTAAGCCCCGCCTCGAACAGCACCCTGTATACATATCTGTGCTTTGGCTGCTGCCGAGACGTCGACACAAGCCCACCAGACTTGTATACTATTTGCTTCGCATTTAGTCCTTATCATTTCGTAATTTCTTGTGATTAAAGTTATCATTTACTACTATTTGAATCTACTGATTTCACCAGCTTATTAAATTTTAGAGAAACCATTATTTGCACACGCGAAGCGTGAGTGCGACGTATTCACGTTTTCAGTTCCTTATGGGAGATATAGATAGACCATCGCAAATATCGTCTTCTGTGCGCTACCAGCTTTGTCTACGGGGCATTAGCACTCCTCTGCGTAATGTCAGACGACGCTCACGCGTTCACAGCACAGTCACATGGTATTTTGTTTGCTGATATGAACTGGAAAGACGCATATCTTGCGTCATCATTCTTCCTGCCTTGCCACTTCGTTCGGCAAGGATTAGGGCATCGCGTTCCTTCATCCGCCTCACGATGTTTCTGTCTCCGTATTTAATTTCCCCACCACCGAAGGCGCCAGCCCTTGACGGCCGCGAAGCATGGGCACAAAGCCCCGCTTATCTCGAAGTGAATCCCATTAAAGTCATTGAGGGCCTTTGCACACACATCACACTATAGCGACCGCGACTTCCCGCTCCCCTTTGTCCAATTAATTATCGTCTCACGAACGTCCGCAAATCGACTTGAAAGCGAGAATGCAGCGTGTTTGTAGTTGATATTACGGGGACCTGCCACGGTACGTATTGGATCTTGAGGGGAGTGACATTTTTGAGGATTACTGAGGAGAAGGGCAAGCCAGATTATGTAGAACCCAGCTTTGGCGTTCCTTTGTTTGAGCCCACTCATGTGCGCCTAAGATAGGACCGAATTATGTCTCTCTCTCTCTCTCTCTCTCTCTATCCCCTCTTTCTTGTTCTCCCTCTCCCTTTCCTTTTCCCTCTCCCTTTCGGTTTTGCTTCCGTTCTCTGACCTTGTTGCCGCAAAATGACTTTCGGACGTACGAACGCCAAGGGCTTTAAGTGGTTTCTTTGTTATCTGGAAGTTAATTTTGTTTACGTGTGTTTGCGCGCCCGCCCCTGGGTATGTGTCGTACACGTATACAATCGTCGATACTTCGGTCAACAACCGACAATACAAGCCTCCTTGGCAATCTTCCAGGCCATTTGTTACGTATAAAAGAGCTACAGAGACCTCGAACTGCCTTCTCTTCGTCCCCTTTTTGGTTCTAGCAATTGTTTCTCACTGAACGGCTTCTGGATATTCTTTTTGTTCAGTTGTTTTTCTTCGAGAAAGACAACTTCTCAGCTCGCTAGCGAACGTGTTGTTATCTTGGATGCTCATTTTTTACTGCTTATTTTTATCCTGCAGTGTGTACAATATAAAATGGTGTGCATGTATAGTTTTATTTGCAGTCGTGTTTACGTTTCTTTGTGTCTTTTGGCGTTGTTTTTCTGAATAAAGAACCGCTTCGGTCGGCGTTTTGTTTTCATTTGTGCTGCGCTGGAGCTTTCGCCGGGACTTAGGGGGCCGATTGTTAGTGAGCTGGCTGAGTTTGATGATTCTAAGAAGATTTTATCTTGTTTCTTTTTCTTCTTTTTCTTATCTCCCGTACATTAGGAATTCCGCCAATGAAGCCTTCCTGATGTCAACAACTCTCGCATTCGTTAATCAGATGTCGCTTGTAACTCCCGTAGCATGCTGATGACGTCAACACTTTCGCTTCTTTCTCGAGAGGGATTACGTGGGTTAATAATGACCGGAGCTAAGATGAAGCTGCTCCTTCAAGAAATCTATACGTGTGTGTTTTCATGCAGAACGGACCGTACGCTTATTTGTAATTTTTTTTTGGTCATACGTCACTAATCAATATCAGCGATAATCAGGTTAAGTGTTAGACCTGACACTATTTCGCGGTGCTGTTTAACAGTGTCACCGGTGAAAACAAAAATAACCCAATTTTATACTGTCAGGGTGTTGTCCTAACGTCCCTAATTGGACTTGACTGCCTGTGAGCCTATTGAGACTGAGACTGGCTTCCCGCAAAGGGAGTTTGATAATTCCTATTTTAATTGTTAATGTTTTCAAGCACGGGTCGTTTTCTGTGCGCCTAGTGAAAACAAAAATTATTAAATGAGCAATCCTTTTCTTTCAACGTACGGATATCTCATGTGTACGTTCCCTGTTTGTGGAATGCTGCGTTTCCGCTCCAAATGCGACCGTCGTGGAATACCTGCAATTTCTAAGACACCGTTGCCTTCCCCGTCATAAAGATTCACACGGGGACAAAACCAGGCACGGTGTGTTCGTAGCCCGAGTAAGTAAAATAGTTGACGGGGAACACGCCGTGATTATGTATTCGCCGCGTCGTTATCGCGGGAGCCGGACTGTAAGATGCTTTTTTTTTTCTGCTTGCCGACAAAAACAGCAACCAAAACATAAAGTGCCCAGTACCAACACGCGACGTTTGTAGGCCGGCTCTGACGACACGTGATGAAGCAGAAGTGTTGCGGGCCGTAAAGATTTTACAAGGACGACCAATAAAATAAAAAAATGCAACCGCTCAGGTACCAACGTAAAAGCCGCGCTAGAGGACAGGGCTTATTAGAGGAAGGTAGTAGGCTGCAAAAACATGTACGTGCTTATATGTCGGACAATGCCATAAAAAGCGAAGGTTTATGCGCTGTCTTGCGCGGCGGTCCCCGAGTCGTTACTGCAACCATTGAAGGAGAAAATTTATAGGCACACGGAGAGGCGTCACGTGGAAGGGAATTGGCTCGCGTTCCTCGTTGTGGTTTTGAATAGGAAAACTCCGCTTAGTGGTGCTTTTCACCAGCATCCTCGCCGATATCATTATTCCGGTACTTTTGTTGTGACAGGAAAATTTTTACATAACACAAAACACCTCTGTTGGCGACGTGCGCTATGGAAAGTGTCGCTGTGGTTGACCTATACGTTTGGCCCAGTGCTAACTATGGCGTCAGCAAAAATTTTATCTTCGAATGAAATAAGAGGGATGTAAGAAGTTTAATTTTCACGCTGATGGCACTGTTCGCTTCGAGAGCGCAATGATTTCAAGCTTCCACCATGCTAATTACAAACACCATTGGACTTGTTGATCGCAAGGTAATGATGTTACGGGCGGGAACCATAGAAAGCTCCACCAGTGTCCCGCTTCCTGAACGAGATTTCCATCTTTGATAAGACTTTGGCGTCTCGCGAGCCACGAACAACGCGCACGCGCAGCCAGAGCACGACGGAAGGCGAAAATCTGAATGCCCTGACTAGAGAAATTATGTTCGTACTCATTTCTGAATGCTATGCCGTACTGCTCACGATACGTCCCTGCGCAACGAAAACTTTTTTTTCCCCTCCGTGTTCTGAAACTGCCACTTCAGCGCTCGTAGGAAAGTACTTAGAAATTGTTTAGAAAAGTACAAAATATATAAATACATGTCAAGACGCCAATCACATGAGACGGTGCCCGGCGAAAATTGCGACATGGCGACAGACATCGTTGGAAAGAATGCGCACATAAGCAGACAGTTATCTGAAAAAGAAAAAAAAATATCATTTTCTTTTTTGTTTGTTGTCAACCCGAGAAAGACAATGTTGCTCATTTTTCCGCTCGAAGCACTATCCTAGCAAGTTTCCACCTTCTTCGTTTAGTTTCCTATCTAATGATAAACGATGCGATAGTTTGCCGACATGTTTAACTCGCAGCTATATTTTTATGTACAGACATCCTGGAACTTGCTGCTCTCAGCTAAGAATAAATCGCCCTGATCGCAACCACTGAGACGCGTCAGTTTGTTGACGCTATAAACTCCGAATGTTTTCGCCGCCTTTGTTACCCGTGTCTATGCATTTTCTTCTTTTTTTCTTTTTTCTCGTGTCAGCAGCAGTTCGGTATATAAAAAAGAAACGACACGTAATCGATCGATATCACGAAGAAGGAGGAAGAAACCCCGAGAACCGACGCCAGAGCAACGATGCCGATGACGAGAACGAGACCGGGCATGCCGGTCGTTGTGCCCGAAATTCAATTTGAATCGAAACAGGCCCCTTCCTTTCAATGCTCGGTGCAAGAAATACTGGCCTCTTTTGTCGCCCTTCACGTTGGTTATTATTTTTTGCTTTAATTGCATTGGCCCGTTTCTTTCGCCATCGAGTCGGGGGTATTCAAATACAGTCGCGAATAGCACCATTCAATGACTTAATTAGATGCCGTCTTTGGCAGGTCATTCTTTTATACCTTCGCTTATTTAAGCACTTGTTTGTTTCAGTTGAATGGAGCCACGCTTGTGGCCGCCCACGTCTTCTGCTATCGCTCTCGCTGGAATGAAATTATGGAGACCCGACGTCTTTTGTGACGAGGACGTCGCGAGGTATAGTGTCAAGTCCTCGTTTGTGTCATTGCTAATAGTATAGAGAAAGGTTAGAAATGCGACCGGCTAGTGTACCCCGAGAAAAAGGTAACTTATCATACGCTTTGCGAGTACTGACAGCTTTTAAGAAATGCACGGTGTGGCTTCTTGCTTCCTGATTGGTTCTTGGGTGTTCTTTTCTGCTAATGGCGCGATATCATTTGTTGCAAAGTGATAACGAGATGCTGGAAACTCGACACGCCCTCCGTTTCTTAAGCTTGAGAGTGACAACGGCAGGTCAATCACATTTTACGACTGATAAGTTGGAATTCTTAACGTGCCACAGAGGAACGATGCACGTTATAATGCGTGGTTGTTATGTGTAGTACAATAATGGTGCGGATTTTTTGTCTCGAATTAGAGACCCGCGTATTTAATTCATTTCTTGCGATCACTCGGGTATCGATATGTGAACTGAAGATTCATGTACTTCTGCGTTTGATGCAACAATTAATTTATGATTATACTCGGAGTAAGTAATAATAGGAGCTTTTACCAAACCGTTATCGTGTTCCACGTTACCGCACTGCTGGAGCATTTGAAACATGCTTTTAAGCGCGCGCTCCACGGTCACGTGCGGTATCACTCGGGCAGGGCTTAAAACGGAACACGGCGACGGTTCGCTATAAATCGCCATTAACATTTATGAGGTTAAGGTTTGAAGCGCGAGCTTTCGCTGAATCCGCCTCGAGCTATCACTTTCAACCCTTAAACGGAAATCGAAGTAAATTTTTAGCTCACAAGTAACACAAAATCTATGTACATATGCTCATTTTTCTATGGCTGCTGGTATGGATATACGTAAGTGACGGGCCTCCTAGAGTCAGAGGAAAAAAAAATCCAGCATGCCCCACAGGTACACGGATGAGAGCTGAGAAAAAGAGGAGATTAAGAGCCCGCGAGGAGGTTAGAGCACCCACCTCTGGTAGGAGCGATTAGTGGGTACCATAGCCTCCTCTATTGGCGGCGAGATGTTTTGGTGGCGCCCTCCTATGATTCCCTCTCGTGACGTCATTACCTTGCGAACAACAAGTTCCATGGTGTTTGTAATGAGCATGGCGGAAGCTTGAAATCCTTGCGCTCTGAAAGCAACACTGTCAACAGCTTCAAAATTGAAGTTCTTCCATTACTCTTATTACCGTCGATGATCAATCTTTTGCTGGCGTCATAGTCAGCATTCGGCCAATCGTAGAAGGCCGACCACTGCGACGCTTTCGATCGCTCACTTCATCAATAGTGACAAAGCCCGGCAGATCGCCACGAGAAGCGGTCTCCGAAATCGAAAAGGTAGAGCGGCAGACAACGAATGAGAGGAGAGCCTAAAGCCCCTTTATAAAGGCGTTTTTTACAAGTACCGCCAACCATTGTTGTGGAAACGCGCGAGACACGTGCCACGAGCGGGTGCTCCGCCGCCATTCGCTTCCAAGGACCGCTCATTTCAGTGCTGTGCCGCCATTTGCTTCCAAGGGCCGCTCGAGACATGGGCCACGTGTGCTCGCGCATTTGACGCTACTTGCAAGACAAACGGAAACATATCGAGGGGCTTTAGGAGAGCCCAGAGCCGTTTATTGAGAGAGTTTGGCCATACATTGGTTTGAATAGGCGAGCATCTCGGGCCAACCACAGGCCGCGAAACAGCCCCTAGCGGTGGTCGCGTGCTCTAAATTTGTACCGCGACTATACTTCGTTTCACCTTATGTGCGAGCGAAGGCAAAACTGGAAGCGCGAGCACGGAAGCTCCGTGCGTTCAGGCTTTGCTCGAGCGCGCGAGCTGGGGAGAAATGCAAAAAGCGCTGCTCTCGCGCTTCTAGCTTTGGCTTCGCTAGCAGGTAAAGTGAAACGAAGTATAATTTGAGCCGTGCCGTGCGAAACTCCGCGTCTCAAGACGCTCGCGCACCCCACCCTTTGCACTGCTTTCTTTCAGCCAGTCTCAGGACGCTGTTCTAGCAGTGCAGACAAAGGCATGGGCACGAGCGCGTGGCTTTGGAAAGTGCCTCCTATGCACGAGGTCTCGTACAAACAATAGCGTTTCGCTGAGCTAGGCTCACGCGCCTGTGCCTTTGTCTTCACTGTCGACATTTGTGAGATGGAGTAGAGGTCTCCTGATTCGTCGACGCTGTGTCACAAATTTAGTTTACGCTCTAAGCGTGGGGGGAATATTCGGCGCTGGCGGCGGCCTTTGCTCCGCCTATTGTCCAAACTCTCCTAATATACGGCTCTGGGAGAGCCAGGCGACGGGCGCCCTGCTGCGGCGAGACGCCGAAACACACTTCTCCAGAGCGATGGAATGTCCGCTCGTGCTCCTCACGTTCCTCGCGCTACCGCTTCTTTTCTCGTCGGGTTTGAAAACCATGTTTCGGATCCTCGCCGCTGCAAAAGCTGTGCGCTGACGACCAGGTTCCCCGAGAAACGTTCTGTGCTACCAGATCTTCGCGCTCCAAGTCTGCGACCGGGAAACGACGGCGTTCGGCGTTCGCTTTCGTACATAGAGCAGAGACAAAGGCAGCTCGCTTTACGCCTACCAACTAACCACTACAACCAGAGCTCGGGGCTTTGAACTCCCCGCGCGCTCTTATCTCGTGCTTTTCCTCTATTTATATTCGTACAATAACGGTGATTTCAGCCTTAAAGGGGGTGACAAAAGAAGAACGAATCCTGCAGTAACAGTATAGTCAAAATATAAGCATGAAGGAACGAATAGCTTGGGGGTGCAGTCCTCACAAACGCACAAGCACGAAAGTGCAGCTTGGCGACGTGCTTTATTCAACCGCTCTCGAAAGTTCAGTGGCGATTGTTAGGCTGCCTGAGTGGGGTTCCCGCCTGAGCGTACCGAACAATGGCCCGAAGGCTGACTCCTCGCCGGAACACGAAATTCTAAAACTACTTAGTTGGACGATGGAGTGGAATTTGTAGCATTTTTGGAGTGGGGCTTCCAACTTTAGCCGTGTCTTTTGTGTTCGCCATTGTGCGGGATGTCGATAGCTTCCTGCAGAGGGTAGGATTTTGGAAGAGGTCAATGGGGTCGGTGAAAGCACGCAAGGGTCGCGCTCTTTGCTGCGGGACAACGTTCTATCTGTAATGATCATCCGACTTCGTTTTCCACAGCCGCAGTATTTGTGATGTTTACATAAAAACCAAAAGATCATAACCCTTTTTCTCTGTTTCCTCTCGTGGTTTTGAACTCATTTCTATTAAAACAATTGCTTAATTTTAAATTCGATACTTTTTTTTTAATACGAGGTTGACAATAGTGGGTGCACTATCCAGTTAACATGCCGTGGCGTCTGTACATTTCGCGAACCTGTCTACGCAATTGCGCAAAAATCACGAAAAAAAATCAGAACTATGAATAACTGTATGCCTATCTATCACTCATCTACTCACTCTCTCTCTCTCTCTCTCTCTTTCCCTGTCTCCCTCTTTTTCTCGCAAGTCAAATATAAATAGGCACAATTTGTATCTATTTTACCAAACAAAACATTTTCCATCCGTCGTGAGGCGCACAAGGACGCAGCGTTTGTTCGACACCAATTGACTCTGCTGCTCACTCCTACATTTCTGTCGGAAAATGTCCGCTAACCTGAACTAAATTATCGACTTCATTATTGAAAAGGCAAAACAACACTTTTTAATGCTCTTCGACGCAATTTTGAAGAGTTTACCTTAGCAGACACATTTTAAAAAACCACCTCGACTTTTTTTTTTTTCTTTTTTTTTTGTTAACCTTTCGTGTGTTGTTTTTTTTTCGTTTTTTTTGTTAAATGCCTTTTCTTTTTTGAAAAAAGATGACTGTGTCGATGCGTGTTTCTGAATCGTGCTGAATTAGACGAAGAGACAATAAAGCTAAATTAAATTATGCTTTCTTTAGAAACAAAAACCCGTTATTGTTGACTCTACAAGGGGCAAAAAGTTATAATTAAAAAAACATATTTGTTGTCTAGAGGCTTGGAAAGCGTGAAACTACTGTTTTAAAATGTCGGCGAGGTTCTCCATGTTCGATGGGGATTTAAGCCAGTGCAGTACGACTCTAATACCCCTGTCAGACGGCGTTCTAAAGATCCTTTTCACTAAGCTCCTTTAAAAAATGGGCCAATCAGCTCGCGATGTGGAGTGCGCACGTGCTCTGTGGCACGCGCACGTGCTCTACGGCGTGCGCTGGTTCGCCGATTTTATAAAGGAGCTTAGTGAAAAGGACCTTTAAAACGCCGTCTGACAGGGGTATAACTCTGTTTTGGAAGTGCATCACGTAGTATTTTTTTTTTCTTTTCTCGTGTACCCTTTTTTTTTAGAAAATAACACATCGAATAACGACATTGCGACAAATTTATTTTTATTTCTTTAAATAAATATTGATATTTTTCAAAAATATTATATAAATATAAACTTAAGTTACAGTGCGTTTCTTCTTTTTTTTATTTTCTTTAAGTTGTCAAGTTTCGCAAATTCTTGTAGTCTTTGCCCTGCTAACAAAGAAGTATAACGAAAATGTCTCTTAAAGGGATACTCAGGTGTTTTCTTCATGGTCCCGATTCGTCGCAAGATTGACCGAACACACCAACGAACATTACTGGACTATTAACCCAAAGGTTAAGAAACCAACACAAAGATATGTATAGATATATAGATATAGATATTTCGCGGAGGTTTCTTAATTCACGATTTTGGTCCTCACCATGTTTTTCAAACAAGGAGCGTCTACTTGCAACAAAGAAAAAGTGGCGCCCACGGAATACAGCGGTTCACCCTTTGAAATGTAGAGATTGCTTCCAACAGATTACAGGCAGTTTCATGGTGTCAAATGAATGTGCTGGAAGCTCGCTCCAGCACCCGGCACGAAACAAGTGCTCGGCATAGACCAATGTTTAGACTTCCTGTTCGACCTAGAAGCCTGCCTGCCACTGAGGTTAAGGCACTGAATAGTGCGGGCATATTTAAACGTTGGTCTTGGCATCATTTTTATTTACCGACTTTACAATATCTATTCTGAACATCGCCATACTAAATAAGACACCGAATAGGTTGAAAGTCGGCGATTCAGTAAGTATAGTTAGTTTAGGTAGCTAAACAAATCGCCAAAATGTAAGCAATTGTAAGCCCCGTGCGTTTAACCGCAAAGAAAAAAAAACAAAAAGCGAAATTAAACATCGCACTTCTTGTGCGAAGCGGATCACATGTCATGAAGCACATAATTTCGAACTTTCGTTTGATGACAATTGTGCCGTATGACACGTGTCGCATAAATGAGTGACAGCGTGCAGAGTTATTGCATGATAAAGCACACGAAGGCTTAAGTGTAGTACACCCGTTTTGTCATATTTACATTTGACTCTTTTACCATTGCCATAATCGTGAATGTTTAACGCCTATTCAGCTGGGCAAATAGAATGACACTAAAAGGCACCCGCTTTACGGACAATTCAGAGGCCTTCAGATCGCAGGTTTTTATAGAATAAACCTGTTCGGAAATACGCAGCGCCTCCCATTGTCTTTGCGACGCACTACGACGATATGATGTACGGCACGTTTGGGAGTACTCGCAACTATAGAGAAAACGGTTCTTGTTTGTAAGGTATTTCCCAATTTCAGAACACAAAGAAAGAAGGACGATGACGAAACAGTTTATTCATCGGTTTTGCAATATATCGAATCTGCTCTCTTTGTGTTCTTAACTTTCAGTGGTAAGGAAATGATCCACTTCCAGGATGTACAGAGGTAGTGGTCGGCCAGAGCGTACATCGGAAGGATCTCCCTGCCGCACGCGCTTGGTGCTATGTGGGATTGAAGAGAGGCCTTGTGGGAATTTCCGGAAAGGTCCCTTGGGGAACCAGCGGACGCCAAGGGGCACGCGCGGAGTAGTGTCGGGACGGCGAGTTGACTCGACATTTCTATGAAGGACATCGATCTGGAGACCTTTGAATATCCCGTGAGTATTAGAAATGTAAAGAAAGAAGAGACTACAAATCGAGATGAAAAACGAAAAGAGATAAAGCTCTCTGTGAGGGTATTTCATTGAAAGCGGAATAGACGCGACGCGATATTGATATTGTTTATTATTTTTTGCGCTGTCCTATAAGAGTCAAGTTTTATCGTGTATCCATTTATTCCCTGAAATACTGACTCCTATTGGCAAGGATATTGAAACATAAAGAGCGGATATACGGGGAACCTTAAATATCAAGTATAAGCATGACTCATACTGAAGAGATGATCAGAAACCAATGTCATTGCCCAGACCAAGCGCCTTCTGTTTAATATTAAGAGTTAATTAAAGAACAGTTAAAGTCGATTCGACCGTCTACATTGTTGACGATTTGTGCGTGCGAAATACGTAAACCATTATGTTTACGTATTTTCGGAGGTCGTCTGATCCCGCGTCTAAAATTATAATTATTTATATTATCTGGAGGAATCTTGAACAACCTTTCGCTGTCTATTAATTCCAGCAACGCACACCAATTAATTTTATTTTATTTTATTAGACCATATTTGCCGAATACTTGGTCGGTGGGAAGATCACGTGGCCTGCCCTTGTAGTTTTCAAATATTCGTAGTATTATTTTTTCAGAATCAGCAGCTGATGGGAATTTTTTGACGTCGTCGTGCCTCATACTAAAATGCAGTAACAAAGTTTGTAGTAAAGTAATGAAAAACACACTGGATTAAAGTACGACATGCTTTTTAACAGAACGCCCAATCCCACGATTTTGTCCGTCCATGCATTTCCCGAAAAATATAGCGGGTAAACTAAATTGGTGTTTAGGTTGCCTGACGTCATTTGACATCATATGACATGACGTCGCGTGACCTACACACCAATTCAGTTTCCCAGCTAAATTCGGCGGGAAAACCGACCTCACGTGACCTAAACACCTTACGTTTTTCCTCTGAATTTAGAAGGAATTGCCGTCGCGTGACCTGACGACACTTGACACATTAGTAAATCCCCATTAAGGTTAGCAGAGAAATTAGGGTCATGTGACCTATGCATCCAGTTTTCCCTCTTAATGAACCGAGGAAATTGATGAAAATGAAGGTCCTTCTTCACTCTCCGAAACGACGGCTTAATGTCTTGTAAATGATTCGAAAGCATCGCGGCTTAAATAATGTATATCAGGCATTATAAATGTTTAAAGATAAAGGCCGTTGCCAATTTATATCTTTTTTTTTAGCTTTAAGGGTATAAGTTTCGTATTTTATATATGCATCCAACGGCTTGCGATAGTTCAGTTGTTAGCATGTTTATATGAGTATTAACAATTTCTTCACATCAATCTTTACTAAAGACGATTTGCTAAACGTTCCCGACTCATGCCCATTATCTTACCCTCAGATGAATCCTATCATAATTGACCACGCAGGCGTATTAAAAACAACAAAAAACCAAAAGGGTCTCCTCGAGATCATGGAGACGACCAAATTAATTCGAGGTATTAATAAACACTAAACACATTTCCTCTGTGTTCCTTTGTGACATATTCTCACAATCGCTCACGCCTTCCATAGTTCCACGTGACTGGAAAATAGCTAACGTAATACCTGTTCACAAAACTGGTGATCGCCAATTAATAAGTAATTACCGTCCCATCTCTCTCACCAGTGTTCCATCAAAGCTCACGGAGCATATACTTTACTCAAATATAATAAACTTTCTTGACTCTCATAAACTTCTTTTTGACCATCAGTAAGGATTTCGTAAATCTTACTCTTGTGAAACCCACCTAACCGCCTTCCTTACTGATATTTATTCAAACTTCGATTCGAATATTCAGACCGACGCCATTTTCATTGACTTTTCCAAAGCCTTCGACAAAGTACCACACCAACGTCTTTTAACAAAACTTTACGATATTAATATTCATCCCTCTGTTGTTAAGTGGATTTCTGAATTCCTAATTAACCGTAAGCAATAAATCTCCCACCTCTACCGTAACGTCACAGTGTCCCCCAGGGAACCGTACTCGGCCCCCTTCTGTTCCTAATCTATAGTAATGATCTCCACCTTAATATAGCTTCTTCTGTGCGCCTGTTCGCCGACGATTGTGTCATTTACCGACCCATTCTTTCATACCCTGATCATCATGCTCTCCAGGAAGACCTTGACTCTGTAATCAATAGGTGTGAAAAATGGCAGATGACGTTAAACTTCAATAAATATATATCCCTATCATTTTCCTGCAGTTCGCGTGCCACACCATTTTCGTATTACCTCACTATCATGCTCATCTGATAAATACTTGGGTGTTCATCTCACCTCTGACCTACCATGGACTACTCACATAACTTCTGTTATTTCTGATACTAACCGTTCTCTCGGATATTTGTGCCGTAACCTCAAACTTGCTACACCCTCCGTAAACCGACTAGCTTATACTACTCTTATAAGATCGAAGGTAGAATACGCCTCATCTGCATGGTCTCCATGGCAGTCCTACCTCGCAAATAATCTAGAATCCATCCAAAACAGAGCCCTTCGTTTTATTTATAACAACAACTTACCATATACCAGCATATCAGGATTACGCCAATCAGCTAACCTTCATTCACTTTCCCCTCGCCGCCGAGTATCACGCCTTTCTCTCCTCCATCGTAAGTTTTTATCACAATAGCCACCTCAAAGAATCACTGCTATCACCTCCCCATCGTATTTTCCCGCGTCTAGATCACCTATGTAAATTACGTCCAATTCGATCATCAACTGTTTCTCACCAGACTTCCACACTACCATTGGCCATCGAGCATTGGAATTCACTACCTCATAACATCGTTTCTATTAATGACACTACTAAATTTGTTGAAGCCATTGCCATCTCTTTATCTAAGCTACCTAGCTAGCTTACAGTGTTATAATTGTGTTTACTGTTCTATTTGTTTTTGTTCTATTGCCCCCCCCCCCCCCTTGTATAATGCCCCACGGGTCCACCAGGAACTAAATGATGATGATTACAATTGAGCTCCGGATTGAACCAGGGAGAAAGACATTTTTGTTCTATAACCTCCTCTATGACATCATTTTCGAGATATATTGTGGTGCTTCTTTTTTTTCCCCCTCCTTTTTATCGAAGACCAACCACGGCTAAGCAGTATCGCTATACAAATGTATCGCGATAGTATCTTAGAGATTCTTTCGAGTATCTGTATCTCTGTATCGACATACATCCAAAAAATGTATTTGTATCTCAGTAGTGAAATACATTTAAGATGTATCGCTTGTATCGAGATACTTTGCCATACTTAGGTATTTCGTTACATTTGTTATCATTTTTAAGAAACAATTAAAATATAAAAATACCAGTTTGGTGCAAGTTGCTTCGTAATTTATAATATGAACCCGCCTTATAACATAATTCATCTCAATGATTAATATAAAAAACTGGTTTAAAAAAGATTACGCGAAAGAATAACAAAATCAGCTCCACTCACAAAGCCCTCCACACTTCCAATTTTTCAGAGAACACCCTAAAGGAATTGAGTGAAGAAAAAGCACGGTCCTGTTGTACAATCTCTCTACACAGTGGGTGACTGAGAAGCTTATAAGACGACAGTTTGAGATGCACGCTCGCGGCAAAATCGGGTTCATTTCGGACAGACGTCTTTTTCAAGCCTGCAGGTACGCAGTCTTTACCTTTGTGTAACTACTGTAAAGACTTATTTTTCGAGGGATCAATATTTCGCGATTTAGGTCAAACCTGAAGTTCTGACATTTTTTGCGGGTTCTAATTTTCGCGAGGCTGTGGAATCTTAATATAGATTCCAATGTGTTTAGATTTCACCGGAATTGTTAGCGGGACCTATTTTTTGCGAATTGTAGGCGATTCGCGAAATTCGAGAAAATTAGGTCCTCGCGAAAATTAAGTCGTTTACAGTATGTGGATCAAAGGGGATGACATGTTTTCTTTAGCGGAATTAATGATAAATAAAGAGTTCGAGTTAAGGGGAACAGCATAAAATGACACAAAAGAGGAGCACAAGCATAAGTTACCATTCATATTCGCCACGAACTACACCCTCCCCACATAAGCACCGTTCGGGAACAAATGTATTTCTATCAGTATCTGTATCTGTATTCCGGAATACTTTTTCGCTGGTTTTACAGAAGTACCTCAGGAGTATCCCGTTACATAAAAGACAAACGTATCTCAGTATCTGTATTTTAAGCCTTAAAATACATGTATCTCAGTATTTGTATTCCCGAATACTTTTTGGAGTATCTCTGCCCTGCCCTGAGACCTACTTTGTTTTACTCAAAAGTCACAAGTAAACACCATAATCTACCTACAGACAAATATGAAATTAAACCCTTTATGTGCCAATGTAAAAAAAAAAAATGAGATTGTGACATTTAGGGATGGTGGATTTCATGAAAATGACTAAGTAATGAAAATAATTTCGAATGCTCCCGTTCCGTGATTCCTCCATCAAAACTCCCCGATGGCCCACAAAGACGCTTTTCCACTTTTAGGGGCGATTCACACACTCGCGTCGAGTACGACCGACTGCAACAGCAAAGCCTTGGGACGTGCGGGTTGCCATGGCAAGAGCTGCGTCGGCTCCAACAAAACGGGATAAAAACCGGTTTTGTTGGAGCCGACGCAGCTGTTGCCATAGAAACCCGTATACGTCACAAGACGTTGCAGTCGCACTCGGTCGAACTTACGCAAGTGTGTGAACCAGCCTTTAGTCTAAAAAGGCTTAACTGCGTGCTAGGCAATATAAAGCATTTTATTTATTTATTTTTGCTTTTTATTAAGGTCAGTTTTGGATTCTACATTTTCACGAAAACAATTCACCACTCGGCGACATATTCCTGGTTAATCACAATGTCGGAGCTTGCAAAACTGGATTTCGAGATTTATTTAGCTCAAATAACATTTATTCGGATCTGACTGTAGTGTTGATCTATGTTTTTAATATTGTCCAGCACGAACGCAGCAAGGCGGCCATTGCGTGACCGCTCCAACTAAGCTCCTTACACGCCACCCAGCACTTAGAGAAGAACAAACTTGGGAAGACGAGTATCGTATTCTCTCGTCTAACTATGAAATAAGTTTTCACATTAAGAAGGAAAAGCACTTTGGCATTGCGTGTTATTAGAGCCCGCCCATGCGCTGAAATTTCCTTAGCCCTAATCGTTAAAAACTAATCTGAAGTGGAACATGCGGCTGCACGAATGCAGAAACACAAAAGCCGCAGTATATTATCCTGTATGCATTTTTCTCGAAGCAAGCTATCAGGCCGGAGTGTCCGGTCAAAGAAGTTTTAATTAATGGTACCGTAATTATCTTAGCAACCTCCTGCCCAGACGATTTTGTTCTTTCTGCCAGGTGGGTTTCCGTGATAACATACGAAGACAGTCGCGCCCGTAGCACACTAGAAAGCTTTCACGGGGTTTCCATTGTCCTCGCTATTCGCGATGGGCAGATTTTTTTTTTTTCAGACACCAATTAATACTTAGAAAACATCGAGGTTTTTTATTGTTGGGAACGTTGTTGTTCATCAAAAGTTTGAACGAATTGTTGCTTGTAGCGAGAACATTGTTCATCGCGTATGGAGTGCCCTTTGTATCACAAAGCACAAATATTTTGACATGTTTCTTTTTGTTTTTCTATATTTATTTTTTGCGAATTATCTAAATGAAAAAAAAAATCTTTATTTTTTATGCTTCGAAACTCAGTAATTACGCTTTAGAGGATACAGTGCATTAACCTCTTGCCTCCTTCTAATGACCTTTATAGATAGTACGGTGCAATACATCAGTTTTTCCCAGTCAAACAAATGATCATTGCATGCATTAAAACTTGGGATTGAGCGCGTTCGTTCGTACCAAAATAAAAAGTTAAAAGCGCGAACAGAACGAAGACAATAAAGACACAAAGACGACAGGACAAGTGCTTACTCTCAATCGATTTCATTAGAATCCATTGTCACTTATTTACACGCATTCATTTGGCCGACTTGCATCACCACCAGCCACCACTCCCACAAGCAGCCATTCATTAAAGTCACTTTTTTTTAAAGCAGATAAACAGAAGGCGCGCTAACGCATTTGTCATCTGTCTTTATGATATAAAACGCCTGTATAATCTCTCTCTTGGTTTTATATTTTGCATTTTTTAAAAACTTTGTTGCATTCAAAACAGGTTTACAGCTGGCACATCTCCTGCAGTGGTCTGTGAGATGCACCCCCCCCCCCCCCCACGTTGTTGCGCACAGAAAGATTATGCTCTCGTGCACAACCGTTAACCTTTTCCCCAACTTAGCGGTATCTCGTTCACATTCAGTAATACCTGCGTGCTTCTTAGAACAAATTGCTTTTTTCTGCCGTGTCAGCATCAGACATATTTCAGAGACTTTACAAGGGCCGAGAAAACAACGTTTACATTATATCTACCGGCTATCTTTTTAATGTTGTGGGATACTTCATGCCAGTACGGAATCACGTGTATGCGTCTTTTATCTTTCTTTCTTTGTCGGGTTCCACCTTTGTAGGTTCTTACTTTATATTTTTTGAAGAAGGCTCTCACAGCAGCTCGAAATTTGGTTAGGGGAGTACCCTACGCTCTCAAGCGTTTTTACTTGGCGTGCAAAACTGGTGGCCATCTGATGTTTGCAACTTTTCGCAAGAGCCGCCTGAAGGCACGGTAAGGCTATACCTCTATTTACCAGTTTGGAATGTGCACATTGAAAGATACAAGGCTTTATTTATTTAATTATTTTTTTTTTTTTGGGGGGGGGGGGGTGACGCGGGCTAGACTTCCAACATACGTGGTTGTCTGAAAACATGATCATAAGGTAAAAAAAAAACGAATGCCGTTATTCAAGGGCATTTCCCATGTAAACTTTAGTCCCCCTGACGATTATTTAAAAACATCGTCAATTCTCCCAACAACGTCTTCCAACCACGAAGTTGTCTCTAAAATTAAAAGATGCTCGTCTACAGATCTGAGCTCTTTTACTACGTGCAAATAAAGAAGACATTCCGAAATGCGCCTGTCCAAAGACGCTACAAAAAATATTGAATAAAACAGGTGCCACCGACGAGCCAATACAAACACCAGATTTTTGTACAAAGAAACGCTCATTACTAACAACAGTGAACAGAAAATAAAAAGGCAGCTCTAAGAAATGGTCACTGCTAACGCCCGCAGAACTTTGAAACTTGACCTCTCCTGACTCGTCTATTTTAACCCGAACAGCTTGGCGTAACCCGTCTTGAGGCACGGAATAATAGAGGTCCTCAACGTCTACAGAGAACGCTGAGATGGCATTTTGACACTTATCTTTAAACACCTTAATGACTTCATCCGAGCTTCGTACAAAAAAAGGGTCCTCCAGTGCCAGTGTGTCTAGGGGGCGCTGTAGATAACGGCTAACTTGAAACTGCCAAGCGTTCTTCTCAGATACAATGGCTCGGAAGGGGCAATCAGGTTTGTAAGTTTTTCTTGTGAAAACACTTAAAAAATCACTTTCGGCTTTTCCCGCTGCTTTCCTCAAGCTTTCCAGGTTCAAAACTTTTAGCATCTTCAGAGCCTGAGTTTTCTGCTACTTCGGACGAAACCTGACTTCCCTGCAAATCTTAGCTATCGCCGTCAACGCCCTTTCCCGGAAAGAACCTTTCGGCAAAACAAAGAAACCGGCCTCTCTATCGGTCCGGACAAAGGATAGTGCACTTTATTTTAGAAAACCCACTACTTTTTTTCACAAGGAGGCTTCGCCTTAGGAAGACGACTTAGTGTCTCTGAGCAAGTCCACACTATCACCAACGGCACGCTCCTTGTTCCGTTCTTCTCCACGATCCGCAACACATCGAACCGTGGCGACCGGCTCTGGTCGCGTCGTAGAAGGCTCGAAGCTGAACTTTTTGTAGAATATCATTGACTTCCGCTGGAAGAGTAGCACCTCCCAATACGGTGACGTTGTCACTCGATCTGTCAGCTTTCCTCAACCTTCGTGGTAGCTTCAGCCGCGCCCTTTGACAGAAAAACTCTGTAGAGTTTTTGTGGCTTTTGCGAAAAGTCGGAAAGCATCAGATGGCCATCAGTTTTGCGCTGCAAGAAAAAAGGTTAGAAAGCGTAGGGTACCCCCCTAACATAATTTCGAGCTGCTGGGAGAGCCTTCTTAAAAAAAAAAAATAAAAGAGAACTGACCTACAAAGGTGCAGCCAGACAACGAAAGATGAAAGACGCGTACACCTGATTCAGTACCGGCATAAAGTATCCCACAACATGAAAAAAGATAGCAAGTAGATATGATGTAAACGTTTTCTCGGCCCCTTGTAAACTCTCTCAAATCTGTTCGATGTTGACACGGCAGAAACAAAAAGCAGTCTGTTCTAAGAAGCACGCGGTGCCGTATACCGAACGTGTCACCAATGTCGTACACGAGATTAGAGCAGTGCACGGGCCGGAATTTCTAGGCTTGGCCCGACTCGGCCCAGTAGAGACACGGCCCGGGCCCGGCCCGAGCCCGACTGAATTTTAGACATCGGGCCGAGAACGACCCGAGCCCGACAACGCGTTTTAAATATTAGCCTGAGCCCGACCCAAGCCCGACAGATTATAAACGTGATCCCATAAAAGTTTGCGGGCTTTAACCTGAAAACTGTTTAAGTATTAAGCGCGCTCGCTCCCACTATGCTAGTGGAGTCTATGTGTGTTTGTTTTTTTGTTCCCTTGAAAACCTTCCAAATATAAGACTTTTTTTTTTTTATCGGGGCCGTAGTGATTTTGCAGAATTCGCTTGTTTGTTGTCATTGAACCTTACGGATCAATGATCACACATTTTGTTATCAACGATTTAGGATTGCGGCACACGACTACCCGGGCCCGGCCCGGGCTGGCCCGGGCCCGTGCAGTGCTCGATACGAAATATACCGCTGGGTTCTGGAAAATTTTCTCGTCGGCCGTATCGCCACTAACACCCTTATGCTGCCGGCCCTGCGCAACCGCATATTTCAAGACGACCCTCACCAGGGCTTACTGTACAGCAAGCATGCAACACCCTTGCGATGACGCTGCACGTTATCTGGAAGTGCTTCGAGCAGGCTGCGGCTCGCTTCGAGGCCTTGGCAGATATCCCGCGGTACTAGACCAACCTTACACCTTTGAGGACATGGGTGATCCCACAGGAAAAGCAGCCGCCTATACAGTGCGACTCCCCTGGAACCAGCTCTGCAGTTTCTTCTACGCGGACGGCGGACCAGCGGCGCTCTTGCCCCGATGGCCATCGGTGACTGCAAACGTTATTGAATAGTCCCATCGCACGGTCGTGGTTTGGAGCGTTTAGACAACTTTTGGAAGCATTGCATTGTAAAGCGGCCGTCGGTCGCTCTCAAGCGCGGCTGTGTGTTTGTGTTTTTTTGTTGTTTTTTTTTTGCTGCGGAGAGCAGTTACGCGTGGCATTAAATAAAGACGTTTTCTTAACTCAACTCAAAAGTTTAGATCGAGAAAACTGGCGCTGTTTTGACGATAGAGCACGAGTGCATACTCTTTCCGGGCGCAACAACGCGGGGGTCCACTTGCAGTCCACTGCAGGAGATGTGCTGGCTCTAAACCTGTTTTGGATGCAACACAGCTTTTGAGAAAAAATCAAAAGATAAAACCAACAGAGAGAAGTTATAGAGGCGTTTTATATTAAGAAGACGGGTAGCAAATGCGCTAGGGCGTTTTCTCTTCATCTGCTTCAAAAAGAAGTGACTCTTCTGGATGGCTGCTTGTAAGACTGCTGGTGATTGGTTGTGATGCAAGTCGAGCAAATGAGTGTGTGTGTATATGTGTGACGATGGCCTCTAATAAAATCAGTTGAGAGTAAGCGCCTGCCCGGTCGTCTTTGTGTCTTCATTGCCTTCGTTTTGTTCGCGCGTTTAGCCTTTTGATTCATCATTTCATGATAGACAACCCAAAAAAAGAAACCTTCACGACCTAATAATCTGGCGTCGTATTTCAGCAATGTAATAACTATTACATCACTCAAATATAGATGTTCCAATAACTACAATAGAGTGTAGATTTGGGCCAGTTGGATCATAGCAAACGAAAAAAACAGCCCCGAAAAACACAGGGACACAGACGAAGGGAAACAGTACATGACGCCTTGTCCTCTTTCCCTTCACATGTGTCCCTGTGTTATTCGGCGCTGTTTTTCCGTTTGCTATAACTAATGGTGAACAATATTTTTCTGTTCACAGAATCGGCAGCTACGTTTTAAACAACACCCTAAGAATAGTCCTCACACTTCCTAAATGTTCACATGATATCGCATGTTATTCGCCTGCCAGTCAAGTCCAGCGAAATAGGGCAGAGGCATTTTGCGCACCCCACGTCCCATCCAATCATTTCTAACTCCGGACCAGTGACCACCTAAAAAGGGGCGTGGCCTATATTAAGTTTCCGTCTCTTGCTTTTGTGATTGGTCTCTCGGCGTTCTGATCGGCGAATGCCGCAATCTAATTGGCTGCGGAAAGATAATGAGATGCCCGGAGATCGCCACGCCCCACTTTTCTTATGTTGTCAATGACTAGACATTGAAATAGAAACCAGGAAAATTGCGTCGGTCAAAACCGCACTCTTTCTCAGAGCAACCAGCACGAAAGTTCGGAATCCCGACGTGGCCCGTGGTACTTCACATATTTCTACGAGGAAATGATGTGAAATGAGTGAAAATAAAGTAAAATGCGCACACGCGATTATATCCATATACGATTGTATCCACATCTCTAGCGATACCGCTAAAAGCACCGTACTTTCTCTAACACTTCGTCTCCTTCTCTGCAAAAAAAATAAAAAAGGAGGACGAAGAAAATGACATGCAAATGGGGCTTTGGAGAGCAGAGGTGTTTCTCACAACTCGGCACTATGGCGCTCGAGCAACATTTGCATCATCGTAAAAATCCATTTGCTCACCTTTCTCCCGAAAATAGCGAAATCTCGTCCATCAACGCTAAAACAAAAAAAAAAAAAAGGAGCTAAACAAAGAGCCTGGCAACGATAGGTAAAAAGGCAACATCACCCATCAGCGAAAGCAACGACGACAACAGGGTGAACAACAACAGCAAATGGTTTGAGGTGACATTTGCTTTCGTGTTACAATCGAGGCAATGCTCGCCCTGGCCGCGCATTACACCAGCGAAAAACCCACCGGAGGAAGAGGGCGCGAGAAAGTGCGGGAGACAACGGAATTTCTCTGAATCCCCCACCCCTCCGGCAGCGTTAGAGTGTTTTCATTTTTCGCGCGGTCTGTTCGGTTATTGTGCACAGTTCTCTGTCTCAACTTCTTTTCTTTTTTTGCTGCTTCGCTGCTACTGCAGCAACATCGCGTTCGTGCAAATTACTCGCAGTATATTTTGTTTTGTATATATATATATATATATATATATATATATATATATATATATATATATTTTTTTTTTTTTTTTGCCCCGCGGAGTTAGGGAGAAACACCTGAGGAATCGATTTGCCAGAGACCGCGCTGTACGAAGCTGCCGATCGATTTCCGGCTGCCTGGTTTTGCTTCTGCACACTTGCCGCTCTTGCTGCTTGCCCGGGGCGGTGCTGCCTGATGCCGCCGCCGCTCCCACCCCGGCACAGCTTCCACGCAGGCAGCCGCGATCGGAAGGAAGCGAGAAATCAGGGAGGAAAAGTGCCATGGAAATTCGCCCCAAAACCGCAAGCAAAACTCCTGTCGCTGTTTTCCTTTTTCGTCAGCCGCGCAATCCTCGCGATTCTCCCGTTGCCACTGATCCCATTGTTGTTTTCGGTTGTATAGTAAGGCTTGATGTTTGATTGTTCGGTGCTGATACTGCGCACACACCGGCCGATGATAGACCCGGAGGAGAGGCCAGGCCGGTTGTTTGTCGCGGCAGCAGCCGCCCCGCCCACGTTTCGAGCGAAAGTTTCTCGGGGATTGGAGTTTGGAAAGAAAGAAAACTACAAACTGAACGTCTGATGTGTATCTGAAATTGAGACTAAGCGAATGCTGGTTCTGTTTTTTTCTTGTTTTTGTTTCAACCATGTTGTCTTGAGGGAATCCGCTTTACCGTGTCTCGCACCATTTCGATTTTGTTTTGTTTCGAAATATGCATAATTTGCGCACCACGAGCACTTGTACGAAATTCGCAACAGTTTTCATTTCCGACAACCCAAGACGAATAAAACAGCACTTGTGTCCTCAATAAAAGGGAACAAAAAAGCTAACCGTTTTGTTTCGTTTTATCGCTATTGAATAGACCTGTTGCAAAACGTACAGCTCCACGACGGCAGAAAATTTTGGGAACCCTCGGTACAGATCACGCGCTTTCTCGTTGCGCCTCCGCGACTGCGCGCGCGTACCGGCAGCTACCGCCAGCAGCCGTTGCAGCCATCCGCCATCCCGCCCATCCTCCGAATCGTACGTCGTTGGCGGCGTACCGTATCTGTGGCACCGTAAAGGCATCGCGACAGGTGAACTTATTTGAATACGTTATTCGTCGTAACTTACCTTCACATATTGAAGTGTCACCGAATCCACTTATTTTGCACCGCAACCATGGCAAGTTTCGACCAGATTCGACAAAGCGTTGGTGCAGCAGACGACAGAGCCGGTACAAAAGAGAGGGATGAGAAAGGAGCAGCCGAGTCGGGCGAGCGACGAGCCAACGGCTGCCCCTTTCTCATCCCTCTTCTTTGTACCGGCTCTGTCGTCTGCTGCACCAACGCTTTGTCGAACCTGGTCGAAACCTGCCACGGTTGCGGTGCAAAATAAGTGTCCGCGATCGTACGAACCGCCTTCACAAATAGCTTTCAGCACCACTGTATTATATGTTAAGAGGTTTTCAAAGTTCGTGCTCACGACTGGTCGCACAAAACAAAGTTATCGAGCATTTTGTTTTTCATAGCTTTTGCCAGTTTACCAGTTGCATGCGGGTGAGTGGTATAGACTCTTCAAACGTAGAGACCTAAGGACAAGGCTGGCGAGCTGGTATACCACATAATGATTTAAAACCTGGGTCGAAGGTAGAAGCAGCGAACAAAAACATGACATAAACTAACATCGATGAAGTGCATTTCGAATGTGTAAATTAACACCTCGTTTACAAACGTATCACATAAATGTTTGCCAGAGTAGAAAGCCAAATTATGAACAAGAAAATCAAGCAAAGACGTCGCCTTTTTTTCTGTCTTCTTTGCGTTTTCTTTTCCTACTCCAGTCTAAGATTCATGTTCATGTTCAAGCTGCGCAACGCGTAATACATTAGAAAGCAGGAAAGTGATCGGAATGTTCACGAGAGAAACTGTTGCTCAGCATGTTTGTCAGTAAACCATCCATGTATTTAACTTGCAAGAGCTTGCACTAAACACTAGCCTTGTATCTGACAAACAGTCTAGCGGGGCTTTCTAGTTACATCGACAAATGTCGGACAGAAAAGATTGCCCAACATTGATTGTTCCTTCCTTAGGCGTGTTTTTGAACGAAACCACACGCACGTACAAATCTTACCCGCCACTTGGCGGTGTCATGCGTCAACGAGAGAACAAGGCTACGGCGGTAGCTAGTCTTTAAACTTGCATGTTCGCTCAGCTTCCGCGCTTTTACCGCGTCCGTTGACTAAAGTTATGGCGGCACCCAAGGAGGCGTGCTTAAATTCATGCATGAGCCTAACGGTGGGTGAGATCGGTCTATTGAATTTTCCACCACAATAAAGATGAAGACGTTGGAGCAAAAAAGCAATAATGCGTGGGCTTGACGAAATTAATGTCCCCCCTCCCCCCGAAAGCCAGCTGTATAAGGAAAATAGAAGCACAGAGGCAGATTAAGTTTTCTGAAAAATGGAGCCGGAAGAATATAACCAAAAACAATAACAATAGTTCTATAAAGTGCGACATCCTTAACACGAACAAGTGATTTCAGACTTTTTTTTTGTTTTTTTTTTTCGTTTCTGTTCTTCAGAAGTAAATACTACTATCAAAACCTCTCATGCGGTGAATTTTAGGGAACAAACCTCGGCGGAGAGGTTTGGCACTCCTCAAAAAGTCAATACCCTGTCTTTGTTAAATAAGAACAATCATCGATATTGTATTCGCACTAACAGTATCGTGCAGGATCATAGAACCCACAACTTGGAGAGAGGACAAAAAAAAGTGAATATCAAAACTAAAAAAAAAGAAAACGCAGCAGACGGCGCCACCTAACATCTCTTATTTAAAACGAAGTCTAAATATCCAAATAAATATAAATATATTTATTTGGAATTCATGTGCTAAATATTAAAAAAAAACACGCCGGCATACAGCCCAACTTCAAAAGCAAAACTGTTACAGTCGACCTGCACGACACCACTGCACCTCCACGCCGATGACTACCCCATACGTGTTCTGAAAGCAGTTCCTTAAAGGGCACTGACACATCAAAATCATATTTTTTTTTTATTATCCGAATCGATTGAAAACGGTGCCGGGACATTACCCTCAATATTCGAAACTTGGGAATTCAGTATTTGTGAATTAAAAAAACAATTTCCAAATGCCGAATTTGAAGTTCCCGCGCGATCCCCGCCAGTGCAGTCAGTCAAATTTTGCGGTCTCCTGCGACTCGACTTTCTCTCGGACCTCCGTTGACCCGATGCGAGGAGCAGGCGAGCTGGCGCGCGGGAAAAAACCGGTTTCTTCCCCGACTCGCCGATCTGCTCGAGCACCGCCAAGTTTTCTGAAAGAGGACACAAATCTAGGAGGGGACATCTCACCGAACTCTGATTTTTGGTATTTCAAAAAGAGGGGCCGTAGTGCGTTCGCAATTGCGTTAAAAAACATGTTTTACGATTGCCGTTATTAAATGTTATAGAAATGTCGCCTACAAAGCTTCTACATTTCCTGATTTTTGACGTCACCGATCAAAAGAAGCGAGGAGGTAGCGGAGGGAGATTTAAACACCAAAAATAAAAAGGCGTGCGCGCGCGCGGGGAAATTTTTTTTCGCGATGCGGTTTTTTTTTTGCGTGTCTATGACTACAACTTGCGTCGTTTTAGACAATAAAAAAAATACGACCTTTGGGGTGTCAGTGCCCCTTTAAGATTAGTCAGGAGTGTGATGCAAGCGGTTTTCCTTGCTTCACGACGCAACGCCCCTTCCCAGATGCACCACGTCCATTAGTCCAAAGGACATGCAAAGTACCCTTTGACGTTTTTCGAGAGATATATGCTGAACCAATTGTCTCTAATGGCGCATTCACACTGGAAGCGGATCCGCGTTCGCGAATCGGTTGCGGATGCGGTTCGCGAGCGACCCCGTTCAGACACACCGAGAGGTGGTTGGCGGTTGGCGAGAGGCGGTTCGCGGTTTCTCGGCGATCAGGCGTGATGTTTTGAGACTTGCGTTTGGCAACCCTGTTTTACAATCCAAAATCCACTTTAATCCACGATCCAAAGCCAAACGTTTGCTATTTCGGCACTTTTTCTTCTTGGCATTTTGGCAAGATTTCTCTTCGGGATGTTCGCACGCATCACAAGTTCAGGCAGCGAAGAAAGAGGCATGGACCCGCAAAACTCGCCTGTGATTCCCTCGACTTCGTCACAAGCAAAGCCCAGCTAGGCGCGCCTTGCTGACTCCGAACAGGATGCCCCCACCTTTTCTTTTTTTTTTTTTTTCGAAGTGGACCCTTTTCGCATGAATAGCTGACCTTATTTTCTAGATAGAGGGACAATTTTTCCCCCTCGTTCGCTCTTATCATTTTCGAAGTTGTGAGCGGTGGGGTGAACCTTGGTGCGGGGGAATGTGTTCGGTGCTATAAAAAAAAGCACCGAACCTCTCGACACTCGCACGTCGTTCGAGTTTACTGTTTGTTTAACATTAAGCCCAAATAAACGCCGTATGAATTACCTGTGCATCGTCTGGTACGTACACTTTATTCCGTGAGTATGTTTCTTTTATTTTCTTTTGTTAGTAGTAAACGTTACAGGTCGAGCTAGCGCAGGTACCCTGCCCGCTCTGCGATAGTGCGTTGGCTACGCAATCAGGCTCACGACGTCTCTATCGGCCTTCGTTTTGGTCATGCACGGTGTCGAAAGCGTTCAATAGTTAACGCGACTATCGTGGGTAGAAAAGCTGACGTTTCAGTCAATCAGGGGCGGGTTCCGACGTTCTACGGGCAGAGACTAAAAAGTCAGCGAGCTTCGGGCTGTGGCACCCGGAATAATAAACACTCTTACCCGAACCAAATCACTGGTGCGAATCCCGTTAAAATTACGAGTCAATTATTTTCGCGCCGGATACAAGTGATGGACGTGAACATCACGTTTCTTCGTTGATTTGTCTGCTGTAACGCTAGGACTACAGCGCCATGGACGCCTCACCAGCGACAGGTGCCATCTTGTTTCGAAAGTCACTGACGTCACGTCAGCGTCGCGTTGTGATTGGTTGCCGCTTTGCGGTTCGTGAAAGCGGTTGGGAGAAATCGGTCCCGAAGCGGTTGGCAAAAACGCGCTTCAACCGCTCGATCCTAGCCGCTTTGCGGTTGAGAACGCGCTGATCCGCTTCGCGTTTGCGGATCCGCTTCCAGTGTGAACGCGCCTTAACCTCCTCTTTCCTCCCTCATCCTCCTCCCCCCCTTCCCCCCCCCCCCCCACCACCACAAAGGGTTTAGAATGTTCCCACTAATATCAAAGCCCTTTCATATCGCTAATTTAAACGTCAGCCCTGTCTCTTTTGGCCACCTTCGGCTTTTCCTTTTTCTCAAGGCGGACAGACACCCACGTTTGCACCCACCACATAGGGAGAACCCAAATCTCTGCCGGCTTCCCCTCTCTTTATTTTACTCTAAAAACATGAAACTTTGTCAGTACCTAACAAAAGAAAACAATAACATTATATCGTAAGCTATGCCATGTATGGGGTTTTCTCTCACTATGTCTACCCTGAACGCGTCCCCGGCCTGTATGCAATATAACTCGGGATCAAACGTGTGATGCCACGCGTTGATGGTGTAACCAGTTGTCGTGATTGTGACTGGTACAAACACCGGCAAAAGAAGTCAAGTCTACGCTAGCGTCGCTGCAGTCGCTACAATTCGAAACCTCTTGGAGCCGTCGACTGGCCGGCTACAAAGCAAGCGACAGCAGAGCTGGCCGCATCAACCTTCGTCGCTGTAGACCGCAGCCACAAAATCGCGACAAATAAGAAAATATAACAATTGCGACGTCACCGGTCGGTAATCGAGGGGAAAAAAATAACGTCACCGTTAACAAACCAATCGGACGCGCGTTCCACGCGGATATACCCTTACTGCTTCTAGGCCGTTCAATCAGTGCGTCGCGTTTCCACCAGGGCAGATCGGCGTTTGTGTCAGCTTGGGGGCAGTGTGCCTAGATTTGGGAGTGCTTCCAACTAACTGCTCTGTCGGCGTCACGTGGTCTATGGGTCAAGTTGGCAACACGAGCTACGAGGATGTCACGGAATCGTTCATCGCCCGCAAGCGTCTCCCCTTCTTCGTCCGTTTTTCTCTTCTCCACGCGACGATGCAAAGCAAGTCTGAGCGAGAGGAGGCCGTCATTAAATGACAAACGCTCTATCTGGTTTGAGTTGCATCCTCTCTCAAGTATAGGCTCTATTCTCGGAGCTCGGTGAGCGATCACTCGCTGGAGCGCCACTCCCGGCGCCGCCTCTCTCGAAACAGGTCCACCTATATTATACAAAATGGTCCGAGATGTTATTTTCACCCTTCCGTGACCGAGTGATGGAGTGACCGGCAGGAGTGTGTGTGTACAAGACCCTGCTCCGTTCTGACAGCCTCAAATGGCGCGATACACGGATTAGTCGCCCGCCTGGCCTTTAATGACTGCTTGTTGATAATAAATAACCTGACCACATAGCCTTCCCCTCTGGTGTTAATGGAGCATACGAGTGAGGCTTTGTCTCTCGCGTTCCCTGCGCAAGTTTATTTTTTTCTAGGAACCGTCGATGATCTCGCTGCCGTTGCATCGATACAGTCGTTAAAGAAAGGGTTTTAATTGGGCATTGATTCGGGTGAAGGAGGAGGAGCGGGAGTTTAGCGTGAAGCGTAAAACCGTTAGTTGTATAATCTTCAACTTGAAAATGTCGTAAACTGTATACCTTTACAAACAAATACCGCCGTTACGAAACACACACACACACACACACACATACACACACCGCATATATATATATATATATATATATATATATATATATATATATATATATATATATATATATTATATATATATATATATATATATTTATATATATATATGCGGTGTGTTTGAATAGTGACTCCAGCCGTTTGCTTCTTGTTGTGGATATTTTGAATATTTGTCATCCTTAAGAGTCAGGACGTAATCAGACACAAAATAACTACTATGTCACTGTCCATTGTTTATTGCACTCGGAACTAAAGTCGACTTTCAGCTTTCTCAATCTCATTGATACTTAAACTATTTTCCAATCATTCCGCGTAGTTTTTTTTATTATTAATATTCTTTGACCATTATCTCTTACTAATGCTTCCTGTTGCTCTTCTGTTTACGTGTTTGAGAACATGCCTTCGTTTCTCAGCAAATACAAACTGTTTACTTGTCTTTCTATATCCTTCTTCCCTCCTTTCTATCAGCCTCCGGGCACAGTGGAAATTCTAAATAAATAAATAAACTGTGTTTCTAGCAGGTCCTTTTGTTTACTTCCGTTTTCCTTGTCTAAATATTTTGTTGTCCAAGAAAGGGACTCTGATTGAGCTTATCCCGGCCTGCTTACATTGGAAAGCGGAAACGTAATCCAAGGAATGGTAAATAAACAAGGCGGATTTTATTTCGGCCTCGACATCTTGACACAGGGTGCACGGTAAACCTCTTTTATGACACTAACGAGTAAGAGTTTATGGTTAAAATGAATCCGAAAAGCGTAAATTTAGTCATAGACATTCATCGGGAACGGTAAATATAGCCGTACTTAACGTGAAGATCCCAGCTGCTATTTTGATTTGTATTATTTTATACTTACGAAGAACACGGTATGTTGCACATTATCGGTAGTTTTAAAGGAAAGCTTGCAAAAGCAATTGTATTTTTATCGGCATTGCATTAAGTTAAATAAATAGCCAAAGACATAGGCATCATCTACAGCATGTAAACTAACGCTTTTAAAGCACTTTAAACGACCCGCGAAAATAAGTTTCTCAGCGTATCGCGCTGCAATTTACTACAGAGATGCAAGCAGGTGGTGAAAATTTACGGTGAAAAAAAAAAGAAAGTTACCTCATTAAAGAAAACTGTTCTGGATAATTTACGCCGCCCTTTCGAAGTCGATGCACGCGGGGCCGGGAGTTGCCGACAGATGGCGTAGGGCGCCGCGTCAAAAAAAACAAAAACGCCAACCGATTCGTTTTTTTTTTTTTTCTTTTTAACGAGATTGTTTTTTTTTTTATTCATTTATTTTACCCTCAGGGCCAGAGGCATTACAGAGGGGAGTGGTGAGAAAAAGAGAACAACAGTGGAAAATACAAAATAGTTAAACAAACGGGGACAACAATAAAAAATAACAGTTGAAAATACAAAATAGTTAAACAACGGGAAATACATGGTTTGAAACATTTGAACAAAAAATAACACTATCAATAATCGATGTGAGTGATGCAGGTAGATGATTCCATTCATTCGAGACTCTAGGTATAAATGAAGCGAAATATTTGTTATAATGGCAAAATGGGACGCCTACTTTGTGGCGGTGATCCAGGCGTGCTGAAACAAACGATGGTGGGGTTATTAGTTGATTTTTGAGTACAGTGTTGTGATGGAAAATTTTGTGAAAGAGACAAATACTAGAAATTTTTCGGTGATGGGCGAGACTGGGTAGAGATAAAGTATTTTTCATGGATGTTACGCTAGCGGTACGACTATAATTGGCCAGAATAAAACGCGCGGACCTGTTCTGAATTAATTCGAGTGTTTATCAATTTGAATCGGGCGGTGCTCCCTCGACGCGGCCTACACCATCTGTTGGCAGCACTTCTCCTCTATGCTTGGATCGTCTGCGTAGTGGCGGCGTAGATTGCCGAAAAGGTTTTTTTGTTTCGTTTCTTTTGAACAAAGTAAAGTAATTTCTTGGTTGTTGTTTTTTTATTGTAAACTTTCTCCACCTGTTTGCAGCTCTATAGTAAATTACAACACGATACGTTGAGAAACTAATTTTTTCCGACTGTGAAAATTTCCTTGAAAGCCTCAGTTTACATGCTGTGGAGAGGTTTTTGAAAACTACTGTTGTACGTCATTTTTGTCATTCTTCTCTAGCTCGCTTGCACATTTGCATTTCATTGCAATATAATCATACCGTTGTACCGTGTCTCAGAACGATTTTGTTCATAATTAAGCCTTTTGGAAATATTAGTCGGACTACGTAGTTTACGTTAAACCTGTCAATGCAGTGCATATTCTTCCACCAATATACCAACAATCCAGGAAACACAAGTGTAAACTTTCTAAAGTAAGCGAAAGCAGTAACTTTATTTTGTTTAATTGGTATTCCGGTTTTAAGGACGTGAAGTGGCTAAATAAGTATATTTTTTTTAAAAGTATTATAGAGTGATAAGAGTATATGTTATGCCGTATAGCTTTCAATCAACATCGGCGCTATAAACACCTAACGTCAGGCCTGATTTGATTAATATCAGAATCGTATGACGTAATAACCCGTTCAGTGAATTATTAGCAAGAACAGGCAATGATTTGTGGGGGGCCTTTTCCACATGCAAGAACAACAGCGGCTAAAAGAAGGGGTAAGTTGTACGGAGGACATCTCGCTTTGCACGTAGACTGAATCCGTCCATTATAAGCACTAGAAAACGTGAATAAATGCAACTTTGTTAGCTAGTCTTCTCTACCTACGTGTTGACTTGCGATTCTGCGGTAGTCAAGAAAGCGTCGATCTTCGTACTATTGACAGCGTATGTGTCAAAGCCTCATAAGAGCACTTCCGAAACTTATCTTGACAAAATACGTAAAGTGACTTCTCCGCACAAAGAGACTTCTGAAGGCAAAGCCGCCTTGCCGGTTCGGTCACGGTAATCAAAGTGCAACTCGTGAAACCTTCTTACTGTATATATACATAGATCACGCACTTAAATATAGAGTGGTCCAAGTCACCAGGCTCGGTCTAAAATGGACCGTAAAAATCGACACCTGCACGTAGCAATCTAAAATTTTCGTCAACGGTCTATTTCTCAAGTCGGTTTTTTCTAGTAAAATTACAAAGCGTAGCTCTCTTTTTTTAAAAAAATAAGGCCAAGAAATTTGCCAGGGTTTACGGTGGGCAGCGACGTTGACGACAGGGGTCCAGTAGCGGAGTGTGTTTGGCGTTTGTATTGATAGATGACGCTACCTCCTTATCGCGACGGCTCGCAACCACCGTGGTTTATTAAAATGAACATAATATTTTTTAAATGTACCTTCGGTTAAAAAATAAATACGGACAATAAAAGGAAAACCTGAAGTAAAAAAAGGCGTCTGCATAACGACGGCGCTTTTGGTGCCAACGGATTTCGTCTGCGTGCCGTCTGCTTTCTTTCGCTGGTCGGTTGCACTTTCGGACGCTGCTCCCGACGCCATCTATCAATAGGAACGCCAAACACACCCCGCTACTGGATTTGGTCGTCTGGATCGTCGCCCGCCGTAGACCATGGCAAGTTTCTTGGCCCTATTTTTTACAGAAATAGAACTACACTTTGCAATTTTACAAGAAAAAACCGGCCTGTGTAATACACATTTGACGAAAAGTTTAGATTGCTACGTGCAGGCGTCAATTTTTACGGTCCATTTTAGACCGAACCTGGTGACTTGGACCACTGGTTTAACGCGCTATTTTCGCAAGGACAACGAGCAGGCAACACCTAAATGATCTTTTTCCATGGACATATCACGTTTTCGGACCCAAATCGTCATTTGGGCCTTGTCATTTGCTAAATGAGCTCCATAAATTGAGTCAAGTGACACACCACATGCGGTGTGAGACTTCTTACAGACGAGCCATTTTAAGGTGTATGTACAGTTCACGACATTTGCCTAGTTTACGTTCTCTGCCCAACACCGTGCGATCTAAGCAATAGGAAGTTTTAGTATATGGTTTTTCACTTTCGCTTCGAGCCTGCCTAACTGCACATAAGCAACCGGCTCTTCTAAAGCTGCAAAGCGGCCGTGCATGTCCGGTGGATATTGGGCCGCTCCCTAGAGCACCGCCGACGCACGAAAGCGGTCTACTAAAACTCGCTTATATAAAGAGGTAAAAAAATATAATAAAACTGTGTTTGGGTGTTCCCTTGGACCAACGCTATATTTTTTAAACGACCGGTTAATTGTGCCCCCTTCCGATGTGGGCAATACGCGTGCGCGGAAACAACTCGATTTGCAGATTTGCGGAAAGTGAAGTGAATGAGCGCGCGCCATACCGTCTGCAATGCCTCCGCTGCGACTGTGAGGGCCACGAAATACATTTGTTCATATTTGAACTTTTATCGTTCGTGTCACCTGCAAAACCTTACGCCCGGTTTAAACAGTTGCCATGGCTGAGATTGACAGAGTGACTAAAACGGCAGCGAAGGCAAAGTTATCAGGACGTCTGCTTGCCTTGCACATCCTGAAAAGCGATCCAAGAAGCAACTGGATAAACCGGCCATGAAAGACGATTGTCCCGTGTGTACTGTCAATCTTTTTTAGTTTGATTGCCATTGGGGGCAACTGATGCGATAAACTGATTGCTAAAGTACCCAAGCATCAACGGGAATGCTGGGAATGTAAGTCTACGCGCCCCACGCGCTCGTTTTTCCCGTACAAAAAACATCCGAAGAAAATGACCAAAATAAAATTGCATCCTGCACGCGCCTTCATCAACACCCTTTGTTTGTTATTTACTTTTAATCTTTGTACGCGGGAAAGGCGAGCGCCTGCGGCGCGTAGACCTGCATTTTCAGAATTCTCGCCGATGGTTGGGTAATTTAGCGGTACGTCTATTACCTGAAAGAGTCCTCAAGCTGCCTCGTTGAAAGGCCAAGAGTTAAGGTTCGTTTACACATTAGGTAGGGAGGTTTACGTTCGCAACCACCAAAAACAACAGAAACGACAAGAACATCGTAACAACCATAACTCACGATTGTTTCGCGAGGCTGCCTCTTGCGTCACTTGCCACGTTGTGTACGGCGAACACTTGACCCTGTGATCTTGTACTTACTGTCGCTTCGCTCACTGCAAAAGCAACCGACGTGTTTCGCTCCACACGGAATTAATTATAAGCGTGTAGAACGTATATTCTGCTTCTTATTTAATATCCCTGTCATAACGAAATTCATGGAGATTTCAAACAGAATGCATCTGGAAAATCGGGAAAAACAAGCGTGTCGTATGGGACTTCAGAAGTCGGCGTCGCGAGCTTATTCGCCGGTCGCCCGATTGCCATTTGGCTAAATGCCATTGAAAATGCCCGGCAATATGGGTATCTGAATCCAAATACTAGTTACGAATATATGATCGACGTCCTGAAAATATCTAGAAACCGAAAGTTTCTGTGTAAATCACGAAGTTAGTAAAGCACACTAAATATTTTTTGTTCTTTTCCTTTTCATCAAAACTTGCTGATCCATAACGCCCTCGGTAACGTGAAATGTTGCGTGTTTACTGGGGCGATTACAAAACTACTCTGGGGTTTGTTAAATCTCCTGTGAATAAAATGTTTCTTGACTAGCGCATGTGAAGGCTGACAAATCACTGACTGATACAAAACGGAACGTAATTCAGAAAAGTGAAATTCGCAGTCACGTAACCCTCATTTTCTCGGTATTTTATTGTTCACCTCTATTCTGTAGGCTGCTTTCATAACAGATGTTTCTGCTCTTCAGCTTATATCTATGCTTTCAGTATCACCAGCGTATACTACAAAAAGAAAAGCTCTGAGAATAAACAAAAAATAAACAATGGGTTGAGGAAAACGCAAATATTCGATCTAGATCTCAGAGTGCCGCAGGATATTATTTCATAAAGGTTAAACATTGCCAAAACAATAATCATAAAACTTTTAAAAGAAAATAATTAATTCGGCACTCAATCTCCGAAGGACTTCCAAGAATGCGAAATGTTTTGAAGAATGTTCCGCACTTTATAGATCTAAGAGAATGAATCAGAAATGAGGGTATTTTTGTTCCCGCTTGCATTCTGTAATAGCCTTGGCAAGTGCATTCCGAGTACTTTGTTTTGTTGAAATCAATTTCACGCAGATGTTTCCACGGAAGAAGGGAAATGATTTCTTAAAAGTGAGTTTTCCGTGCCTTTCCACGACTTTCGTAGTTCTCAAACTAAGCTTGATATTTTTTGCCAGACCTAAATTAATAACAGAAGGTGTCTAGAATGCCCAGGTTACGCGCAAGTTTTGAAGATATCAAACCGAAGGCATTTATTTTCTATCGGCAAACGTGCGCATGCCGACGAACGCGCGCAGAGTCAGGAATGCCAGCTTACTCGCCGATCCTTTAAATGCCTTCGGCCGGAAGGCCTTCGACTTGCCCGTTAAACAACGGTGTTTATACATAGTGTCTTTAGCCGAGACTGGAGTTCTAAAGGACGACACACGCAGAACAAGTTTGAAACAAAAAGAAATAAGATTTGAACGTCTGGAAAACGGGCTAGAGTGCATGCATTTGAAAAATTTTAACCGAATTTCCGTATCTGTATATTTAGGAGCCTAAGAACCGGCTTCATTTTATCAAAACCTTTAGTTCAGCGTATTATATAGGCCGAAACATTATTCACGTCCGCTAATTACTATCAAACTGAAGACAAGACAAACCTTGGCAGTCGTAACATAGGCTGAAACACTTCGTAACTTAATTTTGGAATAATTTCCACCCCTACTCTCGAGCATGGGCGCAAACATGGTGCTTCCTTTGTTTTCCTCAAATATTTTAGACAAGTGACGTTTCTTAACATACTCGCTATGCAAGTGCTACGTGCGGTTATACATCCTAGGATGTCGACTAAAGCTGTTATTCGTTTAAAGCCAAGGCAATTCGAGAATGTTGCATAATGCAAGTTTACGAAACATCTCATCTCCTGCATTTCCGAGAAAAAAAAAACGATTCCCCCCCCCCCCCCCCTCCCCGAAATTTGAGGAAACCATCATCTCAGAAGAGTATGTCACTGGGGCGAGCGAATGCGATATAACGGGACGAGGAATGAAATGTGCAATGGCTTCCCAAATGCAATCGCAAAAAGGCTTGTGTCAGATGGATGGCCGGATTTCTTTAACACTTTATCATATACTAATCCACATAACGACAAGCTTATATTTCTATTTCGTGGGAGTGGCTATACGTCGACAAATTTACTATATAAAAACTGGGCTTTCCTTTTTTCATTAGAAAATTAATCGGATTTATTGTGTTAAACAGCGAGAAAGACAATAACTTTTTTGTGTGTGTGTTTTAAGCCTTTATCCCCATGTCTAGGAATACACCGTGATTTCTGATTTGTGTAAGGTGAGCTTAGGTAATACCCTTATTTTATGTGTACAGCCAGGGTAAAATAAAAACAATATTTGAATAACACGAGCGGGGCTAGATTTTTCTTTTCCATTTTAATTAAGCATATACATCATACGTTTTGTAGTCAAGAATACGACGAACTGGAAACAAAATCTAACGTCAACATTCCTACTGGTCCTGTTTCATGAGTCCAGAGTGCATTGCCCATTGAAGCAAACGTCAAAATAAATATAAACCGACAAGAAATGGAGCAAAAGGAGGTAACGGAAACATCGAACAGGCACCTCTTTGCTAGTGACATAGGCTTGTCAGCCGTGCTTTGTATGTGGATCAATGTGGCAATGCAGGCGAGTTGGTTCATGATTACAACTGTTAACAGCGCGCAAAAACACAAGGACAAATTGAGGAATGCACAAGACGAGCGCTGAACTTCAATTGAACATTAAATATAAAGAACACACCCAAGTAAACAGCCACACCGTTATCGCATCAACGCTCAGGGTTGATGCGATAACGGTGAGGTTGTTTACTTGGGTATGTTCTTTTTATTAAGCCTTCAGTTGAAGTTGAGCGCTCGTCTTGTGAATTGCTCCATTTGTCCTTATGTTTTTGCGCGCTGCTACCAGTTTTAATTGTACGTGGATTCGAATTTTTCCCGTGTCTTACCGCTTTGCTCTTGAGACTCGAAGCGTACACACATATGACTTTTCTATTTGTTACGTGGTGTTTAGACAGACGGAAAGTGCTTCGATTTCGTACAACCGTGTAGCACCGAGCAATTTTAGCGAGCATTATTTATGCAGTCGGACGTCATTCACAGTTGGACTTTTTTTTCGGGTCTAATATGGAGTCAGCTTGGAATTAGGGCAAACAAAATAACACGCCTTCTTTCCCCTAAAATCCCGAGTCCGTTTTACAACACCGATACTTGCGCGAAGAACCTCTTTGTTACGAGTGATCTACGAGACATCCCCTTCCAAGCGAGTTCCGGTAAAGTCTAAAGAAGGGTTATGGCACACCGATTCCTCTTATGGTGTTGAGTCTGTGGACTATGTGTCGCGGGTGTCAAAAGTTTTGGATCGCTCTTTCCATCACTGCGCTTGCTTACCCTCGGGATTTACCATTCCGAGGCCTGGCTCGCTACGCATCAGCCCCTCCCCTTTATCTTTAACACACAAGCCCATTCTCCCCGCCCATTTTGTTTTGTTTTGGCGTGTGTGCTCGGGTCTTTGAATTGCCATCAATATTTTATCGTAGTAAGTCGCCCTGCATTGTCATGGCCCGAATCTGACGTGGCGGTGTATCAATCCTCTCAGTTTTTTTTTTCTTTGTTTGTCTTATGTTTACTGGTCTGAAATGTGGTTCTTTATTTCTGGCGTTACGAAATGATTGTATTATGCAAACTGTTTACTGGCATCGACGGTCGCATTAAATTTCCTCGCATTCGCGAGAGTTTCGTTTTGTTCAAATTGCATTTATAAAACTCGTTAAAACGAGATTCTTATTTTTAGGTAGCACACGCTGTATCCTTTGTTATCAATATCGAATAGTACGATCATCAATTTCGTTCCAGACAAAACAACTTGGAAATAATAGGCGGAATGTATAAATTGGAAAGATATATTTAGATGTATATTTGAAATCCTTCTGGGTTTATGCCGTTGCCACGAAATGTAAACTCCGAACATCAGCTCATGTCTCAAATAAATCAAAATGCCTACGAGAAACTTGACTCTCTCTCTCTCTCTCTCTCTCCTTTTCGGCGCAGACTTGGATCATGAGCGGAGGGTGGTCCAGGAGAACGTGGTGCCGGAGCTGCAGAGGCACTGCGCCTCCCTGGGGCTCGACGTCCAGCTGCTCGACCTCCAACAGGGTCCGGACCCGAGGCTCTGTCTGGCCTCCACCACGCTGCAGGAGCTCGAGGACTGCCACGCCAGGTCCCTCGGCTGTTTCCTCATCGTGAGTGAGCCCTTGGGCAAAACCTACACTATTTACCCTTTCCCCCCAAAAAAAAAGTTTTAGATATAGTTTGGTATAGAGAGAAGAGGCCAATACATTACCGAAGAAGATACATTCCACTCCGTTCATTTGCATTGATAGCACGCCTAGAGAGCCAAATCGTCCAGTAGCGGAGTGGACATCTCGAGAGGCTAACCGCCGCTGCATCGAGACACCGGATTTGTCGAGACGGTCAGGACGGCTGTCTGAACTGGAGTTTGAGAAGCATAACGACTATAAATAGGGGCAGCCACTCGTCCCAATTCAAAGGGGAAAACTCAAAGGCTGCGGCGCATCCAGCCGTTTCAACTACACAAAGCTGTCCACGCCAAGATCATGGGTGTTTTGTGCGGAGTGAGATGTATGTTCTCAGTAAAGTATTTGGTAGGGTGTGCGAATACTTGTTCGATTTGAAAACCGCAGTATCACCTTTAGCTTCAAGATTGTATCGAGGGCCGTGCGTTGTGGTTGTCTCTTGTCCTGTGAAGCCTTTGAGTTACAAAGAGCTGTTTGATTCGAACCACTCTTCGCATACCCTGATAAATAGAGTCGATAAAAGAATAGCTATTGTTGACGTTTCAAACTAAAGCGTCTACCATATATTAAGAGGGACCCACATCAGCGTCAGATGTAGGAAGGTCGTAACCAGTGACAACATTATGCATCCAGAGTATGCGTGGATCTCTTTAAAAAAAAAAAAGTTCTGCGCATGCGCGGGTTATCCCTTGCCACGTAACTTAGTACCGTCAAGTTTTGTTTCGCGGCGATGAAAAGTAATTATTTTGCTTCATTCACCACTGTCTAAGAGGTGAAAAGTTATCTTTGTTCCTTTGCGTTCTAGAAGATTTCAAATCATCTCGACACGCCCTGTAGTAGGGTGTATCGAAAATGTTATTCAACCCTCCAATGAAGTCGAACGTATTTTCCGCTGGACACCATTTTTATGTGGATTATTTCCCCATAAAAACTGCATACTGGGTTCTGTAATCAGCCCAGATTATCAATATCAACAACCCAGGATGTGCCATTATTTTATAAGCGAGAAAAGCCCGCGCTATTTGCACAGACGCTCAGAAAGGGCCCCGGCTAGAAGCCCGTTTCCTGGACGTAGTTTCCCCAGTAAAGTGGGGAGCTAGCAGTTCAAATCTGGCACACTTGCATTGATTATAATTTGCACTAGCCCATGGTAAGTCTTCTCAGGTGACATTTTGTAAACAATGCGCCGAAATTTTAAAGAGATGGCCCGGCAGCCCGTCACTCGCCCTACTCCGTCGAAGATTGCAAACCGGAATTCGCTGCCGTTTTATCGAGGGAGACCCGTCAGCGAGAAGAGTAACAGAAACTCGCGCAGTACCCAGCCCCTCTACTAGTGCAAAGGCAGGATGCTCCGAAACTCCTCTCACGTCGTGTGTGACCAGCTCCGACGTCTTTGAAGAGAACATAAAAACCGAGGAGTTGAGTGAGTGGCACGGGACGGACCGCTTTACCACTGTTGCTACTGCCTCTGTAAGCGTGGACTGTTCCTTCCATCTCCACGAGAGCCCACTCGGAAGGGACTCAACTTAAAAAAAGGCTGAATACAAAATGGAGGAGCGAGCGCGCGAGTGAGGACGCCTGGGGAGTTTCCTTTAAACATTCGTGTACCTTGGAATAGCTTCCCGCGCTCCTTAAGACAGACAAAAAAAAGCACAAGGTCTTTTTTTTTTCTTCATTTTTACGTAAATACTTCTGTCAGGCTTTTCTGTGATTCTGCGAAAGGAATGTATATTTTCTTTGAAGAAATCACAAAGCTACGCAATATATTTCGCGTAATCGAAATAAAGTTTACATTGTGAAAATATTTTCTATTTCTAAAGAACTACAGCGAAGGAGCGTTTTCGTAAAAGCTAGGTTTATTTAATGTGCAGGTGGCTGCGCGAATTAAGTTTTTCTTCTTGGTCTTCGGGCCAATCATAATTGAGCACCAGCCTAGTTTTTTTTCCATTCCGAATCACATAAGCTTCCGTCGTTCTCTCACGGCTCGGGGAGATTTTACTCCAATGGGAAAATAATCGTTACAACATTAATAGAACGGAAACCAACCTGCAAAGTGACCTCTGCAACGTCACCTCCTTCCTGCGTACACACGTTCCCACCTTCACGCGGGGGTATGGGCTCCATGATAACACTGCCTCACGGCTAGTTCAATTTGCTTTAATTCAACTGTGCAACTCTCGAGGATAACTGACACCGACGGTTAAAACAAATACACTACGACTCTTTCTTATTCTACTCTATCCTATAGTTCGTTTCACATTATCTGCGAGCGAAGCCAAAGCTAGAAGCGCGAGACCAGCGCTTTTTGCGTTTCTCCCCAGCTCGCCCGCTCGAGCAAAGCCTAAACGCACGGAACTTTCGCGCTCGCGCTTCCAGCTTTGCCTTTGCTCGCACATAAGGTGAAACGAAGTATAGAGTTTCCATGAAAAATGAGTGCTTCGACCTATTCTCCGTTTCCGCGAGAGTAGAAAAGGTTCTAAGTTTGAGCTCCGGTTGTTCAGCTTCCCTGATGAGCACCCGGAGTGGTGTAGCGCAAACCTCCTTCAGGGTAACATACTCGTGTTTATAGCTTTGTTGTTGTTTTGTTTTTTTGCACATAAAGTGAAGCAAACTATAATAAATACACGGCTCGCACCGACTTCACGTCGGCGACCACTGCCGTGGCACTGCTGCTGAGTGCGGGGTTACTTCTGTAGAATATATTTCGCACCCTCAGAATTCCTTTCCCTTGTCAAGGACAAGTAGGAATGACCACCAGCAGGATGCTACAACGTCAAGGACAAGCCATATTTCGGTTTGGTTTACATCGAGCAGTACCTGACATTTTATCAACTCGCAAAGCTCCTCACACAACATCGAAGAGATATAGGGTAATGGCGATGACAGGGCCATTATATCCCACTCTTAACTTGCAACATTCCGGATCTAAAAGTGCTCCGGTGTCCAAGTAGGGCACGAGTGTCCCGTTGTCTTTTGTCCCGCCCGTCAGTATCCCAGACGACAAGCGACACTTTAGCTCGGCGTTTGAAATCCGAACCTCGGAAATTTCACCACGGAATCGACTGCTTCGACGCCGGACACCCACGCAGCGATGATGGCCGGTCGCGCTGTTCGCAGCGGGCGCAGCGAAAAACGCTTGATTAATGGCTACCATATTTCCAGCGCGTTCTGGACGGCTGTTTTCCAACGACTTCGCGAGGTTTTTCTCCACTTCATTAGCGTCCTCGGGGAAGCAGTCTTTCTTGGGTACTTGTAAGTTTCGTACCCGAGTGCCTGATGGCGTCGTTAGTTATCATTACGGAACAAAATTGAAGAGCCGCAGCACCCAATAGGCACAGAACATAGTGGGGTGCTTTGTTAGTGACGTCTGTTACAGGTGTAATTTACGCAATATATTTTACACGCAACCTTGTTTTTTTGTTTTTTGCGTCTTTGAAAGCAAAAAAATCATAGGTTAAGAAAACTTGAAATTATGAAATGCTATGTACTCCTCGCCGTGCTCTTAGCCGTTAGTGTGGATGCTTTCTCTCCACCCGCATTATGAAACGGGGGGGGGGGGGGGGGGGGGATTCACCACGTGCATCATAAGGAATTATTGATAAACAAGAGCATGCTTCCCTTAAATTCAATCTGGGTCACGAGGTGAATATGTTTTTGTTTTTATTATTGAACCCTCATAACTCGCGTGTATGTAGAAATCTAGACAGGCATGAATGTTTCACTTGGGGGTCTCTAGACGCTTCACTGCAATCGACTTTTGCATTCTTCGAAAGCGGGCTTGTCTAAAAACGTAAATTGCGAGGGGCATATAATCAATTCAAGATGGGTCTCCAGCGTTCAGTGCGCAGCTAGACTTAGTTCACGTCGGTAGGCAAGTCGGCATTGCATACGATGTTGCTTTCCCTCCAATGTGCGACCGAAAGTAAGGACCTCGTCAAGCTTAATATCGGGTTTTTGGCCTACATTTCACCATTTCGTACAGGCTAAAAAGGGAAATAGAAATGTTGTGTTTGTGATATATATGCGTATAAGTCTACGTCTATTGAGGAGAAAAGGTCGCCATATTTTATTCTCTCAACATTTTTTTTTTTTTTTTTTGATGGAGATTTTATTTAAATTTAAGAAGATAAATGTATCCAGCAATACTTTGGTCACAACTAAAAAAACAAATTATAATAAGGACAATACGTTTTTTGGATCGGTAGATCTCGATGCAATTGCGTGTTTACCGAGACTCATACAGCGACATCCCACGAGAACATTACTGGTTGTTTCTGCGTTCACTGATCGCTTACTCCAGCCAATGAGACCGAGGCGCAAGCCGCGTGGGACCTGCTGCGGTGGAGACGCTGTTCAAGCAAACACGCTGTTTAAAGCAATTTCCCGTTTTCTCACATTAGGTGTGTGCCGTGCGAGTGAGCAGAAATCCTATTTGCAAGAGCTGAAACATTCGCGCTTGCGCTGTGCCAACAGCAGCGCCACCACAACAGCGCGACGCCTGAAGCACTCGATTGCAGGCTGTCGAACCGAAATTTTTATCGGTTCGGTTCCGGTTCAGGTTCGCAGATTTTGGTTCAGCTCCGGTTCAGTTCCGGGGAGCAAAAAATAACGGTTCGAACCGGTTTGAACCGGTTCAAACCGGTTTGAACCGCAAAACTGAGAATATATTTTCCGCGTTTCTATGGCAATAAAAACTATTTCAACGGTGAAACGAGTATCTAGCTTTTTATCATTCGTAGAATCCACTTTTATTTTCAGGTAGAAAAATAAATTGCGTTATTTAATTTAAATGAAGAGTAAAAGAAAGCTAGATTAACATCTATGACTCAGCATCTATTGTTTTTTTACCTCAGTCGCATATATTTTATCTGAATCTAAAAGTTATCAGTTTGGAGATCGCCTAAAATACCCGTTAATGCTACAACTTTGCGTCGCAGTATTAAAAGTAGACTCTTGCTGCGCTCTTGAACTTAGGAATTAATTACAGTGCATAAAATTATGAAATGAGCACGTCCTCGCCATATATACCCTGAAATCTAGTTTACACAATACGTTTTACGATATATATGATAACGACTCAACTGAGCTAAAAGCAATACTATTATCAAAATGCCAAAACAGTTTTAGGACAGACCCTTTCATCTACCTTTTATAGAAGCACTGAGCGGCAATAACAACGCTTACTTTCCTGACCAATATTCTTTACACTTAGGACCGCTATGCACGCAAATAATCATGCAGAAAAGAGGGACCTTTGTACTCAGGTCGGATCTGGCCTAAAATAGCGCGTACCGAAGTGAACAATTTTGACATAGCTTGGTTTGAGGTTTATTCTTGTCAAGATATCGGTCAATTCAATTTACAAAATAAACATGAACCTTGCTATTTTTTTATATTTTTGTTAAATAGAACAAAGTAGTATTTCATACTCTGCTCGACATTACAGGTACTTAATTGGTCACTCTCTGACGGTCTGCGTGCGCAATCGTCATAATTCCGCCACGCGCCACTGTGTACTTTGTGTTCGTCCAGCCCACAGACACATAAAACTCTTGTTCATCACACAAAAGGAGAAACAGACTTCTACATGTTTGAGAAGTTGAATATGCGTCAGGAAGACATATGTTATTTAAATCAGTTTCAAAATAAAAGATTTGTTTAAGGTTCTCCCAAATCCCTTCTATCGAGGATAAAAATGTCGGAAAAAATTTGCAGATAATTTCGGGGTGCATTTACTTATGATGTATGTCTTTAGGGTGATCGGCCCTTCATTTATGTTGTCAAGTCTTCAGGCAGCAATAAAATATTTTTATTGTCATTAATAATTTTGACTCTATGAAGTTCACATAGCCGCTTGAGACTGATATGGAAGGATGGTGCTCGAGAGTACGCCATCTGTTGAGTCTGCGGAACACGCTTTTCCGTTCGCAGTATGGCAGTGTGAAACACCGGGTCGCGGGCTACGCCAAAAAGGATTGTGTGCTCACATTACAGATCTGAAGGCAAATACACGAAATGTGCAGAAAGGGAGATAATAAATGGTATTCTTCTAAATAATCCCATCCATGACACCTTACTGCAAAAATCAATGTATATAAATGCAGGTTTTAAACGTAAACAGGTCTGACGGAACTCCGTCTGCTTGGGTCAGAAATTTGAGAAACACAGACGTTCACCAACCAAGTCATGAAGATTTAGGAGCCAGCCGTTTTAATAGGTCGGGCTCAATAGGTCGACAGCCACTTCACCATCGGCGTATGTCAACGGACTAGGGCTCTTGGAGAACAAAAAAGTCCGAGGACACCTAAACACTTATAAGTTGTGAAGGCGAAATCATGAATGTCCTTCTTCTGGTCCCTTAGTTCGTCGCTAGCCAATAGGAACGTATCCATCAGATTCCTGCTACACGTGACATTGGGACTCTGGGAGGCGCCATTTGGCGCGGCTTCAAAGCTGATGACGTCGGTTCGCTCCATGGGACAGTTAATGCTTTCGCATTAAAAGTGAAGGAAGCAAACGGCATACCGTAGATTGAAAAGAAGCTGCAGCTCCCCACGTGCAAATAGTCGCCCCTGATGAAAATACCGAACCGACTTTGAAACGTCGGACTCATAACTGTTCAGGACTTGGTTGGTTATCGTCCGTATTTCTCTAATGGAGATGCGTGCAATGATTCTCCTAATTACACATAAATATCTCTAAGAACAGACAATATATTTCTAATTTAAATCACATTTGGACATCGAGTTGCACGAGCTCGAAACTTCGCAGAATACTGTCTCGGGAGGCTAGAGTTATATTTGGTTTTACGTGCACTTGTTTTGCGGCCTCATTTTACAACACTGTGCTTCATCAATCATGCGCGCTCTAACATTTTATTTGGCTGCCGCATATCATCGCGAGACTACTATATACACGTTTGCAAGTCCGGCTTCAGGGCGCTGGCATCTTGCTTGGCTGGGGTGCACTTGGACGAGTCATAATCCGATTACGAAGCCTTGCTAAGACGTCGTAATCGAATTATGGCCGCGCCCAAGAGCGCACCCCACTGAGGAAGGTGGCGGCGCCCTGAGACCGGACTTGCAAACCTGTATATACTGCACAACTTTACAATTTGGACATTCCTTTTGCTACACTTTGTTTCAGCTTAAAGGGGCATAAGGGACAAAGAAAACCAAATGCTGCTTCGAAAAGCGTGCCTATCACTGTCATACACGAGCGTTCAGTGAAGACATTGGTCTAGAGCGACAGATAATAACTATATAGAATTCTAGAGGAATGACTGGCTCAATAAAGCCCCTTCATGTTTTGAAAGTTGCGCAAGGTGCGTCGATGCACGAGGCACGTGCTACGTGCATCCCTGGGGAAGATCAAGGTGGAACAGTGCAGCACTGAGCTAGATTTAGAACGACATGCTCTTCCCGGAAGTGGCGCGCGGCACGTGTCTCGAGCATTTCCACAACAATGTATGGCGCCACTTTTCCCAGGATAGAGGGGCTTTCTGGCTGAATAGGCGCAAGTGGCCCCTTCTGATCTCTTCAAGCACGTGATTCTCACTCAAACTTTTGCTTAGAACACCTGTAAATTGGTGTGGCGTTCACATCTTCATAACTGGATGTTAATTTCCAACACTTAGGAAGATCGCGCATGGTTGTTGCACGCTCTTGTTTCGGTTCTCTATTGGTTCAGACTAAGGACGTCATCAACAAAATAAATTGTGCTGAATATTCTGAATCTATTTCACCTATTATGTTCAAAATACGTCAAATTTTTTTCTTTATTTTATGTTTAATGTGTTACTAGAGTCACACTCACTATACTCTGTTTCACCTTATGATGTACCGCAGGAAAGGCTACAAGCGCGAGCTCCTTGCTCTGGGGCACATCTCGGCGGCACAAGCTTTCGTGACTTAAGAGCGGCTGCCAACGCTATGAGCTCGCGCTTACAGCCTTCGCTGCGGTACAACATAAGGTGAAACGAAGTATAGTTAGAGCGAACGCGATGCAAATTAAAAAAAATGGCTAGAAACGCTTTGCAGGGCTCCTTCAAGTCCAGGCTCAGCCGATGCTACAAGCGCGAGCACGTGCTCCTGACCAGTGCATGCACTGGATGCAGGAGCGCTCGTACTTGGCAAGAACGCTGAAAGCCCGGAGCGTGCTCTTTTAGCTTCTGCTACGCTCACACTTAACGTGAAACCGAGTATGGTGTTGAGAACACCCCATTTAACCAGAAAACTGAACTGTTTAACATGGTCTGTACGCGACATCTTCGCACTATATCCTGGTAGTTAGAAATTTCTTTTTGCTGAGAAAATCAAATCCCGTGGTGTACAATGTATGCTGCAGAAGGTTCGCACTCAGTGCAACTCATGTATTCAGAAACAAAAATTATTATTTCTTGGTGCAGCGTCGTGAGGAACGACGCGAGCGTCTGGCATCATGAAAACCCGCTTTCTGGCAGGAGTGATTTTGCAAACGAAGTAGCTTTGCGGGATCACGCTGTCTTCTCTGCGCCCAAGATGCGGAGCAGAGGAACCTTTACAACAGAGTATGATTTAACTCGCACCCCCCCCCCCCCCTTTTCATTTTACGATGCTCCCTCGTCCATTTTGCAGGGGGTGCCGATTCGACAGTTATATTTGTGTCATTTGTTAACAGTAATCCTCCATTTCTTTTATTTTGCATAAAAATAATCAGTAAACTTAAAAAAAAAAAAACTGCGAGAATTTGAGCGGCTGCCTCTAAGGCCACTAAAATCTTTCTTTTTAGGTATCCCTGCCGTACACACTTGTAGTTTTATTTATCGTCAGACTAATAAGCCACATTTAGTCCTTTCAGTCCTTCTATTCTCGGGGACAACTTTCATGAGACAGTTGAGCAACAACGAAAACATGTTTGGCTGCCTCAATGATGTGTACATGTAAAATGGTTCATGCGACAATTTTTGTACTTTCAGTAAATACCACTAAGTAAATACCCTGACGTATATAGCTTTAAAAAAACACAGTATTTTTCTCCCCTCAATGACAGACGCAGAAAAAATAAAGGAAAGAAATAGCTTTTCCCTCCTCAACTCGCTATTAGAACAAGCGGCGATGTTATCTGACGCTAATTGTATACCGCCAGTGTTAGAGTTCGGCTATTCTCATCTTTGATTGAACACAAGCCAACACGAATGTTTGGCGATGCCAATTGCCAAGAACCCGAGCACTCGACTCAGGCTCATGACAATCGAGTACGTCACAATGTCACGTGACTCGCCGTGAGAAGTCCTGATGGCATGTGATGTCACGATGTCAACAACGCTAATACATATTTATTCCGCTGCAACTCAAGAAGGTAGGGCAAGGGAAAGGAAGGCCGGGGAGGAAGAACGTTATTTCATCTCATTTTTGCGCCTTACGTTTTTGCCAGGTTACCCTCTTCGAAAACGTTGTCTATGTTAAAAGAGAATTTTGTTTTGTAGAAATATTTCGCGATATTATATTTGAGTTTGTGTTAATTTTCATCTTCCTCCTCCTAGCTCTAACGTCCTATACGGGTTATCTACGCTTTGCCCCTGTGAAATTATTCTTTTTTTTTGTTTTTGTTTTTTTGCTGTCCTACAGCGACACACCTTTTCTCGTTGCTTCCGCCTCCCTAAAATCCGCCCTGTCAACTTTGAGTTATCAAATAAATGAACGAAGCCCGATAGCAACACCTGTCTTCCAGTCTTACTCCCCTTAATCAACTTGTCACACTGCGGTTTACCCCATCATTCTCGATTGGAAGAGTGTACAAACAATTTTGTATTTATTTTGGCTTACTTTAGTTCTGACTGTAGTTTTGTTTCATCTTTATTTTGAGGCAAAATAAACATTCCACGTTCAATCGAGTCACTGTTCTTCTTTCCGGTTGTGTGTGTTTATTTAGTGCTACGGCGAGCTTTTATATTTTTAGCGATTTTTTTGGGGGCCATCATAGTCCGTGAGCTCCGAATATTTGCTTTCTGACAACACCCATTGGAGTCACGGCCCGCAGCGATTTCCCGTTGTACCGTACCTACATTTATGTTTGTTCTGCCAGTAAGAATATGGCGAACGATCTTCACGTAAGCCAGAAAATGTTTATTTTTTTGTGGCTCAGTCGCAACGAGACTTTTTTTTTTCTAAAGTAATTTTATAGTATCTGTTATCTCCGTTACCCCATTGTTACCACTGTCGTACAACAAAGCTTTTTTCTTTCTTTTCTCCTCTTTTTTTTTTGGGGGGGGGGGGGGGAGAGAGATTAAGATATCACAATCAAAAAATCAAATTTGTTAATTCTTCATAATGAAACCCGCTTTTAAACCGAAGATTTCTTGAGCAATTTTTCAAAATTCCAATTAAATTTTCTTAATTTTTTTTTTTATAAACTACCGTAATATACCGCCAACGCGCCCACTTCGTACAAGGACCCACTATTGATGCTTCCCAAATTTGGGAAACCTGCAAACTACACGGTAAGCGTCCACATCTTCCAGAGCGCCGGCGTCAGCCTAAAATACTCACCACGTTGTGAAACACCGAGACCTCCAGCGGCGATGACGGATACATCATGTAAGAATAAATCTGCTTTCTCTGATTCCGTTCACCCTGCTTCCAAAGTTCTTTATTGGCCGCCATATTGGCTTTTACCGATTTGACCAGACAAGCAGCCGTGTCTGTATTAACACAGTTTTCAGTGCAAACGGGGTGTTCGCTTCCCCTGAATATTACGGTACGTATATCGCAGCATTATATTTCATTTTATTTGTTTTGCAGACTCGTTCTAGTGTAAGCCAAGAATGTAGAACTAAACTTCAGAAGGATAGACATGGTAACCCTAGACCGATGGGACAAAAAGGGACGGACAGACACAAAGCTGCGAAGATAATCGAAAGAATTAATTGTTGTTTTCACCAGTGAGGTTAAAAAGTTCACTTGTACGCACCGTAGTTCATGTTTAATTATAAAACGATTTATCTGCAAGTTCAAATACGATCTTATGAATGCGTTCATTGAAACGTGCGATTCATTTCACTGGTAAATAATAGTCACCCGCTTTCAAGATCGCCGAAAAAAAAAATATAAGTTCAATTCTCTATATTTATTTAGAAGCCAATCTAAATGGAAAGATCCTCTAAAATTGTATATTAGATTTGAGTTACGTTCAGCAACCTTTGATATATTCCGGCTTCATGTATTTGGCTGCTTTCTGTTCACCTTCAGAATTATCATCAAGCGACCAGGACTAAGGTTGTCGTTTGATTGAAAATAAAGTTATCTTCCTTCCTTCTTTCCTTCCTTCAGAATTATAACGAGAGAGTCGTGATTTAAGCCCGGCATCGGTAATGGTGCTTTTCTTGAACATTTTAAGTATCCTGGTCTAGTACCGATGTGACTCAACAAGCTTATTTAGTGTGTCAAAATAAGCGAATATTGCAAAATTCATAGCAAAGGCTTTTTTTTTTTTTTCAATTTATGTATCTAGCAACTTTAAGCGCTCAAGTTTTAAAAGTCGAATATTGGAGGCCGAATAAAAAGCGCGTTTGTGTACGGCAAGTAAGAATTTGGAAAATATTTAGAAAATTACGTAAAACAAAAAGAGTCGATGGATTCTGTGAAAAACAAAACGCCAGAATTTTGCAACCACTGCTGTTTGTTGTTACTGTTTGTTGTCGTTTTTCGTGAATAAGCTCGCCCATGCACACACGCATCGATTTGGAAAAGATTATTTCTCTATTTTTACTTCACGATCAGCCTGCTTTCCTTTGTTGACATTAAAATCTACCCCTTCCTGTCTTAATTCTCCACGCATCCGTCTTACTAAAATATTCTCAATACTATCAGAAATTCTCGATTTTAGGGGAATGTTCGGAGTTCCGAACTGGCATAAGAAATACTCGTATCCAACCTTGCTGCCAATACTAAATGTGCATAATTTTTACTAAAACTAAAAGTTCGTCAAAATAGAACTTTCAGAGTAGTTAGCCCGAAGCGTGGATATACAATACATTGAATGCTTTTCCGATGTTTGCATTCTTGTTCCCTATCTTGTCGGTGCAAAAACTAAAATTTCCTTCGTATTTTTTTCTGAGTAGAATTCGTAGAAGAATGAGCTCGTAAGAATTGTATGTTACGAAAAATAAAAAGTTGGAAGCAGGAACAAAAAAAAATGGTTTTATTAGAGACAGTAGTTGTCAATGACGTATACTTTTTTGCTTTTTTCTTAACGTAACTTAAAACAAAAAAAAAACTTATGTGATGCGTTTTTAGACAAGCCTGTTTTTGAAGCAGATGAATGTCGATCACAATAAGATGCTTAAAGAGCCTCAAGAGGAAATTTTTGCCTGGCTAGATTTCTACATACACGCGAGCTATAAGGGTCCATTAATAAAGAACGGCTATATGCGATTCGTATTGCGAATTTTATATCCTCGAGGAAACCACTGCTTAATAAGGGGCCGCTTTGTTTTTTTTGTTGCTCTTGTTATTGTTCTCGGTCACGTGCGATAACTAAACAGATCTACTAGAATTTGAAACTTTAGACGACGACTTAGGCATTTCTTCATGTCAGGTCCTCTCGTCACAAAATTCCTTAGCCGATCTCCGACCCGTTTCGATACATTGGCGCGAGGGCACCTACTCTGAATAAATTACGGTGAAAAATGAAAATAGACTCACTACGTTCGAGCAGTAGCTCTCCTATAAGTCAAACTGAACAAATTGGCAGCGACCTTTATTTCCAAAGTAATATAATGCATGAAATGCCGCATTTAGGGGTGCGATCTTTTAAAAATACTTAGAAGACATTCGTTGTTTCGGGGAGTGAAGAAGAACATTTATTTTTATCAATTTCCCCGGTACATTCCGGGGGATACTAGGTGCATGGGTGACGTGGCGTCTATTTTCTCACTTAATTTAGCGGGGAAATTAAATTGATGTATAGGTCATGTGACGTGAGTTTTCCTGCTAGATTTCGTGGGGAAAGTTTGTTGGTGTGTCCCGTGTCGTCAGGTCACATGATCTCAATTTCCCCGCTAAATTTAGAGGAAAAACTGTACGTGTTTAAGTCGCGTTACATCAATTTTCCCGCCAAAATTAGCTGGGAAATTGAATCGGTATAGAGGTCACGTGACATAAAGTCACGTTACGTCGCTTTTTCAGCTAACTTTAGTGAGAGAACTGAATTTGCGTGTAGGTAACGCGGCGCCAGGTCACATTACGTCAATTTTACCGCTGTATTTGGCGGGAAACTTACATGGTGTTTAGATCACGTGACGTCAGATCACGTGACATCAACAGACATCACGTGACCTAAGCACCACTTCAGTTTCCCTTCTGAATCTGGCGAGAAATGCACGAGGGATGAACGGACGGACGAACAACATTTTTGGGATAGGGGGAAGGGGGGGGGGGGGGGGGGTGTTGCGTTAAAAAAAAAAAAGTGTTCCATGCTTTTGAAAAAAAGTAAAAAATTACTTGAAAGGACCAGCTTGACCTAGGTTATTCTAAAGAAGCTCCTTTTTTCTTTTTTTTTTTTTTTGATGAAACAACTACGCACGATGCTTCTGCGGTTTGTTTCAACATCAGATCTGTAGGGCGAAGTTTTTCCCCTAAATTCCCAGAGAGAACTGGAGCCACTACGTAACTCAGTACTGCAAAGGCAACATGCTTTTTACGTTGCGGAAAGAAAGAATAAGCATTCGTCAGCGGCATAAACAAAGCACCGTTTCATGTGCAATGCTTATCCGCGCAGTGAACATTGTGCAGAGACACTTTCATTGCGGAAAAAAAAAATACGCCTTCGATTTTTATTTTATATTTGCAACAAACTAGAATAAGGTTTTTTTGTTTTGTTTTTTACATCACTGTGGGTTTACGCGCTCACCTGCATCAAGATAAGAGTGCCACTTTTTGGTTCCGAAATTAACCTAATACGAAACGTAGATTGTTCAAAAGTATGACTCCACCGATAAAGACACGGTGACGAAGGCAGGCTGAAGGGGGAAGAAATTGCAACGACGTCTATTAAGTTTTTCGAAATACATAATTAGCGAAACTATGAATGCGCACAACGTTGATGTTCTTTAACTTTACTGTAGCAGCTGAGTGTTTCCCCTCTTTTTTTCATTTTTCTCTATCTCCTTCCTCAAACGGATTAGCCATCAATAAAGGTAGATGGAACATTCTTATGGTATATATATATGGAAGGCAGTTTATTGTCGTATTTAAGGCGCACTTACAGAAAGGTGATTGAATTCCCGTTGTTGTACATCAGATGGCTCGGTATCTCCCAGCCTTACCTGCATGCACATATGTATATGTGCGAAACAGAGTTTCATTGTGTTCGCCAGACTCGTAACACAATCGGGCACGTTGCACTGTTTCCCGCAAACAGATTCAACAATACAGAAGCCATACCTGAGAACTGGCGCTGTCAACGAAATAAAGTGGCACAACCACAGCTCACTTTGAAGTCAATGCGTCTCGCCGTTGAGATGGTTAATTACTTGCGAGTCAATCAGACATGATCAAAAGTGGGCCTCTTCCCCTTCCTAATCTACACGAAACGCGACAAGGTTACCATCAAAGCTAGGACTAGGTGCGTCACAAAAATGGGGACTTACGGCCACGGTCTCTTAAAGGGGTACCGGCGATTTTTGAGCTACCTCAACTAACTATAGTTTTTTTTTTTTTTTTTTTTATCCTCGGCGTTTACCCTTTCCGGTATGCTTTTAGTATTGTGAAATCAGCAAATGAAAATGATGCAAAAACTAACATTCAAATATACCGGCACCTTTCACTGCTGTGACGTCAGTGGCAAGCAGGCTTGCCAGTCGAGAAAGCAGTCAAAATATAGACTATGCCAAGCATTTGTTTCGTGCTGGTGCGCGGGTACTGGAGCGAGCTTCTCAAGCGTTCGTTTGACACCGTGAAACTGCTTGGAATCAGTTGGGAACAAACTCTGCACTCCAAAGATAAACCCCTGCCTTCCACTGACGTTACTTTTTTGTTGTGGCCAGTAAATACTTAAAAAATACGATGACGACCAAAATTGTAAATTCATTACCTTCGCAAAAAAGATATTTTTACTGAATATTTGCCATACTATGTTAGCGATGTTTGTTGGTGTGTTCAACACATTTTCAGGCAAATCGGGGACCATGAAGAGATCACCGGAGTACCGCTACCTTATAAGTGCATTTCTAGGTCACAATTTTAGCAAGTAGCCTTACCAGCTTTCACAAATCCTGATGAATGCTGTCAGAATGTTTCACACGCGTAACGGAATAATTGTTCCAGGAATAAAGTATTTTCGACATGTAGGCACCATTTAAATTGCAGCTTTCTGAACCTCCAAATGCATTTACCTGCGTTTCACTTTTTGCCTTCAAATCTCGACTCAGGGAAACTGTTATTAGATATTGATCTAATGTCTGGAGCCAGTTCTTGAAGTTTCAGTTCTGACCTTTTGTAAGGAACGCGGCTGTTGGTGTACTTTCTGCCTTGGCATGGTCTTTAATTATGCAAAACTGCAGTATACGCAACCTATTGCACGCAAGAAAATTAAATATTTTTTTTCTTTTTACATTTTTTTTTACTAAGAGTGATATAATTTTTTTAACCTGTTCCCACAGCCGCGTGACACGGGTGTTATACTGTATGTTTCACAAAATAAACTGGCCATTATAATTACCTTTTCTAAACGATCGTTTTCCTCAGAAGGCGCAGCGTTTAGCTGATGCACTTTTACGTAACTCTTCGAAGGTTAAAGCAATAAACTTAAAACATTTGCATGACGTCTTCTTTTCAAGCTATGTATACTCCCTTTCACTCCCATTCAAATTACAATAACGGTTACAACGTTTGCATTCCTGAAGAATGTCCTCCCGTAAAGACGGCTTTTCTACACCGGTCAGACGAAGGGACGGCAGAGATCTCGCGGAATCCACAGGGGCTCGCAGCCTCGCTTCATCGCCTCCCAATTCGGAAGATTTCCCAGCGGTTGCATCGCGCCGTTTTTCACGGGCTGAGAGTAACCCACTGCTTAGATTGGGAAGAACCCTTCCACGCGCTCGAGCGTAGCTCGAGCACCATTCCTTCGTTTATAATGCACCGAGCACGTTTGGACGCGGCACTTCCTGCGCTGACGCGTCCCGCTAGTGCGCAACTCCTTCCTATCCATATTGGATTCGATCGCGAGTTGAAGGCGAGTTCTTTTCCGGGCTTATGCGCCCCTGTAATCCTCGCGGGGGCGGTTCGCGGTGAAGGCGAGGTATAATGCGGTTGCGTTTGTTTTTTTAATGATCATCGTTCATTAGAACGCCTTTCTGGTGTTGATGATGACATCAGTATGATGGCGATGACGGAATGAGTTCCTTAGGTGTGCTGTAATTCTACTAACTGTGGAGAAACAAAAGTTCTATATACTCACAGGTGCCAATAGACATATAGGTAAATAAGGCGAAAATAAAATGAATGAGTGTTCGGATATGTTCTAATGCATTCATATGTATTCTAGCATATGTACTCGAATACCTGTATTCGACCAGGTATTCTAATGCGTGCAGAGGTTCGGTCTGTTCTCGCAACACTCTCGCTCCAAAAAGAAATGCACACTTTATTTTTTTATATATCTCAGCATTATTTATTTAATATGAGCCCAACGCTTCAAACATTCCATGTCCTTAACTGAATCAATAAGCAATTGAAATATACCGGAGCTTTCCCCGTGCAGGTTATCGTCTACATGTACTATCAAATAGTGTAAATCCAATTCAGTACTATAAAAAATATGAAACTATTCCAGCTGCCTACTAGTCTGTCAAAAAACACAAATTCCACAAGTTTCTCTACTAGGCCTCTTCCACCTAAATTGAATAAACTACGCCTAGCAATTATACTTTTCCCCGTCTTGACGGGAACTACTGTGGGCTTCGGATGCCAGTCTACAGCTGTCTTGAGTTCGCTAAAGCTGGTGCAGCGGGAATGCATATTGAGGCTATTTGCGCGCAACTTGCAACTGCAGCCTTCACTGCTGTGCGCGTTAAGTAAAATAAGTATAGTTTAGTACTCACTTTTTTTTCATTTCAACAACAAAAGTGTTGTTCCCATCATTAAATGTCTTGAAGGCTTAACTTCAACATATTTTTATAAAGTTTTTTAGCTTAATATTGCATATGGCGTCATTAAGTAATAACCGAAAATGACGTGGAACATAAACGCATGTTGCGAGTAATTTTGCATCGCGGTATTGGTTTCGGTTTGGGCTGCTGAGAACTGTGAACCCGGGATGACGTCACAGATAAGGATGCGCAACGTACTATTGCGGCAATCACGTGGGTCAATAAAAAGATTGTGACGCTGTGCGTGTAAGCTTTGTGTGCCAGAATTAAAGCAGACGATAAAGCCTGCACCGCGTGACAGTTTTCTGGGGGGCCACGTGACCTCCACCATAATTGTACTCTCTGGTCTGTGACGTCCTTCCGAGACCCAAATTAACTGCAGACCCCAAATCCCATGGAAAGAAAAAGGCAATCATCACTTATTTACGCGTGCTGCCTTAAGTTCACTGCCATTTTCATAAACTCAACGTAAACTCGTTTACGATATGTTTACGTATTTTGCGTTGAGCTTCATGATTAGTAGTCACATTCTAAATTTTTTCCCGTGAAATTATAGGTCTATCGTTCGGAAGATTCCTTTTATAGACGTTTAGCTTGTGGACCTTCTTAATATAAAGAAGCTATTTCTCAACTGCCCCGAAGGAGCATATCAATGCTGGCTGTTTTTATTTCCTTGCAAAACTTCACACCAGATTATAAATACGAAATCTTACTGAACAAAAATAAAAATGTTCCTGCTACATATAAATTTCATGTCGGGGCACCTTACGTTATCTACTCATAAAGAACAAGACAAGACTTCCACCCTAATCTTGTTCACCGAGGAAGGTCCAGGCGAATGTTTCCGGGCAGCTATCACAGTCCGGCTTAATTGAGAGTCTTCGTTGCAAAGCTTCCTTCCCAATAGACAAAATGGAGGACTATCGCGCAGGAAATGAGATCTCGGTTTTGCCTGAAGGCGTTTGCTCTTCAAAACTTGTGCGAACACTAATGCTCTCAGCTTTTCTTTTTTTTTAATTCCTTTCCCAACTGGGAGTTCGAGTAATTTCCTTCGCCTTTGTGCGAGTCCATATTCTTACGTTCCGAGGAAATTACTTTCTTTTTCGTTATTCGTCGCTGAGTTCCAGAGCAAGTCGAGCAATTTAATGTTAATAATTTATTGTAGCTTTGCTTACAGAAAAATAAACTGCCAATATTGGTGTTGAATGGAGCTCCGTCGAGACCTCTATAAAGTCTCGAAGCTGGATGAAATAAAAGAGGAACTGATATTGATCAAGTCTTTGGAACAACGAACTTACATTTTTAAGTCAAGATGCAAATGCTCACAAGACAGATAGATCGCGAAGTTTGAGCTTATGTTTACAAAAAACGTTTTTATTTAACATGGTTTGATTTTAATTGAAATTAACAAAATAATTTATTAATTGCTTGGCCTTTCCGAAACGAACACTTTACTACCTGCATAACGTGTTGTTTATACGTATAAATGGAAACGTGCTAAAAGTGTCAGGATGTACAAATTAAATGTTTCGTGCTTTCTTTGCTACAGCCTAATATTAAGGACATTTGAATACAACTCAGTAGCAGAATGATGGTCGTACTTCGTGAATACTGTATGAGTAAATACAATCTCCTTGACTTAGTCGCGTTTGTACGCAGGAAAATAAGAAAAGCCAGACATGAACGCAGCAGAAAAAAAAGTTTCCTAAAATATGAGTCCTTTAACTAAAGAATACCGAACATAAAGACATGCTGCAGATTCACATGGAAATTAACAATTCATCTTAAAGAGTAGATTGTTTGAATGTCTTAAACAGTTCCTTGGTATAGATATCAAGAGTTGTGCGTACGTTTCTAAGAACAAAAATACGTAAATGTAAATTAAAAAAAAAATATATTTTTTTTTATTTTTAACAAACTATTTCACACTACTGCACCCTTACGCACTACTTTTAGTAATACTGCGCATAACTTCCAAGCTTAAGCAAAGCGAGCAAAATAAATGAACAATGCAAACCTAAACCAAAGTACACCGACAGTGCGAGCCACTAAACTTATAGAACCAGATCTTGAATCCAAAGCCCAAAATCCAAATCTTCCGCATCCCAAGTCCGCTCTCTGTGGGTCGATGCCGACAATGAAACGCCCGATGCCATAAGCATGTTGCCGACGGCTACGCTCCTTCCTACCTGGCTGATTCGACCTCCCGCGCTTGCTGCCGCAGTGCCTGATCGGGAACAAGTACGGTCCTCTGGCGCTGCCGGACCTGATCGAGAGCAGCACGTTCGAGCAGGTACACAACGCCGCCCAGGAGGCCGGTCTCGGACGTGAGTCCGCTGGCCAACTGGTACCTCCTCAACGAGAACCTCGTGCACCCGGCATACGAACTCCAGGTGCCACAGACGCCGGACCCCGTCGCAGACAGGTAACTGGGACCATCCCCAGAGTTCACAGCCCTCTCTCTTTCTTTTTCTCTCTTTCTTTGCGAACAAGAGAGCGGGATCACCAGAACACACAACCAAGATGTGATGTAGTTATCGGACAGCTTAAAGGCTGGTTCGCTTACTTGCGCGAGTCCGAGCGAATGGGACTGCAATGGCTTACGACGTTAGTCCCTCTGTGGGTTGCTATGGCAACGGGGTTCCAAGTCGCTTACGACCGCCATTGCTGCTGCGCGGAGCGATCGTAAGAAGCTTAAAAAAACGGTTCTGTAGGTCTCAGTCGTAGACGGTTGCAACAATGCAAACCAGCCCTTAAAATAAAAAAAAAACAGCGTGGGAAGTTCTTAGCATCTCATTATCTCTCTGGAGCCAATGAGATAGCAGCAGCCGCTGATCAAACACCGAACAACGAATCACGAAGCAAGAAGCAGCTGATCAGGATAGGCCACGCCCCCGCATTCTTTAAGCTGCCTGCGACTATAGTATCGAGCGTGCATGATCAAACCAGCCTGCAAGAGCATACTTCTGTCCACGCGCGTTTCTCAAATTATCTGAAAAATGTTCTGCATGATAGTGAAAAATATGCTCGAACCACTTATTAGAACACAAACGAGTCAACGCTGTTCGCTCGGGTCTCTTTCATAAGATCTGCAATGCAAAACCTGTCGTAAACAACCCGCCATTCATCTTTCCATTTGTTTGTTTCTTCGCCTATCGACCAATGTCTTAACTTCTGATGTGGAAATGCGCGAATATAAATCAATTGCCATTTTCCCCAACCATCGTTGAATTGAAATTAATTTCCTACCTGCATAAGCGTTGTTTCATAGTAGTCGGATACCAGTTAAAAACGCGTCAATAAGCCCCCCCACGTACAACTCGCCGCATCAAATCACTCCGCGGATCAACCAAAAAACGCGTTATAGCAATGATGAATTATATGACGTCATCGCGACGTTCTCAAAAAGGGCGGTGCCCTGGATCACTACGCAATAGCCTCGGTCGCGGAATATTTCCGGATTATGCAGATACAAGAACTGGCGGTAGGGAGGCTGTTGGAGGAGTTTCTGGTGCATACTTAATTTATATATGCGTGTATTAATTTCGTAAACTATCGTTATACAACATTTACTTTTTTTAGCGACCTTTAACTATAGATGCGTGTTTTTCTTGGAAATTAATACCGAACCGTGCGAGCATAGAACGCGACGTTTATACAGCGCGATATTGAAAAACGGAGGTGGCATTGCTACGTCGATGCACGCTTTCTAGCCGACAGCCGTGTCGATACGTGCTGCTATTCTCCACAGGGAAAGTTTGAAGCATTGTCTACGAGCTTTGGAAGTTACTCTTACCGCTCTGTCTATTGCATAGCATGAACACCTGCTAAGTGTTTGTTGTAATATTCGTAGCTGTCGGTTATGCTGCCCGTGAAGGAAAAATTAGCACTGTTCCTGTCTTTCCGACAGCTCGCGCGATTCGAGAACCACAATTTTGAGTCAAATTCACGTATCGTATGTGGCAAACGACAAGCTTGGTAGTCCCACGAATCGTATCAGTCCGAAGCTCGCTCTCAGAAATTGCTCGAGAGCAACCCGCACAGCGATGGTGGCCAGCAAATACCTCACTTCGTGCATTATTTCACACCTTAGGATTGGTTGTCGCTACGCTCACAAAGGGGCAGACATTATGCCGGGTTATGGTAATAAAAACCTTTTTCTTGCCTCAAAAATGAAACTAGGCATGGCGCAACCGATTCGCGAGTATCATCATCCCCAACGCTACCCCATTCAAAACTGGGTAATTTACCGCCACCACCACATTAACCATTAGAGTCGTGAGCTGATAGCATCTATTAAAAACAATTACTCCGAAATCGCTAGTGTGGCGGCGCTTATTTCCGACGAAACGTGCTGGCATTTAGCGCGGGCGTTCCGACAGAGCGAAGGATGAGAATTCCAAGCTCGCAACGGTCAGCGCACTCTTGGGATAGGAGCCCGGGCGTCGGTGGTTTCGAATGCAGCCATCGCAGCTTCCCTCGACAGCCGCCTGCGGTCCACATACTGTTGTCTTCGAAGAGACGATCTTTCCTTTGTGCAAACGGCGTCCACGCTGTGCCTCGCTTTTACGCTGTCGCGTACGTTCTGCCACCGCCACGGCCGCTCGATCCCCTCATTTCCCGCCAATTAACGCTAAAGCATTTAAAAAACAAGAACCCTAATTTATTCGCAACCTGCGAGCTTCCTTCGTCTCCTCAGCCTGAACCGGCGTAAGCCGATTTGTATTTCCCTTTCGACGTGGGGCGCGACGAACGCAATCTTACTCTCTTTCCTCTCCCGAAAAACCACAGAAGACGCTACGAAACATATTAGCCAATCCCACGCCATTTCAGTTCACGTGACCTTCGGCAGGAGCGCAGTGACGGGCGGGGCGCCTAAACGCTTGATACGCCCACTGGGCTGGGATGGGTGGGTCGGTTATAGCGTTCGCTGCAGTCCATCGCGCGATGAAACGAAGTATAAGCGGAATGGTTGGAAAGGCGGCAGCTACTCCACATTGCTCTGAGAACGCTCGCAGGCGAACGTTATTTCTTTCTCAAATAGGGGGGAAGTAGGGGAGAGGGGGGGGGGGAGGGCTTCTAAGTGGCGCTTGTGGTCCCTCCGCGTCGACAGAAGCCCATCTGGGACCACATTCGACGAAGGCGCCGCGCCGTTGCACACATCCGCGGCGCTGTGCCGGGAAGCCCGTGTATGGTAAAAAGCGCGAGCCGAGCGCACCGCACCTGCACCTGATTGCGTCGTTCATCTTGAGAGCGCACTTCGGGTCGAAGGACCGCTACCTCCGCCGACTTCGCTCTGCACTACGGTAGTAGCGTTAAAGGAAATGAGGGCGGCTTCGAAATTGACCTTCTGGGCGGCTTCATGTTGTTCGTTACCACTTTCTGAGAGCGCGAGTCGATTACCGAGATGACCCTGCCCTCGACAGTTCGTGTTATAATGGCTCGATGGCCAGTATTTCACAAGAATGGTTTCAATGGCTTCGAATCCCAAACGAAATTGATGCTGCAAATGAAGCGGTGGTGTAGACGTGTTCTAAGAATGCCCCTGCCAGTCGTCTGGTACGTCTGCATAAATCAACATTAACAAAAAGAAGATAAAAACAAAACTTTTGCGAACCGTGCAGGCACGTATTGCTACTTAAATACTTGATCAGCCGCTCGTGATGCCAACAAGCCTCTACAGACGTTATACAGCAAATTTCCATGGACGCCGCCATGTTGCAATCACGTGACCCTGACGCCATAGCTGACGTATTTTGCTCGCCAGTGCAGTGCATTTTCGACGGCGGCCGCCACCACTGTAGCTTTTTTTTTTTTTATTCGGTCTATGCTGGAATTACGCAAGCTTTATATGTACTTTCGATATTTCGTGCCTCTGGCTAATCATTTTAGTTTGTATTTGAAGGTACGTAGAGACCTTTTTGCGATTATCGAATGGAATGCGACTGTGAGTCGTATTTTATTCTACCAGTTAATGGCTTTGATAATGCGTTATTTAAGCTATAATCGAACGTTTTAAACATTTGCATAAATACCGTAACGATCTGGCCGCGTAGCGACGCCTGAGCTATTAGTTTTCGTATTGATAAAGTGGAGTTAACTTTAGTTGCACGAGCCATATTCAGATTTTTATATTACCCAAAATCTAGCAGCATATAGCAGAGTAAAAAAGTTGGCGCAAGAGGTACAGCAATCTCATCACTGTATTATTTTTGGAAATTAGGAGAACGAACGGTCGAGTGGTCGTGCCAAAAGAAACGATAAATTTGTCACTCGCTGCAACAATGTTTCCAACTCTGCAATCTTCGATAAAATGTCTGGATATAAGCGCCCAAGGACAGGGACAAAATGAAGGAGGTAACGATAGCACAAAGCGCAAACTTCGGTTTGTTGCACCTGCTTCCACGGCTTAACCTAACTTAAAAACTGTAAGTGCATTATCACAAACGCGTGTACACCTTAAGTTTGCGTGACATTTTATCGTACAATCGACTTCTTGCGCTTGTAAAAATCAAGCAAACTGACGATGCCCAGCGTAAAGTTCGCATATTAGGGATACCGTTCGTCATTAAATCGCGCCGCTGCAAAACCGAAGTCGCGGCACAATATAGACGACAAAATATCGAAGGAATCATTGTCGACAGGGTTTGCCGTTTATCTTACAGTTAGGAAATTGCTACGTTAAAAATGGCACTAAAAATGGAGAGTTCATGGACGAGAGGGACATGTTTTAGCACACTGCGTAGTACCAAACTTTAACCGGGTACTTGGCGATTTTTTTAGCTACCCTAAATAACTATTTTTTCTAAATTACCGGCCTTTACCCTTTACGGTATGCTGTTTAGTATGGCGAAATTCATAATAGTTGTTGTGAAACGGCGAATAAAAATGTTGCAAAATCCAACATCCAGATGTACCCGCACTTCTCTCAGTGTCAGTGGAAGGCAGGCTTGCTAGTCGAGCAAGCAGTCTAAGAAATGAATTATGCAGAGCACTTGTTCCGTGCTTGTGCGCGGGTACTGAGCGAGCTTCCAAAGCATTCATTTTGACGCCATAAAACTGCTTTGAATCAGTTGGGAACATAATTTACAGTCCAAAAAATAAACCCATGTCTTCCACTGGCGTCCCTTTTTCGTTGTTGCCAGTAGAGACGTTCAGTTAAAAAAAAAAAAAAAAACACGGTGAAGACCAAAATTTTAAATTCAATGATTTCTCAAAAAACAGATATCTTGACCTAATATTTCGGCTACTATTTAAACCATGTCCGGTAGTTGTATAGCAAATTTCAGGCAAATCGGGGACCATGAAGAAATCGCCGGACTGTAGTTTTTGCAATGTACCACTGTGCACGTATCGCCGGCTAAGAGCGGTTTACGTGTCCCATTGCGGTCACCCATCGTACGCTAGCGGCCATCAGTGATGTGGCCTATATAGTTGGAAGAGAAGAAGGCGCGGTCAGGTATAAGGGTAAGCAACGGCGGCTCGAAGGGTACGCCGACTTGTGGAGGCTAGAGTAACTGACGCGCGAAAAGCGTCCATTGAGCACACATCTGCATGAGCACAGTGTAACGTACTTGATGCTTCCAGGAGCTTCTAACTGCAGACAAGTGTAATTTATATAGTCCTTGTGAATCTTACCTTCCTCATTGTGAAACCTAGTTTCCGGCGACCACTTTGTTTACATGTCAAATATGTTCGCTAATGTCTTTTTTTTTTTCATCTATGAATGACTTTTAGTTCGCGGGGCAAAAAAAATAAAACAAAAAGAAGCATTACCGACAATATTAAGTAAAAAAATGTGGAAGAGGCAAGGCAAAAATGAGCGAGAGTCGCGATTGAATCGTGAACACTTCCCAGTGGCGTGGCGAGAGCAGAACGATGTTTCCCCCATATCAAACATCCCGCGATTCAATATGGCGACGCCCGTGTAGAAAACGTGTGCATCGGATTTTTTTTTTTTCTTTTCTTGTTTTTATTTTGAGAAATATGCTGGCGTTTTGTATTGTTTAAAAAGAAAACAAAGTTGTCCAGCTGTCGAACAGCTTCAGCCCGATGCAGCAAACAGAACAAAACAGAACAAAACAAAACAGAACATTTGCTCTTTTTTTTTTTTTCCTCCGCTTTTCTGCCGCTTTCTTTCTCGTTCTTTTTCTCGGGACCACCAATGTTAGCGCTTCCAATAGGCCGAGCTGTGATCTTGCTTTTCTCTCTGTAGGTTGGTTAAGGTTTTTAGAACGCAGCTCTAAGGCGCCCGTTTTCGGCTCGAGCGGCAATGCAGTCGCCGTCGCTGTCGGCGTAACCGCGCGTTGCATTATGGGACGTTTCCCAAAATACGTCCCACGTGACGTCACGTGGACGTCTCGAGTGTCACGAGTGACGTTACGAGGGAGGAGGAGGAGGAGGAGGGGAGGAAAAGGAGGAAGGGGAGGGGAGGGGAAAGAAGTGTCGAGGTGGAGGGGAGGAGGAAGAAAAGGGCAGGAGGAGGATAGGAGGAGGGACGAGGAGCAGAGGAGGAGGAGGAAAGGTGGAGCAGAGGGGGAGGGGAGGGAAGAGGAAGAGGAGATGCAAGCTACCCGTTGTGCAGGCAAGTGCTATCACCATTCACAAATCACAGGGAGGCACGTATGAAAACGTGCATGGTGTAGTCGTTAGCCGAGTGGCTATCTACATAGGTGCGGGTCTGTGCTGTACCCATCGATCTCTGTGGCACGTCAGACGAAGTTGGTGAATTGTGTGTCGCCAGGGTCGACAACGGCTTGCTCGTGGCAGCTCTGTATCTCTCGCGTACGGCACTCGCAGAATATTTCGTGCAAGACAAAGAAGAACTTCATACCAGTCATGCAGGAAAACATCCCATTGGCCCCAAGGGACGTGCACTCGCTGTTCTGCTGTGCCATCTCGGGGGAGCACGCTCGACTAATGCTGAGGAAACAAAAACGACGAGCAGTCTTCGATAGAGCCGAGAGCAAGTCGGATGACATCGAGAGTATCACGTGCTTCGTCAAAGTGTTGACTCTAATGCTGTCTCGTTCTCCTGCCTTGCTCCTGCTGTTTTGCTCCCTGGCACCAGCAGAACTTACACAGAGTGGAACTTCCAGATGTGAGAACTATATTTCCTTATTTCCTTTCTCCGGACAAGCGTGGGCGAGAATACCATATATATATATATATATATATATATATATATATATATATATATATATATATATACACACCGTGTTTCACGAAAGGTGGACAAATTCGATATTGCGAAAACTACGCGTCGCAACAAAAAAAAACTTGTGTCGTTTTGGTCCTGGGCCAGGGGCCTATTTCGGAAAATTATGAAAGTACGGGATAATTAGATTGTTAACTATTTTTGCGTAATTAACTTTTTTAATATTGTGTTTAAGGGCATGGTTTCAACTAGAAAATTGCTCAGCATAATCGAAAAACACGAAATCAACAAATTGCAGAACGATAGAAGGTACGCGCAGCATTTTACCGCTTTCTGAAAAACGCACATATTCGACGGGTTTTTAAGTTTCGGTTTTCTATCGGAGCGCATCTCGACCCCGACGGCACAGCGCCCCCGTGGAGAAATAGTGCAACCAACCTCTGCTGTGTCGCGCGATGACAGCGCAGCAGAGGTTGGTTCTGAGCAAAAGGAAGAGGGGGGCGCATCGTTCCCCCCCCAAGGAAACGGACACAGAATAAGCTAAAAGGTAAACGGCGCAATTGCGACAACAGGACCGAACCCGGGCCCCACTTGACGTTCGGACTGTGTGCCTGCGATCGCCCTTCAGGCCAAGAGTTATCCGCACACGTTATGTGTTACGACCGTTCCATTTGTTCCGAGCAAACGGACCTGTCTACGGTTATTGCTTATGTTTTCATTTCCTCGGTGTCACTCAGTGTCGACGGGAAGTACAAGCCAGAGACGTGAGCGCAAACATTGGACGGAACAATTTGTCTCGGTGAAATTGGCGCGGCAAAAGGCCCTTTCGGAAGGCAGTGGAATGAAAACGTGGGGATAGAGACGGACGCATGTCGTAACTTTGGGCGCCGCTCTCCGTCGGAACACTACATTACGTTTTTATAACGGCGAGGGAGCTTATCCGACTACACGTGCTCCGCACGCTATGAGTAATGAACTCTTCAGCGCACACGGAGAAGCACGTCACGTGCATAATCCTGATCGTTTTATTTTTAATCGAATTACCTGCTTCGCTCTGAGATAGTCGAAGCCATGATAGGTGATCAATTATTCCTGAATTCATATAAACATTAACTGTGATTAGAGAATCTCTTTCTTTCTGTCTCTCTCTCTCTCTCTGCTTCATTCTACACAGGGTCACTGCAGAATGTTTCTTGTTTTTCCTTATTACCACTTGTATCTTGCATTTGCGTGATAAGTAGTTCTGAACAGCGCGAAGCAGAGAGCGAACAAAGACACAAGTAAAATAGTAAGTTGTCGTTAAAACAAATCTCTGTTAAGCCATCTTTTTTTTTACAATGCGTTTGAACGAAGTTTTGGATTGGAAGAGCTACATGTCTTAGAACTCGCAATCAAGTGGATGAGTTTGCTGTACTATATTTGGTTCTGGAGACGCTACTTTCAACTTCCTAAAAACGCCGAAACTATTCTCTACCGGTTTTTATTTTGCGAGAGAGTGCACTGACACCGAAGGTCATATTCTCAGAGCAATTGCCGCACGTGCGCACGCACGCATTTAGCGCCGTTTATACCTGTGTGCATCCGAACTCTTTAGTTTTACTGAAATGCCACGGAAAAATAAAATATGTCTTAGGCGGTTCAACGTGAGATCAAAAACCTATTGTATTAAACAAATACTAAGCTAAAAAAAAGAGAAATATATTTCCTTAGGTAAGACAGGTCTAAAACAAAAAGTTTTCTTCAGTGAATGCGATGACTCTCACTCATAAACATAGGCAAACTCAACAAGCTAGCGAATTACACGCCGGCGGCAATGTTTTTTGTTTTTGTTTTATGTTAAAGCAAGTAGTCAGGCGAGCTGGTTAAGGATAGACCTAGTAATCCTGGGGGGGCTATGTTCGACAAATGTTTCGTTCGTTTCTCCTAAAAAGAAACGGAAGTGACGGAACTGACGATATCGCGTCGGATTGGTTAGAGGCTCAAATGACGAAGGAGGGAACTTTCGTCATTTGAGCCTCTATCAGACGCGATATCGTTACTTCCGTCACTTCCGTTCCTTTTTAGGAGAAACGAGACATTTGTCGAACATAGCACCCCTGGAGCGAGGGTTACTATGTTCGATATGGCTTGAAATCAAAGAAGAAACGGCGGTCTCGTCATATTTTTGTGAGCAATGACGACTATATGTAAATCATTTGTTCTTTAAAAAATGTACACTTGTCTCGATCATTCTGATGAACCCGGGAAGCACAGAATGCGTGAATCTTATATTATGCTTGCGTTCTGATTCGCTTGGTTGCGAGGACCTTTGGGTGATTTCAGATGCGCTGCAGGCACGACACTCTTCTGATCTTTTGGTTCATCGGAATGATCGAGAAAATTTTAAATGTCTTCAAAAGTATACAGCATCGTGAGCAACTTTTATTGAGAAGTTTCCCGTGGGTTCTGCTTCTTTGGTGGGTGCGTGTAGGGCCTTAAACTCTTAAAATCCTTGCATTGTAAGGGGCCCCTTGTAACTGAAGCAACTGCTAGAGGAAGAGGTTTATCACGCTCTCTACTCTGTCAATGTACTTTTGTCTTATGTCCTGACCTCATACGCCCGCTGTGCTATTCCTTCGTACGTTAGAATTCACCCTGGGATGTCGTGAGTCTACGGGTGGCAGCTATACGCTTTATATGAAACCATTGGCGTGCGCTGACTACCGCCCGCGGATTAGGTATGTTTTACTAAGGGCCGATTGCATCAACGTCGCTTACTTTAACCCAAAAGTGGCTCTTTCCTCAGCCGGCTTAGCGTCCTGAACCGAGCTCTGGTATGCACGGGTTTAAATTCCGGTTGCACAAACATTAGCGAGGGTTTACAGGCGTGCCCCTACCTACACACTGGATTCGTGTAGGGAATGTAGGGACACACAGATCGAAGTGCGGGAACTGCCGGAGGGACGAATACGATTGGCGGAGAGGAATGACGTGATGTAAACGACATGTTTGCCGCCGTAGTCGATGCCGGTGGCTGTTCTTCGCTGTTTTGGGATTAGCAAATGAAACACTGTATGAATGAACAATTCTCCCACCGACTTTTGTAAACACGAGCAAAACTGATTTCAAAGCTCGAAATAAATACGATAAAGCTGCACATTTGTCGACGTGTGTTTTGTTATGGATGCTATCGGACGACCTTGCCGCTGAGAATCGTTTTCACTTCTGCTCCCCAATTCGTGGTGAAGAAATTGAAGCGTAACCGGGGTCCGAATTTCACTGAACGCCTCCCAGCAGAACGACCGAAAGGTTGACAGCTTTAACCGGACCGCTGCTGGAGCTTTTGCAGAACCGCCTGGACTTTGATTATAATTACACCTTTGCAGCCTGAAACACACTTTAGAACCACTTTTGTGCACCGCGTCGATAGCCACAAACCAGTCGCCATGTTTTAAATCCGGGATTTAAAAGAACACGGAGAGCACAGCGCCCAATTGTGAGCACCTACGTTTGGCGTGATTCAGCCTCAGGTTTGGCAAAAAGCGATTTTGGTGCAACAGAACGAAGCCGAAATTCAGCTTAGGTTCTCGGCTAAGCTCCGATTTGCGCTAAGCGGCGTTGCTGCAACCGGAGCTAAGTGTGACTCGCCGCCTCTTACGGACTAAGTGTTCTGGACCTTGCCGCCGGCAGAGTCACTTGTGGGCTAAGGTCAACTGGACTAAGGATGACTCGCCACAAACGTCCCCTGTAACCTAAAGGGCTGTTTATACTCCAACGTCGACGAACGGAACGCGCGCCGGCACAGACCGACGTTCGTCGGCCACTACGCCGCGTCGAGAAGCGCCCGAAAGATGGTGTTTACAGTCCAGCGCAGACCAACGCTGGTCCAGCGCGCCCCGACGAACTGCCCCACTTTGCGCATGCGCGTCTCCGTGGCAACCGCATCGTCTGTACGGGTTATCTATGGGCGGTAACTTGCGTCACCTAGCGTAGATGCAATTGGTGTGGTTCGTCCTCGTGTTGTCATGTCACGCTTTAAAACAACCATTCGGGGTAGCGGTTAGCAGTTCAAAAACAAGCAAATGAGGGTGATTACGAGTGGAAACCAGCATTTATTTTCTCGTAAGTCACACAGATGTCAACAAAAACGAAAAAGAAAAAGCCCGATATCGCGTTTGTTGAATATAGCTGCTGCGCAGGTTCGCCGGAATCGTGCCAAGCGACTCCGGCGATTCCGCCAGAATGCTTCGATGAAATCGATATTCCATAGAGACATCTTTCTGACAGATAATCGGTGTGTTATCATCATTGTAGACTTTCACGCTGACTTAAGGAACGGACACCGAAGAGAGCGGACAATGCCTAAATTACGCAATGCACGCGTTCGAAATTGTAACGCACTTTACAAAGCCTATACAAGCAATACAAGATGCAGTCCAATTGTCATAGCGTACCGCTACTATCGTTTATAAGCTGAGACCATTTACACGATCAGACAGCCCAATTGAAAATTTCTGGCCGGCTAAATAGTTCAGAGGTCCGCCGTTCCCGTACATTCGACGACGCTTTTTCGATCGGGAACCACTGCCGGTGAGTGCGATTAGCACACGATTATAAATAGCAGACACATTAGGTCATCCTTAATTCTAATTAACCCTACCTTTGGCGCGTCATCGAGCTTCCAGCTTTTGCCGGCACCCACAAAACACGGCCCGCCGGCTCGTTAGGTCGATAGGCCTATCGAGAATCGAGGGTAGCGCATCCTCGAAGCAGTCCACGTCCACGCACACACTCGCCCAGTCAAGCGCACGAACGTTAAATACGCACACCAACACGGGAACACGATCACAGCACACGACACACACCAAGAACGACAGGTTCAGATCCCAGAAATGAGCATCTCGCACACTCCTACTGACCCCGACAACCGGATTCCCGAATGAGCTCGGCACTTGCGGAGGGCTTCTGGGATAGCCTCCGTCGTCGCCGTCGACGTCCAACGTCGAACGTAGAGCATGTCCAAGTCCGTCGCAAGCTGCGCTGGCGCGCGTCGAGCTGCTCAGCGCGGCGCCGCGTTCAACTTGACGTTGGAGTATAGACACCCCGTTCGCAGACAGCGTCAGCGAGCGTGAACGAGCGCGCGCGCTCGTTGGCGTTACGACGGAGTATAAACAGCCCTTAAGTATACCGAACTAAGGATAACTCTTTAGTGCCCGTAGCCTTCGGACTAAGTACAACCCAGCGCCGACGGTCGACTACGGACTCCGTAGTACAACTTGCCTCCGATGATCGCCTGAGTACTAAGTATGCTGAACGAAGTGTCACACGTACGCTGCGGGCGGTCGCGTGCTACGGCGGGCGACCGTCGGCGGCAGGTTATACCAGCGCCTCCTATATAGTTTCAGAAGGACTGTCGGCCCCGAGCAGTGGCAAGGGAAAGGGAGAGGGCAAATAGTGCATGCGTCTTCCGTGTCGTGGCACCACCTATACACCAACTCATGTTTACAAACAAACCGAAGCGACCCTAGCGGACGCCACCGGCGCCGCGCACGCGCGATGGGGGTGTAAACAAACCATTGAAATGCGATGTTGTCGGCGTCGGTGTGAGTCCCCCTGCCCTTTCTCGCGTTCGAATTGTTGATTCTACGTCTTCCTGGCATTGTCTGACTACTTGAACGGCCTCAGCGAAATAACCGAGGCTCGTTACACCGCAAACCTTCGCGTGAATAATGTGGCATGCAGCGATTCATTCTGCGTGGACACCACAGAATGTACGCGAAAGCCTTATTCGCATGATGAGATTTCGCTCATAATGTTCAGTCGCGACGTCGCTCGGGCTGCAAAAGCGTGAACCGTAGCTGAGATGCTCGACGTCGATACTGAAACTCGCAAGCAGAATTGGATCAAGTGAATCAGGCATAACAAGTCGGTGATGGCCACTGGTAACAATGATCAACATCTCCTTGTATCTACTGTTTACATCGAGCCTGCTTACCAACCTTCAAACTTAAGTCTTTTGAGGCCTGCACTTACTTCTTATCGCAAGTACCGGGCCAACATTTGGTCTACGGGCCGGTGTCGTCTAAAAGAGCAGACGACAAGCAGAAGCGTTTGAAAGAGCAGACGACAGTTCGATCGATCAGGCGGCCGTTCGAACTTGAAGACGCACTGAACGTAGTCCACAGGTGGTCCGTACAACTTGACGGTTTTCCGGCGTTCATGTTGGAACAAAACAAATGAATCTGATGACCACAAGTATCCGTGAATTCAACCCAAAGGGCTTCCCGCCTAAGCATCGTTGTCCCACGGCGTTCGGTGTTCCATTTTCACGGCACATAGCCACGTTCTTGGACAAACCGAGCTCATGAAAACTGATCTTCAAACCTTTCTCGACACTTTTGGTACAGCCCTAGTCGCGGCGTTTTGACGAGAAGGCAGGTGTTTGTTGGGTTCCTTTCAAAACAACGCAGGAATACACGTCTCACATGGGGCTTTCCGCCAACAGCCCCAGAAAGGTAGTGCGCCTGATGCGCCACCACCGCGCCGTGACGTAACGGAGATGAGTTCGTGTAAAGCCGTTCATCACACGCCTGTCGTGTAGCGAAGCCAACCGCCTCCTCCGCAGGAGACTCCGTGAGGGTGCATCAACAGCACTGACAGCGAGGTATTGAAACGTCCTTGACCAACAGTGTAATGGCGCGTTTACACTCGCGAATTCGCGGGCGGATCCGCGCAGACGGAAAGTGGATTTTGGAGCCGGGCGGCGAAATCGACTCATCGCTGGCAGAAAATCTGAATAAGGTCCCGGACTGGTCCAGATTTTCCGCCAGCGACGAGTCGATTTTACCACAAGGATCCAAACCCCACTTTCTGCCTGCGCGGATGCGCCCGTGAATCCGCAAGTGTAACGCGCCATAAAGCTCAAGTCCAGATCGTGGTTTTCAAAAAAATATTATATACTATTCTTTTTTATCACTCACCGGCCAACCTGTCGGTGCCAACTGTTTCTGTACGCGCGATTCACGGTAACCGACAAAGACTCGAACTGCTAACGAAGCAGACGACCAAGCGTTCTCCCCGTTCTCCCCGTTCACAACGTTCTCCGTTATCGCTTGCTTTGGTTCTCCGTGCTTGCTTTGGTTTTCGGTAATTTCGGTATTTTGACTCATCAAAACGCTTTTGAATCAAGGTCTGCGTATCCTCAAAAGTATTCCTCTTGTTGCTAAAGAACATATATAGCATATATCTTCAATTATAAGGTACATACTACATGCTAGAAGCAAAAAAAAAAAAACAAAAAAAAACGGCCGCTTGGCGGCGCTATTTAGCCGATCGTGCATGTTGTAAGGTGAAGCATCGGGCCTTGACATCTCGTGGAGAGAAGCCGACAGGCACAGTGTAACTTATGTACAAAACTTGCGCTGGCGTCACTTAGTCAGACATAATAGATGAAAGGGCGCGTTAGAGGGTAGCTTCCGCTGCGTTAACAAGCAACACCGCCTAGAAGACAAGGCCGTAGTGCCGGCATTTTTGCCTCACCAGCGAAGGCCAACGCTGGACACGGATTGGAAACGAGTGCAGCGTCAGGGCTCGGCTTCGAGTCAAGTTGGAGCCGAACGTTGACGCAATCCTTGGGTCCAATCTGTGCCCAACGTTGGCCTTCGCTGATGACGACATCTCTGTCAGCTCTACGGCTTTGTCATCAAGGAGGTGTTGTAACGAGGTGCCTCTGGCCACTAGAAAGAGGGCAAGGCTGACGTCACGTACAAGCCACGTATAAGAAGCACTGGTCTATATACTTAGTTCAGTTGCATGCGCTCTCGTTCATCCCTTACTTGTGGCGCCGAGCGAAGATGCCGGTCTTCGGATTCCAATGTCCGGGGTTTTATTCCCGTTGAGCTCCTTGGTGAATCTCGCCGGATTAGATCTTCTGTTCCTAGTTATGATCGTGTATGAATTGTTATGACTAATATTCTGTGCGCTTTGAATGCTCGTGCATTGCCAGCCGCGGGGTATGCATCCTTTGTGTTGCTTTGGTATACGTGTAACGCGGTTACGTCTCACCCGAGCGTTACACTTTGCCTTAAACTTCAGCCATGGAACACACTCAATGTTAAAATATGTCGAACGAAAGATTATTAAAGGCTTACAACAACAATTTTAAAGTTAACGCTCTCCCCAACAATGATCTCTCCAGCCAATGAGGGCTGAAAAAAGGTGCTCATAATAGAAGTGCTGGGCGAGAGAGCGGGCCGTCGCGGAAACATTGCGCTGAAAAAAACATTTGGGCGGAAGTTTCGCATTCTTTTAGAGTTTCTTAGAAGTTTCGCATTCTTTTAAGAGCCGGCGAATTTTCGCGTACTTATTTACGTGTCCGAATGGCACTTCGGCCCTTCTATTTCAAATCATAACGACGGTTATCGTTATAGACTCTAGAATGTTAGCCAACGTAAGGAGCGGTTAATTTAGGTTTCCTGTTGAGCCGCGGTTCACTAATCCCAACCTTTGCAGCAAAAGCTCCTGTAGGAACCCATCGCTCGAGTTAGAGCGAGCTTGGATTGAGAGCCTAAATTCCTTGTCGTCCAAAGCTTATAAAAACGGTGCTTTCGGTGAGCGCGAGCTTCGTTTGCGCCTAAATCCGCCAATAGCGCACGGAAGTCGGATAACGAGTAGGAGTAGGGATTTAGAAATCGGCGGTTGTGTTTCGCAGAAAACCAGGAGTTGGAAATGCACAAAAACGAAAATGTACCATATGAGTGGTTCGAATGGGCATGTTTTGAAACTCTATACCGAATAAAGTTTACACAATGAAACACAAAACAAAGGAACGATAGAGGTTGACTCGTAAATGCATAATAGCGTGCGTGTGTGCATTTGTGTGTGTGTATATTTGTGTGTGTGATAAAGAGAGAGAGAGAGTGTGTGTAGTGTGTTCGGCTGTATAAGATATATATATGACACAACACACCAGTTCAAACTGACATTTTTAGTAAGTTCTGGCATGGCCGGTCACGCTGTCCCAAAGTCTGAGTTCAATATGCGTCACAAATTAAAATTGATTCTCTTTCTAGTGGCTTGCTTGCTTGCTCGCTTGCTTGCTTGATTAATTGATTGATTGATTGATTGATTGATTGCTATTTTTCTTGAGATTGACATTGGTGGGGTAAACGTGTCTTACAGCAGTAGTTGTTGTGGGCTTTGCCCACCACTGGAAATGACGTTCGTTGTTGATGTTGTAGTGGTAGTTGTTGAAGTTGTAGTAGCTTGTAGTAATTAGCGTTTTTGGCAATGTATGCGTCCGTCATCGATGTTGCCAAATCCTCGAAAACGATCTCTCGCCAACCGCGACAATCAAACCTGGGTCCCCTGCGTGCAAAGCGGAAGCGGAGCTCCATACTTGGCGCTTTTGTAGTACCCGATGCCCCCTGCACGCGCTCTGTAAAAAACAACTGCCGATAACAAAATGCCGTCCTAGCACTGTCATTGCGAAGAGCTTGTGCAGAGAGACGCGCTTTCACGCTCCGGAACAAAAAAAAAGGAAACAAAAGCGTTCGAAACAAAATGGTGACAAGTCTATTTTGTTTCCAACGCTTTTGTTCCCGCACCCTACGGCGCGTGAACGCGACCCGAATGCCCAAAGACATTGCCGTGACGTGTCGCAGTTGTCGCTGTGACTGCACTGTGGATCAACACGTAACTGCTTAATTTTTCACAGTGGGTACGTAAAACCAGAAAGCCAATCACATGTCAAGGCAGGAACGCAAAATGTCTTCCTCCAAGATACATGCGTAAATAATTTCAATAAAACGTTTTAGCGAGGACAATCGCTAGATGGACGGTATTCTTCGGAAAAGTTCAAAAAATAGACAAAAGCGTGAACATGATAAGCTAGGCCCGGCGTTTGTTACGCTGTCGCTGCCTCTATAGTTGAAGGGACGTTCTCCCAGGACCACTGAACCCGACGGATGCATCCTGGCCGCGGGAGACGCCATCGTGGCGTCCCGCAGGATCCTCGAGGAGCAGGAGCAGGTCGCCAAGGTGCTACGCTACGGAGCCAGAGTAGCCCTAGACGAGGGACTCATCGACGTCGACACCGAACGGCAGTTCCGCATGTCCAGTAAGTTTTGCGCCGATTCAACCTGGCGCAGCACGCGCGGGTGCACCCGAGGAAGGCGGCATCGCCGACAGCTCCGAAAAATGACTGGGCCACGTTGCATTGCAGATGTTCATACCATCTTGGATCGAGCACTCAGGCTGTCGAAAACCGCGCCACATAGGATCATCTGTGTCGTCAGACAATTCGATGGTGAGCTTGCTTTGGTGTCGATTGTGTTGTATGCTGGTTTTCGGGTGAAGAAAGCACATCAGTAAAAACTGATAGAGGTTCGTTACCCGTTTCGTGGCACATTCTTGTTCAACTCTTGTATGTCAAGTTTAGTTATATGAACGCGTTGGCATTTCATTTGTATAGCATTCACGCTCACAGTACACTCGGAAAAAATTCTGTGTGTTGACTTACTCTGCAGAGCATTGGGCAAATCATGCGACAATTGAGAAAGTATGCGGATCGCCGTAATTGTTTTCATCAAATAATAAATACTGCTACATCCTCAATTCATTATCAGAATCACGCCGGACTTTATTATTAGGGCAAAACGAGTATTGTGTGAAACAACAAGAAGTAAGCTTTTTTTTTTTATCTGTTAGGACTGAGGGCTCAACTCCAGAAGGCACGCGTACGTCGTGCGTCTGTACGCAATAAACGAAAGTAATCTCACAATAACTTCGATAGATTTTTGAACTGCGTTAGCACCAACTGGTTACCATGGATGTTGTCGTTTGTTTACCCAAGGCATCAACATGAGCGATGCGGCGGCGTCGTCGTACGTCGACGTGTCTGCTCAAGACGGAGGTTGCACGGACGAAGAGACATCGCTAAGCGCAGACGACTTGGTCGCTGACATCATCCTCAACGTCAACAAGAAGAATGTTCACTATTACTGGTAAGACACTGGGGATCCTAACTGGCTGTAATGTCTACCTTCTTTCTACTTTTTGTATTCTCTCTTTTTTAATTCCTCGTATTCCCCTGTCAAGCACCTAATATCCAAAAAGACCAACTACCCGAGAGAACTTTGTCGACAAACAACAATATAAAGTCAAAATGAAATATAGAGAATTTAAGAAACAGACATGCACAATTTTTCACCTATTCTACCAGTTTTATTTCGCTATTTCTCGTTGAAGTTGCAATGTACCAATAGTGTAATATCATTCCATTTAGATAACTTAAGCTAACCTCTTCGTTTTCTAATTTTTTTTCCTTTCCCTTAAAATTTAGTATTTCCCTGTGTCCTTCCTGGCCTTTAAAAATGATAGCAAGAAGAAAGAAAAAGAAAGTAAGATAGGCTGCATGTCAGCATCGATTCAAAAATTAACTTTATAAGACTATACATCATGGTAGCGGCTATCCTTCACTAAAAGAAGTAACAAAGTCTCTTAGAGGTGCATCAGTGGTCATTCAGAAGTTACGCGGAAACATCATTTCCCAGTCCTACTTAAGTTCCTGCTAAACTCTTGCTTGGTGAGGAAAGCAGTCATATACCACGCAAATAAGTTCTTGTGAAGATAAACAAATCTACCCTGAACGAATTCTGTTTAATTTACTGAAATATGCGCCTAATAGAAAAACACCAAGAAAATTTGTGATAAGATGTGACGTTAATTACAAATAAAAATATGACCTGGTTTAAAAAAAAATTCGGAGAAAGAGGGTTGTGGATGTAAGTTTGCTTCCTTGAAATACATGCAAGAAGAAATTTTACATCTTTTTATTTAGATATTGTGACATATCTTTCGATCATTGGTTTGCTAAAAAAAAGTATTTGTTCCTTTGTATTTTTTATGGGGAACAAACGAAATGTCTCATTTAAATTGAGTCAAGCGATTAGTACTCCAAAAACGGCCTAGGAACAAAAAAAAAAAAAAAACAACTAAAAAATCCACAGCCTCATTAAGGTTAATCGCTAACGAGGTTCGTTGTTCGGTAGCAAGATTCAAGTGCGTCTCATTAGTTGACATTTTATAATCTATTTCTTCCGTCCCCAAGTTGAAGTTTAGAGGAAGAAAAAGAAGGGAAAAAAAGCAAGCTGCATAAGTGCTTGACAAGGAAATAGAATCTCCGCTTTACCTTCGCGTTCGTGACCTAAAGTCACTGACAATTTAAGAAACTCGGAGCGTGGCGAATCCCGAGAGGTAATATTATGCCTCCGCAACCAATGAATTGCCGGATTAGCCAACAAAAACACAAAAGAACGAATCGAGCGGCGTGAACCTAACGCGGAGCGCAAGTTTGTCTGCTTCTTGAGCAGGGGTTTCCGGTGACGTCAGAATGACGAGCTCTGATTGGCTCCGATTGAAAGGATAGTGGGTAGACCTCAAGGCAGGTGGCATTGAGGTCTATACCCACTATCCCTCCGTGAGAGCCAATCAGAGCTCGTCGTTCTGACGTCAGTGCAATCCCTGCGCAAGGAGCAGACGAACTTAAGCTCAGTGTAGGCCACGTCTTGTGTTTCATAGGCTGTCACTGACCCTATTTCGGGGTGTCCTCGCTCCTCTCCGTGGCAGCGTTCCGTGGCAGGTGAGCGGCCTGGACCCGGAGCTCCCCGAGCACGGCGGCTACCTGGAGAAACTGGCCGAGTGCCTGCTGCTCCAGCGTGAAACAAATGGTGGACGACGCCTCCCAGCTGGACACACCCGACTGGGACGAGCTCCCGCCCACCTTCAGGAAGGTGGTCCAGGTAGGGAGAAGGCTCCAGTCTCGTTTGCTCCACTCACTCATTGATTAACTACGCGAAAAGCGACGACGTCGGATTCCCTATAACCGCGTCGCGCGGTACACACCTCTTTCTTAGACCGGTGTGTCGTTTCTTCGTTCAGGAAGTGGTCCGCGAGTCCCAGACTCACCTCTGCAACAGCAGACAGCTTCTGGGCGCACTGGGAGTGTCCCAGTCCCTGGACAGCGACTACGGGCCCCTGCTTCAGATCCAGCGCCTCATGTTGGCGGACGAGGAGCGGGCACGACACACGCCCATCATCGTTTGCGGCCGGGAAGGCTGCGGAAAGTCCACGCTTCTATCGCAGGTAGGGTGACAGTCGACTGCCCAAGTCTAAAACAAGCTTAGTGTTGTCACACGTGGTCTTCACGGGGGCTTGAAACTCCAATTTTCTGGGTTCCTAGTTGAAAAGATAGGTCGGAATTATAGAGAAAGAAAAAAACATATATTTTGTAAAAAAAAGTGCAAAACAATATTTAAAAAGTAAAAAAAGGTAGGAAAGGTAAGAAAGTAAACATAATCTATTTTTGTCTCGAAATGTTCAAGAACCTGCGCGAACAAGATTGTATTTTCTGAATAATAGTACATAATTAAGAAACACAAAGAATATCGGTGCACAGTCACTGAATAAGTTTGGCATCGGTTTTATTTATTTTTTATAACGGGGCTGGGTATATTGTTTTTTACCTTCGCTTATAGTTTATCAGTAAGAATATATATATATATTTATATATATATATATATATATATATATATATATATATATATATATATATATATATATATATATATATATATATAATATATATATATATATATATATGTTTAGTTTAGACACATAGCTCTAAGTTGTTTACCAAAATACGGAAGAAGCATTGCCTTCTTGCGAAATGCCGCCTACCATTCTGTACCAGAAGAATATTTATTTCAGGCTTTCTACTCAACAACTTGAGAATTCTTCAACATAACCCATCAAGTTCGTTGATTAAAAAAAAAGTATTCCAGGGGTAAGAGTGTGTTATTTGTTTTTCTTTCTCCGTTGCCCAGGTGCTCATGTACTGCCCCGAGTGGCTGGGGAACGACGTTGTGCGCATCATACGTGGTGTGGGCCAGAGCCCCTTCTGCGCGTACACGGCCGAGATCCTGCGCAACCTGTGCCTCCACATCAGCATGGTGTTCGGCTTCGAGATCAGCCCGAAGCACCACAGCTTCGAGCTGAGCAAGCTGAGCATCTGGTTTCAAGACCTGCTCAAGCTGGTGGAGACCACGACGAGCGACCTGGTCATCGTCCTGGACGATTTGCACCAACTCAAGTGTCCACCCAACAACCAGGCGGCCATCTTGGGTTGGCTGCCCTGGAACCTGCCGCTCAACGTGCACATCGTCTGCTCCGTGGCCGAGGAAGCCGAGGGTGTGCTCGGCCTGCTCAGGAGCCGCATATCAACGAGCGACAGCTACGTTCACATTCCGTCCTTGCAAGGCTCCGCGGCGGCGAGCATGCTTCAATCAAACCTCAAGGTATGACCTACTTTTAACTGATCTATGAGATCCCGCCTTTTTCATTTGGTGACGACACACTGCCGGCCTGTTTGTCAGAAGGACTCTGGCGCTGGGCTGGAGTTGCTGCGTAAGGTTTTGCTTAAACTTAGTCGAGCGCACATTGATATGCCCCCAAAAGACATGGTATCCCTATGTTTACTGTTTTACGGGAGTTGCCTTTTATTTTCAGGCAAATTCGTTTCTATGACAGCTCGCACGCTTTAAATAACTGTGGCAGTATTTAACGTATGCACACGTGAAAACAAAATTTGTCTGAATTTTCTCTCAAGGGAAGCTTGATAACGCAGCAAAGGCTCTAGTTATAATTCCAAGTCACAACTTTGCTACAACGAAAATGTTTGAGCTGTTCCACTCTCTAGTTTATGGACAAGAGGATAAGTTGAATCTGTCGTCCTAAACATATTTAAAGTATTAAATAAAAGGCGACTTCGGTAGGCTGCATCCTTAGCTCTAGTATTGTGATTGGGGATAGTTTTTCGCTGTAAGGAAAGCAAACGCTCGATGGTGATAATGATGAAAACGTTGTTTATTTACATGATAAAGAGTATCTCTTTATCATGTAAATAAACAACGTTTTTATCATTATCACCATCGAGCGTTTGCTTTCCTTACAGCGAAAAACTATCCCCAAGCACAATACTAGAGCTAAGGATGCAACCTACCGTTTTTTTTTTCTTTTTACTAAAGTCATTTGAGCCGAGGGGGGTGAGGGAAGGGGAGGGGGAAGGGGGAGGGGTGACTACGTCTGCTGAGTGAGATTGGCCTTTCGTACGTAAGAAAAGAGAGATATGGAATCTCTGTTTTATATTGAACATTGTTGCTAAAACGTTAAATGAAAAACAAAATGTATCACGTTTGCCATATCTAGCGGTACATTAAGCTTGTTTCTGGACTTGTTCAAGAAGACCATCATTCTTGTTCGTTTAAGGTAAAAAAAATCACTTTTATGACGCCTGTTCTTCCCCGTTCATTCAAGGACCACAAGAGGACCCTGACGAAAGACCAGTGGGGTGTTGTGCGGGACCGCCTCGCCGGACAATCCGTGTGTCCTCTCTACGTGACCCTGCTCTCCCAGGAAGCCAAGCGGTGGTCGTCCTACGAAGCCCTAGACGGCGACATGCACGTGCCCGGAGACATCGGCACCTTCGTGAACCGGACCTTGGAGAAGAGCGAGAAGCGGTTCGGCTTCAGCCACGTCAAAAAGATCGCGTCGTACCTCACGTGCACGAGCTACGGCCTGCGTGAACCGGAGATCGTCGAGTTGTTGTCGTGCTCCGAGTGCGAAGCATCTCAGAGGGAGTTCTTGCCCGTCAACTGGCTGTCCTTCAAGAGAGAGCTGGGTGAGTTGAGCAGTGCTCGCTGGTCTCTGCCACTTTTAGAGCGCAGCTATTAGCCGCCCGTTTCCGGGTTGCGCGGCGTCGGCGTAACCACGCGCATTGTATTATGGAATAATGCAACTGGGCGTAACCTCGCGATGCTATATGGGAAAATTTCCCCGCTAAATTTAGCATTAGATTTTCGTTAAAATTCCCGCTAAATTTGGCGGGAACATTTTCGCTAAATTTAGCGTGGAAACTTTTCGGCTACATTTAGTGTGAAAATATTCCTGCTAAATTTAGCGGAAAAATTGACGTCACGTCACCTCATCACCAATTCAGTCTCCCTGCTATATTTACTGGAAACGTTTCGCTAAATTTCCTCGCTACATTTAGTGGGAAAATTTCCCCCTAAATTTAATGAAAAGATTTTCTCTAAATTACCCGCTAAATTTAGCGAAAATGTTCCGCTAAATGAAAGAGGAGCAGGAGAGGAAAAGGGGAGGGTAGTGAGGGGAGAAGGAGCATACCCTCCCCTTCGTACCCTCCCCTCCTCCTCTTCAAGAAATGTCCTCTAAATCAGCATTACAGAGGATTGTAAACGTCTTTCATGTTTTCTCCAGACTAATGTTCTAAATTGCGCCGGCTCAGAATATCTGAACATCTATTCATACTCTTAGTAAGCCCTGTTCACCCTTCGCGATATTTCATAAACGATAAGGAGGGGGGGGGGGGGGGGCAATGTTATATACCATACGCTTACTTTTCGTATGCAACGCCGTTCTGGAGGATGACAAATTTCCTGGGTTAAGTAGAGTGAACCACGGGGACAGATGTAGACGCTCATTATTTATCTAATTATTATAAATACCTTTTTTATTTTTTGTGGCTTGTTATCGTGAATTTATACGTTCTGTCGTGGAGTCCACAAAAACAAACCTACACTGATTGTTGTGTGTTAGCTTTTGATTGTTATAAATTATTTCAATTCTGTGTGCTATAGGCAGCACGACACTTTTCAACAAACCACGTGCCCGGGAGGTGGTAATAACGTCTTCGTATATTAGCCGTGTAACAAATGTACGACGAATACGCCCTCGAGATAGCAAGAATGAAAATGCCTGGGAGGTTGGGCGTCTCTCTGGACGCCCAAACCGCAGCACTCGTGCTCGTTGCCTTTTTTTTTTTTTTCAGCTGTGGCCGCGCATGCACTCTTCAAGCTCACGAGACACCTAAATATGTTATCGAAGCTAGAAAGCTTTCGGCGGAGAAGAGACAACTGAAAACAAAAAGGAGAGCCATTCCACCCCGTGAAGAGGGAAGTGGAATGAGACGTTTTATTTTAGCGCGGCTGTGCCAATCACGGCGCAGGCTCTGGTGCGCCGCCCAGGTGGCCGCCGAAGAGCGCGCAATAATGCGCACTATCAGGGGGGAGACAGACGCCGTGCGTGGCGAGGAGTATACACGGCTCGAGAAAGAGGCGGCGGCGGTGGAGAGGAATATAAAGTGGGGCATACATCGTTGCGTTGGAAAATTGTTGGTCTACGCTCAGTCTGTCACCAGAGACGATCCGCCAGAACCTAGACATAGACAACTTCGCTGTAAAACCTACTGCCCTTCTCGTCATGTTAGTGCCTAACGATGAGGAAGCGAAAAATTCCACGCTTTCAGGAATATTTTTTGTGGAAGCAGATGGGCAATTACTAAAGAAAGAACCACTCGTTCATGCAGCGCGCAAATTAAAACTGCCTTCCTTTCATTTTATTTTCGCTCGTAACAACTTATCGGTTCAGTTTCGGGGAACGTTTATGTAGTTCATTTGCAGTCGGACAAATTGTTGTTTGATGGGGGTAATGAGAACCAAAAACTTCCCCGATCTACTGTGTACTCCATCGACCGGCGGCCTAATTGAAACTCTAACCACTGAGACGAAACTCGGAGCGGGATATCTCGGAGCGCCCCTGCTTCTAATCAATTGCTGAGACCCAAACGACCTCTCATCACGAAGCCTCACTCGTTCTCCCACTTTATCCACAACGGTGTTACCCGTCCTCGCCTTAAATACAGCGCGAAAACAATTACCCTGTAAAAAGCGTAACGTGCGTTTTTGGTGCTCTCGAGCTAATTGTTTCTCTCACGGGGTCGCACTTTCTACTGGGCTGATTGGCCTTGTAGCTGCTGAAGGATCGGTCTTCGGCTCGGGATTGTTATAGTTGCCTGTTGAGTCTTCTTTCTTGTGGCGTCTTCATGTTGTATTTTGCCACCTTCAATGCTAGGCGAAGACCTGTTGAGCGCTGCGCTGAGGTGACTGCGTTAGGATAAAAATCCATTTTATACGATTGGCGTTTATGTTCAGGAAACTTCAGGATAGAAAGCGTGAAAGCACCAAGGCAGACGCTTTACCTCGCCGTTGCGTCTTCTGCTTCGATTTTTCAGTTTCTTTTAAGTTGCGATTTTTATGTTCAAACTGGAAAGGCTTTGGATCGTGGGCGTTCCTTATTACGGGCTTTAGCTGTTATATTTTTTTCTCTGTGTGTTTTTCATGTTCAGCTGGCCCCATTCACAAGCGTTCCTTATTAGCTAGCTTAAAACGAAACCGGGATGTTAACGTGCCATTAATATACGAGGTTTTTTATTTTAACTCCAACATATAGTTTCCTTTTATTAGGGCTAGGTTTACACGGGTCCAGTTTTCCCCATGTACTTATCAGGCTAGTGGGATGAACAACTGTCCCAGGTAAGTTGGCTAGTTAACTAAAAAAAATGAAAATTTACTTTATTATCCGTTGGTTTTATGGGTCATGTTGCAATTGCAGTGTTCACGGACGACATTTACGATTAGAAGCTGCGCCAGTTTTAGCAATCTATGAAATGCAAAAAAAAAAAAAAAAAACAGATATCAGGGTTTAGTAAATGATTTCGAAACTGGACGGAGAAAGAGCGTCAGAATTCCGGCCCATAATTAAGCGCGAAAGAGATACGTACTCCTTTCGTATCGGGCGCTTCATCGCTATCGCGGCAGCGCGGCGTCGGCGCATTTCCGCCAAGGACACCCCGCCGAGATAATGACCAGGTGCGCGAAACGACTGCGTGACACCTACGAGTATGCGTATCGTCGTGGTCGGCACTCTTTTTGCGTCCCGTTCCGAGAAGAGGCCACACAAATGCGAAAACTGATCGATGAGTATCTCAAAGCTGGATGGCATTTCGAAAAGAGTTTATATTGGTTTAACCTCTAATCGTGACTGCCGTCAATACTACAATTACAACATGACCCTTTAAGCCAACATAAATAATTAAATATGCACGTTTGGTTAACTAGTCAACTTACGAGTATAGACTTTACATGGCGAATACTGAGCCTGAGTGAAACTCAACCCATTAAAAAAAGTGCTTTAATTAACTACAGATACTGCGTATAACCCAAACAATATTGGCCTTACAATTAACCCTCATGAAGGTTAATATTTTGTTCACATGACAGGTGATCACTGATTATAAAGACTAACACACTGCACGCGTGTTTTACGTAACTCTGAATTCGGCTGACAGTGGGCCCGTTAAATCCGCGCTCCTTTACTCCATCTCCGACGCTCCGAGCTTTATACTCCGAGCGCAGCAACGAAACGAAGCATGCCGTATAGGAGCGCGACACACCGGAACTATCCATGAGCCACACGAGCTCCTTCCGACCGCACGGTTATGACGGACCCGGCATCTCGTGGATACGGGTGGCAGAAACCGAAATTATTTAGAGAATAAATTTATTAAAGACCTACGTAAAGCGGCAAAGCCTAAAGTAAAAAAAATGGTGGCGTTATGCACTTTTGCAATGTTTTAATATTCTTTAAATGTTTAAAGACTCGCTTCGAGTACATATGCGGAAAGTTAACTTGACCGATCTATTTGTTGATCATGCATCCTGTTCAGATTCAAAGAAAAAACAACATTCTTGAGCTCGGTTGTCCACGCAGGAAACTGTCAAACTTGTCAGATGTTCCTTGGTTCCATCTTGCAGCGCGAGACGGAACCCGTCAATGCTGCTATATATACAAGCACACCACCGTTCAATAGATAGCACGTCAATTCGCTTTCAGGCGAGATGCATGACCAAACATTTTAACTGTATGATGTTTCGGCTTTCCAATCAAAAGATCTTTATTTGCTGGGGTACGCATTCCAAAAAGGGCAGCGGTTCGACTGTCTTTTCATCTCGGAAAACGTTTTTGTTGCTGATCTATCGGCTAGCTATCGTTCAATAGACGAATTCGTTTTAAGGCGAGATGCACGAACAATTCTTTTCCGGAACGCCAATTGCTGTCCTGGCTTTCAAATAAAATAATTGATACCTGCAGAATTCAGCGGTATTCAACTAAAAAGGGGCAGCGGTCCGATATCACTCTTCGTCTCGACAACGTTTCTATCGGTGAAGCCATATATTGTTTGTGAACGTGACGTCACCCAGCGCGAAGAAGCCACTCGCGCTCCGATAAAAACTCGGTACACGAGGAGCGCGCTCGAGTGTCAGTTTCCGGCGGCGCTCCTGTCTGTTTAGTGAACGGAGCGCCAAATTCTCACGCTCCGAAGCAGGGTCTTAACGCGCCTAGTATTATCTTGAACACTATTTCACTGTTAGACTGAATATTACCTTTCGGTATCAGAGACTACAGCCTTCTCCGTCCCAAAAGGGCTATCAGTTCCTCGTCGAAGCCCTAATATTCCTCTTCTAAACGTAGCGCAACAATGAGGCCAGGGAAATTACGGAGTTAAAGCCGCATTACCGAGCTCGCTTGTCCAGTATGCACAACTCACACCACGTCCTTTCTAATACCCTCTCTTTTGTTCTGAGGTTTTCCCGCCAGGCTGCGTAAACTAATGCCACTGGACGCAATACACCACCAACTCTCCGCTTCCCCAATCGGTTGTCAGATGGCGTCATTTTATTCAAAGTAGCGATTAATCTTCAAGTGTAGTAGCCGCTTTATATTGCCACTGACTAAACCTCACGACTGCGGTCTTGTTTTGTAGCTCACTATTAGTGCACATGGTCCGTGAATGACGCCATCCCGTACGCGAGTTCTGTCTAAAACGGTCCCTCCACGCTTGTGCATTTGATGCGGTGTGTGTGCAAACTCCTTATCGCTTTACTCGCACATTGTTCAGACCGAGCGAGCGCATAACGGGCTTCAAGGTTTACGACTTTCACCCGAAACCGGATTCCGCGAAGAGTGGAGTTCCCAGGCTCAATTACCTCTCTCTTGTGTGAAACATTTCAGAGGGTGTTACACAAGATTCAACGTGGCGGTCGCTGCCCACGCGGTATTTCACTAACGTATTACGTAACTTAATGAAGGTTTGGCGTTTGTGTGTAGCAACTGAAAGTTCTTTCGCCACGCTCCCCAAATCGTACTTTAGGCGTTTGATTGCTCCGGAGGGGTGCAATGTGGACAGCGGAGCATGATATCAAGACACCCTCCGAGCACGCAAGCGCGTTCCAGACACTCATTTATTGACTTCGTCCGAACTATGGTCTATATAGAAGAAATTATTTTACACCATTATGTTTTAATTACGTTCGCTTATAACTAAACGCTCTCAGGACCCCCTAGTTCGCGTGACACACCTTTTGAAAAACCTCGAGACTGAGCGAAACAGAAAACACTGGGACACCACACGCAGAGTCTGAAACACAGCGACGGTTTATTTGCCAGCCACACGTGAAATAGCGTTCCCTCCTCGCCACTTGTTCACAGCCCTGCCTCCAGCCAGAGGAGAGCCCAACTATCAATCCCCAATATCCCGCCGCGCATCCCGCCACTCCACTCATATATGTGACAATGCTGCGTCCCCAAAACCCTTTTCCTGTCCGGAGACTTGTGAACGTTGTCTCGGCGGGAGTTTGACTGAAAAGGAGAAGGGTTCGGGGGTGGGACGTCAGCGGCCATGGCAGTCGGCAGGCGTCAGCTTTGCGGCTGCGTTTTGGGAGCGCAAGATTAGCACATCTGTGTGGAGCTGTGGAGATTGATCGTTGAGCTCCCTTCTATCAGGAAGGCAAGTGGCGAGGAGGGAGGAAAGATATTTAAGGTGTGACTGGCAAATAAAACTTAGCTGTGTTTGAGACTCTTTGTGCTGTGTCCGCCCTACACCCCCCACCCCCTACTCCCTTTTTTTTTTTTTTTTCCCCTTCAACCTCGAGGTTTTTTAAAGCTGAGTTGTCACCAGCTCGCCTGTTGATTAAGTATTTTATCATAAACCGTTTATTTATTTTTTCATGTGTGAAACCCCGTAGCTTAGTAAAAGGCTTTGATTTCACGACCGTTTGAAGGATGGCGATTTCAACTCTCTCGCTCGTGTTTTCCACGACGCTGCTCGAAACGGTTGAAATACGCTATTTTTACAACTTCTGGGTTGATCTCATTTTATTCTTTTCTTTCCACGGTGCCGTCTCGAACCCCCAGGAGTGCTGTTGAGGGAGTCGTACGTGGACTGCCGTTCGTACCTGCAGTGGAGCCATCGCTGCATCGGTGCTTGCGTCCGCAAACGGTACCTGGCCGAGCCCGAGGATGCGGTCGCCTGTCACACAGACCTGGCGAACGCCTTTCATCTGGGCTTTTTGATGCAGAAGGACGAGAAGGTAGGCCTGAGGCTGTTGGTGTCAACTCAAGAACGCTTCTGCTTTGTCGAGTTGGAGCGCGTCGGAATGCAATTGTCTTACATCCCCTCAGTTCTCGGGAGTTTGAAACTCATTCCGAAACAATGCCCCGTTTGTATGTCTCCTCAATTGTTGTTACCCTAGGCCGGTAGAAAAGTTCGCAATAATGTCAAGAAGCTTTTTTTTTTATGCCAATAAATAACGCTCATTTCTGTCAAGCGCCCTCATTTAAAATGCCTTCGGGCTAATACGTGCATGAGACAAATTATAAGTAGGAATTCTTTCTTATGAAACGGTTTCACAAAATGTATTGAAACGTTATTGGGGAAGTACTGCAAAACTGTTAGCCACAAATGCAGTTCTCACCCAGACATTAGAAAGAAAAAAAAGAAACGTTTTTATATAATAATGTAACTATTATCGCTTCGGTAGGAACTAATGAACCTTACTAAAAATTGCCGTTTAAAATAGGAATCTTAAAGCAAACTTAATAATAACTTGAAGTTGATGGGGAGATTTATTTGTATACATTCGTCGTTTTTCCGCCTTTTCCCCTTTCGACACAATTTCGTTCTGCCTCGCGTCGCTGCCAGTAGGAAGCCATCGCCACACTTCTAACGATATTAATCACGTATCGATCTCGCATTAAATGTAATTATAAGGAGTCCCCAAACTCGAGACTCGTTTTTACGCTTTAACGCGCTCTCACTTCAATCCTGCAAAAGTAGGATGGAGCAACTGGGTGGTTTCATTTGAAATCAAACACGCTTGTCGGGGTGGGTCTTTCGATTTTTTAAAAAAATATATATGTAATTTCCCCATTTCTGGAAAGAACAAATCTGCTTTTCAAAATTTTTTTAAAAAATATTTCGCTTCACAAAAAATTTTTTGCGTGGAGCAGGGTGAAAATCTGTTTTTTACTCCGTGATTTTTCTACCCAGTTCTGTACGCTGGTATGAATACGGGAAGCATACAAAACTTACAGTAATTTTTTGTGCTCTTGTATGTTGTTTCGACTAATTTTTAGTTTAAAGGAAAATACTTTTGTATTTTTGTTTATTGAGGTAAAAAATGACAAACATCGTCTCCTTGACAATCTGGTGACATCTTCAGAGCCTTGTAACTCATGAGTTATTATATTTGTCGCTTACCAAATACTATGCGGGTGTAGCCATATACATGGGCTATCGACGGGCATAAGTTTAGTTTTTTTTTTATTTTCACTGAATTTTTTATATAAATTTTGAAATATCGTCGAAAATGAAGTTAACCGATATTTTGAACCCACTTTATCGAAAAAGGCCATTTTTTATTTCGTTCAATCTTTCCTATTATTGCTGCCGATCATATGAACTTTCAATTGGCTTGATTCGATTTCCCCCTTTTTTTGTTGTATCTTCTCTAGAAGTGATCGAAATCGCTCCCACGTTCTCAGAACGGCCAAACGCAGTTTCCGCAGGTCGGCTTCGCTGCAAAGACTATACTGCTTATTTGTGTGTTCAAATGCAGCGGGTAAATTCATTTTGATTTAGGAACACTCGTGCTTGGTTACATATTGTAGTTTCTTAATTTTTTAATGATGGCAACTGACATTCCTTAGTCTCACAGTTAGCGGTGCAGCGGATGTTCCATTATCCGATGTCTAAAGCCAAGGGCACAAAGGGCGGAGAAAACGGAACGAGCTCTTCATGTAGCCAGACCGGGGTCATATATCTGTTTGTGCTATAAACAGCTTGTAAGGCACGTACAGCACGCCCGGCCCTTCGCGCTATAGGCCCATCTCCGTTACACCCAGGAAGCATCCTGCACGGGCGCCAATCCATGATGTGTCTTGTCGCGTGCGATCAAATAACCATGTAATTGCCTGTTCTTTATTGTCAGCGTGTATATCAAAAATATGTAATATCACAGGCCCCTTTTTAAGAAGGAAAAGCAGTTTGCAGAAAAAAGTGAGGAAAACGGACTGAGTTTACATGAAGCGAAGACAATTTTCTGCGGAACACAAACACCAATTGGCGATAAATAGTCACTTTTATTAATTAACGCTAATATATTTAGGATGCACTTGTAAAACAATATGTTGTTGTGCTTTAAATAGTCCAGTTCACGAGCAACGCAATATTGGAACTTTTTGACAACGGCATCGGCTTGCCTCTGGGGAGGCGATCGAGCGCGGGGGCGAGCTGAACTTTGTACCGCAGCGGTGGGATGCAGCCGAGAAGTTCAACAGCGTGGTAAGTCGAGACGAACAGAACGAAAACTGGAACCAAAGCGAGCGAGTGGTGAACCCGAGACGGTGGCCCTTCCTGTTTGAACGAGTGTGTGCAGTTAAAAATAAAAGTGTTGGGTTTTGTTCAAGACTGACCGATATCTCTGATGCCAAGAAGCAACGATTCCCCCATGCAAAGAAGGCAGCGAAAGCAGTCACTCAATGTCTCTGTAGACTTTTAGTTTCACCACTTTGTCGCACCGAGTTTATTGCAAAGATTGTACAGCCTTCGGGAATATGAAAAAGTGATTTGACGATTTTATTTTAGGTTGCTACGGTAGATTTGCTTTGGCTAGGCACACATTGCTTTGGTTTGGGTAATAAGTAAAGGTTTGTTCTATTTTCTCCTTCAAAATAAAGCGCGTCCGGCCAAGGCGGACTTGGCACCACTGCATAAACAGCATCGGCGATGTGTCTTTGATATTGCCGGAGACTGGACATCTCGTGCTAATGTCACCTTAGGTTCCTGGCCCGGCTCGCGAACTGTGCACCACACATGTGAGGAGCTTAATCCTGTGCGAGCACCTACTGAGGCCCATTCTTCTTTTTTTTTTTTTTGTGTGTGCTTTCCTGAATATATCGATTTCTTTCTCCGGTAAGTAAAAAAAGCTGAACGCTTCTTATCATTGTTTTAATTTTTTTTTTTTTTTAACAAAGTCCTTTGACGTCCGCATCAAGGAGCCGTCCTGTAAACGAAAATTGTGTACTGTGGCGAGGTGCTTCAATCCTTACAACCTGTGTATAACACGAACAGATATATGACCCCGGTCTGGCTACATGAAGAGCTCGTTAAGTTTTCTCCGCCCTTTGTGCCCCGGCTTTAGACATCAGATAATGGTACATCCGCTGCACCGCTAACGATCGGACTAAGGACTGTCAGTTGCCATCATTACAAAATTAAGAAAATACAATATGTAGCCAAGCACGAGTGTTCTCAATCGAAATGAGTTTACCCGCTGCATTTGAACACACAAGTAAGCAGTATTGTCTTTGCAGCGAAGCCGACCTGCGGAAACTGCGTTTGGTCGTTCTGAGAACCTGGGAGCGATTTCGATCACTTCTCAAGAAGATGTAACCAAAAAAGGGGGAAATCGAATCAAGCCAAGTGAAAGTTCATATGATCGGCAGCAATAATAAAAAATATTGAACGAAATAAAAAAAATGGCCTTTTCCCATAAAGTGGGTTCGAAATATCGGTTAGTTTCATTTTCGACGATATTTCAAATTTTATATAAAAAAGTCCGTAAAAATAAAATAAACTAAACTTCTGCCCGTCGATAGCCCATGTACAGGGCTACACCCGCATAGTATTTGGTAATCGACAAATATAATAACTCATGAGTTAAAGGCTCTGAAGATGTCACCGGATTGTCAAAGAGACGATGTTTGTCATTTTTTACCTCAATAAACAAAAATAGAAAAGTATTTACCTTTAAACTAAAAAATAGTCGAAATAACATAAAAGATCACAAAAAAATTACTGTGCGTTTTGTATGCTTCCCGTATTCATACCAGCGTACAGAACTGGGTAGAAAAATCACGGAGTAAAAAACAGATTTTCACCCTGCTCCACTCAATAATTTTTTGTGAAGCGAAATATTTTTTTAAAAAATTTTGAAAAGCGGTTTTGTTCTTTCCAGAAATGGGGAAATTACATATATATTTTTAAAAAAAATCGAAAGACCCACCCCGACAAGCGTGTTCGATTTCAAATGAAACCACCCAACTACATTTTGCGGCGTTGTGAGCGCCTTCGAATAGAACACAAATAGAAACGGGTGTTCGTTTATTTTATTTCGACATCATAAATTATTTACGTATGAAATGCACTGGCCAGCGCGAGTTTCGAGCTCGAATGGGGTCTGAAACTCCGCGGACAGTCTTTCTGCCATCAAAGAACCTCGCGATGTTCCCTAATTAATTTCTCTAATTACCCCCGAGCGCTTCCAAGATATCCGTCAAGAACAAACCGTGCGCTTAAAATAGATTGTTTTCGCTAGCCCTAGATCGAACGCCGTTTTCAGTGCAACGCTCAAACCGCGTGATGACCACTCTATTATCGTACTTGAACGCCAGTACAAATACCGAGATTGGATGGAAAATTCAACGTGCAAGTTTCCCTGACTTCCGATTGTTCGTTTACTCTTCGTGGTTCCTGATCGACTAATGGCGACAGCCCTGCAAACATACATTCAAAAATTAAAACGGTCTATCTTGACCTTTCCCTTCTTTTTTGCCTTCATTTCTTCGTGTTTTTATTAACACGTAATCAAAGAATGTTTGTATGTTTTCTTTATATTTTGAGGCTTCTTTTAGATTGATGTCGCGTTGCGGAAGAACACACAAGGCAAAGACTAATGTTAAAAACGTTATAAGTGCATAGAAGAAAACCTCGTAATGACAACATCGTGCTTGCCAAAAAGGTACAAGGCCAAGCGCACTGGATTTACCGCATTATAACAAGTTGATGTTGTGAAACTATTCTAATAATATATTCCTTGTTCTAAGGAAGTAACAAAAATAGCGTCGATCAGCGGATTAGCCAGGGGGAGTGTGGGATTTGGGAAGTCTCACCCCCCCCCCCCCCCCGCCCCCTGTTATATGCTTTGGCTAACTTTCTTTTGCGCACACTATCAAAACATAGACGTGAACATCTTGGGTGCTGTCAGTAAGGGTCCTAGTTCACAAAGAAACAGGACTCGGTTTCTAACATTTGTCCTTCAAAAGGTCACTCCTTTCCCCGCACCTTCCAAAGAACGGTTCGTCTTTGATGATAAATTTGTCCCAAGCTCTGAGTCGCCCAGCTTTCCGGGGAGTGCAAAACAGTCTTTCGCTCGTCTCTTTTAACGTAGGTATATTGAAAAGAGAAAGTAAAAACCTTACCAAAAAAGTAAACCACACCCAATTAAAATTTCTGGCTACGGCACAGGCGTCGGTGTAAATCCCTCCATGAATAGTCCGAAAATTAAAAAAACAGAGATATAAATTTCTGATTGTTTTTGCTGTTTAATAAACGGCCACGTATATCTTCTGAAACAACATTATTGCGCTATAGGTTTGCAAGCGAGGGTTTAAATATACCAAACTTGCACAGTCATTTGTGTAGCGTAGCTTGGTACAAAAGGCCACGGTTAAGAAAAAGCGCTTTGATTTCTGTAGCGTTTAGCTGCGACCACGAGCGTACATTGTTTGGGACGAACAGTTCGAGATAAATCTATGCAAAAAATCCTTTGTTCTCAATACGCTTTAGAAATCAAAGCAAAATGTGTAGTAAGTTTTAACACGTGGAATATATTAACATCATTTAGAGCTCAGTTCCACAGTTGTCGATTTATCTTCTGCCATGCTTGACCCTATCAGGAAGGAGATGTTCTCGCGTCGCTGAATATACTCTGATCTGTGTTCAAGGGCATGGCTAATAAATTTTGCGCTGAAAACCATTTCTTTTTGTTGTTGTTGTTTTTTTTTGACAAAACATATTTGTAGGAGAGGTATCTTGAGGTATTTTGACGTCCTCGTTAATATTTTATTTCAGCCGCTTCGCTTTTACTTTCACTTTTTTGTGACATTAAACTAACAATTAGTTATTTGTTTAGTACCATCGAAAGTCTCTCGGCTGTCGCTCGAAACTACGCCTAAAACTCTCAGGAGAACGATAGTAAAAACACAAAGTTTGGTGCTTGTTTCTCAGATTAGTCCCAACCTCGCTTGGCCAGAGCGGAACCATTGATATCCCTTAAGCTATCCGGTATGTGCGCACCGACGACAAGAAGCTCGTGATGACCGCCGTGCGTCTTTCTTAAAGGGTCCCGCCTTCGACGATTCCAACAAATCTAAGCGGAAAGAAGATTGGTCGGATCTTTTACGAGAGGTGGACGAGCTCTGGAATCACTTGTTTCAAAGTGGTACGTCCTTCTTTTCTTCTTGTTTTCTGCGCATTTAATGTTGTGTGCTCTCTCTGTCATATGAGTAAATGTACGAAACGGCCAATAAGCGCCTGGTCCCGTCGTTTAACGTCTTGCTACGTTACCCGCCTTGAGTAGTATTCTAAACTATGATGGCGCTATACCGTAGTAGACCGTTTTGTCTTCTACCCTTGTATCACCCAAAATTCGCAGCCTACACAAATTTGGCTTCCGTACATAGACGCGGACTGTCCTTAGATACTAGGAGTGGCAGAATACTTTATTGTTTATGATTTTATTTTCTTGTTTTTACAAACTGTTAGCACTTTTCTGGGGCAGTTACATGAGTGCAGAAGTGAGAAAAAATATATACAAACAGCAAGAGTTTTGCAACGCTGCAATGTAAATTGTTTGCGCAATTAAATAGCGGACACTGTCTAAAACGAACTACTGGTCGAGATATCCAGTAAAAGTTAGTTATTACTGCACGGCACAGTCACAAGTTAACGCAACATATTTAATGTATTACCACTGGGAAGCCTGTCAAATTTCAGCATTGACTTATATTCGTAGTACCGGATGGGAACAAATTTGGTGCTTCTATTCTTGCCCATTTCGTGCGTACATGCGTGCGTGCGCGTGTGCGCGTGCGTGCGTGCGTGCGTGCGTACGTGCGTGCTCGTGCGTGCGTGCGTGCGTGCGTGCGTGCGTGCGTGCGTGCGTGTGGGGGGGGGGGGTGGGTGTGTGTGTGTGTGGGTGTGTGTGGGTGGGTGGGTGGGGCTGAAAAAAGGTCGACAAAAATGTTTAGAGCTAGCCTCGAACCAGCACGTGGCACTGCGACGAAGGGGCCACAAATGTTTCTGATTCGAACATGTATAAAGAACGCAGTGGATAGAACGCACATTGCCCTCTTCGCTGTCCCACACTCAATTTGTTATCATGATTTGCTCTTTACAGGCGACGTAAAACGGCTCAATCAAGACGCAGTGTGCAACTTTGAATTTTTACTTTCTGCGGTTAGGGGGGCTTCAATAAGTTACGTCAGGAGCGTCCTTGAGATCGTACGTGCACAGGTGAGTTGTTCCAAAGCTTTAAAGTGTTAACTTCTCAGAGTTACGATGGTTCATCCCCGGAGTTTTAACCTTTTTTTGTCTTCTTTTGGAGCTCTGCAGAAGGAGACATTGCTCACATTAATAAATTGTTAATTCGATTTGAAATCAACGATCAATCAGTAAACATTAATAAACCACTTTCGTCACTTTCCTTTTAGTTACTAGACTGGGAGATCGAGCTTCTGTACAATATGACCAAACAATCCGTCGACGTCCTTAGTCAAGACCCGCAACAACTTGCAACGGAGATCTTGAACTGGCTAAGACCCTATGCAGGTAAGCGCAACCTCCAAATTGGTCTCATTTGGCGAACCTAGAGTTTCAACCAATTCTTTCCTTACTGCCTCGTTGTTAGTAAATGTACGCTCTATAAAAATACTACGTACAAAAAAGGCGAGACCGTTATATCAAAACTAACACTTATGTAGTAAGTGTTTAAATTACTAGGTACGCTGCGTTTGTATGAACAGCTCGAGTAAGATTAATCGTTTGGTGTCTCATCTGCGTAACTTAATTTGCTTTATTTTTTTAGATATTATAGAACACGAGCAGAAGAATTTAGCGCTAAAGACGAACATATGTTCAGCTATCTTTTAAAGGACGTCTATTTTACCTCTGTGCAGTGCTCGTAAAGCGCCAGTCGTACGCCGTCTTTGTGCTTTTACACTGAAACTTATGTGTTAACACTAAGTGTAAACGCGCAGCTTTCACTCGCCTCTTTTTTTTTTTTGCATCCTGTTTCACACCGTTTCCTGAGACCCCCAACATTCTAAGAAATGGGGGGTGTATAGGGGTACACCTCTTCTCCCATATGTAACTCCCCAAAACAACAATTCGACCTTCAGTCCACAGACGTCGAACCGAAGATGCCAACTTTCAAGAGTGGCTTGATAGTCGACCGATACAACTTATTAAAATAGCTAATGTACGTATTAAAGGCTACAGTAAGACAATCAAGGTTTTTTTGGCCCTGGTGAAAAACCTCAGTGTTTTTTTGTTTTTTTTCTAGACTTTGATACGCACGTTAGCTATTTAATACGTTATATCCAACAGCTCTCAAGCCGCTCGTAAAAGTTGGTACCACTAGTTCGACGTCAGTGGACTGAACGTCCAAATGTAGTTTTGGGGAGTTTCATATGGGACAAGGGGTGTAGCCCTATACTCCCCCTATTTCTTAGAGTGAATAACGCGCAAGCAGTCGACGTGAAGTGCGATTTGCGCTTCGCGTACACGGCTAGACATTGATCTTCGTGGATTCAATTGAACTTCTTGGAGAGTCCAAATTAGCGACACTATACACGCAGTCATTTCCGGCATTATTGTTAACGCTTGAAAGTTCTAATAAGTGCCTCGTATTACGTGAAATGATTCCTGCATCGTTAATTGTGCTACGAAACTACCCGAAGGGGATCCGATCGAAATTCCTCTTTCGTACGTGCTAAAAACACTGAATCAGGAAGAACTCTTTTGCGCGGATATATTTCAGACGGTAATTCTAAGGTGCTGGAGGACCTAGTGAGCCAAGCCAACTCTTGGTGCAACCAGGCGAAGACCCCGCTGCTTGTTCCACTCACGTCGTGGCTAAGCCTAACTCTGCCCCCTCAAGTCACTTCCATGAGTCTCCAGAGTCCACTAAAGCACCTGGTGGCCGTGCCCAATAGCCAGCACGTCTTCTGCACGACGGAGGCCGACAACCGGGTCATCTCCATGTACCACGTGACCTCCAAGAAGCTGGTGAGGCAACTTTCAGGTGAGCACATGTTGCGACACGAGAAGTGGGCAACTACTCTAGTTCTTGTCCACCGCTCCAGCAAAGACTCACACCTACAGTGTCGAAAAGCCGCTACAAGAAGCTTCGGAGATGTTTTCTCTGAGGAAACAGGCGGCAAGCTACGAAAATGATCTCTGTGGACTTGAGAATGTACTTTCGCAAAAGCTTTACTGTTTGATTAAAACGCAAACAATGTCACAGTCTCACAGATGTTGACGCCCGTCAGTTGCGCAAGTCCCCGCCGTCACATATATGAAATGCAATACAAAACAAGTAACCGTCGTAGTAGATGGTCAACAACAGGACGCTCCTGAAAGCTCTTGAGCGCTTGTCTACCAGCCCCTTGCCCGAGCCCTTCGAAAGCGTTGCGTGCTCGATGGAGGCAGCGCCATCTGGATAAGTGCCTTCTTTTTTCTTCCCCGAGAAACTCTGGCGAAAGTTGCTGTGCCATCAAGATTTCCTTTGAATTTTCCTGTCGGTGTAGTGGTCTCTGTGCGCTCTCGACGTATCGAATCTTATTTTTGTTATTCTCGTTGTTTATTTCTCTCGGGAATGATATTACTTTCCAAATGCAGGGTGAAAAAAAAACAAAAAAAAAACGGGAGGTTCCGGTAGAAATGGAATGCTCCTCTGCATCTTGGGGCCAGACATTGCCTTGTTAGAAACACAAATACGGTCTTTTTTTTTATGTGCCTGCATAATTGTAGAAGGCGTTTTTATATATAAATCTCGCCCTCCTCCCTCGCTATTTATATTATACTGTCTGTATTCATCTCGGTCATACAGAGTCTGGCAGCTTCTACAGTATTTGTTGTTCTTTTTATATCGAGGCATTTTATTGAGAAAACAAATGAGTGTCTGAAATGCTAGCTCAAGTCAAAGTTTGTGTAAAAACTTGATTTCGTGTTTTTTTTTTTATAAACAAATTAATTTTTGCAAAAACAAATAAGTTTTGTTTTGTTTTTGTTTTAAACAGTTGTATTTTGCTTACCTTCACGTACATAATATTTGCATCCACTTTATATGTCTTAATCCAACCTTGAAATGCCTATTTATATTAATGTAGTCATTGGCTGTACCATTAGAATTTAATCTGAACTTTCATGTTATAAGTACAACTCACAAGCTTGATCAATAGTAATGATAATCTGTACTATGTTTCCGTCTAATGTCTCGTCCCGCATGGAAAAGATACCCCCCCCCCCCCACACACACACACACCAAATAAAATGTAACCTACACAAATTAGGAGTTTCGAACCCAGCTTAATTTCTTTCTCTTCGCAAGTACCCTCGAGGGCATTAGATTCTTTTGTGTGTTTGTGGACTTAAATATGCAAACAATTAAGATATAAAGACAACAAATAGTTTCAAACCAGAAAACTGCAATGTCAACCAACAGCTCTTCGCTTATTGAATGGGTAGGACAAGATAATATATGGCGAGACTTCGCAATAACCTAAATAGAGAAACCCTCCCGAGGCTGTGAACTCAGTTGGAGTCGATTAATGAGGTTATAGTTCTACTCACGTTAACGTGGAATAGACCAAAACCTAGAAGCGCAACCGTACCTTTGGTTATCTGGCATCAAAAAATGTACCCATCCCCCTCCCACAGACAGACGCATCACCGTTGACGCGGGGTGTCGGTCTTATCAACCTGTTTTGGCTCGGTGCTTAAACTGACTGAAAGAAGACCAATGATTGCTACATTGAGTGCATTGTAGAACAAAACCGAGCAGGCATTTCTGAGAAAATGGGTCACCAGAATCTACATCTGTCTTTAGATGAACAAACGCCACACGTCTAGCCCGCACGCCCACCTTCCTTCAAATCAGAGAAATAACCAATTGAGTGTATTCGCTATAAAAAGAGAGATGGTTGACGATACATCGGTAAGATTAGAGCGCACAGAAGAAATTGGCTCTGGGATTATGGCATGGGAATATCAGGCTCAGTGTGCCAGCACAGAACATTTTTACGTATATATATACAGTATTCAGACTGACACCTCGACATTCGCTGGTCTTTTTGTGTGATATCAGTCATTGGCCCTACGCCTGCTGTGTGAGAAAGTAGAGGACTAGGCAGTGGTCACAAAGAGGTCAGTATAGATTTGTGTAAATACGATAGCCTCTCCAGGGAGAGGAAAGGAGCGTAATGGCGTAGGCTGCTATATATTGTTCGGAACAGTGCGGGAGTTGAAGCTGTACAAACAGAGAATGGGAACGGCATTCCCCAAGGCTGAGGTCACCCTGGTTCGCTCTCTCATTGACCCATGTGCGGTGTGAGCTGCGAAACTCGAAACATCACCGTGTTTTTTGTGTGCGTCTTTATTATAAACTGGCACAAATAGAATTATTCTAGGTCTGGCGTTCCGTGGTTTCTAATAAAAGGTATCTATATTTAAAAAGAACAGAAGGTATTGATATCCGTACTGAAATCAAGAAAAACAAACACTGAGACAAAAGACGCACATAGAAGGACAACACAACGGGGCGTTCTGTTGTTCCTCTTTGTTTGTCCTTCGTCTCTAGTTCTTTCTGCACAATAATGCGGGCGTCATACCCCTTTACACTTATTTTATATCTTCATCGGTACTGTAACATTACAGCTGCTGATACAGTAACATAACAGCTATATAAGAACGAAGGCCAGAAAGCATCTGGTTTAGGTTGCGAGTGACCCACTAAGCGTTCGACAGATGTCCGGGAGCTCTGTCTACGACTTGAACCGGCCACCTAAACACCTTAACACGGAGCTAGTGGGCGGCTTATCTTTTCAAATTCAAGCTACTTTAAATCGCTACTGTCACTGGCAACAATGTAAAAACTGTAATCCTGCTTCGATGTTAGCGAACGTGAGAAGGTAGCCATCCTTCAAAACGATAGACATGCTCCGCTCACTTCTGCGTTGATACTGACACCTTCAGTGCCGGCGTATTTACAGTGTCGTCTGTGTTCCCGCTATCTTCTGAAGTAGTGTAAGCCTCTCCGTCCTGATTTTCTTTCAGGCCACAAAGCAACCATCACGTGCCTACACATGTCCGCGTCGGGAAGGCACCTAGTCAGCGGCTCCGAAGACACCGATGTCCTCATATGGGATCCTGTTCTAGGAACCTTACAGCGGAGGCTCAGGTAAACTTCAATGAGGCACAAATATGTTTCCATCTAGTGTATATGTTTGTCATTTATTGCATATATCAAGTTCTGCCTTTTTTTTCTTTGCGTTAAGCTTGAGATCGCAACACGAAATGAAGGGAAAGGAAATTTCCCAGGGACAAACCAAACAGCCCACGACAGTGTTCTTGCCTTAAACTTCGAAAGTGATGCAGATAGTTATCGTATGGTGGAAGGTCGACCTAAATCCAACCAGCTAGTACGTTGCCCGGTTCATGGCCGTGTATGGATAAGTTTTATGCTGCTTGAGTGCGCACTTGCGCTACACGCCAAAACACGCCAAACGTTTATCAGCTGCGACAATAAAATTGGAACGATTCGTAGTGAGTTTGGCTGATTGTACGTTTCACCTTCAAGTCCGAAAAAAAAAAAAGAAACACGCTCCATGTGCTCTAGAAGTTCTCGCGGGTCACCAGCGTAACCTGTAATCGATCCCACGAAACAAGATCATGGTCAACGCGCGCCTTCCTATTTCCCCCGTGCAGTCACCACGTGGCAGGCGTGCTGTGCGTGGCCACCACGCACTCGGAGGACTTTGTCCTGAGCGGCTCGGAGATCGGAGTGGTGGTCGTGGCCCGTCTGGACACGGGTCAGCTGGTGCAGAGACTCGAGAACCACCGGGGCGTCGTCAACGCGGTGGCCGTCAACAAGGGAGACGACATCTTCGCCACGGGTGAGTCATTCTGCCTCGTTGCCTGGACATCATTCGTTTAATACACAGGTACGATTAGTGGCGTAGTCAGCTGTAAAACTTTTAACAGGCGTTAGTTGTTATAAGTTATAACTGAATTTAATCGATTGGAACATAAGATCTTCAGGAGAGGTTTAGCCCCCGAATCCGTAAAGAGGAATGGCGACAATACGTTACTTAGATCGAATGGATTATTTCCGATAGGAACGAACCTCAATGCCCGTGGGGGCTTCAAAATGCGCCAGAGGAAAACATTAGTTTGTTATTATTATTAAGAATAACTGAATGAAATTTTCACAGTTTATAGTGCTTGATATCATTTCCATACATCTGATATTAGTTTTAATATACCTTGTTTTCTATGCTCTAAATCCAATTCACATGCAAACAAAATCATGTCACTGCGCACGCGTGGGGCATGATAACACATTTAAAGAACCTAGTAATATACACTAACTTGCTCCTTTTAAACCACTGAGAGCATTGAAAAAAAAATAATGGATGCGAGACTTCTATTTTAAAATATTTTGAAAACGCAGAATCGCCATTTTTGAAGGGCTAACAAAAGTTTCTTTATGTTTTCATAAATATAAAAATATACATTCTAATCAAACATTGATAGTGGCATTCTGCATATTCTAAAGCCTATGCATTCAAAACTTGGTTGTGATAGGAGAGTGTCAAGAGGAAATATTCTTCAGCCAATTTTGAAGACTCCGCAAAATTACAAAAATTGAAAAAAAAAAAAAGTTTGAATATTACCATAGATGTGTAACACTGCACTTTCATATAATATTCTAAGATAATTAAACACTCTAAAATACAACATCGCGTTTTTTTGCAAAACTATCACGTTTTCTGACCCTTAAACACTAAACGGATGCTGTTTTTTTGTTCTTGTTTTTTTTTGGGGGGTTGGATTTTTGCTTTTTTTGCGGATGATTCTGCTCCTGAAGTTGGTTTCTTTTGACCACATTACAGACGGGATGAGATTTCATTCAACTGTATAAAAGTGTAGAATGACGTAAGCACTAAGAAAACTCATTTCAGTATTTAGTCGTGGCCGAATATAGAAACAAGGTCTTTACCTAACGAGGTTTATATACTGGGGCACAACTATCTACTTCGATGCAATGAAAGGTACGCGAGCGTCTGCCTAAGCGCAGAGTAAAGCTGGAAGTGCCATTCAATTGCTCTCTTTAGAAATGTCACATAAAGCTGTGCACCAATCAGCGGGGTACAAGAATTCTAGCTCTCTACGTGTCAACATGTGGCTCGAAGCTTATCCAAATATGTCGCATCTCTACTCACGTGCGAATGGACCGTTGGAGGCGACTGTAATGACTGCAATCGCTCTGGCTTTTTGACCCCAGCGTCCTCGGACTGCACGGTGTGCGTCTGGTGCCTAGAAGACTTCACGCTGCTCAACAGCATCGCTCTCCCGTCGGCCATCGTGCGACTGTGCATCTCGTCGGACAGCACGTTTCTGCTACTCGCCTGTGCGGACAACGTGGTGCGCGTCCGATCCCTGACCACGGGCTCGGACGTGCACTGCCTGCAGGGCTACACGGGCCGGGTGAGCACGCTGTCCTTTGCCAGGGACAACTGCCGCTGCGTCGTGGGCACCGGGGACGGCAAGGCCTTCGTCTTCGACATCCACTCCGCCCGCCTGGTCCAGACCCTGGTGGCGCACCAGGACTCGGCCGTCGTGGCCATCCAGGTGCGTGAAAAAAGAGCGAGGAGCAGACGGACACAAACTTACCAACACGCTTATTCTGTTCCTTCCCCGGGTGTAACCAGGTGCGAATCCAGAACTCCGTTTTGGAAGGGGGGGGGGGGGGGGGGGGGCGGCGGCAACATTTGTAAAGATACTATTCTCCCATTCGACGGAGTGGTTCTCCAAGTTCAGGGTACAAGTGTGCCTGCTAGGGTGCGACCTAACCTATTTTGAACCCTCGTCCTTGAGTACCGAGCCTTCTACCCCCTGGCAGTCCGGTAATCGGTTTTATTTTTTATTTATTTATTTTTTTTTTTTTTTTGGGGGGGGGGGGGGGGTTGGGGGTTTACTCATGTCAAATTGCCCTCCGAAAAGGGGGAGGGGGGTCGACTTAGTTTGGGGGGGGCAGCCGCCCCGTCGCCCCCCCCCCCCCCCCCTTGGATCCGCCCCTGGGTGTAACGGTATTGAAATCTCTCTGAATCGTGTTGCAGGCCCAAAGCAAGGACACGTTTCTTATCACGGCTGCCGGGAACAAAATCGTCGTCTGGAACTTTTACCTGAAGAGAAGCGAGATGTGTCATCCGCAGCCAAAAGCCAAGAAGGTGGATGTACACAAGGATCCGGTCTCGTGCGTCGCTCTGTCGAGGGACGGCAGCATGGGAGTAACTGGTGAGCATCGCTGTTCTTCACGCGATCATAGCAACAGTAACGGAAGAAATCGCCACCCGACATCTTTGGGGAAGTATAAACTGAGCGATATTCGGCTTATTTAGCAAATCGATCTGGCTCCTGAAAAATATGACAAAGTAACTCGTCGTGGCAAGAGGGTTGTACTTTTTTTGCTAAGTGGAGATGGGCACATTTAGCAAACAACTCATACGTTGTGCTTTTCCGAGGGCGTGACAACTGCTTGTAAAGCAATCAAGCAGCGAAAAATTTACCTTTGTTCACCTCTTTTCTTTGGATGATTAGCCTACATTGAACAGCCGTGGTTCTACCTTAGATCATAGGTGCTTAGAAGTTAGGCTGTTCTGAAAAAACAACTATCGTTTTTCTGTCACAAAGGCGTTTTAACTGTTACAAGACGCTCGTGAAGCCTTTAGCAGACCGCCCTGAAAAATGATTAAGATGCCACTTGGCACTGCATTTGTAGTCAGCTCTATGAGTTAGATTTGAAAGTGTGGATGCGTTAGTTAATACAATTTGTGGTAAAATTTTGACTGTACACACTTTTACCGATTTGCATTTTTTTATATTTCCCACTAACAGTAATATGCGTAAATTTCTTTATCTACACCCTGTGTTCAATGAAACGTGACTTTTGAGTGATATATTCTTTTAAGGTAACAATATCTGAAAGAGGTTCAGCGTTTGAAGCTGCCTAACAGTCATATGTATTACCGGAGTTTTGTTTTTAGATAATTGCGACGGCAAAATAGTTCTACTAAATATTATTCATTCCACGCGGCAATATTTACTTTTGATGTAAGTAGGTGTTATTGTAAGACGGCATGCATATTTATGTTGCTGCTGAACCGATGTTGAGGTTGAAATTTCAGGTAGGGCCTGTCAGGAGTAATACATTCGATAATTTTAAATGCATGAAATGCACACTACATATCGGAACTTCCTTAGTAGCAACGATTACGATACTATAGGGTGGAGTACCGCTACGAAAAGCAAAACGGCGCTTGCCAAAAGTGAGTACCGCGAAAACACAGCCACATATGCCGCTTCATCGATCTCCAGGGTCCCGGAACGGGCAGATCAAGGTGTGGCAGATGAGCATAGGAGAGCCCCACACCAACCTGGAAGGCCACACTGCCGCCATCACCTGCCTTGTCTTTGCACCGAACGGGCTTTTCGTCGTGTCTGGCTCGGAAGACAACACCCTCCGAGTCTGGGGGCTCTCTTTAGGGGTCCTAGCGTGCACCTTCAAGGTAAGGACGTTGAGCACGGACTCTCGCTTGTCAACAGTAACTGGTCACCTGAGTATCATCTTCACATCACGTGTCGCTGCGTTGTCAACCAAAAAAAAAAGGATTCTGTTGAGCCCTGTCTTCCTTTTTTATTATTATTAAATGCGATAGCATTCCTTTCGGCAGAAGGTTTCGGACAATAATTTTTTTTTCCGGAAATGTTTCATCTGTAATGCAGATTGATTGGGCCTTCTTTTTTTTTCTGATTATCCTCATTCCCATATCGCGCGCATGCATGTGTCGTGGATCACTTCGCGTGTGCATCCTCGGACCACGGCTGGTGCATTACGCGCCTGTCTCGGTGGATACGTGCACGTTGCAATTGGCTCCGCTCTCTGATAGAAGTCAGACGTTCCCCGTAAGTGCTCTGGTCGTCTTTACAGTGCCTCGTAATAAAACAAATCGGAATGAAGAAAACATCGCTGAACTGAAGCAGTTACACAATAAGGCTTAGCGTGTTCTTCGTGCCAATGAGACACAGTAAAAAAAGAAAAGCAGCGGTCGACTAGGGGCAGTAAGCAAGGCGGACTCGCTCTGCTTTCACTAGGGACCGAAAACGAGGTTCGTCTCAATTTAATCAGTGGATTATGGCTTTCGGAGTAGTAACATCTACATGTGAAATCGTTTTGACATACAATCTGCAGGGACGCACCGCAAAAACGCAGACCCTTTTTCTTTTCGCTTTATTTTCGCTACGAAGTGTATTTATTGATACCACATAAGACATGCGGCATCCCCTGTTTAGATCGCTTTAATAAACAAACATTCACAGAAGGTTAACTACAGAAATATATAATTTTAGAAATTTCAGGGAGTGTCCCAACCGCAACAAAAGGCTAATCCTCCCCGAAGTATTTGTCGTAGCGGAATCGTTGTAATAATCCATATAAAATCTACTTAAAATTGATAAAGCCAAATGCTTTTTTTTTTTTGTGCGTGTCTGCATTTGTAACGTCGTGGTTTCTCAGGAGCACCAGAGCAAGCCCGTGAGCGTGTTCGTCACGTCGGACAGTCGGCGCATTCTGTCGGTGGACGCGCAAGGGGTCCATCGTCTCTGGACGGCGGACACCGCTACGCAACTGATCATGTGCACGAGGACCTGCAAACAAGTGATACTACACGCCAACATGGTGTTCAACGTCGGCGGGAAGAGCGACAACAGGTGCCCAAGCCTCGTAGTGTTCAGCCGCGTTTGTCTGAAATGTGCAGTATCCACTCTTGACATTGCAAGTAACGCCGAAGAATTAGGATTTCGTTATTGTTTCTATGAAGATAAACAAAATTATAGTACTACAGAATTATCATTCCAGACCATATTTTAATACATTCGCCGACACGTCGGAATGAAGCATAATTTTCATTGAGAGATAATTTACTACAATGTTTGAACTGAATCGAGGGTGTCGACTTGCTCTAAATAAAAACTAGGTAAAATACAATAGTTTGTGTAAGTTTATTTGACTTCGTCTAACCCGACAGAAGCGAGTAATCACTTCCGGTAACTTTAATTTAATTTGCCGATGTTTGATATTTTATAGAATATATTTGGTTTAAAAAATTATCGTTACAGAAAGGCGGGGACTATAAGATTAGCCACGGCGTCTGCTGTCTGTATATAACTGCTAGGGTCACGCACGAGTGTACGACAGGACAAACCAACTAACTAAATATTAAATTAAACTCCCCTAAATTTGAATATTCTTTACTATATATTTATTTTTATTTTTAATTTGTAGTTGGGCCGGGGAGAAAGCTGTTAAATATACACAACAATGCTCTGAATTTCTCTAAAATGGTCTTTCTTTGTTCGGATTTTTTTGTCTGCATAATTGGAACATATTTTGAATCCTGTGCAATATTATTGTAATTGGAGCGTTACACACCTTGCAGCCTTAAATACTGGCCCGTCATGGATACTGAGAGCGAGAAAACAGTGAGCCACAGCGAAGCCATTCTGTGTTACACCGTCACGTACGACTGCCAAACCATAGTGACTGGTTCACAAGACATGTCTCTCAAGGTCTGGGAGGTTGCAACAGCAAAACTAACACAGGTGAATATTTCCTTTGAATTTGTTTCTTGTCCGTAGTGCTCACACGTTCACTGCGAGCTAGAAAAACAAATGCTACACTACACCTGACGTGTCTTTCTGAAAAGAAGGAAGTTGCATGCAGCTTTTTGGTTATATCTGTATTGCAACATCGTGTAGCGACTTTAGAATAATGACTAAGACATTTTCTGCCGGCATGTACTTAAAATTAGCAATATTTTAGTAGAAAATGGGAGCATAACTTTTTAATATTTCTTCAGTTCCGCCTGGATCGATAATCTTTCAGTGATGGCGGCAGCCACGTACGAGTGCACATTTTTGTGGAATAAAACAATCGCTATTGTAAAGTGCGTAGCGAATTGCGTTGATGACAAAAGTGAATTTATACATTACTCGCACTCTAAACATGTGACTGGCCCCTTCCTTCCAGTCGGAGAAAGCTAACTTGTGGATGATGAAACTCGAATGCGTCCTTCCCATCTTCACGCAGGTCCTCGTGGGTCACGAAGGCCCCGTGACCTGCGTGGCGGTGGCACCGTTCAGATCGTCGCTGGCCGTTTCTGGGTCTCAAGACTGCAATCTTATTGTTTGGGACATGACCACCGGGAGCGATAACTTCATCCTTCGCGGTCACACGGAGTCCATCAAGGCCACCAAGCTCACCCTGGACGGAACCGTCGCAGTCTCGTGTAGGTTCTGGTTTGGGCACGCCGCGGCGTCTCTCACTTTAACCCCTTGGGTCGGGTGTCCGATTCCATCGGAAATTCCAACTCTTACTGCAGCCGACGCTATATATGGCGCGATCGAGTGAATCATGGCGCTTGTCGTATTTGTGAGTTTGCCGTCCCCGCGTAAATCAATCGGGCACGATAAATGGTACATTACCTATTTTTATTTTCCTTCTGTGCCTGATTGCTTTAATCGGCGATGACAACGCTCAAAGAAGACGAGCGCCGTGACGAAGCTTTTTTGGTGTTGCGTGATCGATCCTATCGAAATTGATGCGTCGACTGCGGTCGGCCTGAATTTAAAATAGAGTATAGATCCCCCGAAACTTCGTTGAGAGTCAACCTTTCCTTGGAATTCGTGATCTGAAGTGTCATCTGGGGTCGATGACTGCGCAAATGCTCGGTCAGCGGGTTAGTTTTATCTATGAATCTGATTACACTTTTTAATCGGGTAATTAGGTTACCAGTTCGGTTATCAGTTCTGGAACACTCCTTTTAAGGATATTGAAGGAAGTGCTTTAGTCTTTATTACCGCTGCAGTTGCATAGACAAAGTAACAATTAGCGAAAAAGAAAATGTAGATGCGAATTAATATTCAATTACCCGATGCATCGAAGTCGCTTCGACCTTTTCACAACTTGAAATGCCTTGTTTTCATTTTGTTTTTCGTATCCTATTCAGGTTCCGACGACAACACGCTGCAGCTGTGGAACACTCAGAATGGGCACCGCATCGCGAGTTTTGACCTGCATGCCACGATGCTGGTCATGACGACATCGCTGAACACGAATCACCTTATCATACAACTGGCCAGCAGCACGTTCGTGCCCATGTTGAAGATGCTTAACAATCCTGGCAAAGGACTCATGCTGGACCTCCCTCCGGGCACCCCGGTCAGCGATGAAAGCAAGACCCTAGGTAAAAAAATGCTTCGTGACCCTTACACCCCCTCCACCCCAGAAATATTTATTTTATCTTAAAAAGGCGTCCGTTTTCTTACTTCAGCAGACCAATTGACAGCGACAAAGTGTCGCAAATATTGAGTGACTTAGATAAGAATAAAAGGAAATCGCAGACTTCTTGTAGGACGCACATTTCATCGCACGCGTCTTTGACGAGCATATCCAGCGTACATCACTTACTTTCGTCAACGCTACCAAATTCAAACGTACCACACATCTACTTTCCTCGCCACGCATCATCCACGATTTCCTACCGAATAAGTCACGTACAAGAGTAACGCATATACAACATGCTCAATCTGAAAAAAGGTCATATTTTATAACTACAGTTCTTGCCTCATACTTTGTCTACTCCATATATTCATACAGGCCACACGGATGCAACTTTTACGAGTACGAATACCATTCAGTTCCAGGCCTGCACCTGCGAGGCATGATGCCCAAGCGAGTCCTCCTGCGCGGCAACCTGAAGCGGGAGCAGTCCTTCGACTCCTTCTATTGGGACCTGCGTGCGCAGTCGCCCAAGCACGAAACGGTGGACGACTTCCGCATGAAGCCCCTGTCCCCGTTTGGATCCCGCGAGCACCTCCATCTGTCCGGAACCACACCCGTCTGGAACGGCGGCGTCAGCACGGGCCGTGGCCTCCGACCGGGCGGACACCCAAGCGACCTGGGCCTCCAGCCCAAGCCCAAGCTGCCCAAGCACAAGATCCTCAAGAAGCAGCAGAGCATGTTTGCCTGCTTCCCCGAGTTCACGCAACAGGCGCCTCCCACGCTCATCTCTCCAGTCACGACTGCCAAGGACATCGTCGAGAAGAAAGAACTGTTGCTCGGCAAGCCCTCCCGCGTTGCGGCCGCCATGACGCTTCCCAGAACCAACAGTGTCGAAGAGACTCCGGAAAAGGCCCAGGACGAGGGCGCCGTGGGGCCGGAGAACACGGTCACAGACTCTGCAGTCTGCGTCGTCATGTGAAACTCGGCCGAGGGACACTAGGATATGTTTGCAAACAGTAGCGTATGGTCGGCGAATGCCCACAGTACCCCAGGCGTCGTCAGTGAGGGCACACTTTTTCCAGTGATGGCGTGAATTGTCCATGTTTCCGGTAGCTATTCAAACGATCCTTACAGAAGCGGCTCGTTCGGGTAGAGCAAGCGAGGGTGCCAGACTGAACTGTAGACGTTTTCTTTGTTTGGTCGTTTTCAATTGGTGTTTTCTTTCATAGTTATTTTTCTAAGACGGCGTGTCTTAGAATTCTAAGACGGTGTGTCTTAGGCGATTCAAATCTGCACGCTTAGTAGCTGGGGCGGGTTGTTTTCTAACGGCATCAGGGACGTCGGTCGAGATAGGTAACCTGCAGATGTACACCCGGGTGCATTTTGATGTGGGTTCGTTCGTCGTAGTAAAAGAACCGCGCTAGGAGGTTTAGGGCGGCATGGATGGAGCTGCCACGTAGGCTGTCACCGAACCTTTCTTTGGATACCCCAGTGTTGATGTGGCGTTGTTGTGAGCACCTGATTTTGCACAGCCATGCACGGGTGAGTTGGCGCACCGTCACAATGCACACCTCATTCACCTTTCTGCACCGTGTACGTAGTGTCGGCAGCTCGACCGCACACGTCTCCTGTGACGAACACAGGACATTTTCTGTTAGATATCAAAGCACGACTGTAGAAAGAAAAAAAAAACCTTTTTGCTTCCTCTGTCCTGCATCGAGGAAAACGGTCGCATTTACGTAGACGGCAGGGTGTGACAATGGTATGCTCCGTTGCCTTCCTTGTTCCTGTATACAGACTTTAATACATGAAAGAAAAAAAATAAGCGATGCAATTTTGTATGTCTAAGGCAGCTTATCTTGTAGACTAATGACTGGACGGGAATCTCAATTCTTTAGCGGCAGATGGTAAAGGATATAATTAGGTGCACACAGAGTATTTCTATTTCCCACGCTTCCATCTCTAGTCACAATGTTTGCTCAATGTCAGTGACGTCGAAGGTGTAACCCCTCTTCAAAGCAAATTTCATCATTGTGTGGCCCAAAATTATTTTTTGTACCATACCCCTGTATATGCTGTACATAACGAGTATTACGTTAGGTACTGCCTTTAGGCTGACCCTTGGTTGCGTCACCCGCACATACGGGATCATCTGTGACCGCAGACACCAAATCCAGAGCTCTGACCGACATGCCATTAAAGGGTAACTGCAAAGAAAAACAAAAAGCGTTTTTTTAAACAGCCTAATTGGGACAAGCATGTCACAAAACAAATCTTCCGCGAAAAAAACAATTTTTTTCTAGCATTATTTACGCCACAGGACGTAATTTAGTCGGGGTCACAACTTCTCCACATTTGAAACTCCCGCTCTTTCGAAGCGCGCGGAGTGGCTCTTATACGTCACTCCGTGACGTATAGAAGCCACTCCATGACGTATATTACCAACTTTGTGGCGCGCGATTTAAAACGGATGAAATAGCCGCAAACTAAAATCAGTCTCGCGCAATAAATATTGCTGTAAACAATTTTGCTTTTGGCGGAAAAATTGTTTTGTGACAGGCTTGTCCCAATTAGGCTGTTTAAAAATACACTTTTTTTCTTTGCAGTTACCCTTTAAGGCACTCACAAAGGTCCAGCGGTTGACCAGTCGGAAGCAATCTGAGGGGCGTGACCAACAAATCGAGAGAGATTGGACCATGCCGTTTCGCAAACTTCTCAAAACGCATATTCTGCAAGGCGGCCACCTTCTCCAGCTTCCGTTTTGATCCATTTGTGGGCGTAATCAATTTGTATAATGCAGGCTAGTCTAAGAAATGGCACAATCCAATAGGGGGATTTGACGGCTGGGCACACGTTTCCACCAAACTATTCACCACTTCTGTGATCCGTTAACTGCCATCATATTATTAGCTTAGACGTCAGAATTCCTTGCCCGTTGACACATGATTACGTGACACAATATCTTCCTTTCAACTACGAAAATAAAAATAAACGCCTGAGTTGCATTGAGGAGCCCGATTTGTTGTGTGTGTCTGTGAAGCCACCTGTGTATGCTGAAATCCCTGTCTTTTTCTGCGTGTTCCCCTACATCTGAAAGAAACGTTCTTTTTAATACGACATAGACCGAAGTTCAAAATTGAACCAGGACAGTAAAATTTCCGAACCTTAACTTCATTTCAAACTAAAGCACTTTGAGTTCAGATTTTCCTATAAGAAGGCATACGTACAATTGGGGGCGACATTCAACGTTTGAAATTTGCTCACTAACCAGGAACGGAACGTGAAAAACAAAAACACTTGGTTCAAAATTACTTTTTCTGTGAGAAGATCCAAACCAGGGATTATTTATTAAATGTTTCCTTATCGACAGACATATCATTTTAAGTGTATTTGGTTATATTCAAAATTGGAATGCCTAATTCAGCGCAACCCAAGCCACACAGATAGACATCAGAGTTGTAATAAATATGTAAGTTAAAATCCATGAGCCTGACTATTTTTCTGATATTTGATTAAATAAATATAAAATATGATTACTAAAAAATGTACGTTAAACTATTATATCTAAAGAAATATGTTAATATCCAGTATCCTCTTCAAAGGAATATTGCTGGAAAGAAGAGGCTGTACATTCAAATGATCCGCAAATATCATAGGTAGGTTTCTAAAACATACGAACAATGAATACCATGCTGATGTTTGACCGTGTTGGTGTCTAAGTTATGATAACGAAAGATGGACATGGAAGACCAACAGACGACACAGGCGGTTGTCTTCCATGTCCCTCTTTCGTTAGCGTAATATGAATACAATGTTTTAGTTTCCTCCTAACGTAATGTTCAATGCTTTTTCCATGGTATAACCCCAACATAGCTATATTGTATGTATACGTATTACCTTACAGATTCCTAATTAGAAGCATAACTAATAATTTAAGGACCTAAATAATATTTTTGTCTTCGGAATATATACATATTCGTAAAATCTGAATTTTTTTAGATGTCAAAATGTGACCAAATTATTGCAGCCTGAATGTCCCACTGAATCCAAGCTGCGCTACTGCTAAAAGTGTATGCACCCATTTTCCAACTACCAGCACCTCTGGCTTACCACGGCACTCAGTACAACACGTAACATCAAGAACTAACGTTCAAGTTTAATTTATCATCAACTAATATGAACTGTAGTAAAACAAATAGTCTCCTGGTCTTGACCGTGAACCCAACCGAATCACCCAGCTATTCATTCAACTCAATTTAAAAGCATACACTCCCCTGTTCATTTGAACTGAGTTTCACTTTTAACAATAGTACTTATTGTATATGTGGATCAATTGTTTCTTGTGTGTGCACAGCTCACGTATGAATTGTGTGTTCTGTAAAGTTATGCCCAATGATCTTTCGAGCTGTCCCGCTATTCCCGCGGCTTCATTCCCGGTTGATGGAAGTATTCACGTCCTAGGATAAAGAATAGAAGGCTCTAGCACTTCTGTATCGACGAGAAGACTAGCCAGTGGCTGAAGCAGGCAAATGCCCAAAGCATCGTAGTTTGTTTACATTATGTAGTCGTGAACAAACCGAACTGTCGAATCACTTTCCACCCAAATGCACAACGTTAATGTTACCTCTCACGCCACAGAAAAAAGAAATGTAAAAAGTTATAAAAAACTTGGAGTGAAAAACCCTCTTGATAGTGAACATCCTTCGTCCATATTGTCATTAGAATGACTTATTATTATTACGCAAACGTATTTTCTCTGGCAGTGAGGTTTAAAAATGTAAAATCACACATATAACCGGGATTTCTAGTTTTAATATTATTCCGTCGTTAGATAAAAATGATCATATTAGCTGTTACGCATTCAAAGAAAAAATTGTTCTTAGTAAAGTCAATGTAATTATTTTGTGTGCGTTGATAGCAAAATCGTTTAGATTACTGACTGTAAACTGGTCTGTATGATGACAAAAATAACACAGCTAGATGTCAATGCACACAATACCTCAATTAGAGTTGCACAACATGTTAAGAATTGTGCACCATTGGAATTAATACCGGGCTACCACACTGAAACCTTCAGGAGGCATAACTTATGTTTATCTGTAGCGAAGCACCATAGTAACTTAATGTCAAGTACAAAAAACAACCCATTGTGATTCTTAGATCAATGTCTGCGAAACGAATAGCCTAAACTTGTTCGCTAATTTCACACTTGTTAATGGGTTATGTCCGCTCGATTACCACATAAATGTAGGGGCAATTTCCAATTGTGAGATTCCTTACTTCGAAAGTAATGTAAGCCGCTGACAAATAATCACTATGAGGTAAACGACTATTGTTGGTGCGTGTGCATATTCCAAAGTGTCACTAAAACACTCGTCACAAAGGCAGTCGAAAACATCGCAACATCTCCACGTGGTGCATGATGTTGATTGGGGCGAAGCTCTGGTGGTACTGATGATACGGTTTTTATTGTCCATAGGTAGTACTGAGCGTGCTGATGTTTTGTTGTTGCTCATAGGTTCCGGGTTGCGTTTCGACTTCATTATTACTGCTTTATGGTCGGTGAAATGCAGAGCCATGTGGTTCTTCTAGCGGATCAGCTTGGATCCGCTAGAAGCCGTGGGAACGCGTCTCCACCGCTTAAGTCAACGGTCCATGTCAGAAAGAAAATGTGTGGTATGGAACGTGGTTATATACGCATTTGGGCATTTGACCGGAGCGCCCTCTCGTCTATAAACGTTGAGCCAATGCCTGCAAAGTTTAACGCGATTATATACGCATTTGACCGCAGCGCCCTCTCCTGTATAGACGTTGAGCGGCTACATGCAACGTTTCATCCATGACAGAAACCCCAGCTCTTGAGTTACTACCACATCTCAGAGCCCCTACTCGTCCCGCAGTCGTGGCCGAGTGGTTAAGGCGATGGACTAGAAATCCATTGGGGTCTCCCCGCACAGGTTCGAATCCTGTCGACTGCGCAAACATTTTTTTTTTCTTTTTTTTAGGAAGACAGATGAGATGGCAATCGATGTGAAGCACGGACGCCGGACGGATGGACAAGGCTAGACCCTAAGGAGCTTCGCCCCTAAAAAATTCTGATGACAGCTGCGGCACTAAAATTAAGTCATTTCGGGTGGTGACAAACTTAACATAACTTGAACGGATCCTTAGAACAGAAATATTCAAATTGATTAGTTTATCTCTGTTGACTGCTCATTAGGGAAACAATGTTGATTATGAAGTGATTGAAAACAACAGCCGCAGAGCTCAGACTTCTGCGCTCCAACAGGTTGATTATATATACGCAAAAAATAGGCATACAACACGGGAATTTTCACTTATTTGTTCCAGTCGCTACAATAAATGTTCCAAAGACAACCGTGTGATGCAGAATACTGTCTATGCAATGTTTGTTACAGCGGTTGCAAAATCCCCTGCCTGAATAATCACGAGGGGAAATTGTTCCGCTTAACATTCTCTTAGAGCGCTTGTTAAGCATAACCTTTTGAAGATGGAGATTTATCGAGGTCGCTTGTACATGTGCCGGATATCTCAGCAATAGAGTGCAGCAGAGTTGGAAGTACGTTTTTTCAACATCCCGCGAAAATGAAAAAAAAAAAAAAACATCGCACAGTGATGCGAATAATGTTGGAAGTTAATATTTTTGTTTGCTGGTGTTCTTGGACGCTTCTCTTTGTTTCAACATGATTACAAAAATGCTTCTTCACTGAGCATCTGTAGACTAAAAAGTGTGTGTCCCTACATTGAAGAAATTGCACAGACCATTTTAAATCCCTTTCCATGCTCTGTAAAATAGTAGGTTATGTGTGTTCAAGATTAAAAGTTCTCCACCTTTGTGTAAATTTTTCCCTTGGTATTGATTAATAAAATCAAATTTCTAGAATGCCCGGCTTGTTGCTTACGAATTCTGCGACTTTTATTGCTGGTCATCACTCATTTTCACTTGAAGATCTGGTAGATAAAAATTATAGTTGTTTATATTTTCAGTTGTGTTTTTTGTGTATCCTCATACAGCCTGAAGTTAGTCTTCCACAACGGGTGACTTGTCTCTCTGTTGTAGATGAGACGTTTAGCCAGTTCAGTACAAACCGCTAGCTTGGGGTCTTTAACGTGCACCACGCAGTAGTGATACGCGACCGCACGCCGGTACGATGCTCATCCAAATCTAAACGGACAGGGGGGGGGGGTCGAACTATGTTTTCAAGACATTGTGCGTACCAATAAAACTAAGAAGTAATTTTGTACATTTCATACATTAAATCTACATTTAAAGCAAACATAACTTCATATCAGCCGTCTTACTTAAATGTGTAATAAAAATAAAGCGAAGCAATAACGATTAGACTATGGTAAAAATCTCAAGACGACTGACATGCATCAATAATTTATAGACACAAATAGAATATATCTCACAGTGATCTTCTTAGAATTAAGTTAAATACCAGAGGGCACTCATCAACACCATTCAGCTGCCTAATACGTGACTACTCAGACCGAACCAATTGTTATAATTGTCTAGCAAAATAAGGGTACATGCATCCACGCTAGCGGAATAGATGCCGTTATGTTACTTCTCTAAGAGGCCTTATTTTTATCCATTCGCTACTGTTCCTACCACAGTAACGGTAACATGACGATTTGCCCACGGTAACCTTTCCAAAAGGCATTTACTCAAGGTCCTGATCGGATATGTTTTCAATCCCGATAAATGGCTTATTCAAGAGGCAGCCTTTCCTCCATGCAGTTAGGTCAATTACAAAACAAATAGTGAATGATGCGTTGTTTCTGACCAACTGTCTCTTATTACACATGTCGTTAACTGCCTCCAAATCTAGATTAAGAACCCTAGCCTATGTATATACATATGGGTGGTTTCATCTCAAATCGGGCAGGCTAAAAGGGTCTAATTTTTAATTTTCACGAAAAAAATATATGTTTTGGGGGCATTTCTCAAATGAAGGAGGGCGTAAACCGCATGTTCCCCAGATTTTGTGCTCTCGAGTTACGAAGCGTAGAAGCCGCAGTGGCAGAAACGAGTGTTTTTGCCTGCCGTCGCAGGTCGCGTGTTTGACACCCTCTGCTCGCGCTAGTGTTTATTTTTACACACTTTTAACTTTTTTACCTCAATTAATAGGTACTATAAAGATACCTTGACGTATTCAAATATGTTTATAAATTTAATTGTTTTCTAGAAAAAAATGTCAAACTCGTCACTCCGGTCGCTTTTTGGTCAAATTTGACAGGTCATTACTTTGTCTCTACTTGAGGTAAATGTTTTTTTTCTCTGGCTCTACAGAAAGCCCAAAGCAAGCCCATTATAGATATAATAATATCATTATGATCTGTTGAGTAGCCGTTCCGCTACCTTCACGTAAACCTTGTAAGAAATAACAAATGTTTAAAGTTTGAGGTCGATTTTCTCAAAAAACCCATTTTTGTACATTTTTATTTTTAAAATTATTTTAGATATATTAGTCGACTACAAGAAAAAACAATCTAGAAATGTAATATTTTGGTTGTATGTCTTCTATTTGAGCCGCAAGCACGTGAAATGTGGAAACATTTGTTATTTTTCACAACTTTTACGTGAAGGTAGCGGAGCGGCTACTCAGCAGATCATAATGATATTACTATATCTATACTAGGCATGCTTAGGGCTTTCTATAGAGCTAAATAAATAAAATGTACCTTAAGTACAGACAAAGTAATGACCTGTCAAAGTTGACCAAAATTCGACCTGAGTGACGAGTTTGACATTTTTTTTAGAAAACAATCAAATTATTAGAAATATATTAATACGTCAAGATACCTTTATAGTAACTATTAAATGAGGGGGAAAATTTAAAATGGTGTAGAAAAAACACTAGCGCCAGCAGAGGGTGTCAAACACGCGACCTGCGACGGGAGGCAAAAACCTAGTTTCTGCCACTGCGGCTTCTACGCTTCGGAACTCAAGAACAAAAATCTGGGGAACATGCGGTTTGCGCCCTCCTTCTTTTGAGAAATTCCCCCAAAACATATATTTTTTTCGTGAAAATTAAAAATTAGACCCTTTTAGCCTGCCCGATTTGAGATTAAACCACCCATATACATATATACGGCGTGTTTGATTTTATCCGAAAACATTATTACAAAAAGTCCATAAAAGATAAACTAATGCGGTTTGTGCGGGTGAGTTATACGGCCAGGGAGACATAATATAATCTACTATTCTTTATGACAAGTCGCATAATGAGCAAACATTTCTTGACTTACTTTTTAGTTATGGAAAATAAACATATAGTTTCAATTAGAAACTGCTGAGCATCATCGAAAACCACTATATCACATTTTATAACTACTTGAAGCACGTGTGAAACGTGGGGGTGAAGCAGAGTAACCACTCGTGCAGCAGGCTCAAAGCTAGCGGTGGCGAAACGCGGATGATCTTCTGATCACCCGCGTTTCCGAACCGCTAGCTTTGCGCCTGTTGCACTGGTGGTATCTTTGGTAAAATGTCAAGTTTCCCACATGCTTAAGGCGGTTCTAAAGTTTACTAATTTGGTGGTTTTCGATGATGTTTGGCAAGTTTCTAACTGGAAGCATATGTTTAATTTTACTAATTAATATGATTAACGACTTTTAGTTTATTACTCAACAAACTGTGGCGGTTATTCGTTCTTATAACATCCGCCCAGCTAGAGAAACACCTAGCGAAGACGGCCTTGAGCTAGCAGTTTTCATTCCTTTTTTTAAATTCTGTTTCCATCAAAAATTATTACCCGGTATACAGGGTGATATTTTTTATTCGAAACAAATTTTTCAAGAAGGCTTCTTTACCGCTACCTGAATGCAGTTTCTACTATATGTTTCTTGAGCTCGGCGGACACTCGAGGGGCGAAGGGTCGTCACAGTATGGTGAGTAATTAACTGAAATTCGTTAATTAACTTTTTAATTATTGGTTTTATGAGCCATGTTGCAATTGTAATCTTGAAGACAACCACCCTGAAAAACTAAACCAACTTGCACAATTTAAAAAAAAAAAGCAAACTGGTTTAGAGATGTCCGTCGACAGTTTCTCCCCTTTTTATCCTCAGATTGCGAAACTGAAAGTTCCAAGTGCGCGGAAGCGCTCACCACGTGACGCTCGTAGAAGTGATGGTTTCGCGACGTACAAATCGTCATGATGTCACATCTCCCCCACCGATAAACGATCGTGAGTGAAGCTCCGAGGGTAATAACGCATTATAAGCGAGAGCGCTAAAGACTGTCCCAGCGAGTTTGCATACCACCAGCCGCACCGCGACAGACGCAGTGCAGGTATGAGATCGTGACGATTTGTTCGTCACAAAACCTACACTTCTACGAGCGCCACGTGGTCAGCGCTTCCGGCGGCCTTGGAACTTTCAGTTTCGAAATCGGGGGACAGAAATGGGAGAAACTCTGAACAAATACCTCCGAACCAGCTTTTTTTTTTTTTTAGTTTTACAAGTTGGTTCAGCTTTTTAGGGCGGCTGCTTTAAAATTACAATTGCAACCTGGCCCATAAACCCAATAACGAAAATCGTTAATTAACAAATTATAGTTAATTACTCACCAGACGGTGACGGCTGATCGCCGCTCGAATGTCCGCCGAGCTCAAGAAACATATTCGCCTCTACAGCCGACGCTCGCCCTCCCGCGGCGGAAACGGGAAGCGCCCTAGTGAGGGTCCCCCGATTCTCCTGCTCAGCGGGCACGGCGGAACTGCTCGCGATCATGGCTCGCGAAATGTAATTTACGAATGCAAACGACACTCTTCCCTGACCCAACGTAGTGCTGCAACCGCTATGGATTGTACCTTACTGGAGAGTTTAAGTATTGCGTATAGAATGCGCATAGAAGCAAACGCAAGCGGTGTGGTTTGCGTAAAAGTTGCGTGCCCCACATTGTGCGTGCGCCTCATCGCCATGCGCAATCCAAGACCGCAATTTTAGGCTCCTCGCACGCGCAGCGTGGAACACGCAAAGCTAACGCAAACACACAGCGCTTGCGTTCGCTCGTATATGGAATACCAAAACTCACTACTGTTTCACCGGCTTCCAACGCCAATGAAAGGTGCTGCAGAGAGCAGACGTGCAAGCAGGTAGGCGTTCCTTCGGACTGGAAAGGCTGAGATTGGCAAAACGACGGAGCGTAAAAATGAAAGTGACTAAATGTTATGAAAAAATTAATAATTAAAAAATGTTTTTTTTTTAACTTTTGGGCATTTGGTCTAGAAGGGTATTGGCGGCGACTTTGGACGTTTTGCCGATTGTCAAAAGTCGCGACTTTGATAACTAAACACACTTTACCCACAATTAGTGTAACTTTACATGGATTTCTCGCATTAGCTAGAATGTTTTCATTGATTTTTAGACTATTTTTATTTTATTACTTGGTAATTCAAGACGCTGCAATTGGTACCAGTGATGATAATTATCACACTTTTGATTGCAATATTTGTTCGCGCGTTTGAAATTAGATTATAAGCAACAAATTATATTAGAGCTTGAAAAATAACGTATTAAAATATCTGAATTTAAATATTATTATTATTAACGCAAATCGCGGTAATGTATGCCCCCAATTAACGCCAAGATCACGAAAATACGCCATTTAACTATAATAGTCTTTCCAGAAAGGTATAATATTGTTTTCTTTTTAGCATATGAAAACCTCTGATATCGTTATCAAGATAGACAAACAGTCAAACACTGGATGCAATATAAAGTCCTATGCGTCACGCGTTGCTATAAAAAAACACACACACGCACACACTTCCGTTGTCTGACTCGGATTCCGTCTTTGGGTTGTTGCAGTGAGAACAGCGTTTATTAATTTATAAGTTTTGTGAACATATTGTAAAAACTGGAATTATTCTCTCATTCTTGTGCCGGGAATAACGTTAAACCAATTAATCATCTAAATACACAAAAACCCATTAAAAGGCCCGCAGTTCATTACTTCCCATGACAATTATCTCAGCGAGAAAAGGCAGCGAGAACGCACAAATATCAGCACTGATTTTTTCATCAACTACAACTACAAATACCAGCCTGGATCGAACAGATATGTCACAAAATAAAGTTTCCCCGAAAAACTTCTCTATCCAAACAATTACGATGTGAGACACATCTTGAGTTATGAAATTATCCGAACTTAAGACCTATATCGAGAAATTAAATCCAAAATAGAGGTTAGTTTCGGTTTCGCTCTAGAATTAAAACGCGCATTCTTGCGTAAATATTACACTAAACACCGCTCTTGTTTTCAGGGTAAAGAGGTAACCTGTACTCATAACACCCTAGCTTCCTCGTATTGTGTAGCTCAGTGAAGCCAGCACACTAGACGGGCTCAACAGCGGCACGCATCTCCGACCCTCACTATAACCGCCATTTTGGAAAATGAGTGGCGCCACCTATAGTTAGTTGCAGTCGCGAATATTGAAGACAATATTCGCATATCATATCACCCTGTATATTGCTGACTCTAGTTATAAAGCCTATTAGTTGAAGTATTTCCTGCCAATTCGTGCAACGTGCAAAAAGGAAATTATCTTTTTGCATGCATTACACGAAATGTCAACGTGACTGGACCCTATCCAAGTAGTATCGCAATTCAAAAGACCTGCCAAATCTTACGCGTGACGAAAATTCATATCTTTAATTAGATATTTGCAGTCCAATGTTGTGCAGGCAATGTTGTGCAGACACGTTCCATGCTTACACTTCTTATATGTATATCAATAGTTTGAAGGCCACCTCACCCGCTGCATTTCGAGATTTGTGTTTGACTGCCATGTCTGGCGAGTCGCTCTACAGCTCAAATAATTGTGCACCCGTACGCTACAGCTTCCAGTGAAAAAAGAAAACTGTTTTCTAGGCAAGGTACTGATTGCAAACAGTTTATTTCACTACCAAAACGATGGATGGTGCTGGATAATAGAAGGCGTAAATGGTGCGCCGTGCCAAAAAACAAATATGACATTGTTTTCGTTGGCAACACCAGGAACTTCGTGGAAGCCATTGGTGGTGACAGCGTGAGGACGTTGGCGCGAACGTTCTACCGCATGTAGTCACCTCTCTTTGCTTTGTAATTCGCCCCCCAGAAAACAACCTTCTTCAAAAAGTCCCTCGAAGTGGCACACTACCTGCTTTCCAGCTGTCCAGCCCAGGATTTCCTGAGAATTGGGAAAGAGATCCGACCGTCACGCCCATAGTGGCTAAATTGAGAACTACACCAATGGGGACAACAGCAACAGATATTATTTGTTTGTGTTTTGACGCAGCGCTCGGCCCACGTAGCCGAACGTTGCGTAAGTGTTCGGCTGGGGTCCGTGTTCAGTCAGTGAAGCCCAACGCAAACGGAGCAAAAAAGTTGGGCTCGAGTCGTGCCCAATCCTTGCCCCGGGCTCGATCCAGGAAGGTGATGTAAAAAATCCAGTACACGTGCCTTGCGTTTGTAAACACGTAACTCTGGAGAAAACAAGCTGGACGTAGCGCCCGCATAATAGTTCGATCGCCTCACCAATAGCATGAAGGTCAATCACTCACTTGATCTTAAATTCCCTTCCCTCTCGAGTTACATATTTCTGGTTTATACATTCCGTCATATCCAATAAAGTTACGGAGACAGTAATGTCATATAAACACCCGTTGCTAGTAATATAAAGTCCCAAAGCATTAGAAATCCCATATTAAGATCCGTGTTATAACCGGATTCATTTTACATTTAGGACAGTGGGAGCATAAGGTTGAATTGCAATGAACCTGTTACTTTACACCTCTAATTTTCCAGAAATCTGATAATGTATTAAAGAAAATAAGAAAAAATACAGAGAAAGAAAGAAAAATACACCTTTGTATATTTGTACACACAATCTACACATTTGTATAATTGCACTAGGCAAGTCATAAGAAACAAAAAAAAGGCTGATGTTTAGTGTTTCTTTCAAACGCTGCTTTGGAGCAGTTTTGGTACTTATTTGTATCTCAAATTGTCCCATTTCCGGACTCGACTCACCAATCCTATCTAGGAGATGACTCACAACAACGACGTTTTCGTTTCGGCTTCAAAATCTTGTGGTCTCTCTCCTTCTTTACATCCTTCTCGTCAAACGGCTTGAGCAACACCCACACACAGATACACACGCGCAAAACGTTTACAACACTGATCAGTACATGAGCGAACGTTTCGGCTATATTGTTTGCAGTGACGTCCGGAGATAAGAACAAATAAAATCCAGCCGTTAACAAATCGGGGTAAAAAAGCGAGCCCTCGCTCCTTCATCGGCCAGGGAATCGTCGCCGCGCGCGCACAGTCCGGGCAGACCTTTGCGGAGCCAAGGGCCACGATCGAACTGGGAGCTGACTCAGCGTCAGCGTACGCGCAGTGGATAAAACCCGGCTTGGGGGGTCGCGGATGCCGCTGGGGGCGCTAAGGAAGCAAACACACGGTGCGTGGTGTGCGAGCACTCCAAGTGTGTGCGTCTGGACCAGGTTCCTATCCGAGGCGGCGTACGGGGGAGGGGAAGAGCGCTGTGGTCGATGACGAGGGGAAACGAGAAGAGGGCCCTTACATCGGTCCGGAGCGAGAGCCGTGGGTAGAAGAAAAAAGGGACAACGACGATGACGAGGCGGAACGGCGGAGTGGGATCCGAAGGGAGCGTGCATATCCTGGTCTCTAAAGGAGGCACCGGGGCACCGTTTCCTTTGAACATCCTTCAAGAGGCTTTCGTGCGAGCTGGTGAAGGGCTTGGCGCGGATGAACACGCTTTCCGCGATAGTGCCCATGAGAGGTGCGCAGTGTGCGTATAATGCTCACGTCTATCTTGCGCGAATTTTGAAGATGGTGGGAGCATGATGAAAGTGAGCTCGTGGATAAACGAGTGGACAAACTCCTAATGCTGTGTAACTAGGGGTGGCTCGTAAGCGCGGACTTGCGAAGGAGTGGATTGTTCGCATAATGCATATCCGTATGGGCCAAGCTAGAGTGCGCATACCTAAAAACAAGAGATTCGTATGTTTGTGTTTATCGCTTTCATTGTTAAATTTTAAAAAATACATAAAATAAAGCGTAAAGTGTATGCAAGAGGCATTTCGCGGGTATGGAGAGAGGAAGCGGAGTTAGAACTAATGGCAACATGGCAGCTAATGGCAACATAAAATGTACGTACAGGATTGAGTCACTCATGCAGTTGCTTTTCATAGTGAAAGCATTTTATAGATTCTGATTGTCTATGACTATATTAAAATGACAGTCTATGCAAGGGGGCACGTTTGGGGATGGCTTCGACATTTGACGACGAAGAGCGGCTGTGCGAGCGCACTGATCGTGGTACGACAAGTGAATATGGTGCCCCGAGTGATCGCGGTGCGCCGAGTGAAAATGGCACGACAAGTCATCGTGGTAGGAGAAAAACAGAACCGATTTAACGAGGAACGCGACAGGTTATCAATAAACGTGAACGTCTTGACTCCGACCCTCCATCCGTTCAAGCGGTGAGTGCTTCCGTGCTGGAATTATTGATAATGTTCGGCACATCTGGCACACCTGACGCCGGGACTGCGCTGGCTCGGGCGGCTGCTCGCTGCCATGGCTGGTGTCTGCGATCTCGAGAACCTCAAGAACGTTTCCTGCCTGGAGCTGATCTTCCCGCACGTCGCAGAAGGTAAACGAAACCGCATGGTCCCCTGCATCAGTCAAGTACTTCCACGGTGGCACCGCAACGGTCAGTTGCACTTTGAGATGCTGACGGCACCTTCAAAATAAATAAGGTGACTGATAAACTTGCCACAATACGTTCCAAGAAATGTGACTATTTGCATGTTAACCCTTTTGATGGAGTGCTATAAAATGGCTACTGAAGCATCATTCCAAGCAAATGTCTTGCATAAAGTATAGTTTGATGATCGAGGCAGAAATTTTATAATTTAACACGTGCGAATAGATTTTTTTTTCTTTTCTATTTAGTATTACATCCAGACAAAAAAGGAAAGCATCGTCTTGTTCATTACATTTAGTGCTGCTTGAGTTGGAAAACATTTTGATAGAAAAAAATGAACAACATTAGGTTTCTAACATTAAAATGCTAGATTAATAACACTATTACACTGTATATCATAAACAGACTGTGTCTTTATAACCATTCAACAACTTTAAAATATATGAGCTTATCCCGCAATGAAAAAAATCTGTGGACGAAAGTGACAACGTAAATAGTTACATAATGGGAGGGTGGGCTAACATGACACGGTATATCGGACGCAAATGTGCTATGCGAACTGCTCGTGCCAAAATTAGATTTGGGATTATGATACGCGGTGGAACGCAGCAATTATTATCGATGCTGCGAGTACATGTCCCATGTGTTTTTAAAAGGCGGGGGGGGGGGGGGGGGGGGGAAGGTGAGGTGTAGTTGAGGTGGTTACTAGAATGTTTTTGACAAGAGAGGAATCAGTTCATTTTCGAAGCGACTGCATACGTTCTCATTTATATTGCCCGATCTGCCATAATAACAAAATAGCCGACAAGACCTACATTCGGGGTCAATTTTTTGGATTTCCTCTCTCGTAGCAAAAAAAAAAAAAAAAAAAAGTGCACCAGTCCACTTGGAGCTTCATTTTGTGTTCGGGACACTAATAAGTCTTTGCAATAATAAATAAAGACACGCTATGCCCACCGGACCTACAAACTGCCATGGCGGAGAATACTGTCCAGATAGCCTTAATACTCCTAAAGGAAGGCAAAGTAGGTGCCCATCCCCTAGGAAACAGACGTACACATAGCATCTATTTTCGTAATTATCCCCTTTGTATCTCCATTCGTGTCCTGGGAAGAATCAAGCTGCAGAAGCCAGATTTACGGCCCAAAGCATGGCAATATAAAGTGGCGAGATCCGAAATCCTGCACTCGCTGCGCTTGTTTCTTTGTTATTGTTGTTTTAGTAGCGTGAGCTACACTGGCCGAGGTTGAGCAGTTTCGCGTGGCTCCTGGAGAGCCGCACTGCGCATGCGCGAGGAGCAGTGACGTCAACCGGCGCACAGCTGGCGCAGAAAAGTCAAGTTTGGGGGTTTTACGTGCCAAACCAACGACGGGCATCTGGCACGCCCCAGCGGAGGACTGAGGATTAATTTGGACCACCTGGGGATCTTTTGACGTGCAACCGAAAGCTCGGTTACACGGCGCCTCCTCCGCAATAAGCCTCCGTCAGATTGCGGGCACCTCGGCCAGGATTCGAACGCGCCAAGTGGGGATCTGTAGGCCAGCGCTCTCGACTCGGAGCCACCGAGGCGGCTGCACAGCTGGCGCGCCGGAGCCGCCACCGCCGCGCGCTCCGCCGCCGCCGCGCGCGCCTCGGCGATCTGCGCAATCCAGAGGAGTGACGTCATAGCCGCGGCAGACGCACTGGCGCCGCCACGTGCCCAGCTGTGCGCCTCCGTTGCGCAGTAGCCAAGTCTGACGCTGCACCGGAGCCGCCTGATAGCACCTCTCATTTTGTGTGCATGCGCAGAGGTATCAGTGGGGGTATACATACAGCGGGGCGTTTGCCAGTGTGGTATAGCCATGAAGAAGGAGAGCGAAATTGCTGCTCGGCGGCGCAGAAGAGCGGAGAAGCTTAACTCATCGGATCCGAAGTAATCACATAATGCGTGTACCGTGTGTGTGTCATTGAAGCAGCAGTAAGCATGATAATCAAGCTAATCCTAGACAACCAGGAAAGCTAAGAATAACCAGCTAAACCTAAGCTCACGCTACGTATATCCTGGCAAAGCCGAGCTAAGCCACTGCAATTTTTTAGTGTGGTTTACGGAGCAGCTATGGAAGCTACCTTTGTTCCATGGTGGCATTTTGGTGCACTTCTATTGGCTGCCGGGGGCAAAATTTTACGAGATCGCGCTTCCATTTGTTGCCAAACCGTTTCCCGCCAAAAAAAAAAAAGGTTTCTTTTTTTTTTTCTTGGGCAGTGGATTTTGTACGGTTTTGCTCTTAATTTGCTAATGTCATCGCCTCGCTCTTTGTTCATTTGTTTTTCTTGCAACGGCACCCAGAATGCACAGACTGAGGCGAGGGAACATCGTGGAGGCGACTGAAGCTGACGCGTGTGAACACGCGCAGTTGGATCGCCGCACAGGAGTTTGGCAGCTGACCATCGGGGCAAACCTCTCCTATAATCCGTTGTAGATTAACTACGAGCGGGGCCAAAAGCTGCTTGCAGCACAAGCACAAACGCACATACTGAACAAGTGGCGGCACGACGCATTTCATCGCGCTTGGATGGATGAGTCTGCGGTAACATGCACACTAATATACAAGAAATGCCGATATCTAGCACTTTCCGTGGGAACCTTGGTTGGCCGCATTGGCTGGTATCGTTGATTGTGGCGGATTTACGATGAAACAGAGCATAGCTTTCACTATTCGCAACGGACGGTCGCGAAATTGGAGGTAATAGCTTCGATAAGGGATGAAATCGTCAATAGCATTGGCTTAAATTCCACCCCCTTCATTTTTGTCTGTTTGGCCCTCCATGAGATTTTATGGTTTCACATGAGAGAATTAAGGTTTCTTGTAAAACATTTCTTCTTACTTTTTTACATATTTGAACACATCCTTTAATTTTTTTACCAACAAAATGCAGCATCCTATTACACCGTCGTGCTAAATGACGTCGCAATTCATCAATAAGCCGCTTTATGCGGTCCATTCCTAGGGCCAAAGCGCATTCGTGTCCACGTTGTGTATTGCGTTTCCGCAGCTCGAAGACTTCAAGTACCGGGTGGATCAAGGAGACGGCAGGCTCTTTAAATCGACCGCAAAATTCGGTTTCTTAACCTATCACGCTACGACTTTGTGCAGCGCTGCCCACAGATGGTGCATTTTTTTTTGTAAAATTTGCAAAGAGCAAACTTACCTGAGGAAAAAGTAAAGAAAGAAAAAGGCTTAGCTCCTATGGAAACGCAGCGACGCCACCGGTCTTCAAAGAGCACGGCGCCGTTTCGCACGGGACACAAGAGATGGCGCAACGAACGCCGCCAACGAACGAGCATACGGCGTCGAGAGCCAGCGTCTTTAGCAGACAATCTTTTCGACTCAAAAGCAGCGCGCGTTCCGCAGGCGGCGACAGTCGCAGAAACAATTACAGGCGCGGTAACAACAAGCAACTGCAGTTCCTTGTCTGCTAAATACGCCGGCTCTCGGCGTCGTCTGCCCGTTCGTTGGCAGCAGTTGGCGTCGTGACCGCTTGCGCCCTCTCTTGTCTCCCGTGCGAAACGGCGCCGTGTTGTTTGCAGACCGGTAGCGTCGCTGCGTTTTCATAGGAGCTAAGCCTTTTTCTTTCTTTACTTTTTCCTCAGGTAAGTTTGCTCTTTGCAAATTTTACAAAAAAAAATGCACCATCTGTGGGCAGCGCTGCACTAAGTCGTAGCGCGATAGGTTAAGAAACCGAATTTTGCGGTCGATTTAAAGAGCCTGCCGTCTCCTTGATCCACCCGGTATAACGTCAAACTCGTAGAAAACAATTAGTGCGCATTATATTCGCATGCAGAATTGATAACCGAAAACCTAATGATATGTTTTTGTCATTCAATAAAGTTTTGCGAAAGGAACAAAAATAAATTGCAGTGGCTTAGCTCGGCTATGCCAGGATATACGTAGCGGGAGCTTAGGTTCAGCTGGTTATTCTTAGCTTTCCTGGTTGTCTAGGATTAGCTTGATTATCATGCTTACTGCTGCTTCAAAGACACACACACGGTATACGCATTATGTGACTACTTCGGAATCCGATGAGTTAAGCTTCTCCGCTCTTTTGCTCCGCAGAGCAGCAATTTCGCTGTCCTTCTCCATGGCTATACCACACTGGCAAACGCCCCGCTATATGTATACCCCCACTGACACCTCTGCGCATGCCCACATAATGAGAGGCGCTATCAAGCGGCTCCGGTGCAGCGTCACACTTGGCTACTGCGCAACGGAGGCGCACAGCTGTGCACGCGGCGGCGCCAGTGCGTATGCCGTGGCTATGACGTCACTCCTCTGGGATGCGCAGACCGCCGAGGCGCGCGCGACGGTGGCGGCTCCGGCGCGCCAGCTGTGCAGCCGCCTCGGTGGCTCTGAGGCGAGAGCGCTGGCCTACGGATCCCCATGTGGCGGGTTCGAATCCCGGCCGAGGTGCCCGCAATCTGAGGGTGGCTTGTTGCGGAGGAGGCGCCGTGTAAACGAACTTTCCGTTTCAAGTCAAAAGATCCCCAGGTGGTCCAAATTAATCCTCAGTCCTCCGCTGGGGCGTGCTAGATGTCCGTCGTTGGTTTGGCACGTAAAACCCCCAAACTTGACTTTTCTGCGTGTGACGTCACTGCACCTCGCGCATGCGCAGCACGGCTCTCCAGGAGCCACCCCTGAAGCCCCACCGAGGGGGTGCTGAACTTCCTGCGTCGTCAGAGATTTGGCCGCCTCGTCTGCAAGCCTGGCAAGCAGGGAGCCCTCGCCAGGCTCTCGAGACCGGCTTGCTAGAAGTCAGCAGCCCATGGCGGCCCTGTGAAGACCACCGTCGCGAAGACCGCTGATAGGCCTAAGGCATTTCGCCCTGTTAAACCGCAACATCAACCCCTCACTTTCGTTCCACAAGCTGCATATAAAATATAATCATCATTTTGTTTAATTGATCTGTACAATACCATCTATTCATCGTTCGACGCAGCGCCGCGGGCCTTCACGGTATGGGCTACTTGCCTTTCAATCTTAGTGTCTACCAATCAATAATTTACAAATGAATGATTCAGTTCACACTGATTCATGTATTTATTAGCCACTTGAAAACACAGGCGATATGTCCCTGCAGAAATCGGCACGAGGGAGTTGTAACAATCGCGGTAGATGCAGCGTTTTAATTTCTTACAAGACTGAACGTCGCACACAATAAAATCAGAAGTTGAACCCATTTTTCAAGTGTGCGGTTTATGAGGGCATTCTTTTATGTTACAACAGTGCGCAACGAGCTGTTTGTTATTTACACTATTATATACTGCACTTACTATTTTGACTAGTAAGAAACCTACAGCCGTTACTTGAACATAAAAACCATAGGGAAAGTCACTAAAACTTTATTTCTGGGCTTGAACAACATGGGTGATGAACATCATTACAATATTTTCCTCTACATTCCACCTCAATAAATATGTGCAGCATCGTGATTTAAGGGTGCAGTGTGTGGCTTCAGGAAGGGTTTTTGCACTAGCGTTGATGTAAATAAGGGGTGTAGGACAAAAAGGTCCCGGCCAAAATGGTCCCGGAAAAAGGTCCCGGACAAAAAGGTCCCGGACAAAATGGTCCCGGATAAAAAGGTCCCAAGTGCCAACCCGGACAAAATCGTCCCAGGTGAATTTATCAATACTTTGAGCGCTCTTAATAGGACAAAATGGTCTGGTACTTTTATTTTGACACACGTTCAAGGATAATATCAACATTTTCATTATAATCATTAGAAACAAATTTTAAATCGCTTCTATCTATACCAGGGGTGGCCAGGCTGACCCGGCCTAAGAGCGGCAAACCAAACCACGAAACTTTCAAGAGCCGCGGGGGGGGGGGGGGGGCGGCAAATTTTTGTCCAGAACAATAAATGAAACTCGAACTCCAAGTCAAAAGCAGTCGAACTGTACGTAAGGTAGCTGTAGCACCAGACTACCAAACCACAACCTGACTTTTTTATTTAAAACGCGCTCCATTTCTCTTTTTGGGGAAGTGTTCGTATGACCGGGAGGTAGGCGGGGGAGTTGGGGAAAGGGGGGGGAGGCAGGGTAGGGAGTTGCGAGCCGCACTTTAACACGCGAAGAGCCGCATGCGGCTCGCGAGCCGCAGCTTGGCCACCCCTGATCTATACCATGTAGCTCTATTTCTCAAAGGTTCTTGATTTCTACCGATATATTCCACGTGTGTAATCAATATCTTTCTATAGACAGAACCTGTTTTCAGATTAGCGCTGTCGAGCTTCAAAACGATATTCGGAATGAAAATCATTATCATACATGTACTCCAGGTTATTGACGTGTTTTTTTTTTTTTTAAATGAACCTGTCGTACCACCGCGTTCTATTTTTCAGAAACAGCATCGCTCTGTCTGAGCATTGTATATTAAAGAAATCAAAAATTTATTTCGCAATTATGAGCGTATTTATTACATAGACCACTTAAGAGACAAGAAGTCGACGCTGCTGAAGCGAAGGCCTAATATGAAAATGTATTGATATGACCCACACCCCTCAAAAAGTCGTTCAAGGGACGGAGCCCTTCCACGTACTGTGTGCACGGAGTTACAAGCCGCTGCTAATATCCATCAAGAGTAGAAAATACAAAAAACTTGCAAACAGCAAATAAATAATGCCAAGCTGGGACCATTTTGTCCGGGTTGGCAGTTGGGACCATTCTGTCCGGGACCATTTTGTCCGGGACCATTTTGTCCGGGACCAATTTGTCCGGGACCATTTTGACCGGGAACATTTTGACCGGATCCCGTAAATAAGGCATTCTTTAAACTGCCACACGCAGTGTTCATCAAACGTATACAACACACGAATTATGTGTTTTCTTATGGCAACACTACCCTATTGAAAAATATTTTTTTTTCGAACACTACCTTCTCCAAAGAATCCGCTAAGGTTCCTTAGCGGATTCTTTGGAGAAGGTAGTGTTCAAAGCAGCACCCGAATTGAAGTTTTCGCTAGAGAGACCGAATGATGACCGTTTACAATATCTCGATCTTCAACTTAGGACTAGTTCACGCCTTTGTTGGGAGTACGGAAAGTTCGTAGCAAAACCTCTTCTTCCTTTCAATAGCTGCCATTCTAAACATGTCAAACTGGGGATAATTCGGAATCTCGTCAATTCATCAGTACAGAAGTCATGCTCACATTTTATTGGCTCTTCTCTTCGTCGTCTGACAGAACGTTTCGAGGTTGCTGGATATCCCCTGGAACATATTTTAAGGCAGTTGGTATATATAATATTTCCCAAGAAGTCATTTCAGAAAACTCCTAGACCTTCAAAGCGAGTAGTCCTTCCATATTTTCATAAAATTTCTCACAACATCAAGGCGTTAGCCAGCAGGTTTAATGTTGGCACTGCCTTTTCTACAGACTATAGATTGAGCAGGTTGACCCCTTTTGCCTCGACTGTTTCAGGTTGCGAGATAAAACAAAGAGAAAAAGATGTGGAATGTTCGTCGGGTGTCATTTACAAGATGCCCTTTGATTGTGGCCTTTGTTATATTGGACAAACTAAACGGTGTATAAATGAGCGGTTGACGGAACACAAACGTTGTATAAAGAAAAAAAAACCGTACTCCGAAGTGTCAAAACATCTGATCCAATGTAGAAACTGTGTACCGTTGTGGCATTTAACTTCAGTAGAGTTGCGGGAAAAAGATGACCATAAGCGGTAGATAAAAAAGTCATTAACAATATTAGGTAACGGGAACGCAGTTAATAAGCCGTCGTTTGGGTTGAACAACGAACTTCGACGTTTTCTTAGGCCGTGAAAAGTCCTGACCTTCAAGGTTTATGTCTGTAGGTTTCCGGGTAGAGGGGACGATGGGTCGTTCTTTTCTTTTTGTATGTGTGTTACTGGGCTTGGGGTTACCAGTGTGTTTGGTGATCGGGAAGCGAGGGGTCAAAGATAAGAGAAGTGCATGACGCAGAGTCCGTTGTCCTTGTTGTTTAGTCAGAGGATACGTTGGTGGAAAGTGACATCCTTTGGCGTTCTCACCCTCTCCCCTTTTTTCTTTTGTATCGAAGTGCCTATATAACCAGGTTTCGGAAAATAAAACTTTCAGCTGTGTTAGAGACTTTCTAGTGTCGTGTCGCTTACCCGCAGTCTCGGGGTTTTTTTCAACCATGGATAATCTTTTAGCTACTCACTCGTCCGTCTGCGGTCAATTAACCAGCCGTCTCTCTAGTCCAAAGAACCAAACATTGTAAACGCAGCCGCGTGAAACAAAGATTAGAGTGATGGTGGTGGGGGTTTTGCGGGCCGAACAAATGACGTGATGAGAATGAATGACTTGCGCGGTTTCCTGCGACGCAGCAGTTTGGGCAAGCATCCCGAGCAGAGCGTGCGGTCTAAATATCTGGAAGTGAGCGGTATTTTGTCTAATGGGGCAACACAAGTGGGGAAGGCGGAAAATTTATTCGCGTCCTCGGATAAAAAGAAATAGAAACGCGGTGAGCGTCAAGCTCGCAAAGTTATAAAAGAGTGCCGAACGAAAATATTTTCAGACTTCCTCTTCGGTTTGGCTTTCTTGTTCCCAAGTCTCATAGATTTCTTTTCATTCTGCTAAGTACTCACTAACTCCGTCACACTTTAGCGGAATATTTGTTAGGGAAGTGTGTTTAGATAAAAAATATCGCATAAATGAATTCTATGTTGAGTGCACCGTGCTAATTAAGCCAAACTCATCTTTGTCTGTGCTCAGTATGGATGATTTTGAACTAATTGGGGTCGGTTCGTTGGCGGCTCTGTATCAAGCCTGTTACCCGAAACGTGCCTTTCGTTCTTGACATGCCTTTCGCACGGCTACGCAGTTTCCGTGTCTATTTTCAGATGTTAAAGGGCTGTGACAATAGCAGCAGTCAAAAAGGCCCTTTACATTTTTTTTTTCTTTTTGTATTCGTTGCTGAACTGTGAAATGCCGAAGTATTACTAGAACGGAAAAACGCAAATGCAAGCTCTACACAACGAAATATTCCCCATTCGTCTAACACCTGAAGTAGTAATCGGCACTATTGCAGAGAGTGAACAGCAACAAAAATATATTCCTCAAGTTTCAGCTGATATAGTTGGTTTGTATAAAATGTTCTGCGTTCTAGTGTATTCAACACCTGAGCCTATTATTTTATAATAGTGTACGTCACAAAGTAAATGAAATATTTTTTTTCACGCGAAGGTCAAGTAAAACAATTATCAGGTAACATTAAGTTAAATTAATAGGTTGATGTCGCAAACAGTGGCGCAAGCATTTCATAAATAAAAGCTCAATTTAAATAGTGTCACACTGACCACACTTGAGAGCTCACCTTAGAATACACCATGTCATTCAACAATGTCACTTTCTTGCCTAATATGTATTCCGTCACAACATTCAGTATTCTCTTACGCCGCCCTCACGGCTCCAGCTACTATTTTACCATACTACCAGGACGAGATTAACAAACTGTAGAAATGTTTCTTACCCTAGTGCATACTTCGTCGAACGCTGTGTGCTTTGAACCAAGCAGAACTTAGGCATTTACTGTTTAATATTTATAAATCCTCAAAGCACCACCAACGAGCTAGGCTCGGCAACAAAGAGCATCGCATGACTAACTTTTGGTATGTTTTCCTTCAGAACGACTGCTCCTCAGAAAACAACAACAGTAATAACGGAGCGTGTCTCAAGACGCAAAGTCCTGTGTTTCTGGTTTCCGCTTGCGCGAACCTATGGCGGCCTCACGTAGCGAGCGTGTCGTTGTGCCGATTCGCTGTCCTCATCGTCTCTATTGTGTTTCCGTTTCGTCAAACACCGCAAGCATTCCTTTCCTCAGCCCTTTTCTAGCTCTCAGATAACGTAATTGTCCCCCAGACTCCCGCAAATCTTTATTTCTACTTAAATGTTTTTGTATTTCCACTACATTTCTCTGAAGCCCTGTCGCGGTTCGCTGTCCTTTATTGTTTCATGCCGCTTCGCCTCTTCGAACGTACAACGGAAAAATCGTCATTTGATGTCTCAGTCCTTCATGCGCACCGACATGGGTGTAGGAAGGAGACGAACTTTGGATTGCTCGCGGGAACGGAAACTGAACATGTCTTATTTTGTTGGACGACAACCCCACGTCAAACAAGATTCTATTGGCCGGTCGTCGCGCCCCAACAGAGAACCTTCGGGTGCTTCTGGGAAGAACACTTCACTCGGAGATTTATTTCTTTTCTGTGCCCTGTGCGGTCATTCCGGGAAACGATGAAGGCGGAGATCCGAACGCTGATGCGGCAATATATATTCGATTGCCGGCCTGTCCGACTGGTTTGTAGCTTTTCTACTGTAAAACATTGCTATCAGAAAAGGGCGCACAGGTACTCTGCGCGTTTCATTTTCGTTTTCTTTTTTTACTTAATCTTTTTTTTTTCTTTTTTTGGTTACGTATTCCCTTCGTCCGGATGTAGTTTGTCTCAGTGATGCCTATCTTTGTAGATGTGCCTGGTGTCTAACCCTGGATTTGCTCGATAATTCTGCCAGTTGCAACGTAAGTGAGGGCTAACTTCCTGCGTATTATGCTAGAGCTGTCTGTTCTTCTGTTCCGATTACCTATTACGTTCCTCGTTCTGTGGACAAACCATCATAATTGTACATGCTATATTTTAACTGCGTTAAACGTAAATAAGGCGAATAAAGTTGTGGTCGTATGGTGTCCTTATCTACATCTGAAATTAGGGTTTGGAGACAATTCTTTTTGAAAGTAGAAGTTCGTTTATTATAAAACTTAAACTCAGAAATGAGTCCGTAATTATAAACTTTCGTTGTCTCTTATAATGTTTGAAATGTTGTTATGCTTGCTGTTTCGCTGATTGTATGTTGTCTCATTGCATAATGTCCCGCGATGCAATTTTTTGGGGTTATTTAAAACAAACTAATGTAAAAAAATTATTCACATATGATTTTTTTTTTTTATTATCGCAACCACAAATGCAACAGCCGAATTAAGCTCGCTCGTTCCCGGATTCCGTTCGACCACTCAAGAAACGAAGAGTTCTTTGCAGCAAAAGACCCCTTTCGAAATACTGCCCTCTTTTGGCAGCTGTGGAATCCCTGCAGATTGGCGGACTAACACCGCAACGTCACGGCACACTTTATGCGTTTGGTTGGATTAGAAGGAAAAAAAACACATCCACAAAAAAAAAGTGATGAGCGCATTGACAATGCACTTTCGACGCTGTCTGATTGAGTCGTCGGCTCCTACCATTGGCCGCGCTCAGACATTCGCTATCTTATGGAATGACGTGCACGTTCCTCGACGTCAGTTGTTCCACCATTGTGCAGTGGTTCTGACCTAATAATCGGCACGTTACTTTCGAAAGGGGTCTTATAATTTGGCATAAGGAAATTTTGTTACCGTCAAGTTCGGACAAACAAAATGTAATCTTCACATTGCCAAAGATGTCACAAAAACAAAAAGGCGTTGGTGTACGGTCCAGTAAGGACGAGGCAAATTGTCCAAAATGTTGTCGCTCGATGTTGAAAATAAGTACCTAATATGTTAAAGTTGCGCTTCTTAATGCAAACGTCTCCCTTTTGTCTTTAAAGGCCCGTTCACACTCTTGCGACCGAGTTCGACCGAGAGAGACCAGACCGGTTTTTAAGCCTCTTGCGATCTCTTAGGACCAGCTCCGCTGCAGCGGAGCTGGTACAGCGGAGCTGGTCTTAAGAGATCGCAAGAGGCTTAAAAACCGGTCTGGTCTCTCTCGGTCTCTCTCGGTCGCAAGAGTGTGAACGGGCCTTAAGGCCCGTTCACACTCTTGCGACCCAGTAAGACCGAGATAGACTAGACCGGTTTTTAAGCCTCTTGCGATCTCTTAGGACCAGCTGCGCTGCAGCGCATCCGGTCCTAAGAAGTCGTAAGAGGATTAAAAACCGGTCTTGTCCCTCTCGGTCGTACTCGGTTGCAAGAGTGTGAACGAGCCTTTACCTTCTTACTCACAAACGCCTCACAACCCCGCATTCTATCAACATCTCCTAGACCGGGATGCCTCAGCGCTTGCGAGTCGGGATGCAAAGATGGCGGAGGGTGAAGGCCATCGCCTTGGCCTTGGCGGTCGGTGGCGGTGGCGGTGGCCGGCCCCGCCACCGGCGCCCCCATCGGCGAATTCGTCCATTAGGGGACCGTTTGAGGACATTTTTGAACGCAGTTCGTAAGTTTGATCTATTCCTTAAAAACGACTTCTCGACGTTTGTGAAGATGGACACACGAGTGTGAACGCGCCGGAATACCTAGATTTCAGTCGAAACATTTGTGCCGTCTTTCAATTGTGTTTGTGCTTCAACACCAATGTTCTCCATGAATGCACAGGATGATTTTATTCGCTTGTAGGTGAGATAACCTTACATTCAGCTTGATTTCTGGTGTAGATATAAGTAGGTTTTGATAAGAAGCTCTCTGAACTGCTTCCATTCACACGAAACATTTATTTCTTAAGGTGCGTTGTTGCCCAGACTTACTTGAAAGCAGCTTTCTTTAGAAATAACTATGTTTTGTACCAGGATAAATGTTTAGATTCTTCGTCGAACTGATTGCTGTCAGTTATCAAATAAGTTGATGTGATGCGACTTGTATACAAGCAAAGAGAATCTATTTGCCACATCAGTGTATCTACAACCCAGTTTTCATGACTAAATTACTGGCTAATCAGGAATCTTCATCCTTTGTTGCAGGCATGGGGGAGAGGACACAACAGTTTGATCCTGTTAATGTTGCGGTGTAAGCTCAAAAACTTTTATTTTAAAATAAATCTCCAAACCTGAATTGGTAGATATATGACTAGAGTTGAGGTAATAGACCCTTTTTTAAATCAGTGCCATATGGTGGATCGAATAGAATTTTACCTTTTGTCGTACTAATGGCGGTGATTGACTGCAATGTGTAGTATTTTGCCGGGCGCCATCACTTTCGCTAGTCAACGGCAGACGGCAATCTGTTCTTTACCTCGCAATTTTCTCTTGATCTTTCAGTTTCGATCGTGACAATATGCAAGCGGTAGGAACGAAGCACCAACTCATATTGACACCGTGATAAACTTTTATACATCAAAGAGCTTTAAAGATGATTATGGGCCACCAATAGATTGACTGAGTCGGAGTTATAATGATTGCTTCCGAAGCTTTTGTATTCAATTCCTTCGTCACAATGTACTCCCGTCCCGAATGTATAGTCCTCGCGTCATCAACTTCGGACCATCTTCAACTTCTTCCATTATCAGTAACCACAAGGTAGCCATTAGTACACACATATGCCATTCCTCAGATGATGATAGTGATCAAAGTGGCCAGACTGAGTTTCGGAAAGGGTCTATTCTAGCTTCAAAAGGAAGTAAACTCCACTTGAGAATAATTTTATATCACTGTATAAATTCTTTACAGAAACAACTACTCTAAGCCAAAAGAAACATCGAGCCATTATTTTCTTTTCTTTTTTAAATACACTGCCGTACTAGTTTCAAGCAAGAATGCAGTTATTACATACGTTTACTACGCAACCGGGGTGGTACTGTGATGTGTAATGCCGTTTTCAATTATTCTTTATCATGTAAAGTTTGGCAAGTATACTTTAAATATAATCCATTTTGCGGGGATAACTACATCATTCACAATTTCATGCTTAAAAGTAAACCCTATATATTTCGAAATCTCGTTATACACCTACTTTGTTCTTACATTTTACACCAATGATGTTATGCAACAATAATTTGCCAGTCTAAGAAAATCAACTTTCTAACCCAAATGTTGAACACAGTTGGCATTGAAGTAAATGAACACGCTTGCATCATTAATAACTCGTTTCTATGAAGGTAAGTTCACCCGTGTTGCCTTCCCTTCTGCGCTCTAGCGCGGCCCCGATGGCTTTCTCTTTCGGCCGTGCGGACAGTGTGCTGAGGCCTTTCCTGTCTAGGAGGTGTTGGTTCTATCATACCCAACATTCTCACTCTCATCCACCCTCTCGCATACCCTGTATAATCCCATCACCACACTGTTTATCTTAGTGAAATGGCAGCTACCATGCAGCAGTAGAGTCTTCAGAATACTGAATTCTAAGATTTTCTTACTAGATATCGTACAATTGTCTTTTTTTTTTTTTTGCTTCTGCCTGCTTCAATTAGTTCGATCGGTGCACGCTTTGTCTCATTCCACGCAGTCTCGTCCCCAAGCACGACAAGGGAAATGCAGGTCCACAAGGCATGAAGTTGGGCTATAGTTGGTGCATTATGAAAACTTATATACAGCGCAAAATAAACAAAGGACAAGAACGACAAGCGAACAAACTTTACGCTGACTGGCAACTGAAGTTCATTTCTGCAAGGAACAGAAGGGAAAATATAAAAGAAGCAAGATAGATAAAAGATAATCAACCCCCTTGAGTCACGCCTGAAATTACTTAAACAAATTTGCCGAATTTCCTGAAAAAAGCAACTTCGTCATTCGCGAAATCCACAGACGGAGCACTCACACACGTGTCCGCTCCGTAGGTATAAATAAATAACGCCTCGTCCATTTCGCTCGTCGCTTTGTTGTGGTGACGAGCCAGAATCTTAATTTCTGTGAAAACTGGAGAACACATACACATATCACAGTGAACGGCAAGGTGTCCCGATGATGAAGAACGGAGGAAAGGGGAATGCTCCCCGGCCCTAATATTAAAGGGATGCTGAACCAAACATTTCTGTGTCTATTAATAAGTCGCGCACTATCGTTCCATGAGTCAGCAGCCGCCGGTGTGCGCGAGCAAACGCAATGAAATTGACGTCATCATACCCCCATTCACACAAAGATAGTGCGCCACTTATTATAGACACTGAAAGGTTTGGTTCAGCATCCCTTTAACACGTACACCTTCCCATCTGACCCATGTACACCCTACCACACTACAGGGGGATCAGATACAGGACGCCCGTCGCGCACGCAACATACCGGGTGCGGTGTGTTACACTGAGGGACAGATAACCCGACACAATTAACTGCGGCACAGACGGGACAACTTCTAAGGAGCTGAGAGCACAACAGGTACGTCAAACTTCTCAGCCACGTGCTTGATCCTATGTGAAAAGGTTTGTACGTACGGCAGAACAACTGGCCTAAAGGACATCATCCTCCTTTCCTTTAAACTTGAAAGATTTCTAAACACTTTGAGAAGTAATTCAGCACCACCCACGACCACAGCCAACGGTAAGCCAGCAGAATGCGACCTGCTGGTCTGAGACAAAAACTTTTTCCGCAGCTATGGTGACATTGTTTCACCATTACATGTTTTCTCCCTAGTTTGAATTCCCCAGTTCAAGAGGAGCAGGATTGCTTCACCTGGAAGACCAGCGTCTGGAAAGTTTTTCCACTCAGAGGTTTAGACACCGAGCAATATTTTCTTTCGAAAGAAAGGCGGGAAGTTTACAATTTTAAGGAAGAGGCTAGTAAGAAAACAGTACCCATGAATGAAACCGGGAAGGTGATATAAAATGGCGTACGACGTTAGATGCTTCAAAAGGCAATTAGGGCGATAGGTCTATAATGGCTACGTATACACCAGAGCTCACGTACCACTGAACTTTAAGAAATATATCCCTGAAGAGTTCCGGCCTTTTATATTTCTGTTACAATAGACCTTAATACGGCAGAAAATAATAACCACAGAAAGTTTTAAATTCCGGAATCTATTGGCTGGCAGTCCGCGCGGCCTCTTTTGCTCGTTTCGTCTTCTTCAAAATCTCTCCCCCTTGTCTCATGAGAGTGTGATATCCTTCCCTCTACGTAGAAATCGGGTGTGCGGAGTTGGCTGAGCGTTATTCTCTTCTATCAATCTCTTACTTCTTTCTTCGGCCGCTCTAAAAGGTTAGAAGATGAGAACGCTAGGATAATTATATGTTTCGGAGATGCCTGGTGCACAGCCTCCAAGCAACAATCTAAGAAACAATTGCCCGTCTATGCTCGCTCTCTTCCCAACCGAAAATCAAGTGGTTTGTGTTTTGTTTTTTGCAAAGTCCGTCCGGTTTTAGAAGATTTAACTAATAAAGCACAGAAATGCCCTTGTTTTGCGTTTTAAAAGTCTACAACTTTATAAACATACTAACTAACAGATGTTAGGGTTACATACAAATCGATCGATTCGGCATATAAAAGGGAAAACTATACGCAACACAGCGGGAGCCGAACCTTGTTCTTTTCACTCGCGCTGGCAAGATACAAACGATCACACTTCTTCCGCAAAACACGAAGTACGCCAATCACGCCGATCTACACGTCGCATTCAGGGAACGAGTAGGAGCAAAGAACGGTATCACCGAGAAAACGGAATCCACGCGAACGCAATGATTAAACATAATGCAGATACCATTTTCACGCATGTACTGACTTTTGGGAAGAATGCAAAGAATGGAAAGAATGCAAAGTCCATCTTCCTCTCTACATTTCACGCTGTTTGTCGGCCTTTAAAAGTACGCACGGAATCACCTATTTCACGCATTTCAAAAAGAACATTCAATCGAGGTTTAGCAGCCTACGTAATTCGCGCAAATCGAGTGCCGTTTTGAACGAGAGCAAAGTATACGGTTGTAGCTGCTCATTTGCATTTTACGGCGGAACACCTTGGCGGGGTTGTAAGAGGAGGACGACGGCGCCTTGCCGACTGCCTATAAACTTCGTTTCGGCTCAACTCTAGACGCAGCTGACACTACGACGCAATGGGCTCAAATAAGCTGCGTCAAAACGTGCGAGTAATTAGGCCTTTTCTTCTGTTTATACGATTGATTCTGCGACGATAGAACACGTACAGAAATATGACGAACACCACGATGGTGTTTTTTTTTTTTTTATGCCGTTTGATTGGTTTCTTCAGCTCGTAACACCGGCAGCGTCCGGACTTGAGGTGAAAAGGTGAAAACGAGAAAATAGGTCGTCGCTCCGTATCTTGTATATACTCCGTTTCACTTTAAAAGTTCAACAGCAGTCGAACGCTACGCGATTCGGAGGAGCCAACCAAGCAAGGCCAAAAGTGCGTCATCATCGTTTTGCTAGTTATCTGTGTCGGTTCGCTATCACCAGAGAGTTTTCGGGAACCGTTTTTGCACGTCCCATTCGGCACGTTGTGCCCTCCGGTGCGTACTGCGCATGCGCTATCAAAGAAGACTCTCACATGCGGAGTTCGTACCGGACGGCCCATATCGCACCGAATTGGATGGGCAAAAACGGTTCCCGAAAACTCCCCAGTACCTGCGACACAATACGGCGCTTTTTTGTTTTGTTTTTGTTTCTGAAGGGGGTAGGTTTATTTGTTTATTTGTTTATTTGGAGTTTCTGACAATAGAAAGATTGCCATGGAGCTGGGGCAAAAAGGCGACAATGAAGTCGCCTGACTAGGCCCCTTGTACCAGGCTACACTTGCAACACAGACAGCAGGCAAACATATAGCAAAACAACAACAAAAAAAAGTTAAAATATATATATATATATATATATATATATATATATATATATATATATATATATATATATATATATATATATATATATACTACCTATGAGATCATAGAATGACAGAAAGAAAATTATATAACAGCAACAAAATAGCAAGTACATCAATATGTATGATTGGAACAAACAAACACACACACAAAGAAAAGAAAAACTACAACGGATGAAGGAAATACATTTTTGCCTGTTTTATACACTCACATCACAGGCAGCAATCAACATATACTACCTATGAGGTCGTAGAATTATCTAAAAATATTATATGACAGCATCATAATTACGAATACATCGATATGTATAATGAGAACAGACAAAACAGCAAACTACAACGGACAAATAAAATACATTTTTGCTTGTTTTCTGAAGGACAACAGTGAGGAGCTATTGCCAATTATTTCAACTAAGGCAGGGTAAAGGTTCAGGAAATTAGGAATTTGCCAGGTTAATAATTGTGTACCGTAATTGGTTTTGGTTTTATTTCATATTTTAATTTCTGCGTCTAAAATTTTAATCTACGTCAGTGTCTGTATATGTAGTCAAAAATAGTTCACAGTCAGCTTTTAGCTTTGAAAAAATAACTTCAGACAGTCGTTGATTATATAAAGCCTCAATATTCAGTATATGATTCAGCTCAAAATATGAGGATGTGTGATCAGATGCAGACAAGTTTTTAATAAATCGTATGCCTTTTTTCTGCATTAAATACAAACGATCTATATGTGAGTTGGATGTAACCCCATAGACGAGTAAACAATAATGTAGCCTAGAATGAACAGAAGAAAAGTAAAGCTCACGCTTTAGCCCATGTGGGCAGTAATCTGACTGCGCAATATTACGTTTCACGAGACTTACATGAGACGTCCAAAGAAGATTTTCATGGAACTGTACACCTAAGAACTTGTATTCGAAACCCGTTCAAAAGATCGTGACTGGAATATTAATACACTGGTACGATTTACTGGTCTGTTAATTGAAGAACAAACAATATACCTTGTTTTATTAACATTTAAATGAAGCTGATTGGCATCTAGCCACTTGGACAAATTTTCAAGCCACAGGTTTATAACAGGAAGAAGAGATGATAGGTCTTTAGACGAGAAAAACACATTCGTATCGTCAGCATAGAGAACAATGTCTTGAGTAGGTGGAATGAAAACAATGTCATTAATATAAAGAAGAAACATTATAGGTCCTAAACTGGATCCTTGAGGAACACCAAATCTTATATTATGAGTGCTTATGCTATATTATTGATTACCACAAACTGGGTACGATTTGATGGGTACAACCGCGTAACAGTTTAAGTGAAACACCTCTAATTCCGTACTACGGCAGCTTGTTAAAAAGTATATCATGTTTAATAGAATCGAAAGCTTCGTTAAAGTCTAGAAATATGCTTATCGTGTAGAGCTTATTTTCTATGTTATGAACGAGTTTTTCCCTAAGGCTGGGCAGAGCAGATTCAGTGGATTTACCTCTCTGGAAGCCGTATTGATGTGCAGAGACGTGATTGGTATATTCATTCAGAAATACGACGGGATACAACGGACGCCGAGTTGATTCACTTTTGGCGCTGCTGGATATATCTCCAAAAGGTCGTAGCGTTGACTGCAGTCGGACTTACAGTAAACCGAAGTATAGGCCAGCACGCAATGGCGCGCTCAATCTGCTCCTTCAGCATCGCAGTGCGGGGTCCATTCGCTCAGTGTCACTGAAACGATGAAAAAGGACCAGTCTCGGCCATGTCCTCGAGAGGCGCGCCAACTTTTTCTGGACAATGGTTTCGCTTGGCCGGTCGGTATCGGATAGTGGTGCGCTTGTCACGAAGAAAATAAAGTACAAAATAATAAAACGGAAAAGATAAAGAGTTGTGTGCGTCCTCTACCCATGATTTCTTGTTTTGTTTTTTTTTTGTTTTTTTTTTGACCGAGTTGAGGCTGCCTTTTGTGTTGTGCCGTTATTCTCCCCTTTGCTTACCTTGTCTCGTGTCTTACTTTCTTACGTGAGCTGTTTCAGCTGGTTAATTATAGGTTGTTCATTTTTTTTTAATTACAGTGCACTAAACAATATATTAAATATTCTAAACAAATACCTTCCCTAATCTAAGGTCTTCGGAAGACGGAAATATAAGAACACCTAACTCCTCTATGTCCCCAGTATAGTATGTGTAGTTCAGTATAGTTCTCTGCCGGGACGAAGCTTGGAATTCGAACCATGTTTCTAGTGCTCTCAACACTCAAAAACAATCCCACTGTGCATTTAATGAAGCGATATATTCTGCAGCTTTAATGAACAGATCGCTAGGCGAAATAATTTGGTTCGACGTGTGATCTCATCAATCCTCCCACCCCCCTTAATCCAGTGATGCGCATTTGTGAAAGCTCTTCGGCGCGAGGCCTCTTCTCAAAAAGGACGCGCCATAATGCCGCACGTAGCGACTTCACTCCGTTCGCCTCTCACTCTCTTTCATCAAATAAAAAAAAATCTATACCCAGGAACTACTGGATTCCGCTTGAGCTACTTTCCATAACTCGCACCATCCGCGTGGCCGCATACAACGAAGAGCGAGAGCGCAGTAAACCTAGACTTCAATCGAAGAGAGAGTGGAAACAAACTCAAAGCACAAAAAAAAAACAAGCAAGTTTGCTCACGGGCCTCAAAACAAACACTGTGGCACAATCTTCGAACAAAAGTTGTCAGTAAAGCGCGCGGACGGAAGCCCCCAACGGTGTGCGTCAACTGTCAGCCTAGCGCGAAAAGCCGCTGGAGTTCGCGGCCGAGGCAGCGGACGGCTGGGCGGCCTCCCATCCTTTGCCCCTCTGCTGCCGTCGTAGGTCCCCGTATCAGCTCTCCTCGGAGCCTGGGCCCGTTTGTATGCCGTGCGGTAGACGCGATAGCGCGTTTGGCGGGCGCCTAATCGAATCCAGCCACACATACACACAAACGCAGGCAGCGACCAGAGCTTTGCGCAGCGCCTTTCGGGCAACTTGTATACGCACTTTGAATGCCGCTCCCGAATTCTGGCTCGCCCGCGAGCTTCTGTTTTTACATGCCCAAACGGGAACCCTCCCCCCCCCCCCCCCCCCCTGCTGTCAATTTCGGAAGAGGTAAACCGTCGGGGTCACCTCTAATTTACTTCGGTACGTTTGCTTCGTATTTTGGTTACTTTGGTGGACTTGCTCGCGGAAAAAGCTATTACTTTTTTTGTTGTTTCTTTCGACGCTCGCGTGGAGTTTGAAGGCGGTGTCCTGTTAAATTTGTGGTGAGTTTGACGTGGGCAATATAGGGTTGGGCAGTAAATTGGTAGCGAATTATTTCTACGGGATTAGAACGTCGTTGTCAATGACAGCGTTTGCTTTGTGGATTTAATGTTGCCACTTAAAAAGCTTCTTTTTTTTTTTGTCGAGCACGTGTTGCGCGTTTATATTTCGAAGAAAGTAATTTTTGCAATAGAACATAACGAGTTTCCTTTTTCAGATATATTTATATTTGTAGTATTCGTAAGTGAGTATAGGTCTAATGCTTCAAGATGTCTGTTTCTGCTCAGACGTGCCTTCTATTGATGTTTAATCTGAAGAAAATGAGAGACATTCAATGGGCGGTCTGTTGTTTCTAGAAATTTAGAGACGATATTAACGAGAAGCAAACAAAGGGAACACAAATGCACGTCATAAAACTTCCCATGTTCGTTTGACATCATAAACAAAAATAAATAAACAAACGCCGGTTTGGAATCTGCTCCGCGAAGTATTACTTGGTTTCTTCAGGCAAGTTAATTCGTATAAGTAATTTATTGACATGAAATTGCATCTGACAAGATCATGAGGTGCTTTTTTTTTTTTTTTAGCGTTATAATTCACCACAAAGCGTTACCTGAGCCATCCAGTTAGTATTAAAAAATTAAACCTCGGACGGAGTTAAGAAAAAAATATTAATGACAAAAGAAGAATGTATAAAAAAGTTCTTTCCCCTTTTGTGAGTTTATGCTGATCATTACCCCATTGGTAGCGTTTGTAAAACACACTCCTTCTGTAGCACTTCTTCGTGAGGTCTCCTAACCTAGGCGCTTGTTGAATTAAGCTAGAAATTTAGAATGCCTGGAGTACAAAAAGAAAAAAAAAGTCGAGTGCATTTACGCTTTAGAGTAACGTGTGCTACAGTGGCGGCAGCCCGGCGCTCGCGTAGTGGTGCGTTATACACTAGCGGATTCGCGGGCGGATCCAGGCAAGCGGAAGGTGGATTTTGGAGCCGGGTGGCGAAATCGACTCGTCGCTGGCGGAAAATCTGGATCAGTCCGGGACCCATATCCAGATTTTCCGCCCTCGGTGAGTCGGTTTCGCCACCGCTGCTCAAAAATCAACTTTCCGCTTGCGCGGATCCGCCCGCGAATCCGCAAGTGTATAACCGCGCCAGAAGTTTGTTATTCTTGTGGCGTTGTCGTTTCTGCGCCGCCTCCCAAGCACGAATTCTGAGCATGTTCGGGCCATTTTCGTTTCCGCTGTCGATTCCGCTCGCACCCGTGCACCTGATCCGTACTCCGTCTACACGAAGAGCCTTCTCGGGGTGCCGTAACCGAAAACCGCGTTCTTCGAACCCACTATTTACGAACGTTCCGAGGTCTATGCGGAGTGCAAGTTCGTCTGCTCCTTGCACAGGGGTTGCGATGATGCCAGAACGCCGCACTCTTATTGGCTGGTTAAAAAAAACTATTGGGTAAATCTCGAGGCATCTAGCATTGAGGTCTACCCATTATCCTTTCAATCAAAGTCAATCAGAGCTCGACGTCGTTTTGACGTCACTTCAACTCCTGCGCAAGAAGCAAACGACTTGCTTTCCGCATAGTCATATACGACGTAAAAGTTCGTTTGCTTGGAGAGTCGCGCGCACGCGCCTGCACGACGGGGTATCGAGTCCAGCCAATACCATCCCAGAAGACGAGTCCCGCGCATGACGTCATCGTTCGTTGATTCCCGACCCGCTCCAAGCGGCAAACACGCTCAACCTCGACGAGAGTCGCTGCAAAGTACTTAGCAGACGCGTCCGTCTCTTAGCAACGCGCCGCGCTTGTAGGGAGACGCTGCACGGCGCACTAGCGGCGATTCTCACGCAAGCCAGGCGGCGCTGTGTAAATCCGCTAATAAAAATGTTAAGGAAAAAAAAAAAAGCACTGGCTGTAGGTGGCGCGAGTTGCCGCCCGATTCAAAGTGTTCAGCCTTATCCATCCATCCATCCAGTAATAATGTTATTCTCTTCTTTTTTTTTTGAGGAGTGGGGGGGTGGGATTTTGGAAGGCACATCCTTTGTCTTCTAGGTGGTACAACTACAGACAAGACCTCCGACAGTTACTGTCAAGGTGAGAAAGGCAGGGTTTTCGAAGGACCGGCCTCCAGCCCACGCTCCATGCTTCTCACGCTATACTGTATGCTCCCGAGATGCCAAGGCGTGATCGGAAGTAGAAAGAAATAAAACGTTTAATATCGCCGTTAATTCATTAACATTTGCTCAGTCGTTATCGTACTTGCTAGAGAGGTTATAGCTGCAGAGAAAATAATGGCTGCCATCTGAAGGTCCCTGGTTTGGAGTTGGGACGCGCAGTAATTTTTGTTTTCTTCTACACTCAACTGCTGCGGAGGGAGTATACCTGGGGGCCGATGGGTGCGGCGGCTGGGAGCGATTATGGGATCAATGACGTCAGCGAAGGTTTCCGCGAAAAACTACCATGCAATTCCCCGGAGGGGTTCCCGCTAACTGATGTCACCGTAAAAAGGTGCTGAATTTCTGGAGCCACTCAGCGAATTCTCTTCAAACGCCTTGTTCATAATTTAACCAAAGACCAGCTATATACATCAAGCATAAAAAGCGCGAATTGTCTTTCTGCCACCGCAGCATTTATCGTTGTTTCCAAGATGCAAGAATTGCCCGCTTAAGTTTTTTTTTTACTGTATCGGTCATATATAATTTAAAAATAAATTGCTTTTAACATGCTTGAACTCCCAAATTATGTTTGTTTTGAATACGCTTGCTTCACGGGTATTTCAAGGGCCTTCAAACTAAGGTCTTTGTAGAATCGGCGAATCAGCTCGTGATCGTGCCTCTGAGCGCGCTCCGATTCGCCTCATCAGTCGAATCCATCCAACTGAGGGCCCATCAAATGCCCGTCAAACAGGGGTGTGAAACTGACAACACTCCTTTATGTCTATACGTATACATAGGGCCCACGAGTCCTTCCCGCCTGCATACCACGTAATAACATACCTCTGCCTTCTGCACGTTTTACGAGCGGAGGCAGTTCATACCCTTCAAACAAAGTACCAGTCATCCTACCCAGAGCTGCCAAGGCACACACTCAGCCTCACCATTTCGAGAGCAGATACAGAGAAAGAGTCCTCAACGTCAAACTCAAGTTCAACACGACAATCGAGCTTCGACCAACCCAACTGCCGGCGGCGGACAGCCCGAGTCAGCCCAGTGTCGCCATCAAAGGCCCCTCGAAACCCAACCACGCCGCAACTCTCCATGCCTGGAAGCGAGTCAGCCAAATTCCCGCATGCTTTTAAGAAGGAACCACCGGGCAAATTGAATTAGAAGCGGTCCATTTCGAAATTCCGTGTTCCCCCTTTACGTGCGATTCTGAAATGAGGTGTCCCGCGGTTGTCCTTTCCAACGCAATGCTCCCCTCCGCAATGTGCAGCGCCGCCCCGCGGCCAAGTATCGATCCCTGGCCGCAGCACATCCACCGTTCCCAGTCGAGCGCTCGCGAGCAATTATCGGGTCTCGCTAGCCACTTCCAATGCAGCCAAGTCGATGAAGCGGCACTGTCCGCCACAGGATTCGCTCGGAGGCGGTCCTGCCCATAGAGTGCTTTTGAAAGGATCGTGGTCGGCGGCGGTGCATCCGATGCGGCCCCCGATAAAGATCCGCGTTATGGACCTCCCCTTTGAGATCAAAGAAACTCGGTATTATCGAGTTTGCGGCCGTATAGCTAGGGTCGTAAAGCGTACTCACAAGAGCTCATCGAACCTTCGATGGAGTATAGGTTTTGAAGATAAGTGACCTTGGACACGGTCACGTGTCGTTCAATAGTTAAGATCAAAAAGCCTCGAAAAATAAGCCCATTATACTTAAAAAAAAGTGTTTTCGAACAGGGTAACACTCCTCATCGGTGCACCCTTCGTCCAATTGACCTTGACATGACTAACGTTGCTGGTACTCAATGTTGCGACGACACGTGAAGCAGCGACGTTGAAAAGCTCGGCTGGTATGACTCCTGGCAGAATGGAGTCATACCAGCCGGGCTTTTTGGTCATTGTTTTGTTCTTTTTTTTTTCAATCGTTTGCGCGCAGGGGACCTCCTGAAATATGCCAGCTGAACGTACCTGCACTTTTGTGGCTGCTTGGAGCTGAGCTAGTTCGTGATTCATGCTTCTGAAAGATGCATGAATGCACCTTTCAGAAGATGCATGAATGCACCTTTCAGAATCTGCATCTCTCAGATAAAGACGAGCTCTTTTAGCACACATCTGCGCACCATAACCGTGTACCCACTTTTCTGTAGGGCACTCGGAAAGTCAATCACCACACAGCACAAAATTATCAAACTATTAGGTCGAAAAATGTTTTGACTTAAAAATGAAGCCTTGATATAAGAGCCACAGTGACGTGGCATTTGAAATGTCACACTTAGTTATACATTGCACACCTCAATTTATTTTAAATCGTTTTTTTTTCACGTTACAGTGACTGGCATTCCGAGTACTTGAATAACGGTTAAGAGTTGAGCTTGTTGGTACATACTTGTAAATATATCAGCTTGAACTTTAGAATTAAACTAGAACACGAAGAAAGAAAGGACAGGATAGGACACACAGCTGACTACCAACGATGTTTTAGTGTAAACTTCTTCCTTGCGCGTTTGCTCCTTCATTTAGAGTCCCAAGTAGTGCACGATAAACCTATTATATAAATTACCCTATTCCACTAATAAAGATCACTACCGATGTTGACACTTATAAAAATATGCAAAGCATTTAAACAGAATTCCCTAAAACATTATTGTCTTTTAACCTAACCCGCCAAAAGCTCGTGCTGTGGGTGTATGGGGCGTGACATTTCGTAGGTATTGTCTTTCTTTTTTGGGAACGGTGATTGATGGGGTGCTGACGCAATCCTTCGCGTTCTCCTCGATAGCGAGCGCCTCGAGCATTTCGCGTGCATGAGGATAGTTGTTTCTGGCAAGAATGGGGGTGCTGTTAAAGGGGTAGGGAAACGAAATTTCAGCGCTCATTTTCTTGCTTGAATGTGTTGCATGTTGCACCCTAACCTAAAAAACACCAGTCTTTCGTTGAAAGGCACAAGAAAACTAATTTTAAAGCTAAATAAACGATCTTCCAATGTGCACCTGGTGGATGCATGCGGAGCCTATTTGGGAGGTAGTCTAGCAACGTTGTGGAATCTGCTACGTAGTCGTGACGTAGCAGATTCCTCTGGAGCAGCGCCGCTCTTTGGAAGTACGCTCAACTGTTTAAAGTCACCTCGGCCTGAACGTGTTTGCCCCTTTTCGAATGAATGCGAAAGCTTGATAATGTGGATGCTTGGGCAAGTTGGTAATTCATGCTTGGATGGAACAGCGCGGATGAACAGTCACACTCCATAGCATTCTATATTGAATGACGCGCAATTCGGTTTCAGGAAACATCGGTCAACAGAACTCGCCCTTTTAGAACAGAAAGAATTCATCCTAAATTGTTTTGAAAACAAAACATTATCACTTGCAATTTTTGTCGATTTTACGAAAGCCTTCGATTATTTGAATCATGACTTGCTATTAAAAAAGCTGGAAATTTATGGTTTTCACGGAAACGCTTTAGCGCTCTTAACATCGTATCTAGGTAGTCGAAAGCAATTTGTACAACTTGATGGTCACTCCTCCGATATAAAACCAATTTTATCAGGTGTACCGCAAGGGAGTATCCTGGGTCCGTTTTTATTTAACATATACTTGAGCGATATAATAAACATCAATAACGTCGCAAAATTTGTTATTTTTGCAGATGATACTACATTGTTGTTTTCTGAAAAATGTCCCTCTGAACTAATTTCCCGAGCAAATGCTACCCTCGTAAAATTGGAAAGATGGACTCTGAGTAACGCGCTAAAAATAAATACAAGTAAAACTAAAGCTGTCCTATTTCGCCCCAAAAAAAAAAAATATATGCGTTTATGAAGATATTAATTTGTTTGATTCAAAAATACAATTAGTCAGCACCTTCAAAACCCTTGGCGTAGTCTTCACGGAACGCATGACTTGGGAAGAGCATACAAATCACGTTGTATCGAAATTATCGAGTATCATAGGTATAACTTATATTCATCGCCAAATTTTACCTACTAGAGTTAAACTTCTCGTACATAACACATTATTTTATTCGCACATAAATTACTGTCATCTAGTATGGGGAAATACGACCCTCCAAAATTTGCAGAAGGTATATTTACTGCAGAAGAAAATGCTAAGAAATATAGATAACGTTCCGTATGATCACCCTTCTGCACCGCTTTTTCAAAAACATGGCATAATGAACATTCATAACATGTATGCATTTCGTTTAAGTATAACCTATAAACAGGAAGCAAAAAACAACACAAATCTTCTTACCCAGTTAGCTCATTTATGTAAAAGAACAATCACATATCCCACACGTAGCATTGACATATGGAACATTTATTCGTGTAAAACAAGTTATGGGGAGCAAATGATGCAACGCAAACTCCCAGAATTACTCAATTTCTGTAATAATCGCGACATACAACTAGAATCTACATCAAAAAAGATTTGAAGTTTTTCTTTTCTAACACGAGTATGAAGTTATGATCATAGAAGTGTTATTGTTGTAAAATGTTTATAGCCAATCTCAAGCTTGTTGGTATGATTTATACAAAGTGTTTCTGCGCGATGTGCTGTACTGTCTGCCTTTTTGTTTTCTACGTTGTATAAATTCTGGGGAGGAGGGAGCTTGTCAAGCTGATTTATTCAGCTTTTTTTCCCCAACCTCCCACATCGCCCGGATGGAAAATAAAGGCATTATTATTATTATTACATGCACACAAGAAGCAAACAGACTCGCAGCGCTCACTTTCAACTCAGTTCTATATTTCTTCTTCCTCAAATCTTCAACTTCTTCACCTTTGCCGTTAATGAGAACAATTTAAATTTTTACACACCAGAGACCAAATAGCCAATACACATTAAAAAAATTGACCGCATCTCCACGTGGTGAATGATGTTGCTTGGGGCGAAGCTCTGGTGGTGCTTGTCTGCGTAGACGCCGAGCCGCAGCATGCCGAGCCTTTTCATTCATGTCAGTAGGAGAATGTGGGGTTTTCTTCTTTTTCTTTTTTTAAGCAGACAGATGGGATGGCATCTCAGAACCCCCTACTCTTTTTTTTCTTCTTTTTCGTTGAGCCTTTTCATTCATGTTAGTAGGAGAATGTGTAATTTTCTTCTTTTTCTTTTTTCATAATTTTTTTCATCTTTTTTTTCATTTTTTTTTTGCCTTACATTAGCACGTGAGCACGTGATCTCACGAGCAGAAGCACGAGCACCCGACGCCGGCCTACGGCGGACAACGGACGGCGGACGGACATGGCCAGCCCCTAAGGAGCTTCGCAACTAAAATAACTAATAATTAAATAAATCATGCAAAGACAACTAAAGAAAATAATACTAAAAAATTAAAAATTAAATTTAAAAAATAATAAAGCCGACACGCCGGGTTGGAGGTTGCTGGTCCGGCCTTTCTTCCTCGGCTTCAGAGGAAGACGAAGCCGAGGGGTCGTACTGGTAGGGCCGGAGGCCGAATCCCCTTTCCGAAAGGAATACAGAGTGGGCGGTGTCGGTCTCCTCATCCTCACTTGTGTCGTCGTTCCCGAGAAAATCGTCCTGAAGCGCCATTGCAGTGGGCCAGACGAACACGACGCAGACGACGCGACGACGCGCACGACGCGACGACGCGCGCACAACCGATTTCACACTTTCACACGACAGGTGAAACGCCCGTCACCCCGCGGGCACTTCCAACGGCTCGGTTGTAACGCGCTGACGGTATTGACACCACTACAACGCTGACAACGCCACCAACGGCAAAGCTCATAACCAAGCCTGTCTGGCCACGTCACGGATGCGGGGAGTCTTTTTTGTTGTTTTTGTTTGCGCCGGATATCCCATGACGCATCGCGCCCTCCGTTCGCTTCTCTTCGAGCGCTCGCTCGAGTGCACCGTTTGGAACGAAAAATATAGCCAATCGTTCAAAATACAAACGTGCGATTATGAATTACGGTTATTATCCGTCATGCTTGACCCATTTCCGAACAAAATTTGAATATTTCAATTTTTGTTTCCGTACCCCTTTAAAAGGTACACTGCATTGGCATGTCCTCCAATGAGCTGCCAGATGTAATGCCGCTGTTCCCTTAAGAGACGCTGCATGCTCAAAGGTTCAAAGGTTCAAAGGTGTTTATTGGCTAAAACAACCATACGACCAAGAGCCTGAGGCAATCAAAAGGCAGAAGCCCGTGCATACAGATGCTGATTTCCTCCTCGGCCATACGTTAACAGATGAAATGGAGATGGTGGAATGAAATTTACACAAGGGTGAGAATACTTAGTCTAATGAAATATGCTCGCGGTCTCTGTCGTTGCTCGCGGGCTCTGTCGTTGATACATCGGCCCGTTTGGCTGATGTAACATTTCCCGCAAGAAAAGGGAATGTGGTACACCACTCCTGTTGTGCATGGGAGATACTGCGTTCTGTCGGCCGTGTTGCAGGATATTTTCTTTCTTTTTCGGTTTACTTCACTGCACATAGAGTAGGCTTTGTTGGGCGCGGAGCATACTACTTGCACGTCATTTCTTGCGGCGATCTTTTTTAATTTGTGCGTAATCCCATGAATGTAGGGTAGTAACGCGATCTTCCTTCGAGTTTTGTGTCTGCGTTTCCGTTCTCCTGCCTTGTGCGCTTCAAGGTTTTGCAGATGTTCTCACAGACTGGAAACATGAGACTAGTTGGACATCCGGAATCTTGTAGGCGGGACATCTGTTTTTCAAAATTTTGCCCTATTTGATGTTCACACGATTTGTGTAGTGCAGATATTAGAGCCGTGCTTGAGACACTTCTCTTGATGGGTTCTTGAGTGTCCAGATGTGAAGGGCAGAAACCCTTTTGTTGACCGGGGTTCATACCTCCAGCACACGCGCTCTTGATTGAAAGTCAGAGTGAGGTCTAAAATTTTATATTTTAGTCGACAGGTGATTCATAAGGGGAAACCAAGTCAGGGCAACTTGCTTGGAAGCATCCAAGAACTGTATTTTTGGATTTGTTTATCTGGTCATCTACCTCCGTGGCACATAGTATTAAGATGTACACATATCGAAAAATCACCTTGACGCGTGTATGTTTCAGGTTGTTTTCGATGATCTTGCCGCGTGCCGCCAGGTACAAATTACATAGCTACAGCGCCACCCGATATCCAATACATACTCCGCTTTTTTGCACCATTTGTTGTTCTTGATATACTACCACAGTCGCGCTTAGATATACACCTTAATAGTTCAAAAAAGGTGTCTACATTTATTCCTGCGGCGTTCCGAAAAACTGCGAGTACTCTGTGGAAAAGTGGGCACAGCGGCAGTCTTTAGGTGTATTGAGATTATCCACAATTTCAAGTAAAGCACATTTCGCTGACAGATATCTACATCCTCAAAACGTCTTGCAATTAGGCCCACAAACGATGTATTTCTGACTAGCCTGAGTAATTTGCAGGTTTTGAGTAGCTCACAAGTAACTCCACAGATGTGATTCTCTCATAATAAAAAAAAACAAAATTAACTTTGCACTCAAACGCAACAAAAATAAAATACATTTAGAATGGCAGCATGGTGCTTTCACCCAATTCTAAGCTAATAGAATTCAACTGAACTGCTAGAGACGAACTACAGGGTAACAACTCAGGCAGTACCAGAGAAACGGACGGCGGAGAAAAGCTCACCGGAAAAAAGCTCACCGGAGATAAGCTCACCGGAGAAAAGCTCACCGCAAAACTGGCAGATGCGGAGAAAAGCTCACCGGCCTTTGAGCGGATGCGGAGAAAAGCTCACCGATTTTTTTTTTTTTTAACTTAGCGGATTCTGCGTCAAACATTGCAATTTAACATTATTCGCATTCGTCACTTCATTAAAAATATGTCCACTTTTTTGCAATATTCTTGAAGTTCATTGGGCATACTTACTAATTCATCAGAAATTAGTAATCACCCATTCTGTATATTAATGAAGCCGCAAGTATAAAATCAGAACATCGTACATCGGTAAAAAAGACAACAATTTATTGACAACTGGCAGGGGCCGTCAGTAGCTCTGTCAAATAAAGATGTTTGTTCTTTGCGAGCTAATTGAAAAGCGGTGTGTGAACCGTTCCAGTTTCAAATATTGTGTAGTGCCTAATAGATAAGAAGGTGTTTGTTGATGTAATCAGTGTCGGCTACGCTGTTTTTTTCTGTTAATTTCACTAACAAAACTTTAGTTGCGAGAACAGATTCGTCCTGTCGTGTTTGTTGTTTTCACTCCGTCGTCGTCGTTTGAGTGGTTTTTATCATGTATAACGTTTACCAACTCGCCCTATTTGCTACCTTACAGAAGACTACAGAACGGTGCCAGTGTGCAGGTCTGAAGGTCATGGGTGGCTCGCCGTAGAAAGGCACTATCATACGAAGGCAACGTGTGAAAACACCAGCACGAACGGCTAGAAAACGTGCTTCTCCGTGAAAGAAAAAAGTTGCGATATCCTACTGACTGTTTTGTCCTATTTTCAAAGGTTAACAAAAGCTTCAAAGAGAATTTCAGGCACCGCGTTGTTGCGCATGCACTTCCGGATTTTCGGCATTTACAGTTATGATTTTTAGGTTTTAGGCAGACATTATTAAGTTTTCGAACTTTTTCCTGTTCTTCAAGGTCATGAAAATTTGAGTTGGGCGTTCGTTGCCTACAGAGTAAGCCACAGAAAACACTCGCCCGCAATTATTAAATTGGAAGCAATATACCCAATAAGCTTAACAAATAATACAAAAAAGGACATTTTCTTTTTTACAAAGCTGACGAATTTTAATGATAATAAACTGATATATGTTACGCATGATCCAACAGCCTCCATATAAAAAGTAGAGAAAAAATCGGTGAGCTTTTCTCCGCATACGCTCAATGGCCGGTGAGCTTTTCTCCGCATCCGCCGGTTTTGCGGTGAGCTTTTCTCCGGTGAACTTATCTCTGGTGAGCTTTTCTCCGGTGAGCTTTTCTCCGGGATTCCAGAGAAACACCTGTCTAACTTGGAACAATCTTGGCAATTCTTGGGACCCTAACTTGAGTCTACTCTAGGAGTGATCACGGGAACACCAGCAACATGCGGACGACTCACGAAACACTCTTCTTGCTTGTACAGGTATGCTCAACCCCCCTTTATATCCTGAACGAACTAGCAATGTTTGTACTCGTGGAAATGGAGCGTGCTGGTTAAGTTACGGTGTTTGTGGAGAATAAAATAGAGGACGAAAACCGGACGAAAACCGGACGACGTGTCGTCCGGTTTTCGTCCTCTATGTTATTCTCCACAAACACCGTAGCAATGTTTCCTTACTTGTGTTTCTGCGCTCACAAGTGCTTTCTGAAACGATGTATACCAAAGTGTTAATATCGTTAGTCTTCTTTTACTAACCTCTGGTGACGTAAAAACTAACCTTGGACATATGAGTGTGGAACAGTTGAATCAATTTAATGATATGTATGGTATTCTGGTCTCTCTAAATGAACGATCAGTACAGATGAAGGAATCGCAAGCGGGAATACTAAGATCCAGTAACGAACTTAAACAAAACCAAGAATCAACAAGGTCCAACATGACAGACGTTACCTAGAGGTAGACTTGTCCACGTTACTGAAAAATAGTAAGGAATTACATTTACAATTACTCAAGGATAAATTGTAATTAATTACAATTACAATTTTTTTATAAAAGTAAGTGACCGTTACCCCCAAAGTAACCTGTTACTTTCGTGGCATTACTTGCAACATTATTGTCCTCAAGTAAGAAACAAAGGGAAGAGGGTTATTCAAGTTCTTATTGTTGCCACCTGTTCCATTAATTGTCCTTGAGTATTTCTAGCGACAGCTGGCTCTCGAAAGTCTCGTCAGACATTTTGCGTCATTTCTTACTGAAGATGTCGACAGCTACGCTGAACGCCCTTTGAACTGATGCACAGAATGGGAGTGCCATCTTGTGCCTGACGAATGCTTCATGCTCTGCATTGAGCTTCTTCAACGAAGCCGAAGAAGCTCAATGCGGATGTGCATAAATCAATAAGAATTAATTTACCTACATCTTACTTACCGGCATATATTTCCAGACGATAGCAAAACATAGTTGGTAACAGTAAGGAGATAATTAAATAATAAATAAGGTTTCGATCAATATTATCCTCCCTTTGATTCTGAACAGGTCGTGCCTCGGTTGAGACGTTGGTGAATAAGAAAACGTTTTTAATATATAAATATAAGTAATTATAAGAAGAAAGAAAAACTAGGATATTCATAACAAAAATTAATTAGAACGTCGGTTAAAACAAGGAAATGTAAACGCACGTTTGCCGTGTGTACCTTTTATGACGCCGTCCAAAACGCACGGAACACGAACCGACTGCAGTTTACTCCGGTGTTCTTCATGATAGACGTTCGCTGATGCCATGGGCAGCGAAGGGCAGAGAACTAAACCGCATTATGGACCCACTTACGAGTTTCACTCTCAGTCTCTTCTCAAGCCCAGAATCTCAAGTCTACGTCCGCCACCTATTTTGTTTTATTCGTAAAAATCTCTGCTTGAGATAAGACGCGTCCTGCTGGGTTAAAAACAGGGGGGAGGGGGGGGCGGGGGGGGGAGAAAGACTACAGTATTACTATTTTTGAAGTGGTCGCAAAAGGCTGACGCAGAAAAAGGGTGACTGAGATGCAGTTAACCTGGCTGGATTTCACAAATAAAGTGGGTCAACCCTTGGACTACAAAACAGTAAGAGATTTTAAAACAAGGTCAAAAGAGGCGAAAAGAAGCAAAACAGAATACATCCTGTTTTCTAAGGGAAGATGTCAATTGTGCAGAAACGAACGAGGATGCTTGTGGAAATAGCACCTTGACATGTTATATCACCTCTTTTAGTGGATTTTAGGGTAGACGGAGTGTTCTACTCCTGTTGTTACTTTATGAAAATGGTCGTAGTCACTATAACCGAGGACATTGTTAATTCTTGCCTGTGCAATATCCAACTCTAGCTTCTCGAAGAGGGACACAATCACATGGTTCCCTCCTCTCCCGGTCTTCGATCGCAAATGAAAAACAAAGGGACTAAGAAAAGCGAATATCGCTTGCCCCCCACTTTTTTTCTATGTAGAGATTTTTTTTTTTTTTCGACGCTGTTGTTAGGGTCTAAAAAAGAGATTCAAATGGATTCAGGGGCATGGTGCTGTAAAGAAAGGCTTTAGGGAACCGAACAGTGCCAAGTCTCCATTTGCGCTGGTCAATGTGCGTGACAGTGCGACTTCGCTCGTCTTTACCAGAATAAAAACAAACTTTTATTTTTTTTTTCTTTAAGGGGGGGGGGGGAGTTGTGAAAAAAATGTAAGGGATTACAACGAATCCGTTACGTAAATATGTAAGAGAATTACTTTACAATTACTCTAGCAAATTTAATTATTCCGTTACTAAATTACTGAGAAATGTAGGGATTTAAAGTAATTTCGTTACTTGTAACGTATTACGTACAAGTCTGTCTAGAGGCTTGTCACCATGGAATCAAATGTTTCCATGGCAGAGCAGCTTCAACACACAGTAACAAATACCCAAAGTGCTGCCGATAACCCCCAGAAACATATCGCTGCATTGCAGCCACGTCTTGACGAGGTAGAAGACCAGTCCCGTTGAGATAATTTGCTCTTGTTTGGGGTTACAGACGCTATCTCAAAAGCGTGGGCCCAGACGGAAGACAGCACCTTAGGTGTTTTTCAGTGGACCCTTAACATGCAAGTCACGAGTGACGCGATTGTCCATGCCCATCTGCTTGGAAGTTTCTGCCACGGAAAGTTGAGACCTATCATGACCATCATTGAATTTGCATCTTTCAAATTACGTGACCCAAGCTCGCAGGCAAGATCACCATTAAAATCGTACCATATTACAGTAAGCGAAGACTTCTCGCTGGCTCCACGCAATGCCATTAAAATGTATCGATAAATAGTTGGTAGAACAAACGCATTTCAAGCTGCAATACAATAAGCTTCTTATAAACAACAAGTGCTGCGCCTTTAACCCTGCGGCCGATGTGGTCTACGAGCTAGGCCCGTCTCGTTTTCCTCTAGCACCTTAGGCACAGTCAACTGTCTCACATACAAAGCCATCATCCGCTCAAGGTCCGTCCCCGATCTCTAAAGCCAAGATAGGACTTGTCGAGGCGTAGAACATGCCTGTCAGTCTACCAGTATTTCCGTTTTGTTCACCAGCATAAGAAGTGTACTAAATAAATTTGACGAATTGTGTTCCATTATGAATACTACAGGTGCTGATATTATTGCACTAAACGAAACACGGCTTTCCTGGAAGGTACAGCTGCAACCAGCCTCTGATGCGTTGCACACGGACAGCGCAGCAAAGTTTGGTGGCACTATTTCTCCACGGGGCGCGGTGCCGTCGGTGCGCGAGATGCGCTCCGATTACAAACCGAAACCTAAAAACCCGTCGAAGTTGTGCGGTTTTTCAGAAAGCCGTAAAATGCTGCGCGTGCCTTCTATTGTTCTGCCATTTGTTGATTTAGTGTTTTTCGATAATTCTTAGCAAGTTTCTAATTGAAACCAAACCCTTAAACACGATATTAAAAAAGTTAATTGCTCGAAAATAATTAACAATCTAATTATCCCGGACTTTATTAATTTTTCCAAATAAACCCCCTGGCCAAGGACCGAAACGACACAAGCCTTTTTTGGTGCGATGTGTAGTTTTCGCAATATGGAATTCGTCCATCTTTCGTGAAACACCCTGTATATATATATATACTATAGTGTATATACTGGGTGTTTCGCGAAAGGTGGACAAATTCAATATTTCAAAAACTACGCGTCGCAAAAAACAACGGCTTGTGTCGTTTTAGTCCTGGGCCAGGGGCCTATTTAGGAAAATTATTAAAGTCCGAAATAATTAGATTGTTCATTATTTTTGCGTAATTAACTTTTTTAATATTGAGTTTAATGGCATGGTTGCAAATAGAAAATTGCTCAGCATCATCGAAAAACACCAGATCAACAAACTGCAGAACAATGGAAGGCACGCGAAGCATTTTACGGCTTTCTGAAAAAACAAAAACCGCACAAATTCGACGGGTTTTTAAGTTTCGGTTTGCTATCGGAGCGCATCTCGGCCCCAACGGCACCGCGCCCCGTTTAGAAATAGTGCAACCAACCTCTTCTGCGCTGTCGTCGCGCGACGCAGCAGAAGCTGGTTGCACTATTTCTCCACGGGGCGCGGTGCAGTCGGGGCCGAGATGCGCTCCGATAGCAAACCGAAACTTAAAAACCCGTCGAATTTGTGCGTTTTTTTTTTTTTTTCAGAAAGCCGTAAATTGCTACGCGTGCCTTCTATCGTTCTGCAATTTGTTGATTTAGTGTTTGTCGATGATGCTGAGCAATTTTCTAATTAAAACCATGCCCTTAAACAAAAGATTAAAAAAGTTAATAACGTAAAAATAATTAACAATCTAATTATTCCGGACTTTCATAATTTGCCTAAGTAGGCCCCTGACTTAGGACAAAACGACAGAAGCATTTTTTTGTTGCGACGCGTAATTTCGGCAATATCTAATTTGTCCACCTTTCGTGAAACACCCTGCATATATATATATATATATATATATATATATATATAAATATATATATATTGTTGCGACGCGTAATTTCGGCAATATCTAATTTGTCCACCTTTCGTGAAACACCCTGCATATATATATATATATATATATATATATATATATATATATATATGTAGATAAAGAGAGAGAGAGAGAAAAGTAGAATATTGGTTTATTCCTTTTTCAATTTTGCAAACAAGACCTTCTTCTCCTTGCAACAAATCACAACGAAACAAGTTTCACTGAAGCTATTTCTCTCCTTCCATTAGTAAATGGTGTGTGTTTTAGTGAAATTCTCGCAAACGTTAAAGTGCGCGCCGTGCACCTGACGCAGTCAGATGTCCAATCTTTTACTTTTTTTCCAGATTTGTATCTGTTCAGAATTTTTCCAGCTGCAAATGGCATGCGGGTGCCAAGGACCGTCTAGTTTAGTTTCCATTAACACGAGCTTTGAATCCATTGCTCGATAAACGAATGTGAAACTTTTTTTTTTATTATTTCTGGGTTTTAAGTTTTAAAGTTAAAATAAATGATTTCACGTTCATATAGGGGTTCCTTGGATTAAAGTCACAGTCACATTTCTCCCCTTTACTTTTTTTTTCGCGGCGCCCAATTTCGTTTTTTTTTTTCATCACAAAGTAATCAATAAATTCAATTCCAGGAAACAATAGACAAAATCAGCGCAGACATTTTGTTTTCCCCCTTTTTTTTCTACTTTCCACCAGTTTTTTTTTTTTTTTTTTTTTTTTTCTGCTGGAAGTGTCAGCAACGCGACAGCTTTAAAAGAGGCTCCGACCCAGAAGTAGAAACAAAAACCAACAAAGACAGAGGCAAAAGAGCGATCATTGGTACAACGGAGTGCCTCACAAAAGGAGAACGGGATGTGGAGAATGAGAGCCGACTTGAGAATGGACGCCGAGGGACGGAGGAGATTATGAACAATGGCTTGACACCGCTTTCGAGCAGAGAAGGATGACGCTCCATCTTCAGCCAACCCGGCAATGCTGGACGACGCGAAGGATGTTTTCTTATTTAGGACGCCCCCCACCGCCTTCTTCCACGACTCCGGGATCAGGCGACCCAGACCAGAAGCCTTCTGGAGTAGAGCCGTGCTGTTCCGACAGGCGAAAATGCAGCGCCCTCTTGGGCATTCAGGCCGCGTCGGTTTCTCTTTGCGGGCATCAGGGCGCAGGGAATTGTGCTTTTGTGGTGTTCCATTAGCCACACTCCGTTTCTGGAACCCGGGCTGCTGCCGGCCGCTCTTGCATTTCACTTGGCTCGCAATATCGCTGCCGCTGCGGCGTTGCTCAAGTAGCAAAAAAGAAATGTGTATTTTTTGTTTTTTTGCTTTTTGTTCTTTTTTTTTTCTGGCACACTGTTGTGCACGTTGATTCTTTTAAGGCCGACTAGCTCGTCATTTTAAGTTGATTATATTTTTCTTGTTTTTTTACATTATCGTTGACTTTGTAGAGGCCATGAACAATGGAAAATCTAAAATTCAGTTGGGACAATGCGTAGTTTCGGCTGCCTACAACGAGGATTGTCGGTTTCAATGAGCTGCGTCTTTGAGTGAAGTGCGACGCAAGGTTAGTAGTTTTCGCGTCATATGACGCAAATACTGGGCGTTATCTGTGTCTCATCTGTGCACTTAGATTGCGCAAAATACATATTTTATACCTGCCAATCAGAGGACACCCGAAGCAGCATTGAAGTAAGGCAAGCTGTATTTTTATTTTTTTTATCGAGGTAATGAGTTTATTATTCGTAAGTTTTTAATTTCAGCAAACTTTCGAGGGATCGCACTTGCGATTTGCAAGTTTTCAAGACATCTTTTTAAAACTACAGTCTCATCTTTCTTTTTTTTTCTTTTTGTAGGGGCAGGCTCGTATGCGCTAATCGATAGAGAATATGAGCCGATCGTTTTCGAAGGATATAGTGCCTAATATCGGGCTCCAGGGTGCATGCTGACCACTCATTCGGCCGGGTATGCTAACCACTCCACCACTCCGCCTTGTCTTTCTCGCCTTTCCTCTATGTCTTCTAAGGTACCGAAACGAAATGCATTCAATCAGGCGTGCCCTGGAAGAACACCCCGCCGCGTGGAACGCGGTACGACGCTTTCTGGGAAGTGGTACGTGCTCTCACTGTTTGTCTCATCACGTGTACATGCATTATTTTTGTTGTTGTTGTTGTTGTTTTTTTTTTTTTTTGAAGTTTACAAGACATGACAAAGAAAGAACGCCTCTCCGTACTTCGAGAAAATTCGAGTTTACTCTGTGGGCACCCTGGCGGCTCCCCAGCCCAGTTGCCCGTCTGCCTTGCACAGGTGGCGATCTTTTCCAGCGCGGCGGCGCCGTCACGCTGGCCATGCGTACGCGCTGCCTAGATAAGGCGGATGAGAGGCGGCACACGGGCAGTCGGGACTCAGGCGCCGCAGGTAACAATGTCAATCGTCTCGCTCATGTCCCATTACATTTAGTTTCTTGTTGTTGAAAACGTTGGCTCCGTGTTATTCCTCCGGGTCTGGGTATGCAGCAAGGCAAACCGACCACAACTCTTACCCCGAGCTTAAAAGATAAGAAGGCCAACATGTCCTTGCACTTACAGGGAGTCCGACCGGGTGCCAGGGCTGCTATGGAAGTGCTGCGTCGGCTACAACGAAACGGGGGCTGTGTTCCAAAATTTACTTGGTCCGACTCCGGAGTAAAGGTTTTGTACCGTGGCGTTTCAAAACTTACTCTTGCTTACTCGATGACGTCAGAACTCCCATTCCAGAACCGGGTTACTTACTCCAGAGTAATTACTCACGCTAGCCTCCTCGATCGGTGGGTAACGTCGGATCAAATCGAGTAAATACGTCACGCGATCTGTTCGCCGTCTGCTCGTCGCCTGCTTTTTGCGCCCACAGCCGTCAAAGCTCGTTTGCTCCGTAGGCTTTGGTGGCAGACATTCGAAATGACAGAGAATGAGATGCAGCCATTTATGTGGAATTATTGAGATTTGCTGTTTTCAACGCACGGATTCACTCTGCACCTCATCTAGACCGTGCACCTTCCGCAGGAAGGTATACATCTTGTTATTATCAGAGTGCAAGCGCAAACAGAGGCTTCTCTGCATCCTCGTCCTCGGCGTTGGAGGTAACTCGGATTCTTACGTTCAAGGCTGAAAATGTTCGAAAGCAGTAGAATGTACATGATGTGGAAGTCTTTTTTTTTTCCCAGAGTGTTTGTAATGAGAAGAAAACGCTTGTAAAGCAGTGAAGGCTTCGAAGATTTCATGTAAATGACCAGTCAACAACCCCACCCCATCTCCCTCCCCAATAAATATAGCGGTTCGGAAGTTTTCTTTGGGATTGTGTAATCATTTTCGGGTCAAAGCGAACGTAAGTTGCATACCAATGATGAGAAAGGGAAGCAATTTACACAAAACGTAATCGGTGCAAATTACGATGCGTGAAACGTATGCGTTAAGGGCCCCTGGATTCGATTAGGCGATCGCGCTGATTAATAAAAACAATTTTTTTATGTCTAACTGAAAGGAATAGGTAATTTTGATGTCAACATACAGCCCTAAAGGAAGGTGACCAAAAGGAGCTGGTGGAGCTACCGCAGAAGACACCGGTTCGTTACTGTCAAAGAATAACTTCACAACGGTTAATGTTATCGTCTTTTCGAGTGCTTCCTAAGTGATCCAAAGAAATCGTCTGCTATTCTCCGGCATCGCTGCTATGTCTTCTTTTCGTCGTAGCCCTAGACGAAGCCGATCCTCGTAGTGTCCAGGTGATAATCCCGGGCGTTCCAAAATCGAGTCGCGGATCCTTTACTCGCGATGTCACGTGGCGTACCTCGCTGACGTAGGAGAGAGGTTACTCGGGTAAGATATGGAACATAGCCGGGGTAAAAGCCGATTTTGTTGGAGCCGACGTAGCTGTTGCCATAGCAACGCTCGTACTCAGTCAGACTCAACGCGAGTGTGTGCATCACCCTCCAGTCTCGTCCTAGCTCCCTCTCAAGCATTCTAGGCCGAATATTCGAGAAAGCGAGTGAGGTAGATAAGGAGCCCAGCGTGGCCATGCCGACTTACCCTCCCGACGACGCCGCACTGCAGCGCTAGCCAGCTGTTCCGCCGGCGCTCGCTGCTTCTTCCTTGACGCTCGTTCTTTTTTTTTTTTTTTATTTCTGGCACAAGTTTGTCGATTAAACCTTTATTTTCAGTTTTACACCGGTCCAGCCTTTTTTCCAACAGTGATTGTATCGTCTTTTGTTTCTGGCACAAGTTTGCCGATTAAACCTTTATTTTCAGTTTTACGCCCGTCCAGCCTTTTCCATCCTCGACAGGATCAACACCTGCGAGAATCACGAGCCACGTTTGGTTATATCACGGGCATTTTCATTATCGTACGTGGTCTCCAAAGAATAAATAATCGGAAATATGCTGATGAAAGAAGTTCTGTTTCCGTTCCGTCCTCAATGTTTTATCCTCTCGAGTATTTGTATTCGTACGTACTTGATTCTTTTTTTTTTCTTTTTTTGCATTGCAGAATTTTTTTCCTTCTGCAAGCGTTTGGCCCCTCATTAGTAATTAAACCTACGCCAATCATTTCGGAAACGACGAGAACGATGCCAAAATACCCTCCCAGCCTCTCTCAAAACATTGACAGTAATTTGCTTCAGCTCGCTGTGCGTATACATGTGAGTGCGTGTGTGTGTGCAGGAAGAAAAGTTTCCCAGCCTCTTCTTGCGGCTTTTAATTTGTTTTTCATTTCCATTGCATCAAGAGGAGCACCGAGACCCACTAAAGTGCTAAGAATGTTGGTTTAAGACGCATCGCTCATAATTTCAAGTCCAAGTAAAACTTTACCTTTTCCTTCCGTTCTCTAATGGTCCGAGTCGATTCAATTGACCTCTAAAAGGAAAGGACAGAGCTCTCTTTTTCAGCTTATTGTCTCGAAACGTGCCTTTTGTTGTTAAGCAATCGGAGTCGAATTAACGTCGAAACGAGCTTGTAATGTGAAGCATCTAGGCATGGAACGACGCAGTCAGACTGTTTTTTTTTTTTTCTTCTCGCATCGCTTGATTCTTTTGATACGACATAACTGCCGTGTATTGTGTGCGTGCCGTGTATTGTGTGCGTGTTCGCCACGCACAGCGAACACGACCTTTGGTCCAGGCAACGACGCGCGGGCTGATGCAACCGGAGACGCCGGCGAGGGAGAGCAAGCCGCGAAGAACGTGACGCCTGCGTGAAGGAACAGACTGGGCGCGGTCGCAGACCGAAGAAGACGTTGTCAACCGAATGTAATCTACCAGTTAAATAAATATATATCCTGCATTATCCTAAAATTACCGGTACATCACAATGGCGACGAGGATGAAATCTATGCAACAAAGACGGATATAAACAACTGAGCGACATCGGAACAAAGAAGACAGCGGTAACGTGAGTGACGCCCCATCTCAAACCTAAAGAATGCCTCGCATCGGGAAAATTAAAGAGTTCGATCATAAATCGGAATCATGGTCTTCGTACATCGAGAGGATCGAAGTGTTCTTCTCTGCGAACGACATTCCGGAATCAAAGCGAGCCGATGTTCTTCTCTCTATCGTCGGACGAGAAATGTACGGACTAATACGGAACTTGGTGGCACCTGCCAAACCAAGCACCAAGACGTACGTACAGATCGTTCAACTAGTGCAGAACCACATCGACCCGACGCCCAATGAAACGGTTGAACGCTACAAATTCCATCACCGGAAGCAGCTGGAATCCGAAACCATCGCAGACTACGTAGCTGCGCTCAAACAGCTTTCACTGCGATGCAACTTCGGTGTTTCCCTCAACGACCGACTTCGAGACAAGCTCATTGACGGCATTAAGGACGGAAACATTCTCGAAAAGCTGCTGGCTGAACCGACGCTGACATTCAAGGCAGCGGTGGATCTTGCCACTTCGATGGAGGTAGCCATGAAGGATGCGAAGGAAATAAGGAGCAAGACCGAGGCCCAACAAGATGTCAATCGCTTGGTGCAAGGGCGGAAACACAAGACGTCACTTCCGAAAAAGGCCAGCGAAGGAAAAGGAAAATCTCGCACAAACAGGGTCCCATGTCACCGCTGCGGCTAAACCAATCACGACCCTGAAAACTGCTTTGCAAGGAACAAGACTTGTAAAATATGCGGAAGAACAGGACACTTCCAAATGGTTTGCCGTGACAGGAAACGAAATTCACAAGACTCAAGAGAAAAGGGCAAGACAAACTTCACCAACCATGTCACTACACAGAACTCGGGAGACGAAACTCCGTTTTATTTCATCGACTCAAGCTACCCGAAACCCATCACAGTAACTGTGGAGATTTGCAACAAACCTCTTCAGATGGAGATTGACACAGGCTCACTCGTGACTGTGATCAACCTGGAGACGTTTCAAGAAATCCTTCCAGACATCGAGTTGAAACCTTCGAGAATAACGCTGAAGCCGTACACCGGCAAGACCATCGTTCCAGAGGGAATGGTTCAAGTGGAGATGCGGTACAACGGGCAAGTCAAGCGTCATAAAATCCAAGTGGTGAAGAATGGGGGACCTCCCATACTGGGAAGGGCATGGCTTCAGGATTTTCAAGTGAACTGGAAGGAAGTACACAGCTTGCGTGCAGAGACCTTAACTCTCGCAGGTGTGCTACAGAAACACAGTACCATCTTTGAAGGTCCGGGAGAACTGAAGGACTACGCCGTGAATCTCTGCGTGAATGATGATGCTCAACCAAAGTTTCTCAGACCAAGGTCAGTTCCATACGCCCTCCGACAAAAGATCGAAGAGGAGCTGGATCGTCTTGAGAAAGAGCACATAATCACTCCCGTGATGGGGAGTGAGTGGGCGACTCCAATCGTTCCAGTGATGAAGGCAAATGGACAAGTGCGCATATGCGGGGAATACAAGGTTACACTCAACCCAGCCTTGAAGCCAGATAGGTACCCACTACCGAAGACTGAAGATCTCTTTGTGAAGATTGCCCATGGGGAGAAGTTCGCCAAGCTGGATTGCAAACAAGCCTACTTCCAGATCCCCTTAGCGGAAGAATCAAGAAACCTCACTGTGATCAACACACACAAAGGGCTCTATCAGGTGAACAGAGTGCCATTTGGAATAACCCCAGCATCAGCTATCTTCCAACGCGTCATCAAAGAACTCGTTGGAAACTTGCCCTACACAGGTGCATTTCAGGATGACATCGTGGTAACTGGCAAGAACGATCAACATCACCTGCGGAACCTGGACATCGTACTGCAAAAACTCAAGGAAAGTGGCCTTCGCTTGGGAAAAGAAAAATGCTGCTTCATGCAGGACTCCATTGAGTACCTTGGACATGTTGTAGACAAACAAGGAATCCACCCAAATCCCAAGAAGGTGGGTGCGATCCTACAAGCGAAGACGCCCAAAGACCAAAAAGAACTCAGAGCATTTCTGGGACTCCTGAACTACTAAGGGAAGTTCATCAGCAACGCAGCCGACATCCTACATCAGCTACATAAACTTCTGCGAAAAGATAAAAGGTGGGAGTGGTCGAGATCATGCCAGAGAGCCTTCAACGAAGCGAAGAAGCAACTCACCAAGCAGAGTCTGCTAGTGCACTATGACCCAGCACTTCCTCTGGAACTGCACTGTGACGCATCGAGCTATGGCATTGGTGCAGTACTTCAACACGTACTACCCAACAAGCAACGGAGGCAGATCGCTTTCATGTCAAGAACGCTTTCTAAAGGTGAGCGAAACTACTCTCAGATTGACAAAGAAGCGCTGAGTCTAGTTGAGGGCGCAAAGAAATTTCACCAGTATTTGTTTGGACGCCACTTCACGCTGTGGACGGACCACAAACCCCTGGTATCGATTTTCAATCCCGGTAAGGGAATCTCAGGCACGGTTGCAGCAAGAATGCAGCGATGGGCAATCATCTTGTCAGGGTATGACTTCGACATAAAGTACGTGTCGACTGATAAGAACGTAGTCGCAGACACGCTGTCGAGACTCCAAATGACTGACAAGGGCGCTACAAAATCAGAAACTGCAAGAATGGACGAAATGAAATGTCTCCATCTGGAAAAGTTTCAAGCACTTCCACTGACACATAAGCAGATCAGCAGAGAGACACGAAAGGACACCGTGTTGTCTAAAGTTATAAGTCTCACCATGGATGGATGGGCGGAACAAGTGAATTCCGAAGACCTCAAGCCTTACTTCCATCGCAGAACAGAACTAACCGTAGAGCTCGACTGCTTAATGTGGGGAACACGCGTCATCGTACCCTCGAGGTACCAAAAACACGTTTTGAACGACTTGCATCAAGGTCATGCGACATGCGGGAATGACAAAGATGAGGGGACTGGCACGACACTACGTGTAGTGGCCGCTTTTGGATCATGACATCGAAACGATGGTCCAAAGTTGTCGGCCATGCCAGGAAGTGAGCAAGGAGGCACCCAAAGTTCCCATACGCCATGGGAATACCCAAAAAAGAAATGGCGACGCCTGCATGCAGACTTCGCAGGACCCTTTCAAGGAAGAATTTCTTGCTGATCATTGACGCATATTCAAAATGGCCCCAGGTAGTGCCCATGACCTCGACGACTTCGGCAGCTACCAAAAGAGTGTTTCTAACTCTCTTTGCAATATATGGACTGCCAGACAGGATTGTGACAGACAATGACCCACAATTCCGATCAAGTGAATTCCGGGATTTCATGACAAGAAACGGAGTGCAGCAGTCATTCTCACCCCCGAAGCGTCCCGCAACGAACGGTGCGGCAGAGAACGTCGTGGAAACATTCAAGAAGTCTGTCAACGGAAGCCTGAAGTCGGGGCTGACCATGGAAGAGGCATGCCATAACTTCTTGGTAGCATACCGGACAACCCCGCTCACGACAACTGGCTCAACACCTGCCAAAATGATGACAGGAGACGAATTTCGCACAAGGTTTGATCTTCTTAGACCATCAATAACGAATGTCGTGCAATCAAAACAGGCGAAGCAGCACGCCTCGCGCAACTCTAAAGAACGACACCTACATCAGAACGACCAGGTCTGGGCAAGAGACTACAGGAATGGCAAGAAATGGTCGAAAAAAGTTGTCGTACGAGTTTTAGGAAACCGAACATATCAAATTCGCACGAACGACAGAAATACCTGGAAACGGCACATTGAACAGCTGAGACATGTACCCAAGGAGGAAGAGGGAATATCTCCGAATCAAGACAATAGCACCAAGGGTGCAAAAACATCGAAAATGTTCGCCCCTTCCCGAGGCATCAGTCAGCGAAACGGTTCACCATCTCCGATTTCCAGTGACGACTTCCCAACCACAATTCAGGACAGCCAGAACGATCCTGCAGCACCGGAGGCAGGCACTCCAAGCTCGCCAGCCCCACCGCTTAAAGGCCGACGACCAGACACAAGATTCTGCAAGGCAGAAGATCCTCCTCACCCTGGGGGAGGGTGAAACAGGCAACGGTGGACAGGGTAGAAGGGGGGAGAAGAGTAAGCGGGGGAAAAATGGAAAGCGCGAACTGGTCGTCAATCTTTAATGGCACACGTGGCCATAAGGCACGGAGGGCAGCCCTACTCTTCTCGGAAGATCAACGCGGACGCGGCAGCCACCAACGCGGCTGGGACTGTGAAAACGTGAAGTTTTTTTTAAGGGGGAGATATTGCCGTGTATTGTGTGCGTGTTCGCCACGCACAGTGAACACGACCTTTGGTCCAGGCAACGACGCGCGGGCTGATGCAACCGGAGACGCCGGCGAGGGAGAGCGAGCCGCGGAGAAGAACGTGACGCCTGAGTGAAGGAACAGACTGGGCGCGGTCGCAGACCGAAGAAGACGTTGTCAACCGAATGTAATCTACCAGTTAAATAAATATATATCTTGCATTATCCTAAAATTACCGGTACATCACAATAACCTATTACGTTTTTATAATCCCTGTCAACTTAAAAAACGCATGGTGAGGCTCACTGTGTTCACACTTCTAGGTTCATGATTGAACCTTTGCTGTTGTTGCCGTTCAATGACGCAATTTCACTGGCTTGGTTACGATAATTTGATACACGGGACTTGACACCCTCTGCACTTCTTTGGTTTTCAGTGACCTTTAAAGGGATGCTGAACCGGAATCTAGATTTCAGAAAACACGGCGGCAAAAGCGTGCAACGGGATGCTACAAACACCAAAACATCACTCCTACAGGGATATCTCGAACGGATGCCTGCACCTTTTTAGAAAAGGAGGCGCATTTGACAGATATGTCTACGTCTTGTTTCTCCGAGAAGGAGAGGGAACGGCCTCGCGTCGTCTCCGCCTCGACGCCTTGAGGGGGCGAAACGAAGAGAGGAGGAAACGAGATATCTTGACGTCACGCGCCTCGTCGGCCTGGTTAAATCTTGACCTTTTTTCCCGAAAATACCGCCGTCGATTCGAGATATCGCCTTACGAGTAGTGTAGTAGGGATTGTAGCGTCCCACCTACATCTCCTGCATTGTTTTTTTTTTTTTTTTTTAAATTTAAAGTTGGGTTTACCATCCCTTTAAGACTGGCTACCTCACTAGACGCCGCTGTGCTCTTGTCACCAAACGTGGGCTGGATTGTTTATGAGTTTAACTCCGGCACTATTAGTTACTTTGAGTCTCAGTGTATCGCAAGAAGGTCAGAAATGGCGGTTATAATTTAGAGCTTGGTCAAATATTTAATCTATAGTCTTCTATAGTCCGTTGCAACCTAAGAACGAAAGGCGAGGGTAAGACGGGCCGGGGAGGAGGAAGCAGACGGAACGCTAAAGAGAGAAGGAGGTTTCCCCCTCTCCTCTCCAGCGTTCCGTCTGCTTCCTCCTCCCCGGTCCGTCTTACCCTCGCCCTTCGTTCTTAGGTTGCAATGGATAACCTGCGATGCTGTGTGATCAGCCTCTTTCTACCGGACGGCCCATAGGACTGCAAAATCATCTGATAACCAAAACCGTCGCCATGCATGTAAAGAACGATGCCATTGTATTCAACCAGGGCCTGTCGCTACTCGGCTCACATCAAGGACCAACGTGAATTAGTGATCTCGCTTTTGCGTCGCGTTATTTACTAAGAAATATATTTTGCACCCTCCTAGTAAAAGTTTTACAAATGTCGTTTAAATAATCAGTTATCCCGCTACCGCTGACAAAGCGCTAGCGCGTCATATCATTGAGGGACATTATACAGGTGCCATTTTTCTCCAGCCATTTCTTTGTTTCGGGTCTACCTGTTACATATCTGTGTTATCGTCTGAACTGACTACTCGTACCACTGGAACTACTTCCTACATTTCCACTGTTTCTGCTTTTTTTTAAAACAATCTCGCTAGAATTAATTATTGGGAAACAATCTCCTATATTCATTTTCACCGTTTGAAGCTGCTGTTAGGTGTTCACTTTATGTGTATGCAAAATAAAACGAATAAAACGAGCGAAGAGTGCCGTGTACATTTTATGCTTCCTGAACTCGGAAGTAATGCATGCGCACCAGACGGTTAAGTGCTGACGGTCGTCCATCAATGTCAGATGCTGCGTGCTCACTTCTATGCCCACAGTGGAAGGGGCATTTGGCTCGCGTAATGAAGTGCCCCTCATGCCGCAAGCTAAAAGAAGGGATGTTGCGAACTTCTGTCGAAACTGATGTTCGACTGGTTCGGCGAATCTGCGAGCTGCGACGAAATTCCACGAAGATCAACTCCTTGATAGTCTTGCTCGACGTCTACACAAAAATAAAGCCTTTCTGGAAAAAAACAATTTATACTTAATTTTTTGTTAATCTTCGGAGAATAAATACAAATGTTAGCACGACGATTTCAAACATATGAACTTTTAATAATTTAGTAATATTGCCCTGCTCCACCGCCAGGCGTCGTCAGCTCGCTGTTACATTCCGTTCAATTTTCGAACCTGGTGGTGAATTTACATTTGCGAATTCACTGGCGTATCCGCGCTGGCGACGAGAGGAATTGGGAGCAAAGTGTCGAAGTCCGCTCGTCGCTGGCGGAAGGTCTGGATCGGTCCGTGACCTAATTTTTCAACTGGCGAAGCGCTTCGCCTGTCGCGAGCCAATCAGCGTTTGCCGGAAGTTGCGTGGCGCGGTGCGTCCTTCCAGTTTTTCCTGTTTAGTTAAAGCAATCGCGTTGCTCACGGCTCGCTAAACATTCGCCTGCCAGGATGAGGAAGGAGGCAGCGTGCACGCTGCCTCCTTCCTCATCCTCAGCCTTCAGGCTACAGAGGAGAATAAGCTCCGAATCCTCATGCGGGGCATGACAGACAACATCTTCGGCGGCCTTGTCCACAGCCCTCCGACAACAGTCGAAGATTTTGTCACCGAGGCAACGAACATCGAACGTGCCCTGCGAGCCCAAGCCAGTCAGTACCAGCGACCACCCGTCTTCGCTGCCTTCGTGCCGTCTAGCTCCGACTTTGGCTGCAGCATCCCAGGCATTCGGCAGATGATCTGTGACGTCGTTCGGGAAGAGCTACGAAAGCTGCTACCCACCCCTGACCGACCAGCTTCGCTCTCCATCGCCGAGGCTGTGCAGCAAGAAGTCCAGAGAGCCATCCAACCAGAGGCTCCCGTCGTCGTGGCAGCCCCCGAGGAACCCACGTTGACTTAGGCCGCAGTGGCCCAACGGCCACCGCCTCCTCCTCGCACCTATGTCGCGCCGCCCCGACGTCAGTCTCCTGCACCGCAGCACGACCGACGCCACGACGACCAGGTCCAGTACGCCTGCCAGGAGCCCCGCACAACCCGGAAGACCGACCCGTGGCGAACGCCCGACCGACGCCCTCTGTGCTTCCACTGCGGGGAAGCAGACCACACCTACCGCCGATGCCCATACCGAAGACTCGAGCTGCGAGGGTTCCACCCGAACGACCCGCGCTCCCGTTGTGGTGAACCCCCTCGGGAGATCGACGAGTACCTGCGACGACCTCAGTATTCCCGAGCCTGCGTCCCACCGAGAGTTCCAGCCGCCGTCACCGCGACGTCCAGCTTCGCCGATGCACCGATCCCTCGCTCCTCGCCGGGGAAACTAGGCGCGGCAACCCCTGGAGGTGGAGTCGCCGAAGGCGACCGACGCCAAGATCCTCCATGAACGTCGGAGGGCCCCCACTCAAACGCTACCAGAGACCGAAACGACACTCCTGCAACGGTAAAGAATAACCTAAACGTTGTTATCGACGGCCACGACTCGTCGGCTCTAGTCGACACCGGAGCAGACTACTCCGTCCTAAGTGGGAGGCTCTCCCAACGCCTTCGGAAAGTGACGACGCCGTGGGATGGCCCACAGATATGGACCACCGGGGGACATCTTATCACGCCAGTCGGAAGATGCACTGCTCGCGTCGGGATTCACGGTGAGACGTGTCCGGTGAAGTTCTTCGCTCTTCGAGACTGTGCGAGAGACATAACGTCTCTCGCACAGTCTCGAAGAGCGAAGAACTCAGAATGACTTCTTGTGCGATCATCCACCTGGAAGCCAACGAGTTGAGGCTGCGGAAACCTGTCTTAATGCCCGTAGATAAAAAAACTACGGCAATCACATCAACTACAGTGCGTGTACTCTCCGACCACGTGAACTTTCCACCACACTCGAGTGTACTTGTGCCTGTCGGGACCAAGAAGGGAAACTGCGGAGAAGCTCTGCTGGAAGATAGCGTCCAACTGCTCCTAGGAAGATGGATCGGCGTCGCAAGAGGCATCGCGGAGCTCCAAGATGGACACACTGTTGCACTCGTAACGAACTTCCGACAGGAGGCTCAGCACCATACGAAAGGCACCGCCTTGGGTAACGCCGAGGATCTCCCAGATACGGCCGCGATCTCCGGAATATCAGAAGACCTATCTTCGTGGCCACACAAGACAACGCCGCATTCGCAGTTTGACATCGATCCAACCCTGCCTTCCCCACAACGACGACAACTCAGTGACCTTCTCGCCGAGTTCAATGAGTGCTTCTCCACGTCGTCAAATGTACGCCAAACGACGGTTGCGAAACATCGAATTGCTACTGATGACGACGTGCTTCCTGTTCATCGGTCGCCGTACCGTGTCTCTGTGAACGAGAAAGAAGTCATCCAGAAGCAGGTTCAAGAAATGCTCGACGACGACATCATCCAGCCCTCAAACAGTCCGTGGGCTTCACCGGTAGTCCTGGTGAAAAAGAAAGACGGGAATCTTCGGTTCTGCACGGACTATCGTCGACTGAACGCCGTAACAATAAAGGCGTCTACCCGCTGCCGCGCATCGACGACACTCTGGACCGGCTGCGCCACGCCCGATACTTTTCGTCGATGGACCTAAAGAGTGGGTACTGGCAGATCGAGGTCGACGAACGGGATCGTGAGAAGGCTGCCCTCGTCACGCCGGACGGACTGTATCAATTCAAAGTGATGTCGTTCGGACTGTGCCCAGCACCGGCGACCTTCCACGCGTGATGGACACCGTCCTTTCCGGCTTGAAATGGCAAAGCCGTCTCGTCTCCGCGCGGCGAGCCGGAGCTGGGGGGGGGGGGGTTGGGTCTCGCCCTAGCGTTGGATTTTGCTGCATCGCGGCCATCGACGCCCGCGACGCTAGCCTTTTTTATTTTGTTTTGGGCCCAAGTTCGCCCCACTAAACGTTTAGATTGCTTCTGTTTTCAATGCCTCATCAATTCTCATTCGTGACAATATAATGAGGAGCTCAGATGTGGACGACGAAATATTGCATTTTTAAAAGGATATTTACAAAGATATAGTACTACTAACATGATAATAATATTTGAGAACAAAGCCAATAGAGATAAAACAATGTCTTAGACATTGTTTTATCGCCATTGTTGTTCATGTTGCATCTCCAAGGATTAGAGGAAAAATGGGAGAAAAGCAATGTTGGGTTTGACCTCTCATGCGACAGGCAAGGTGAAAAATGAAACAGTCATTACCTGGTCTGATGTATGCTGACGACATAGTGCTGATGTCCGATAGCAACAGAGAGCTTTGAGTGCTTTATTAATGAATATATGTGGCGCAGAGGGCCAAAGGTTAGGCTTGGAAGTCAGTAGTGACAAATCAGTTGTCATGGTGTTTAATAATGACGGAATTGCAGAACTAAAGATACAACGATTAGAGGTTGAACGAGTCAATAAATACAAGTATCTAGGAGTATGGATTAACGAGGGTATAAGAGACATCAATGAACATGCAAAATCTGTAACTGGTAAGGGCTACAGAAATACAGCTGTAATGAAAAATAGAGCACTATGGAACTAGAACAGGTATGATGTGGTGAGGGAGTTCTGGAAATGAGTTATGGTCCCGAGCCTGACTTTTGCAAATGTAATTTTGTGCATAAACCCGTACGTCCAGACAAATCTAGGAATAAAGCAAAGTGGAGTAGGTAGATTGGCTCTGGCCAAAATCGCTGCTGAAGCGCCCCGGCAGCAGACTTGTTCACGTTACTGAAAAACGTAACCGATTACAATTACAATTACTTGAATGTAAAAAGTAACTGATTACAATTAAAATTACAGCCTCAAAAAAAGTAATCGAAAACTTACTCTGAAGTAATCGATTACTCCCCACGTTACTTTTCATTCAACTTTTTTTTTTTTTACCGTAGCATAATTGGGGTCTCGCGCTCAGTTGTTCCAAAGAAAAAAAAAAAGAAATCCTTGAACGTTTTTGCTTAGAGCTGAGTAAGTGACGCAAACACACCCAATCCCTCTCGTGAAAAAAAAAAATAAAAAGAGCGCTGTTTAAATACACTACTCACAAGAGGATGGATAAGGTCATTTTTCATACCCAAACGTATTCTCCGGTGTACGAAAAAAAATTGTACCCAGGAAACGAAAAAAAAGGTCAAACGTCAAATTAGTCGTTGGTTGTTTATACAGCAGGAGGTTAGTCTGCCAGAACATGGCTACATTGTTACCCACTGTGGATAAGCAATTTAACCAGTGCAGTACGACTGCTAGCCTGGGGTCTTTAGCGTGCACCACGCAGTAGTGATGCACGACCGCACGCCGGTACGATGCTTATCCAGATCGAAACGGGCAGGGGTGGCGCTCGAACCCAGGATCCCTTAGAGTTCCTGTATAGGCTCCCTACGGGAGCCAGAGATGCGCGTCTGTTTTCCACGTGCCGCCGCGCCGTTATTCGCCGAGATCCGATCACGTGAGGGGCCGGATCAAGTGCCGTGCAGGAATGTAGACGTTGCACGCGCCCCGGCATACGTTCCCCTGCTTTTGAGCGCGCCGCACGCCTCGAACGCGCGGCGCCGCTATTCGCCGAGTTCAGTCACGTGACGAGTGGGATCAACATGCCGTGCAGGGAAGACGGCGCTACGGAGATGAACGCGCAACTCTGGCTCCCGTAGGGAGCCTATACAGGAACTCTTGGATCTCTGGGCCAGGAAACGAAGCATACTGAAGTGGCCTACTAATCCTCGAGGTCCCGTGCTTAATGATTTCGAAAAAGAAGAAAACAAATTGACCGTTGTCGAGAGCTGAGTGACTCCAGCACATCTAACCCCCCCCCCCCCCCAAAAAAAAAAAAAAGGAATTGAGAAAAATTGTAATGGGTAATTTTGTAATCGTTTACAGCAAAAAGTAATTCAATTACAAGGATCGTTACTCCTTAAAGGAAGTAATTGAAGCGTTACAAAATTACAGTAAAATGTAATCGATTACAAGTAATCCATTACTTGTAACGCGTTACGTACAAGTCTGCCCGGCAGCAGCAATGTCGGCCCATTTTTCATTTTTTGTTATTTCTTAGATTTTTCTATTACAATTCTGACCATTCCGCAATATTGCGTGTTAATTTTTCTTACGCTGTTTGAATTGTGTTTTGATTTAAAATATAGACAGGTTGTATACCTCGTATATTTTAAGTAAGTAGAATACGAGAACCAAGAATGTATAAATGGTAAGAAAAAATACTACTGTGGTGAGTATAAAGTACGCAGTGTATCGTATGTGCTTTCGTCGCATCATATTGAGCTGACATTAGGGGCGGGGGGGGGGGGGGGGGTAGTGAAAGTCAATTTTTTTCGTAATGCATGTCTTAGTGACTTGATATTCGCTTTCTCTAATTCAATTAAGAACGCCGAGTTTATTTTACGTCGGGAATGCTGCTCCCCAGTTTTTGGTTTATTGCTCCTATTACTATTCGTATAAGCGTATCATTTCAAACTGTAGTGACCAGACGGAAAGAAAGAAGAGTATGATCACAAGGACACGAGCGCGAGGCCCCCGCATCGACTCAAGATGCTTTAGAACCACGTCATTTAAGCTCTTGTAAATATTGTAAAGTAAAACCAGATGTAGAGGAAACGTGCTCTACATATTGGTCTCGTCCAAAGGTGCTGTACTGGACTTCCGTTGGGGACAACTTCTTAGAAGAAAAACTGACAAAGTATGCCAGTTGCCTTTTACTTGCTGTTGCAGAACAGCTCCCATTCCTCCATGGGAGACAAAGCAACATGACTCTTAACGACGGCAACCGCGAATTTCTTGGGCTCGTTAATTTTCACCGCCCATTTGTTCCCCACTGCGCGAGTGTCTGCCAGCGCCTCCATGACTTACTCAAAGGCAACAAAACAAAAACACCGCCGCTGAACTGGACCCCCGAGACGCATCAAGCTTTCCAGGCGGTGAAGAATGCCATAGCAAATGCCACTATGCTCATGCATCCTAAGGAGCCGGGTGCCTACCTCCATCATGGTCGATGCCTCAGATAGTGCAGTGGGGGCTGTTCTACAACAGCAAGTAGAAAGCAACTGGCATCCTTTCTATTTTTTTTTTTTCTATAAGAAGTTCCCACTGGAGTGTGATATAGCACCTTTGGACGAGACCAAAAATACATCTCGTTTTAGTTTACAATATTTGCAAGAGCTAGAATTCCGTGGTTCGAAAGCATCTTGAGTCGATGCAGGGGCCTCGAGCTCGTGTCTCTTTGACCATCTCCTTCTTCCTTTCTCGCTGGTCGCTACAAAACCATGCTTAAGAAGTGCTGAATAAGCCAGCCTATAGCCTATAGCTATAGTATGCGACTGCTACTCCAGTATTCCCCGCACGCTCGTCTCGGCATCGGCCACCACTTTATTTGATAAACCTTGAATAGGTCTGTAGCCATACTGCATCTCGCAAAAGTCTACAGTGCAGACAAAAGCACAGATGCGTGTGCCATCAACAGAGGGCTTTGTTTGCTCGACAGCTCTCGTATAGAAAGCACTTTGCGGAGCCACGCACCTGCGGCGTTACCCTTGTCAGCACTGCAGACGTTTGTGAGACGGAATATAAGAATACGCCTTCTCGCCCTCTCCCGTCCCTTCCCCCCTTTCCCCCCTGCCCCAAAAGAAATACAAACTCACTCTAAAATATGCTTGCGTATTCAACTTTACCAGAAAACGCGAGGCGAGCCAGGAGCTGTTAGTTAAGGAGTATTGAGCCAATAGTAAGGTACAAAATGTGGATTAGCTTGGAGCTCAAGTATGCACAAAAACAGTGAGCATGACTTTGCTCTCACTCCATTTCTCAGCGCAAGTCGCGCGTTCGAGTCAAATTTGAACGCGCGACTTGCGCAAATTCGAATTAGCGCCCGTCCTGTCGTCTTTGTGTCTTTATTGTCCTTGTTTTGTTTGCGCTTTTTAACCTTTTGAGTCGAATTCGCACCTCGTCATTGGCTGGACGCACTCCTCAAAAGTTGACCCAAAAACATATCTCGATTGGATGGGTTTTGTTTACTTTTTCTGTGTTTACCCTAAATCCGCGTAAACACTGGAATCGACATCGGGCCAATAACAGGCACCCGCGTCAAACATGTTTATAACCCGACGCGGCTGGCTGACACCATGGCAACCAGGCTGGTCCGTCACCTGTTCTCCTTCTCGACTGCCGAGTCCGCCAGGACTGCTGGTGCCTAACGCCACTCCAACCTGCCAAGACGACGCCGGCGAAAGTGTCGCGGTCGTCGGAGTCAGACGCAACGTCATGCTTAGACCCTCGACTCCCCCCTCCCTCGTGTCCAGGGCAGACATCTAATTACAGGCGCTCGACGAAAGCCTCGGGGGAGTCGGGCATCCGTCTTTTCCTTACACCGCACCGGGGTTCTATTTTAAGGAACGATCAGTTCCTCCGGGAAGTGCTTGTTTGCTTTACTCCGAGACGTCGCGTTCCTGTGTCAGCCATTCCTTCCAGATTGCTGTGGCTTCGTGCGGTAAGCCGCAGGCGTATAGAAAATGGATAAGCGCTCGTTGACAGACGTCTATGAGGCTTTTTTTTCATTTTGTTGTGATTTAATGTTCGATGTGCACGTATCGTTGATAGTTTGGAAGAATCGGCGACAATTCAAAGACCTCTTGCCATCATAAAAGGACTTAATATAATCTTAATTGATTTCATCAGCTTTTTGCGCAACAATTGATGTTTCTGCAATCGAGTAAAGACGTTTTGTTTCTCTTAGGGATATTTGACCGGAATTGCGCCTCCGCATCTTAAAGATAGGCTTTTTTATAAGCACATAGAGTTTCGAGAGTAGTTGTGGCTTTTTTTCTTCTTCTTCTTAACTGCAAAGCTTCTGGAGATATCAATAGCCATAGCCTCCTCTATACTGACAAAGTCTGGCAGATCGTCACATGACGCGGCCACCGAAAGTGAAAAGGTAGAGTGGCTGACAAGAGTCATGTAACGGGCGCCCCGCTGCGCGTGAAACCGGAACACACTTGTCCCGAGCGATGGAATGTCCGCTAGTTCTTCTCGCGTTCCTCGGGCTATCGCTTCATTTCTCGTTGCGTTTGAAAACCATGTTTCGGGTCCTTGCCGCTGCAAAACCTGTGTGCTGCATACCACACTCCCCGAGAAATGCTCTGTGCTACCAGATCCTTGCGCTCGAAATCTGCGACCGGGTACTCTAAAGGGCGAAACACATGCGCGTCAAAACTGTCCGATCCGACGTGCGAACTGCCGGAACGAACGCTCGAGGGCGAGGGTTTTCGTAGCCTCCGGTGCGACGAAAACCCTCGCCCTCGAACGTCCGTTCCTGCAGTTCGCACGTCGGATCGGACAGTTTTGACGCGCATGTGTTTCGCGCTTAAGTCTCCGTCATCGAACTGCCAGGCTTTGTGAGTATAGAGGAGGCTATGCAATAGCATAGTCAAGCAAGTTCCTTTATTAGGTTTATTATTGCGGCTTTGATTTGTCTGCGCCAAGTTTGGTATGGGAAATTGTGCTCTAGTCACTCGTGGAGCCGTGCGATAGGATATAACTGACATATCAACAACGCCCAAAAAGGGGCAAAAGACGATGGGTGGAGTGTACAGATGCTGTATCTCAGGCACGTATCCAGGGGGGGGGGGGCCATGGGGCCCGGGCCCCCCCGAAATCCTCCATTTTGCTGGGACCTCCTCTCCCCCCTCCCCCTCATACAGCATTTTGTCATGGGCGGGCCCCCCCCCCCGAAACAAAATCCTGGCTACGTGCCTGCAGAGCCGTATATTAGGAGAGTTTGGACAATAGGCGGAGCAAAGGCCGCCGCCAGCGCCGAATATTCCCCCCACGCTTAGACCGTAAACTAAATTTGTGACACAGCGTCGACCAATCAGGAGACCTCTACTCCATCTCACAAGTGTCGACAGTGAAGACAAAGGCACAGACGCGTGAGCCTAGCTCAGCGAAACGCTATTGTTTGTACGAGACCTCGTGCATAGGAGGCACTTTCCAAAGCCACGCGCTCGTGCCCATGCCTTTGTCTGCACTGCTAGAACAGCGTCCTGAGACTGGCTGAAAGAAAGCAGTGCAAGGGGTGGGGTGCGCGAGCGTCTTGAGACGCGGAGTTCCGCTCGGCACGGCTCAAATTATACTTCGTTTCACTTAACCTGCGAGCGAAGCCAAAGCTAGAAGCGTGAGACCAGCGCTTTTTGCATTTCTCCCCAGCTCGCGCGCTCGAGCAAAGCCTGAACGCACGGAGCTTCCGTGCTCGCGCTTCCAGTTTTGCCTTCGCTCGCACATAAGGTGAAACGAAGTATAGTCGTGGCACAAATTTAGAGCACGCGACCACCGCTAGGGGCTGTTTCGCGGCCTGTGGTTGGCCCGAGATGCTCGCCTATTCAAACCAATGTATGGCCAAACTCTCTCAATAAACGGCTCTGCGTGCCTGCTGTATCTATAGAGTTCCTGTATAGGCTCCCTACCCGCTCACTCATACTGGAAGCGGATCCGCGTTCGCAAAGGGGTTGCGAACGCGGTTGTATAAAGATCCAGTACAATAGACCATATGCGAAAAGAAGCGCCATCTAGTGTATTCATGATCAATTATCAGATTTCCTCCATATTGGGGGGTTCCCGTACCGACGGTTTCGCCCGAGAAACAATAGTCCCGGCAAAGTGGAAGTCGTAGAAGTAAAATATGATCACCTGCTGCAAGTACAGTACGAACCCTTCACAGGACGTCTTCGAGAAGTACCGTTCATTGACCTGGATGGCCCAGTTCACTGCTTGAGTGACGAGGCTTGCGACCTCGTTGCTGACAGTTCCTTTTCCAGAATTTTGCGGCCGTCTTTCTTTTCTTCTCTGAACCAAAACAAACCAGCAACCCGTTGAGTGTACAAATAAATTGCCCTAATATCATGAAAACCGAGTCAAATGCAGATGCGCCTCGTCCACAACTGGAAGATCTGATAAACCCCCCAATATGGCGGCTCCTAATGAAATGATGATGATAGCTGGCAAGGATTTTGCATATGGCCCTTGATGTCATCGAGTGCCGTGCAATTGTACTGGATGTTTATACAACCGCGTTCGCAACCGCTTTGCGAACGCGGATCCGCTTCCAGTGTGAATGGGCGGTACGGGAGCCAGAGTTGCGCGTCTGTTTTCCACATGCTGCCGCGCCGCTATTCGCCGAGATCCGATCACGTGAGGAGCCGGTTCAAGTGCCGTGCAGCAAAGTAGACGTTGCACGCGCCCCGGCGCACGTTCCCCTGCTTTTGAGCACGCCGCGCGCCTCGAACGCGCGGCGCCGCTATTCGCCGAATTCAGTCACGTGACGAGCGGGATCAACATGCCGTGCAGGAAAGACGGCGCTACGGAGATGAACGCGCAACTCTGGCTCCCGTAGGGAGCCTATAGACCTTTCCAATGTTTACAAAATCACAGTCCAGCGTGCGATCTTCACAGTCCAGCACGTGCGTGGTCGTCGCTTCGGAAAGCGAGCAAAGCACGCGCCATACGCACGAACGCTCAAAATGGCACCGGCCACAAGCTTGTTTTTGGAAAGGTCTATACAGGAACTCTAGCTGAATCCCTCGTTTCCCATCTTTTGTCGTATTTTATAGCGCTGTTTAAATTTAGGTTCCTAACCAACTTGCCCACATGGCGACCAATATCTATATATCGCGCCCTTAATCTATATTCAGATTTGTACAGCGTTGTAGAATTAAGAAGCCCAAGAATGCACTTTCGGAGAGTGATTCTCTTGCGTAAGTGCTTATGCAAACGAAGTGAGGTAAAAACTTGAACTTTCGCGACGATGCCTTCCCAGCAATCTGGCAATGTTTTGTTTTAACGTCTCGGAGAAGATGCTGACTCGTTTCAAACGAACCCCTCTCGCTCGACCGCCACGCTACCAAGCACAATTGTTTAACCATATAACTATTTTTAAATGCGTAAACGACAAACCAAAAAAACATTCCTCAGCAAAAAAAAAGGTAAAAATATGCGTTTTTCATTCATTACCCTCTCTTCTGCTTTGTGGTTTCTGCCTCACCTCACATCACGTATATATCATAGTATAGTATTATAAGAACGGAGTGAGTTAAGTTCGAAACAAAGGGCAGGGAAAGGTACAAGCAACGATCAGCCTAGTCAATTGTGTGCTCTTTTAGTTAATCCCCACAATAAAGTATCCGCTTGCTTCAGCAGGAATTAATCGCCCTGGATAGAATTTCGTTTATGATAGATTAGATAAATCAAAGGTGTATAAGAGTATACCAGTACCAGTAACGCGAGTAGTACATCTTCAATTCATTAAAATCATCGGCGTTTTAATGGAACTAAAACCATTTTACCAGCTCTATTTATGCATACATGACAACAAAATTAGGACGGCGCTGATAGTTATGTTGCTGAAATTTTGAGAAGTGCCGCGCTGTTATTTCTCCAGTTCCGACTGCCCAACTACGCGGCACAGAGAAAAAAAATCATGAAAGAAGTCAAATACTTGTGGCTTTTTAATGAATTAGTGGATATGGTTAATAAATTATTAAATGTCAAAAAAAAAAGTTTAAGAATACGTTTCACATTTGATTTAGCACCCCGAGACTTTTGGGCTACGCACGTGGGCACGTCGGAACGCGCGAGCTCTGATTCGAATGATTAGTCGGTAGATCTAGAGCTAGCCGCCTTTGTCTCCGCTGCACCCGTCGAACGCGTAAGAACGCGGAACGCCGGCGTCCGGTGTTTGGCTCCCGGATTCGAACGCGTTCGACGGGTGCAGCGGCGACAAAGGAGCTCTAGATCTACCCACCAATCATTCGAATCAAAGCACGGCGTTCTGACGTTTCCTCTCGTCTCCTCATCTCCCCTCCCCCAGTTTCTCGGCGCATAGCAAACGTTCACGAGTCTTCGCCAAACATAAACCCGAACCAAAAAGACGATCCCCAGCCTATCTTTAAACCACACAGCACCTCCTCCGAAAAAAGAAGGCAGCTCAACTTCCAGCCATGTAGTCCCTAACTCCTGGAACTGTGACACTGAATCTCTGCGCAAGTTCGTCCGCTTCTTGCGCAGGGGTTGCGGTGACGTCAGAACGTCAAATTCTGATTGACTCTGATTGGAAGGATAGTGGGTAGACCTCAATGCTAGCTGCCTCGAGGTCTACCCACTATCCTTCCAATCGAGCCAATAGGAGCTCGGCGTTCTGACGTCATCACAATTCCTGCAAAAAAAAAAAAAGAAGCAGACGAACTTGCTCTCCGCAGATACGTCGCTCTTTTCAGCTGTTTGCAACTGATCGCAGAAACATCTTTCAGTGCCGCTGCGAATGAACAGCGGAGACAAGTAGGGAAGTATTGTTGACAGTGTCCAATCCTCATCTTACACGTACGCCTCCATTCCACCAGGTCATAACGTCAAACACACGCAGCAAAAAAATAATTTAGTGGGGTTTTGGATTATATACAACAGAAGAGAACCGCGATGCTCTTCCCGCCGCCGACGTCGACATAAGTACCGCAAGTCAGAGCCTCGGGAGGCGGTAGTCAAAGCAACAATACTGCCTAAACTGCGACAGCAAGAAGAAAAAAAAAAAGCCACCCCAAGAGCGCAGTCTCCTCGAAGCGCAGCATCGCGTCTGTCGTCCACGATTACCCGGCGCGCGTTTCTCCCCAAACGCACTCATCCTCTCGGCACAACGTTGTTATCCCGAGCTGCAGAGAGGACGAAGAAAGGAAAGCGTGGGGCTGTATTGGGCCTAATGCATCGAGTGCGCGGCTCCTTTTGCTTTACCCTGTTGCTGCTCGTACACGTTGGCACTTCCCTCTTGGAGTTGCGAAAACGCGGCCCGAAAAACGAGGGTCGGTGGCGTTAGTTCGCCGGCAACGGCGTCCTCCCCCTTTTGCTTAATCGTAAGAACCGTTCGGTAATGCTGTCTCGGTTCTTTCCGGCGCTGTGGAAATATCGCGTTGGGTACCGTTAGGCCGCGCGAGCTGCACCGCGATGTTCTTCGTCTTATGCAAGAAGTCTCGTTAGCGATATTACTTTTTGTCGGTTTTTTCCGATTTTGATTTTCTGCTCGTTTGTGCCTTCGCGCCCTTTATTTTAGCTGGCCACCTGATTGGCTGATTGGAAGGAACTGAAGCTTTTTGTTTTTGTTTTTCTAGTGCATACTTTGCAATGCGCAGTAGTGCGTTCGTACGTCTATGTCCGCGCGCGTATGTATATTCGTGAGGGTTGGGGCGTGTCAATGCCTTTCACAATATTGGTGTCTTTAGACGTATGACTTGGTTCGTGTGTTCCTACAACTTGACGCTTAGGTTGTTCTCCTCTTTCGGATTGTACGATTGTCGCGTGATGATGTGTCATCTAGGGGCAACAAAGAATTTGCGTTCTGTCCGGTGTGGAAAACATGTGGAATAACATATAGAGTGTAGAAGGGTGGTGAGCTGGGCTAGTTGGTAAGCGTTATACATGGTTAAAGTCAGCGAGCAACGTGAGAAAACTGCAGAATAATACACGAGAAAGGATAGGCGCTGAACTCACAACTCAATATTTCATCCAGAAGTGAAGACATGTCATCTTCTTTCTTCTTCTCTTCTGGATGAAATATTGAGTTGTGAGTTCAGCGTCTATCCTGTCTCCAGTATTCTTCTACAGTTTCCTCACGTTGTTCGCTGACTTTAAAAAAGTACATATAGAGTGTCCCGTAATGTTTGGCGCAGAAAACTTAACGAATCTTCCGAGATTATAAACTTTATATGACAAGTAATACGCCTCTCTGTTGAGTGTTTTCCGCGATTAAGAACTCATATTGGTACATGATCCAAAGGAAATAAACAAGCCATTCTCGTTCGATAAAATGCAGTACTAAAGAATGTTGAATATTTTCGGCGCTTGAAACAGAAAAAAACAAAGGTACACCGAGATGTACCATATTTAGCCCGACAGCGATAGTTCTCTATTTTAGTCAGCTCACCGGAAGGAGTTGGGAGTTCCCTTAAAGCCTCTGAGGAAAAAAAAATATGTCGAACTGCAGTCACTAACAGCTTTTCAAACGCAGGTCGCCACTTAACATATTCACGCCTCTTACTTTGTGACTCGTTCGTAGCCGATTGTATCGGTTAATGCCGCGAACTCGTTGCTGACTAAGAAATATTAAAGCTCAAAACTCCCCACGCACAACGTCTGTGGCCATACGTCGAGCAATTTCGAAAACAAAAAAATACTCCACTATAAAAAAAAAAAAAAAAAGTTCCTTCATTTTGGGGTTTTTGAGAAAGCTCCAAGTGTTGATTGCTGCAATCTACGGAGAAATTTCAGCAAATTACAGCACAATAACACACGTTTCTAGCTAGAGTGTGCTGGTACATTAGAACGGCACAAATAGGTCGGACCCGAATTTGCGAAGAGAAACTGCATCACTGCGCCACTCACTATGAATGCTCCCTTTTGCGGACGTCATAAAAAGAATGAACATCCGCCATTGGTGCCTTTTTCACAAGAATGACTCCTACAAAAATGAATATCAGTTTAAAACTCAATGTGCCTTGGAGCAGTAAATATTAAGTAAGGCGTTTTTATTTATTCTGCGTGCGTTCGTGTGTGAACAGAGCAGCTTTTGCAGTTGTTATAAACGCAGACTTCAAAGCTAACATTACTGACATGGCACCGTGTAGAAAGTTTGAAACATCATATTCGGTCTAACATTTGTCCCATCGTCATAGGTTTTCAGTGGAAGCGTCTTTCTAACGTCATTATTTACCGCTCCCCCACCACAGATCACAGCAATCGGTTTTCCTAGACTCTGACGCAAAGTGGCCACACCATTCGTGTTTGTCTTTTTTCGTTGCCCGGCCCCATGTTAGACCGCGCGCCATTATTTACTCGCAGTCAACTCCAGTTGCATAGAAATTAGGTATTTATATTTCGTTCTACACGACGATAGAAAGTGGGGAACGTGGAGCTTTCTGTCAAGAACAAACATGTGGGCGTGAAGAAAAAACATCAGCTGGTTTTTCTCTCCTTCTCCACAAGCGTAAACAAGTTGGGCGGAATAAAAATGCTATTTAACGACTGCGTTCCCGACCGAAGCTTGGATTACCACTAATTCTTATATAAATATTAAACTAGGTAGCTTTGTAGAAATCAAACTAGTGTGCTGCCTGTTTCAAGTAGGCGCGCTTTGTAAGATGCAATCGACAGTTTGAACCCCGAGTGAGCGGTACTGTTTCTTTGTGTTCCGCTCTCATTTTGAAACGGCCATATAAGCCAATCCAGTTCCTTAACATTGCCACATTACTTCAAACTCCAATTGGAAAGAAACGTGGCACGCTCTGAGCCACGAATTGGATTCACTGGCTCGTAGCGTTCTTTGCGGCACATTGTAGCGTGAAACGGAGAGTGGAGAAGCTCCCATTGCATCTGCAGACATCCCGAAAGTAATTTTATGGTTTTACGTGGGAAACCCAACGAAAAGCACCTGGCATACTCCATCGAAGGATCGAAGGATTATTTCGACTATCTGCTACTCTTTTGACGTACAACCAAAATCTCCGTCACACGGAAACTTCTCCGCAATAAGCCTCAGTCAGATTGCGGGCACATCGGCCGGGATTCGAAACCGCCAACCGGGATTGCATTCGTAGACCGTGGCGCTTTGCCTCGGAATCACCGAGGCGGCTTCCAGTCATCCCACCAAAATGCGCGTCTCATGTTCAGCGAGTCAGATGTGCCGGTGTGAGCGAAAGACCATACCCCTTGGTCATCTCTTTGAGTTACAGTCTCAAGTTGAGCTAGTTGGAACATGTTCGGTGTACGTGTCAGCTAGAACATAAACACATCTATCCTTTGTGTTTGTGTTTATGTTCTAGCTGACACTTATACCTAACATCTGTTTGTGCGGGACATTCGATCTCTACCCCCCTTCGAGTCTTTTTCATCGCAATGAGCAGCGTGATATTGCCGCATCGGGGACGCCGCGGACATGTCCCCGCCGGTTGACACGTTCTAGGGACGTCCGGACAGCCAATATCACCAGGGAGCCTCGATGCGCCTCTCGGGCTCCGTCGCAATAAGGTTGTCGTCGCGGCGCCCAAGGCCGCCGTTTCCACCCGAACGGTTTTTCGGGGTTTCAGCTCCAGAAGCGGAGATATCACGCCTGCTCGTTGTCTCGCTTCGTACTCCTTCGACTCATTTTGCGACTCTGGCAAAGAGAAGTCGTGCGTCCGGGCGCGCAGCCGGTGCCGCATAATAGAAAAAATAACTTCTTTAAAAAATATTTGTTTTTTGGTTGTTGCTATTTTTTTTGTCGAGTCTTGTCCAATCCTGGCGATTTTCGTTGCGTAAGCCTGGTAAATATTTAATGCATGTTTAGGGACCTTCCCGAGTCATCGCGGATTCGTCCATGCGAGGGATCGTCTCGGTCTGTACCCGTGACTGGCGGAGTGTAACTGCGAAGGCGCTCAATAATTGCATATAGTATGTGCACACGTGCGCGTGCAAAAGCTGCTCTGTTCATTCGGTTCTTTTTTTTTTTTTCCTATTGCAGAGAGGTTGGTAAACGCTTTGATCCAGGTAATGCATGCTGCAATGCCTGTATTGAGCGCTCGCTGGATGCACGCCTGACTGAGCATTGGCGCCCGTCGGTGCGTACATACCACAGCACCAATTAAATCATCTGCTACACGTACCGTGCTCTAGAAGTGTACACAGCGCGACACTGTTAGGTCGAACACGACTAGAACGCTTTTTGCAGTTTACCTGGAAATGGCACTGGCGGCCGCCAAAATTTACCTTCTTATGTTAACTTAACACTTTTCCACTCTGTATTAGTTGTTAGGGCAGTACTGCAGTACTGAGAGAAAGCCAAACCGGTGATGGCTTGATAGCGCTAACAGTGCCCCGGGGTGTACGTGCGCGCGAGGAAGCATTACTGCGCGTCAATGGGGTGCAAGTATGCGCCAATCATTCGAAGCAGGCGGGCGTTTCTGTGCTGTGCAACTCGACAGGTGTTGTAGAGGTAGTCGTACACTCTAAAAAAAGCCCGTGGGTTTTCTTTCCCGCAGAACACGCGGACAGCCAATCACTACTGTTTGCGGAATCAGCTCAGCGAATGACAATGCCGAAACATAGGTTTTGACTAGGGGTGTGCGAATATTGAGACTTTCGAATACGAATCGAATACGAATAAGACGAAAAACGGGCTTCGAATATCGAATCGAATATCGAATATGTGTCTAGTAATATAAAATGGCAAAACAAGAGGTAACCTCAGGTTTTATTGCCTTTTTAAAATAAATCAATGCAACTGCATTTTACTGGGCTGGAGAAGGCTAAAGATACTTCTAGTAATGCACTCGTTACATATTATCGTGTATGAGAATTAACTACTCAACGTGTTCAGAAAGTAAGCGCTCCCTACGCGCCGTGGCAACATTTCCGCCAGTAGAAAGACCCTTTTCACTCGGGAAACCTGCGAAATGTCACTGAAATTCGAAGACGTTCGACTTATAGACAAATGGCCCGGCTGCTACACGAATATTTCGAATTTTGGGAAAGGAATAATTAAGAAAGTACTTTATTTTATATTTCTTAAAATGGTTTCCAATGTTTACACCATATAAAAGCGAAAATATGCGCTTTTAACGCTTTCATTAGTTATTAACGTGAACCAGTGATGCCAATAAACCCAACCAATATTGCGCTTTTCCTCCGCCAAGTGGAGTCAACTAGCTTCCTTAACTTTTCGCGCATGCATACAAAGGTCGAACTTCAGTCGAACCTTGGTCGAACATCACGTTGAAGGTTCGAAAAAGTCGAACTTGGTCGAACTCGAACCTGTGCAGGTTCTCGATATCCCTAGATTTGAGTGTGCGTGAGTGGCAGGAGTTGTTATCAATGACGATGCAATGTTCTGCTCGCACCTAGCTTTTTCTTTTTTTTTTACTTCTCAAACATTTATATTAGATAACACTTTCGAGAAATATTTTATATTTACATTTCACTTTCGAGGTTTATTTTATTGTATCAATTTATAGAACGCGCAATTACATCACATATTGCTATAAAAGGGCCACACAACAAAGGGCTTGGTGAAAAAAAAAAAACCAAACTGATCCTGTCTTGCTGCCATCGGACAGATAGAAACGGAGCAGACCGATAACGCATCATACGCCTTTCTCAGTGAATAAACATATCCATAGGGGAATGCGTGGCAGGCAGATTATTCGTTACTTGCTCGAATATTCGCAGTTTGTGCGAATATTCGCCGTTTTTTTCGAATATTCGGCTTTGGCCGAATATTCGGAAACTTCCGAATATGCAATTTTCGAATCGAATACGTTTCGAATAAGGAAAATATTCGATTCGCATTCGAAATTTCGAATATTCGCACACCCCTAGAGACCAAAAAGCGAAGTCTGCTATGTAGCACTACGCAATGCAAAACGTCACGCTTGCATTGCTTGATGCTACATCGCAGACTTCGCTTTTTGGTCTAAACATATGTTACGGCATTGTCATTCGCTGAGCTGATTCCGCAAGCAGCAGTGTTCGGCTGTCCGTGTGTTCTGCGGGAAAGAAGACGCACGGGCTTTTTTTAGAGTGTAGGTTCGCTCGCCGTCGAGACGGTGTTTTGTTTTAGAGAATTTCTTTACATGTCGCGGTATACGTGCCGAACTTCGCTTTTCCGCACCGAACGGAGATATATCTTCCCACAAGCGGTCGTGGGCGCAGATGTTCTCCTAATCCGAGGGACGAGTGTTCCCAGACACGTGAACCCACGCGGCCAGTGGAGCCCCGAATTGCTCCTGTCAGAAACGGCAGGGCGTCTGCATAGACTAGACTAGGTATACCGTGACCGCGTCTCGAGTTCTCCCGGCGTCTTCGGAAACCTCGGATTGTGTCCAGTGGTCCGAGACGCAAGCTTTAATATCTCTGAGCGCAACTGATTTGTATGCGCAAGCATGCCCCTCCGCATTGTCATAATTTCCGCGTAGTGTCTTTCTGATTCCCGGATTTTTGAGTGTATATACCATTGATCATCCGCGACGCTTGCATTTGCGAGAGGTCTAGATGTGTCTTGTGTCTGGCGTGTCGTTCGTTTACTTAAATGTCTCCGTCTACACCCTGGTGCGGAAGCAAGCCTTCTGGCGAAGCACGTTTTAACGATTTTACCCGGGATCGTCTAAATCAGTACATCTTCTCCGGCTCATAAACAAACCAAAGGGCTGTAAGACTGTTCGTCAAAAGACAATTCGTGGCATGTGAATTGGTAGCGAGGCAATGGACCTTTTCCGAGAACCGTTCTGCGCACGCGCGAGCGCCCGATTACAAGCGGCGGAAGTTGGCACGAAAAATAGAGGAAATTCGGAAGGAGGCTGTAGGATTAGCGAGTAGAACACGTAATTGCAGCATATATATATAATGGTGTTACACAAAAAAAAAAAAAACGTTTGGGTGGACGCCACGGATGCCCCTCTTTAAAGTCGCGTTGGGCACGCGCCGCAGCTCAGAGAGCGAAGAGGCTGGTAGCGTAGCTCCCATTATCGATTGGTAGCCCAGGTAGGTCACTTTCTCAATTTTTAGTTTATGCAGCCACCGCCTGGTACCGTCGGTATGTGGAAAAGGCCCATTCGTCATAGGGTAATTCGTCCCAATGACAAATCGTCTCACCAACGGATGAAATGTGTTGTGTTTATTTTATTTTTGTAATTTATCGTGCGTATACTGCTGCAAAATGAATAATCATGAACCAGGCCCTATCTTTACTGGCACATTTCTGTATCTTATGTAAATGGACTGACTGGAATGCTCCAAATTATATTCCATAACGTAAGGATCAGATCCACAAAATACGTGAGCGCCGTACCAATACGTAGTTGGGTAAGAGGTATTTTATTAAGACCATCAGAGACTGAAGTGTTTTGTCTTGTGAGATTGTTTTGCCGCAAATGCGGAAACGTTTTGTTTTCTGTTTTTATCTTTGCTCGGTCCCTTGCGATAATGCCAGATACAGGCGCTGCAGGCTTAAAATAAATATAGAACAAAAAAGCCGTTTACAACTCCCTGTAACGCCGGATTGGAGCGCAGCTCTTGAGGAGGAGGAGGGGAGGGTACTCAGGGGAGGGTATACCCCTCCTCCTCCTTCTCCTCCCCTCATTCTTCAATGTCCTCCGGGGGGGGGGGAGCTCGCGCGGTGCATTATGGGAAATTTCCCATAATGCACCGCGCGAGCCCCCTCGGATCACGTGACCCCGGGGGGGGGGGGGGCTCACGCGGTGCATTATGGGAAATTTCCCATAATGCACCGCGCGGTTACGCCGACGCCGACGCCGCTCAAGCCGGAAACGGGCGCCTAAGAGCTGCGCTCTAAAATGACAAACGCTAACAAAGTTGACAACACCAAAGAAAGTATTTTAATATAAAAAAGAAGAAAAACCGGCGGCAGACAATAACCGAAAGGACGCGAGCAAATAAAAAATATAAAAAACGGACAGAACGACCAAGTCTTAAACACAGCTTTGAAGTTTATTCAACAAAAATCGATTTTTGTAGAATAGACTTCATAGCTATATTCAAAATTGGGTTTCTCTGCGTTTTTTTATAATTTTTATTATTATAGTTTTGCGGGTTTAGTATGGATATCACTCACCAGCTCGCCTGCGTTTTGTTTTTGTTTTTTTCTTCAAAAATAAGTTTTTAAAGTTTTGTGTTGTTGTTGTTTTTTAACGCCGAGAAACATTGTGCACTTTCTAAACAGGGTTCAACACGGAATTGAAAAAAAACAAAAGCGCCTGATCGCTCCGAAACCAAAAAGTAGTCATGCAACAAAGAAGTCTTCGAAACTGCATATTCTACACACACACATGTTCCATGTCACCGTATTTTCTGTTTTGGACCAGTTGACCCAGTGACGAATTGTCCTACGACGAATTGCCCTATGCGACTGCCACGGAAGGGGGTCAAATTAATAAAGATAAAGCAATGATCCACTCTGAGGATAAACGAGAAATTACGGGAAAGAACAAAAGAGCTAAGCTCGACCGGTGACTAGCGCTAGGTCCACGCCCGGTGTATAATCAGTAGAGAGAGACGAAGACGCAGGGTGAATAAGCAAACAAACGATTAAATTTAATAAAGTGAAAAACTTAGCCGCGCACAACAATAGAGCACTCAACACAAACCACACCCCAGCTAAACGCTATGGAGCTCTGCGAGCCAGAAACTAATACTAAAAGGACTCGATGCTCATAAAACAGGAACCAGTCGGGCTTGGGAAGGTCCCGCCGGGCTGGCGCACGGAAATTAGCCACTCTGTGACCAAACTGAGTCTTCCTCGCTCCCGTGGTGCCACGTCAGGAGTCGAACGTTCTAGCGGCTGATGAGAACTAGTTCTCCGAGTCGACTCCTGGCGACGACACGCCGCCGGGGCAGTACGGCAGAGGAAGAGCTCGCAGGGCTGGCGCACAGAGAGCAGCCCTCGGTGCACAAACTGAGTCTTCCACGGTGCCGCGGTGCCCAAGGGGCGACGTCCGCAGTCAAATGGTCTAGCGACTGCTGGCTACCAGTTCTACACATCAACTGGCGCGCCGTAAAACATAAAGCGGCGTGCACAGATTGCCGAAACACAACATCCCCTAAAATAAAGCCCGCATCCTCCATAACAGAGATCACCCCCACATGCGTCCCGGTGGCAAAGCCGCGCATCGCTGCCAACCATGAACTAAGCAACAAACAAAACACGCCCCACTTGGATGTAGCACGACTACCCCGCTTGCGAAATCCCCGTCGCCAAACCCCCGCATCATTGGTTCCAGGTTTCAAAAACCCCGCGTTCAATTGCCACGTCGCGGATTCCCCCCGTGCTAAAAGCCCCGTCCTAACTGTCCCCTTTCCACCCTCTTCGCGCTTCAAGAATCATTGTTTCGTGTCTTAACCCGATCTGTGGGGGTGTACAAAGGCTATTTTAAGTGAAAGGAACAACACAATACATAGGTTGCATGCGACGTCATTCGCGGCCATGGCAGTATCTTATGCGCCGTGAGCGTTCGGTTCACCACGTTAGTTGCACACCGCAGAAGTTGTAGTTCGAAGAAACCAGTTGTAGTTCGAAGAAACCGCCCGTACCAAACAATGGCGACACTTGCAAGCTATTACTTTTTAGGTCAACTTGAACCACCGAAAAACTTAGAATGACCTGCAAGTGGGGCTAATTGCCTAAATCTGCACCACCCGCAATGCACTCCGTTGTCATAGAGGGAGCTCAAACGCAGATTTAGACTGCATATACCTAAATAAATACACATACTTAAAAAAAAAAACGACGTAAGAAATATGGAGCTCGTGTGTTGGGAGGTGATGAGTATTGCGCCATGAGCAGCAGGTTAACAATTTTGACAGAACCCATTTCGTCGGATCTGTGAATCCACGCCTGCTTCATCGTCGACGAAAGCTTTGGTTCAATGCTTATTATTAGAAGTCGTCACTTCAAATGTTTTGCCATGGGACCATTATTTACTGATTTTTTTCGCTTCTAACGTCGCAAGACGTGAAAATGCTTAGCTCACGCCTGAAGAACGGAAAGTTCCACTTAGTTATCTCTTACTTGAGTTTAGGGCACGGAATGATTACGTTTCATAAGGTCGCGTGCACACTTGCTGTATCTTAGTTAGAAGCAGAATGCTCCGCCATCACAATGAGGACTCGGCCACCTGACACGGGGGATTCGCGACATGGGCTTCTAAAACTGGGGCTTTTGAAAACGGGGCAAAGAGGACGGGGTGTTTGCCGCGGGGCATTTGATACGGTGTTTTTGACATCGGGTGCTTTCGTCCACCCCCCCCCCCCCCCCCACACACACACACACACACTTAATAGCTGCAAAACTATTCCCGAATTCCGAGAATCGGGTCTTGATAACCCAATGCCCGATGGCCCGAGCTTCGGGCAGGAAAGCTCGCGGTCCTAAAGCCAGGGGGCCATAAAAATGTCAAACTAGTGTCCCCTCCGAAAGGTAAGACAGAGACCACCACCCCACCGACTACCGCCTAAGGAAACAGTCTCAGAGAGGTGCCGTGCCGCACCAACCGTTGCCTGGCTCACGTTTTAGAAACCAGGCCGGTTTTTGTGATAGCGCGGAAGAACACTTGACGCCGTCCGCCTTGTAACTGTTAAACCACATTAGCCCTGCAAGGCAGTTACTTGCAGTTTTGAATATTTGTACGGTCTTGGTGTACTCCTTTTACGCACCAGTAAAGTTCATCGTTATTTCTTGAATCTAGTACAGCTTCGCCTACGAGCACATTAACTCTGCGTAGTCGGTAAGAAGAAACAAGAAGCCTTCAACTCGAGCCAACATCCGGACCCATCTTTCACGAGAACCCCAGGTCCCCGGTGGTAGACACCCTCAAAGGTGCCCATCGTCATCCGGGAAACTACCTATTTTCTACTGGTGTGTAGTGGTTATATCTTATTTGCGATATATAGGCATGCAAAACTAAAGCCTTAATATATTGTTAAAAAAATTGAAGGAGCACAAAACAAATGGTTGGACTGGTTTATTTTCGCTCCCGTTTAAATTTCTAGCATTCTGAATGAACACAAAGGAAATTATGCCAAGTTGAGTAACCACAGCTTCATTCTTGTGTCCAATTTTTAAAACGATAACAGGAGCTCGTGTCACAGAAAACCCAGCGTCGGTGGCGGACGGGAAAATCCTGATTGGTCGATAGGGTCATGACGTCACAGCCACATGACCTCGCGCGGGAATTGAAAAAACCCACAACGCTCCCGTGAGACGTGACGTCACGCGTGGAACGAAAGTTACTGAAACATGACATATAAGATTACCTTCATAAAGTGTTCGCACTTTATAAAGAAATTCATTTGCCTCTAAGAAAAAATTCAGGTGAATTTCAGGCGGAGGCGGGACACGAACCCTCGTCCCTTCGGTTGCGACTCAGACACGCTACCCGACGGGCCACGCATACACGGCTTGGGAACTAGCGGGTGTTTGTATGTTTAGCTCTCGCGTTCCACTCTTAACGGCGAAGCTTACGCGTCCTCGTCTAATGTTTTATCAGTTTCCCTAAAAGTGTTCAAATGGGCGTTACTGAGGCAATTACGAAACATAACTCTAAGGAAAGTAAATCTTGAAAGCTTCGAGTTATTTTTTTTTAAGTTTTATATTGTATGAAATTTAATATTTCAGGTGCGATCGTTTAACATTATTCAGAATACATTAAACAGCGGTTCGGGGAGCGAATTAAAAACCTTCATTTTGGAGCGCAGCTCTTAGGCGCCCGTTTCCGGCTTGAGCGGCGTCGGCGTCGGCGTCGCCGTCGCCGTCGGCGTAACCGCGCGGTGCATTATGGGTAAATTTTCCCGAAGGAACCCGAGGTCGTCCCGAGGTCCTCCCGAAGGAACCCGAGGTTCCTTCGGGAGGACCTCGGGAGGACCTCGGGTTCCTTCGGGAAGGGCCTCGCGAGGACTTCGGGTTCCTTCGGGAGGACCTCGGGAGGACCTCGGGTTCCTTCGGAAGGACCTTGGGAGGACCTCGGGTTCTTCCCAAGGTCCTCCCCAGGTCGTTTGACCCCCCCCCCCCCCGAGGTCACATGACCCCCCCCCCCCCTCAGTACCATTCCCTCCTCCTCCTCAAGGGCTGCGCTCTAATTCGGCGTAACAGGGAGTTGTAAACAGCTTTCACTTTTTTTCATTAATTCCCCCCCTACAGCGAGTCAGTCAACTGGGTGCGAAATTCACGTTGCGCCAATTTCCCCGCTATGTTTAGCGGGAAAACTAAATTGGTGCATAAGTCACGTGACATGAGTTCACGTGACGTCCATTGTTTTTTGTTGTTGTTTTTTTTCGCTAGCGGGGAAATTAAGTGGGTGTATAAGTTACGCGACGTCGGGTCACATGGTATCGAATTTCCCGCTACATTTAGCGGGGATATTGAATTGACGCAAAGGACACGTGACGTCAAGTCACGTGACATCATTTTACGTCACAGGACCTAAACACCGATTTGGTTTCCCCGCTAAATTTAACGGTAAATACACGGGCGGACGGACGGATGAAATTTTGGGCTTGGGGGTTCCGCCAAAACGCATTTCATGCTTAAAAATCAAAAAGGCTTCAAACGGTTGTGAGTACCCACTCCCCTCATTCTTTTAATTACGTTGCCCTAGCGAAACTTCCTATCTGTATCAGATAGTTCTTGATCCAGTAAACGCATATGATCAAATAAGATATCAGATAAGAGCACAGACGAAACCTATAAGAATATAAGAAGATATAAGAAACTGATAAAAGTTTCTTATATCTTTTTATATCATCTTATATTTTTATTGTATGTTCTTATAAAGCATTATACGCTCTTATACGGTCTTATTCGATCAAAAGTGTTTATTCGACTAAGGCATTTCTTATACATAGTATAAGATTTTTCACTAAGGTGTCTCACTCGTGGTAACTCTTACACCTTGTAGACTGAAACACCTTCAGTTCAAGAAACAACAAAATGCTCTGTCCACGCTGTTACCGTTCTCACGACGGGAATGTGCTGCTCCTGCGCTCGCACTTGGGTCCTCCCGTTCTCTTATTCGGGAGAGTACGCCGCGAGCTCCCAGGGGCTGCGATGCAAACGATGGCCGACTCTGTGTTGATTGAATCATTCGTCATTCGCAAATAAGTAGAAAGCGCCTCTAACATAATGAATGCGTGGAAGCAGACCGCCATGAATAAACTCGTAGGATCGAAATACGAAAGCGCTTATCCGTCATTTATCCGGAGAACCCACCTTGTTTTTCGGTTCGAGGTTTCTATCCCATGTTGCTTATTGTGTCCGCTTATGGTGCACGGGCTTTGCACACACACACATTGATTGGACCCTGTAAATTAAAAACTAAAATACAATGTAGTGGTACTGTTTATTTGTTTTGGTTAATTACTGGCTCAGATGTCTGCAACGAGCGCGTTAGCTGGAACTGCATCCGTTGTGACCAGAGCAACCGGAACAATGGCTATGCGCCGCGCGTACACATATCTGCAACCGCTGCAACAAGCGCAGCAGGTCGTCAGCACGGCGGCCGCTTCTCCGCCGCCGTCAGTTGTTTCCACGGTGTTTCCAAAAAGAAGGGGACGCGCTGCCACTCACTGGCGTAACAGAAAATGAACAGACAATTTTCCATAGCTTAATGCTTTATTTTTATTTTTTTTTTTTCAGAAGGGGCTCGCAGGGAAGAGTGGAGGAAAAAAAAAAGAAAAATATGCAATACGATCTTGGACGATCACGACTTTAACGCACGACTTTACCGATAGTAGAAATATCGCTACACGCCTTTTCTATGATAACAAAAGACGACATAATCTTAGCAGCGATATAGCAACGTAGAAATATGATTTCGTGATCACATAAATGGGATGGATATATTCACTCCATTTATCATAAATGTCATAAATGAAATGGATATATTCATTCCAAAGCGTTCATCGAAACGCTCCGGGTATCCCCATTGGTTCTCAAGAGAATTAAAATACTATATGCGAAGGAAAAGGCACTTCCATAAACTTTATCAACAAAGCGGTGTCGATTTATGGTACACAAAGATCAGTATCTACCGGACGCTAGTTAAAAAGTTATTTAAGTATGACAAACAGGTTTATAAGCAAAAGAATTGAAAGCTGTCTATACCAGAAGCCTGACGAGTTCCGGAAATTTGTAAAGCAGCATACAAAAACAAGAAGCGACAGTAAATGTCTACGGGGCGACACTGGATATGTATCGTCTCCTCTGGACGTAGCCAATATTTTTCGGGATCATTTTTGTGAATGCTAATCCTCAGATTCATTCTCCAGTTATACCCCTTCTGACAATACTGGTTACCACGATTTTCTGACAATTACCTCTATTGACACAGTTGAAGTTCTAGAAGCGACATCAAAACTGAAGTCGAAGTTGTCAGTGGGAATGGATATGATACCGTATTTTATTATCAAGGGGTGTTCACACCTAATAGCCCCCATCTTAAATCACATATTTAACCTCTCGTTAAAAAGTGGTGTTTTTTCATCATCGTGGAAAATGTCTGTTGTCATACCAGTGCATAAAAGTGGTGATGTTTGTAACGTAAATAACTACCGACCAATATCTTTGCTGTGCGCCTTTTCGAAGGTATTTGAGATGGTCATCTACACTCGTGTTTCGTATTATTTTAGACGGAAATTTAGTAGTGCTCAACATGGTTTTTTAAAGGGACGCTTCGTGGAAACTAATCTTTGTTCATTTATTGGTTACTCAGTTCCTATAGTTCTTTCTCGAGGCCAGGTCGATACTGTTTATTTTGATATGACAAAAGCCTTCAACAAAGTTAATCATGATTTAATATTGCTGAAGCTCTCATTGTATGGAGTATCGCCGACCGTCGTAGCAGTGTGAAAATTGCCAATAGCTATTCCGACACTTTCATCCCGTCGTCTGGGGTCCCCCAAGGATCTAACCTCGGGTCCCCTACTGTTCCTCGTATTCATCAACGACATTGAAAAGTGTACAAAAAATTCACACTTGCTTTTGTTTGGTGATGACATCAAGATATTCACGAATATAAGATCATCTGACGATTGCAGTGTATTACAAGATGACATTTTACGCATATCTGAGTGGTGCTCCGCAAACTTGTTGGTGCTTAACAATGACAAAACAAAAATCTTATCAATGTCTCATAAACGCAATATATTATCTCACTCTTATGTTCTTAAATCAGCTACCATCCCACGAGTCTTTGAGGTTCGCGATCTTGGAATCTATTTTGAACCTGCACTTTCTTTTTCTTATCATGTTTCAAAGATTGTTGGCTCTTCTGTCCGAATGATGGGTTTGCTATACCGCTTATCATGCGACTTTAAGAATCATTTATGCCTTGTCCGACTGTTCTTATGTCTGGTAGGTGCAAACCTTGAGTTTGGTAGTGTCGCATCGAATGCGCTGACTGCCACTGATGCGTCACGGCTAGAAAATGTGCAGAAACGTTTTATTCGTCTTGTCTCTGATAAGTATTTTGGTAGAAGGTTTTATTATGACTACGACGACATTCTTAAGAGGCTAGGTTTACAGAATTTATTGAAGCGAAGACTCTCTCGTGATACTTTATTTTTACATAAATTAATTAACGGTCACATCGACGCTGATCTTTTAGGCTTATTGAATTTTCATGCTCCTGCTCGATCTTGTAGACATCGTTCCTTGTTTTACCCTCACTTTCAAGAAACATTGTCGCCATTAACCCACATGCAAGTCTCTTTGAACAATGTTGACGCGCCAACTTTGGACGTTTTTAGTGATTGTACCACGTTCAAGCGCAATCTTGACTATGCACTGTACCATGTATAGGACACGAGTCTCCATGAGATACTGCTGAATCTCTTTTCTTTTATCCAATCGTGGACATTTGTGCCACCATACCAAAACCTCACGGTTGTTCTGGGGCACTGGGGAAATAAACTATCATTATTAAACTATTATTATAGACCTTGCGAGCGTTCAGGAATGCTAACACTAACCACTTTTCTCTGGTGATGAAAACGCCTCAATATTCGCATCCTTCATACGCGCCTTTATATACAGTACGCGCCAGTAATACCTTGAACTTGAGCACACGCATGGAATGCGCAAAATAAAACATCCGGGCAATGTTCGAGAACACAAATGCTAAGTAAGCACCAGTGTATTCGATGTAAACAACCACGACGGCACAAACTTTCCAGCTTTCTTGAGGGTGCCGCCACAACATCACCGCACGGGTAGATGGGCCTCCCCTTCTAGGACGTGCTGGGTTCTCATCGCGACACACGACGAGAATTCAGTCATGAAAAGCATTCTACGCGGAACGACGAGCTTCCACCACGTCGACGATCACCAGGGACGCCATGCTTTTCAGCAGATAACAGGGACTACGACCGGCATGCAACGCGCGCGGCCGAGCTCTCTTCAAGCTGTGATTGGTCTGTCGGTGCGGTCGTTCTTTTCCTTCCCGAACGTCGAGAAAACGTTCAGCCCGGCTCAACTCCTTGCGTTGCGAACGAACACGAATGAAGCGGCCGTTTGGCACTTCGTTGCTATGGCAACTCGTCGTTCCAACCGGTTGCATTCGTTCGTAAACGTAGTGGTCACTCTGAACGCAAGCGTCTGAACGGGCCTTAATACAAAATGAAAAGTATGTTAAAACAACGTATAGTTCAGGAGTGGCCAAACTGCGTCTCGTGAGTCACGTGCGGTTCTTCGTGAGTTCAAGTGTGGCTCGCGGCTCCCTGGTAAGCCCCCCTTCCCCGCGTGTGTCCCCAACACAAGCACAATTCGAGGATTAAGAAAAAAAAACAAAGCTCACAGCTTTGGCAGCTTTGTACTACACTATGTACATACAGCTGGACTGCTTTTTGACACATAGATCAGTGACCCTGTTTTCTTTATTGTTCCGGAAAAAAATATCAGAACCGTATACGCACAACAGGCGTCAGGGGCAGGGGCTAGCTAGCGAACCATTCATTAATATTTCTTTAGCGGTTGCAGAAACGTTCTGCTGCCTGGTCTTATTTGTTGTAGTCGACAATTATACTTGTCCTTTTTGGAAACGACTGTTTCCTCCATGATCGTTTCATGTTAAAAGTAACCCCCACGTCCCCCCCCCCCCTTTTTCCCCATCCTCCTTTTTTTTCCGCCCTTTTGCTGTTTGAATTTTTGTAGTTTTGCCTGCGGCTCTAACCCTGTTTCACTCTGGCCACCCCTGGTATAATTAAAACAACAACAAAATGTATTGGGGGCCGAGTTTAAGCACACTATAGGGCGAAGTGTCGCACAATCACGCTGGAACTCAAGGCAAGGGTTACGAGCCATAAAGTTATGTTTTATGAGAACTTTAAAAAAACATTCTACCTAAATATTTTTGTTTAGTCGGTTAGCTTTTTACCTTTATCGCAATAAATCAGTGGTCGGGATAAGTCCTAACAAAAAGAAAAGCTTAACGCGGCTCATTAATTGGACCCTAAAATCGCTTCCTTGCTCGGTTTGAGCTCGGGTAAATTTAATCCGTCGCAGGAAATTCGGGTTCCTGATTCTGACCAATTAATGCGGTGACAGAAACCGGGAAAACAATAACAATGTCCGAAGCACAAAAGGCGCTTCAAACATAAAGAAGGTAATTATATTGTGACGTGGGTTTTAGTTGCTAACCTACAACAGTACTCACCTAAAGACTTTAGCACCATGTCTGTTTTAATGATTGTAGGGCCTTTTTTGTTTTTTGTTCTCCACCTAAAACATTTGTTACAAAGACAACTATCTGTAGGAATGAAATTATAATATCATGTTTTATTGTTTGCTTTAATAGCATGGAATCCTTTATAACGTAGCCTATACTTCCAGAAAGTTGTTCGTCCGTGCGCCCTCGAATACACAATGGTACAAGAGGTTACGATGAAACGTGATGTCACTTTATGTCAGGGCAATTTAGGTCACCTCAAGTCAAGAAACGTTACGCGATGTTAAAGCGTCACGTGACCTTACTGAGTCATGTGACATCACGACTTGACAAAGTAACGTCACATAACGTTTCCTGTCTTTTGAAGAAATTTAGGAGATTGGTGTTAAATTCAAGCATTCCGAGCATTATAGGACTTCGAAGGTAAAAATTGCGACCAATTTGCTTTTTCAGATTCGTGGTTGTGTGTGAATGTGTGTGTGTTTGCGTGGTCGTGTACGTGGTAGTGTACGTGGTCGTGTGCGTGTGCCCATCAGACTTTATTGATGGTGTATGATGGACCATTAACATTTTCTGATCGTGGCTCATGGACCATTAAAGGCTTCCGCTTGTAGCTCACAGACCGTCAAAACGTTTTTTGTGGTGATTGACAGACCATCGAAACGTTTCAATGTTACCCGGGTGAGACTATCAGGATGTCTAGATCGACCATCAGAACTTCAAAAAGGCTTATTGTGCTTCTCATCACATCTTTCGATGGTGGTAGCAACCTGGCTATCTTCAGCAGGTTCGAGCAGTGTCCGAGAGGAGGCACAATGGGTGTGGAAAGCTGACAGCGGCGTGGCTAGATAAGGAGTGTTCAATCCGTAATACTCCGCCTCAACAATTGTCCTAGGATACTCGAAATGTCACGAAGACACCTTTTAATAGACTCAGGTATGTTTTTGCAACCATAGCATTTTTTTAATTGTGTTATAGTCCATTGGTGAAACAATTTGTTGATCCGCTTTGAATGTCAAGTAGATCATGTTTACAATCTAAGTGGCAGAGAATGTGCCGAAAAACGCACTTTACTTTATAGGAAATTAATTTGCTAGGCGGACGTGTTCTGTGAACTAATTGTTTGCGAAAAAAAAAACGTTTACAAATCTGCGAATGCAGTATTACTAGGCTTACTGCAATCTCGGGCCTACAAGGTTTAGTGTATTGCACGCTGTCGCACGACGCCGTCATGCCCAGCGTGGACGATGTGGACAGAGTGTAGATAGCCACGCAACGGATACCGATAAAGTTGCACGTTGTGAAGTCTCGAAAGTAGAGAGTGGATTAAGCACATTTTCGCTTCCGTTTTATTTTTGCACTTTAGTAATTCAATGTTCAATCATTTCTAAATAGAAATAATGCATGCCCTAACCAACATACTAACTTGGCTTTCAGGTTTCCAAGGGATTTCGAAAGGTATCCTAACGCCTCGGGTGTTCCTTATATAAAATGTTAATGGGCACAAACTAAAGTTCGCATTTGTCTGTAATGCAATCTTTGTCTTCTGCCGGTACATATGTGTGATTAGAAATTTATACCGACCATTGGACAAACAGACCATCAAACCTTTAGGCCTTTAGATGTCCCAAAATATGACAGACCATCAGACCATTACACCATCAAACCATCATGTCCCAAAATACGCCATCAAACCATCACACCATCAAGTCATCAAATTATTACACCCTCAAACCATCACGCCATCAAACCATCAGTCCATCACTGTCCCAAAAGACGACTCCATCAGACCACTAGACCATCACTCCATTAGGACTTTTCCTGATGGTCTAAACATATAACGATAATTACAACGTAATTGGGCTCCTCGTACGCTAGTCTACGTGACATGGTAGAAACGGGTTTCGTTCATTCACGCGTCGTACTATCGCACAATATTGTTCAATCCTATACAAATAAAGCTTTTTGTTTCTTTTTTTTCAAATTGAAGCAACCTACAAGATAGTAAGGCTACATTTCTTGATGCACGCATCGTTCCCACGGACAAAACTTCCTGTCGACAAAAACAGTTGATGTCAAATTTTGAAATTATTACCCACGTGATGTACCCGCAAGCTTTATATATAACTCACATTTCTTGTAAATAAGATAGTTTCCTGGGGTTTGTAATTGAACCTGGACTCTAGCATCGAGCAAAGTGACTCTAGCATCGAGCAAGCAGCTGCGTAGCAGGCCGCATAAATACGGATAATGCGCCATTTTATTCATTGGGTTAACCGAAAAAATACTCGTAGCTTTTCCTGCTTCCACAGATGAAGTTGAAAGGTGATCTATTTTTTTAAAGCTAGATCACCATACCACAGTATATTAAGAGCGCAAACAAGGACGAGCCTATTAAACAAGAATGTGCAGAAATCAATGTAGGTAATGCCAATTCATTTAACAAACTTTATTTCATTGATTTTTTTTCGTTCACGTAAGGTGCTTATAGTATCGCTATGTTCTGTACGATTATGAATTAAGGTAGAATTTGGCGTTTACATAGTTGCATAACTTCATGTTTGATACGATCTTTGTCCAACTCGCTTGAGATGCGCTACATCCTTTCTACCGTCATCTGGCCACCTCACAGCACTGCTAAATGTGTGTCATTACATTGTCACGAATGACAAGGGGACGAACAAGGAATAACTGAGGAAACTGAAACGTTTAATGGGGCGAACTTGTGCCCAAAACAAAAGGAAACACGAGATAACAACACAGCTTCGCGGGCGTCGAAGTCGGCGTAACAGCAGGATCGAACGCTGGAACGAGACCGACTGTGGCGTGCCACGCGGAGCCCCTTTTGTACGTGCGTGGGTTTCTGGAACAATCGGCGTAGAAGGTTCGGCGCATAGAACATTCTATCTTCGAATCAGCAACGCGGTTCTTGAATTTACAAGAACATCACATTAGAGAGTCAACAAAAATGTGTACCCGCGGCCAGGCATCGAACCTTAGCTTCTGCGTGGAAGGCAAGCGCGCTGCCTACTTGGTCAGCTGCGCACGCGGCATTATCAGCAGCAAAACCAGCGACAGTACAAGTGCTGTGACCTTCCAATGCCTAGACTTCAACTCTGCTGCACGCTTTTATGTGAAATAGGGCGCGGTTACCCGTTGATTTGATGTCACTGTCTCTGACTATTTTGTACGTTATTCGCGCCAAGAAATGTTTCCAGTGTTTTTATTGTGGGCATTTGAAGCTGTCATCGAGGGCTGAGGTTCACATTTCTAGGGACGACTCGTGTGAGGCGGTATTTCGATGCAACTTCCATGCGCTTCGCCGGGAGATCTAGACGAACAAATCTAAGGAAATTGGCGCTTTGGGAAGGATTGATCGTTGACGTCAGGTTGACTAAGCAATCCCAGATGCGAGGCACTTGCGCGGCTCGAGTCCGCTTTTTTTTTTATGGCAGCTTAACTTGACACCGGCCAAAAACAATCGTCTTGTCAAATCGATAAATACTGCTGTGGTGCCCATATACCATTGTTCTTCTCAAGTCATGAGTTTTATTTTCTATGGCGTAATTTTCATTGAGAAACGATTTTTGTAAGCTGGCAAATCATTCTATTTTTCCAGTTGAAATTACCAAATTTACCCAGGTTTATAACCTATTAGTTGTAAAAACAACTACGATTTTTTGGCCTTGTCCTTATTTTTAGTGGGATCTGTTTCAATCTAATTCCAATATACAGATATCCCAACAAACGAAAATATGGTAAAGATTGACTCCCGGTGGAACTAAATATTTTATCCATTCTTTTTTTTTTTTTAATAATCGTTTAAACGAGTGGTAAAGCTAGCTTCTCCTTATAAAACGTATCCTTAAGGGAAAGCGACGCTTAAGGAGATATCACGTGTAACCCAAAGTAAAATAACCATCATTGACTAAACCCTCGAGACAGGGACGATTAGGGACGGACAAACACAGTCTCAACGATAAGCATTCTATGTTTGGACTGCGTGAGTATCATTCGCCACGGTGTTGTACACGTTCCACAAAAAGAGGAACGAAAGCTCGTTCCTCGTTCCTTTTTATTTTTGGAACGCGTTTCCATTACAAGTTCCTTCTCTGAGAAAGGAACTCGTTCCCTTTACAGTTTAAAAAATAAAACTTATCGTTGCATAAAGTTACATTTGTATTTTGCTAATTACAATAGTCAGTTAGATCAAACAAAGTTTTTTTATTTGTTCATTTCATCAAATGCAACATACGAATTTGAATGCCGTGATGGACGGACACCAGGAGAAGAAAACAAGCGGAAGTAAGGTTCCATTTTTTATTTATTAACCTTTGAAAATATTAGAGTTTAACCATATTCATATTTGTAGTGGGCGACTCAGACGAGCCAAATTTACTGTTACCCCTACATTGCACGAGCGTTTTACAACAACCTCACACGTTTCAATCTAACAAAGTCCCTTGTTCGAACTTAACAACAATTCCTTCTCCGTGTTGCTGTCCGCAAGACGAGCAAGTGGAGAACAGGGTAGGGATTTTGGAAGGTCAGTCTTCGAAAATACCAGTCCTTCTTCGTTAAGGTTGACTTCGTTGTTCAGTTTGAAGGTGGGGGAGAAGGGGAGAGGGAATGAAGTTTAATTTTTGTGTCTTTTATATAAGGGTGCATTGAGCGTCTGGTTCCTGTTCTTTTGTTGGAAGCTCAGTGATTGCTGTAGTCGGCCTTAAATTTCTGGGTGTATGAGGTTTCGTGGAAGCAAAGAAAGGAGCAGAGTTTGAGACGTCCCTCTTTCTGTGTGTTTTACTTCCACTAAAACGTTTGCTTTTTATACCGTAGTCTCGGGCACTGATAAACGAAATAATGTCCACTGGCTCTCTTGGACCCGACTGTTACCAAGCGAGGACCCCACGAAATAAACTCTAAGATAAGTAACAAAAAAGTTAACAAGATCCTGCTTTTCGTCAAGATATTTTTTATACTTTTTAGAATTTGAACTCTTAGAAAGAAAATAAAAATCAACCCAGTGGACGAAAAAAAGAAAAGGAATGCCATTCCTTTTTGCGTTTCCGTAAAAAATCCAACGAGTTTCCGTTCCTGTTTCACCGATGCAAATCGGAACGGCGGCGTTCTTTCGTTTCTCGTAAAAGGAACGTGTTTCAGGAACGCCGTTCCTCGAAACGCCGTTCCGTACAACACTGGTCTGCCACAATAAAACGAAGCTGTTTCACGCGCTAGATGTCAAATTAAACCAAAGCAGTACGTAAGCTAACTGAATGCCTTTAACGCGCTTCACGCAGTTATGATACACGACCGCACACTGGTACGGTGCTCATCCAGATAGAAACGAGCAAGGGTGGAAATCAAACTCAGGGCTCCATTCCGGAGACAGCTCGCGCTGCGAGTTTATAGATCGTAACTCCTATACCCACTCTTTTCTGGTTGGGCAAGCATCGTTACGACCTGCTTCTGTGAAACTCCTCCTGAGAAAGTCAGGGTGAAGCGTCCTAACTCCTTATAATGACCTAACTCTGGTCACTCGCGGTAGGCAGAGTTAGGTCATTTATTACGAGCTCCCGGCGACCACAAACTGTAAAGGTAAGACATTTTGAGGGGCGATACCTGAATCCAAGCTAGTGGCGCACAATTCGCTCGTTGGCTACGTTGGCCAATTCGAACTCTCGGTATTTCATTCTTGAACTCTGAGTTTTTATATATTGCTCAGTATGATAAGCATCGAACTCTTACTAAATTGTAAAATCACGTTGGCAAAAAAAAACATGAGTACCCGCAATTGCTATTGGGCTTCCGGGCTCTTTATACAACAAGTAGGGTATAAAAAGGGAATGGAATGGAGATCTCGTTCTTAACGGTGCCGAAAAGTGCTGAAAAAAGCACTTGAGCGGAAATCGTCGCTTCGGGGCGCGAAAGCAAAATAAAATGGAGCGAAGCTTCAAAAGGATTGGAAACAAAAACAAAAAGCGAGATCGCACGAAGCGGATTTTATTAACTAAAAAAAGCTACGAGAAGCGACGAACGATATCAAAATATTTCGAGGCACGGAGACGTCGGCAACGCTGCCCTCCTTGCCCTTCCCATACTTTACTGCCTTCTTTTCAGGTGAGAGGTCTCTGCTTTTATCTTCTTCGCCGAATTCATTCGCGCGAAGGAAAAGAAAAAACAACTCTGATAGGGCTCGGGCCTTTGAGAGCGACAGAGGCGAAAGGTCGAAGGGGGGGGGGGGGGGGGGGGGGGCTTTTATCAATTCTTTGAACATCCTCGATATTCGCATATTCTTTTTGGTCTTGTTCCTAGTTTCACTTATTTTCTCATATTTCGCCTCAGAATAGCGACCGAGGATTTCCCTCCGCTCAGAAAAGGGTGGAGATTAGAATTTTGTTATCCTCTTCTTGTTTCTTTCGCTTTCGACGAATCCAATATTGATTCCGTTTTACAAACATCGAATATTATTTTACAATTACTACTTAATTTCAATTTATATTTGAGTGTTATATGTAGTTTTTTTTTTATTTGAACTTAGATTTATTGCTGAACGCTTTTTTTTTTCAGCTTGCTCTTAAAGGTTTGTTTTAACTCGAGACGTTATTTTTTCTACGAACGTTTTCGTTGCTTCAAAACCTCCGACGGGCAGCGCTTTATAGGATCTCACCTATAGTAACTCTTGAATACGTTGTTTGTTTGTTTTTTATCACGCGAGTTTTGTTTATTTGGTCCGATTAAGTTTTATATTCATTTTATATTCGAGCAAAGTTTCAGCTTCCGCACTCTAAAACATAGGCTCCGATAAACCTTCTGGCAGATTTCAGGCGCATTAATGAGGCGCATCCTTTTTTTCCAAGATGTCTCTTCCACAATTTTCTTTTGAAAACTTTAAGGTCCCTGCATGAATTAATATCTCGTGAACTAATAATTTGTTTAAAAAAGTAAAGCACGTGTTGGCTTCACTCGAGAGCTCACTAGCGCTTACAATGCAAGATTTATAATATTTCTTTCTTTATTACTTTATTTCTCTCTTGATTTCTTTTTTTCTTCTTTATTTGTTTAGTTCTTTCTTTATTTTTTACTTTTTTTTTCTTTCTTTATTTCTTTCTTTATTTATTTTTCTTTATTTCTTTCCTTATTTATTCATTATATTTCTATTTATTTATTTTTTATTTCTTTGTTTCTTTCTTTCTTCCTTTATTTCTTTCTTATTTTTTATTTATCTGTTTCTTTTTTCTTTCTTTATTTCTCTCTTTCTTTATTTCTTTCTTTCCTTTTTTCTTTCTTTATTTATTTATTTATAAGGTACTGCAGGCTAGTGATCCGGCCCAAGCAGTAGTGGATGCTGTTTTTCTTCACACGATACCCAGAATTTATACATCAAAAGAAAAGAGGGGCGATTAAAACCCCATAAACCACATAAAACACTAATTACACTTTCAAAAGGTGTTCAATTGATCGTAGAACATAGCCCGAAGTAAAAATATGGGGAGGCTCTGAGGAAAAGAGAGTATTTAAAAGCCTTTATGCGAGCTGAAATGGGAGTTACTTTTTTGTATAGTCATGTCTAGTCTGTCTAGTAGATGATGGCGGAATGTAGGATGAAGACTCAAGGCGAAGCTTATGATACCGAAGCTAAAAATTAATTTTAATCTAGCTAGTTTTTTGCGGGATTCAAGAGGAATGATGTTGTTAGTTCTAATTAATTCGGTAGGAGAGTCATGTGGACGATAAAGATTAAATATAAAACGAACTGCTAGTCTCTGGACCTGCTCAAGCCTGTTAATGTCTTTTTCCATAAAAGTATCCCATACAGTGCGAGCGTACTCCAACCGAGACCTTATTAGTGTGTTAAAGGCCAAAAGTTTGACATGAGAGGGTACGTATTTAAGCTTGTGCCTCACTAGACCTAGTTTACGACGTGCAGATGCACAGATGCCTTCAGTGTGTGAGGACCAAGAGAGGTTGTTAGTAATCGTAACGCCAAGGTACTAAAAACTGTCTGAGAAATGATTGTATTACCAAGAGAATAATCAAACCCATGGGGCACTTTTTGTTGTTGATGAGCATAAACACAGATTTGTCTTGATTAGGTTTTATTTCCCAGAGATGGAACAAGTTAGAAATTGCATTCAGATTCTCATTCAGCACAACCTGGTCGTTAATACAGTTAATTCCCTTGAACAGTAAGTAGTCATCTGCAAATAAACGAACACTCACGCTCTCGTAGATGCATCAGGTTAAATCCTTATTCATAGACTTGTCATCACGAATTAAGTATCATTCTTGGCGGTTTCAACGTGAACGTCCCCCCCCCCCCCCTCCCACAAAAAGGCCCAGTCATGTCTACCCTTTCCATGAGAAAGTAGTAGTATGTCTAAATAAATAAAAAAGTAAAAGCTTGCATTTTGAAGGCTACCAACCGTCAAATCACTACCGTGAGAGTGCAATGCACGTCAAAAAATCCACGCTTTCACTGGTACACAGTAGTGGTTTATATTGCCTCTGCTTGGTACCGAGTTTTTTTTTTTTTTTTTGGTAGATCGCAGATTATTGATCAGATGAGGCCGCGACCAGGGTAGGGGTGTCCAAGCACGAATCTGAGAAAGCCGCGCACCTCGTTGGAAAAGACAAACATGCCCAAATAAAAATAACACTTCAGCCCTGATGTGTTATGAGACATGATACATGATGGGGAAAACAGCTCAGAAAACACGGGCTACGAAGAGGAACAAACACGACAGGACAATGCTGTACTCGCAACTGAAGAATTTTAGTAAGCAAACAAAGTCAGAAAAATGATACACAATGTCTTAGAAGATTGCACAGAAAACAAAGGACCACTCTCGCCAACCGTGAAGCGTGTCAAAAAAACTACCCGTTCACTACGTGACTCATTTTTTGCCGCAGTAAGGAAATCTCTTTGGCTGACAGCGCCAATTACGGTTCACTAACACATGAATGACCATGACACAAAATGCGGAAGGCCTCAATGAGCTCTCTTGTCACCCTACCCTTGTGCGTGCCCAGAGCGCTCTGCCAAAGTCAGGCCGACACTTGCACCCTCTGCAATGAATTGGCAAAAGCCCCCCAACCGTAGCTCCTAGCGAAAATGAATGCTCTCGTAATCTATCATTCAGACATTTTCCTGTTTGCCCCACGTAGCACCTGTTACATGACAAAGGTATCTTATATACCACACACGAAACACAAGTGGCAAAAGGTTTTCTGTGCGCCTTGGTAGCACTTCGCGCTGGAACGACCAACTACCCCCGCACCAATCCTAGAACATATATGGCCTATTTTGGGGGGCGCCGAAAACACTACCGATATTCCATATCTGCCACCTACTCGTCTCAGGTTATGGGAGAGGCGGAGGAGGTAGGGGACCACACGCTTCTTTTCCCTTTCCGGCCTCGTCCTCTCCACCCCCTTAGCTTTCTTAAGTGACAAGAGAGCTCATTGAGGCCTTCCACATTTTGTGTCATGGTCATTCATGTGTTAGTGAACCGTCATTGGCGCTGTCAGCCAAAGAGGTTTCCTTCCTGTGGAAAAATATGAGTCACGTAGTGAACGGGTAGTTTTTGGACACGCTTCACGGTTGCAGAGAGTGGTCCTTTGTTTTTTGTGCAATCTTTTAAGATACTGTCTATGTTTTTTCTGACTTTGTTTTCTTTACTAAAATTCTTCTGATACGAGTACAGCATCGTCCTGTCGTGTTTGTTCCTTTTCGTAGTCCGTGTTTTCTGAACTGTTTTCCCCATCATGTATAACGTCAACCAACTGGCCCAGTTCACCACCTTATTACTGTTATGAGACCCTCTCAGCCCTTCAAAACACTTCAGCCCATCAAAGCCCTTCGGCCCTTCAAATCCCTTCAAACCCCTTTAGCCCTTTAGACCCCTCAGCCCTTCAACCCTTTAGACACCCAAATGACTGTGAACCGTAGTCTAAAAATGCAGTTTAAAACGTTATTGGAAGTTTCTTGAGTTTTAGATGCAAATTGTGAGTCAAAAAGACGATAAGAACCAACGTGTGCTCAAACCCGGACGCAAGCCGCTGTTGACAAAAGAGCTCAGAATAAATAGAAATAACCGAGCTCTTTGTCGCAGAAAAATATCTTTCGAGGTACTTGCAACAGGATGCAAAGCAACAGCAAAATCAACACGCCGCATAAGTTTTATCACGCTTCGCACGAATGATCGTGACAGGCCTATCAAACTCAGCGGCGTACTTACGAAGAAGTGACAGCGAACTTCAAATCTAGGCGTCACACAGCACAATCGCAAGTCAAACCTTTGCAATCACTCAAACGGACTTGACAGCGCTTGAAACAAACAGCAGTAGGTGATAGAAATGACACTCCCGCTGATTGCGAGCCGCGAATAACGGACGTCAGCCCGAATCTTCCACACATGAAGCGGAGGACGCCTGGAAGTTGAGGCGCTCGGAGACCAAGTTCGCCGGCCGTCGGGGATGGGACGGAGCGGGTGACCGGAGTCGACGCAGCCAACCGTGTACAGCCCTATCGAGTCCGCTCGAGACGGAGCTGGCGGCTGTGAAGATCGTGCTCTGTGAGCTGGCGGCGACTACGCTGGCGTCGGTTGTCATCCTTTGGAGTATCAGACTCCCGGACGGCCTTTCGCACTGTGGCCTTTCGCCACCTCCAAAGCTCGACGACACGCCTCCCCTCGCCCGGACAGTGGCGTCTCTCGCAGCCGACCGTTGATTTTCATAGGGCCCCCGCACACTGCAGGATCCATGTAAACGAAGACGCAAATCGTTTGATCAAGCTGGTCTTCGAGTGGAGACCGTCTGCTACCATCGCGAATACGGCGACAGCACGGAGGGTTTACTCCTCGGCTACGACTTCGACAAGCTCGCGCCGCTAGCGCTGTTCGAGCGGACTCTTAGCAGCTAGGCAAAAATAGGCCTACCTGGCTGGCGGCTCGCCGGGTGCAACCTTCTTTTCTCGCCGAATTCACACTCGATGAATTCCTTGAACACACGTAACTCCTTTTCAAACTGTAATCATAAGTATCCGATCAAAACAAGAAACACATAAATATTAACAAGGACTCGCCCAAACTCCAGGCGCGTCGACCCCCCAACTCTAAACAAAAAAAGACAACAAAAAAGGAGGCAAGCCCTTCTTGACGAGCCGCCGAGTTCAGTGCCAGCGGGACGGTACAGAATACAGATGCGATGTGCGTCACATATTGGGCGGTGCCTTGCGCCACCTGCCAGTGTACGCGTGCGGCGGCGCGGCGTGTTTTGCTAACGTTCTTTGCGATGTCTGCTGGGTGGCGCGATTTCTTCTGAGGTGACGTTGAGCTTATGATACGGCGTACTCGCCTAAGAGTCGCAATAAAAAATACAAAAGAAGCCGACATATGCCGCTGACGGGAAGCTACAAACCAAGTGTTGTCAGTTGGCGCTGAGGGAGTGTTTCTTTTGGTTGTGTGTTTGTGTCCTTAATGTGACAGTCTTTATTTATTTATTTTTATTTACACATACTGCGACCTCTGTGAGGTCATTGCAGGAGTGGAGGAATACAGAAACAAATTAACATTCAAACAATACAACATGCCCTTCAACATAACAGAAATGAATATGATGACGTCATGCGTTACTGAAAAGAATAGGCAGAACCGCGCTAATAAAATCACTATACGGAAGAGTACGTATTTCCCCATCAAGATTATTCCAAATTTCAATACTATGTGGAAAAAACGAATATTTAAAGCAATTAGTATGAGACTGAAAAGGAACAATATTTAATGAATGAGATCGTCTGGTGCGTGAACTAGTAGAGAATGAAATATATTTACTTCGCTCTATTCCACAGTCCTCATTAACAATTTTGTGCAACATTTTAATTTTATCAACTGTTCGCCTTCTAGACAAAGGCTCCAGCCCCAGAGATGAAACAGCCGAGGAGGGTGAAAAATTACGGTCATACCTATTCAAAATAAATCTTACAGCCTTGGCCTGGATAGATTCAATGAGATTAATGTCTTTCTTAAAATAAGGATCCCAAACAACAGATCCATACTCCAAGATGGGCCTAACAAGTGTCTTATAAGCACAGAGTTTAACTTCTTTAGTAGAGCATTTAAGAGTACGTTTAACATAACCTAATTTTTTAAGGGCGCGAGAACAAATAAAGTTGACGTGCTTGTCCCATTTAAGGTTGGACGTGAAGAAAACACCTAAATATTTGAACTCCGTAACCTCGTTTAAAATGACATCATCGATACCATAGCTAAAAACTAAAGGGGTTCTCTTATTCGTAAATCTCATAAACACAGTCTTATCAAAATTAATATCCATTTGCCATTTCTTGCTCCAATTATAAAAACGGATAAAGGATTCGTTAAGTAACAGTTGATCATTAGGAGACGAAATGTCATTGTACAGAATGCAGTCATCTGCATAAAGACGAATTTTAACGGGGATGTTTTCTACAACATCATTTATATATAAAATAAATAAAAGAGGCCCTAACACCGAACCCTGTGGTACACCTGAGCTAACCGAAGCTTCCGAAGAGAAGGCATTTGCAAAGGAAACAAACTGCGACCTGCTATACAAATAATCTGTAATCCAATCAAGCAGAAGGGAGTTTCTAAGAATGACTTTTAACTTTAAAAGAAGCTTGGGGTGGGATACTTTATCAAACGCCTTCGAATAGTCAATAAAAATAGCGTCAACTTGTCCTCTTTTATCTAATGTTGAAGCAACGTCATGAGTAAATTCCAGAAGCTGCGTAGTGGTTGAAAAAAGACGACGAAAACCGTGTTGGTGTGGACAAAGTAAAGAACTAAGTTTCAAGATAATTGGAGATATGCTTACACACTATGTGTTCGAGGAGTTTGCTGCAGGAGGATGTAAGAGAAATCGGTCTATAATTCAGAAGACTCTGCTTATTACAGGATTTGAAAATGGGAACTATTCTCGCCGATTTCCAAAGCCGAGGAACAATTCCGGATGAAAGAGACTTTTGGAAAATTATAGATAAATATCTCGATGTCCATGACGGAGTAACGATGCAGAAAAGAATTTGGAATATCATCCGGGCCTGAACTCTTTTTACAGTCAAGTTTCAGGAGCAAATTAAGTACACCAGAGTCATAAACCTGAATGTCTGTTAACGGTGGACATGATATAGTGGGACAAAAACTAGGTTCGCAGCCGTTATCCAGAGTATAAACAGAAGTAAAATATTCATTAAAGCTATTCGAAATATCAGAAGGGTCATTAACACATTTATCATGAATAATGAAATTACGGGGTGTTTCATCTCTGGGTAGGATGGACCTCCAAAACTTCGCTGGATTTGACTTCATAAATTGAGTCAGTGTTACATTAAAATAAACCTCCTTTGCAGCAGCCATCTTTTCTTCAAGAGTTTTCCTCAAATATTCAAAACGGTCTACGTCCACTGGGTTAACACTATGCTTTAGTTTCTTATTCCTCTTAACGCGGCGAGATAATTGTATCACTTCCCTAGTTATCCAAGGCTGTGTCGGATTCTTTTTTTTAATTTTGACTGGAACAAACTTTGAAATTCAGTCACTGACTAACGTGCAGAATTTGCTGAGTAATATATCAACGTCACATCACAGTCCTTACTTAGGGCAACAAAATCATCAAAATAAAAACTAAGGAAATCAAGAATGGACACGTCATCTGCTCTAGAAAAGTCCAGAAGAGACACCTGTTTAGCCGTGGCTTTTTGCCTGTAGCCCGTGTAGCTTCGGTATAGCATTTTGTTTATTTGCTTGTGAGGACTCCAAGACTCGTTTAGCGAGCAACTCGGTGCGCCAAAGACGGCCCAGCTGTTCCCGAAAGTTCTGAGTACAAAGTTGTAGCGCTGTGGGCTGCTCAAACAACCCGCTGCGCAACACGAAGGTGCTTTTTTCACAAGTTCCAACGAACCTGAAATTGGAGAAGGTGTGGGTGAACGCTGTTCGACGAGTGGATTCTGGACTTCAGCTTTTACGCGCTCGTGGAAAAAAGAACGAAAAAACAAACGTATATATACAGCCCAGCACACGTGTGTTTGGGCGCCGCGGCACACGCCGGAGAGCCTCAAAGCTTCGTGTCTGGGACTGACCCGTAGCGCGGAAGCGAGAGGGCCCCCAGTACTGTACGTCACTGGCAGCGCAGCGTAGAGCAACGCCGCTCCATCCACGGAGCCCCGATGACAATTTAGGCCTAGCGACGACTACGGAAAACCGCCCGCATGGCGACAGCCGCCGAGTACGGCACCGAACGAGTTCACTACTTTTCCAGTCGCTAGCTTTTGGGTATACAAGCGACGAGTACAGCATAGCGCACGCACGGCGGCGGCCACCGAGTAGGGCACCGAACAAGTTCACGGGTTTTCCAGTCGCTAGCTTTTGGATATACGCACTAACTCTTGCTAAATATGCTGGATAACTACCACGGAAAAAGAATTAAACAAATCAGCTTAGTTCTATCTTTAGACGGCTAGCGCAACAGAGGTAGGTGCCGCTCGGCCTGCGTTCTCGTTGAACGAGAACGATCCTGACGTCACGTTCACATAGCGGCTGATTTCCAGTGTTGCCGGGACCTCGAGCGGCTAGTTTCGGTTTTGTTGGCCGCGCCCCAAACAAAACTTTGAGGCGTCGATCAGTGGCGTCACGAGGGTCAGCGGCAACCGGGGCGGTAGTCCGCCGCGACACCCCCCCCCCCCTTGGGATTTGCATGCAGTACACGAATATTGAGCGTCACAAAAACAGCACTGTGATCTGATAGACCCCTTACTACAGAACACTCAAAACCAGACAGAGTAATGCTATGACTAAGGAAAACGAGATCAAGAATTGAATTATCCCTAGTATACTGATGTACCACTTGATCAAGATGAAAAGACATAGCGATATCAAGAAGAGCATTACACAGCTGTTTGTCACGGCTGCCCACTGTTAACGTACTCCAATCTATGTCAGGCAAGTTAAAATCTCCCGTAAGGATGAGTTTCTAGTTACTAAGGTTATGTTTCAATATGTAATCATGGATATCAAAAAGCACTTGAGCGGAAGAACCGGGAGCTCTGTAAATAGCTCCAATAACAATGACAAACGTATCGACATGCAGCTTGCACCACAGTGACTCTGTATTTGCTAAGGAAGGAAGTACAGTGAAGCGGACACCAGACCTAAAAAATAATGCTACACCACCACCCCTTCCAGACGACCTATCACAACGTACCACATCATAATTAGGGGGAGTAAATTCACAGTCAACTGTGAATTTACTTATCAGGTGTTATGACCGTGACATTCAAATGGGCAGTGACAAAGCATTATTCCCGAGCATTATAAAAACAGTATGCATGAGAGTATATACCTACCAACGCAGTCAAATATGCTAGCCCTGCAGAGAAATTCCGAAACACAAAACAGGTTTCTTCGTCTCCCGGTCGCATCGAATGGATGGCTTGACAAACCTAACGACGCCAAAGGTCTCCCCGGTACAAAGTGCACCGTCTCGGCATTCTTTCTACACCCCTCGTGTTAACTCGTTCATCGGCTGTGGCAGTAACATTCCGGCAAACAGATTCCCCACCTTGAACTCAAACCACCAACACCAAACCAATCTCGCTCGGAGTCATGCTGCCGCATCTCGGCACCGTCGTTGTTGTTCGTGAAGACCCGCCTGTTGATAGTTGTGATGGTGATTTGACTACACCTTCCGTGTCACCCCTGGGAGTTCGAATAACTTCGCAGACGACGAGAACGGTCTCACGAGAGTGTTTGAGACGCACACAGCACCGAACCCAAACCAAACCAATAGAAAGCCCGTTTTCATCGTTCACGTGTCCCCTGCTTGACATATTGGCGGAAGCGCGGGAGCAGCGGGAGCGGCGGCGGAGCCCTGCCGCTCTCCCTACGCTGATTCAAAAGTGGCCGCGCGCGGCGCTGTTCGCTGGGGAATTGGTAGCGGCTCCTAGCGGACGCAGGGTGTCTATAGGAAGTAGAATCTGGTGCTCTGCCGGTTCAGCGTCTGAATGCTCATGTCTTCCCTAAACGACCGACTCAGTCAAGTTGTTTCTTTTAGCGCCGTTACCATAAGGTCCCTAAACGCTAGTCTTTCCACCGGGGCCAGAACTGAACCATTCTATTCGCGAGAGGACTATGCGTGTCTCATGCCTAAAATAAATATTTTTAAACGTTTAAAGGAGCTGTGCAACGATTTCAGGGCTTTGCCTAAATAATTGTGGAAGTTGATGCCTGACACTTTTGAAGTGAACTACAGAAAACAGATTTTGCCTGGATACCCTAGTTTGTATTTAAAAAATGAAAAAGATCCAGGTTTTTGCCACCTGTCAACTCTTACATTGTCTTCCGGGTCACGTGCGCAGTGATGTCGATAGGGTAGGCGCGGGGTTCTGGCAAAGTTCTCTCTCTAGAGCCATCAGTGGGCAGCGAGAACTCATCCGCTCGCGACCACGTGACCACGTGCTGGCGGGCGCAGCGCGAACAATATGGTGAAAGGAGGAAAGTCTCATCCGGGTTCGGCCATACCTGTCCGGCCCTGTCCCCCTCCGCCTCCGGCTTCTGGCGGCTGTCTCGATAGCAGATAGAGCTGACGGTTTTGTGGACCTAGGATCGATGGCGCTACTAAAACTCCGTATAATAAAAGTTTTGTCGATGATACCAGGGTTTTGACGCATTTATATTTATGTTGGAACGCCAAGATTTATAGAAAAGTTACTTTTTATCGAGCAGGTATTTGCACAACTTGCTATTTTTCTACAAGACCCCCATTGACGTCATGCCGCGTGTTTCTCATGGCCGCCGCTCGCGGCTGCAGGTCGGGGAATATTCTAATTTTCGCCTAGCGATCACGCGGCGGAATCGCAACATTTCGATGAAAGGAGGTGTGTTTTCTGTCATTTGTGACAAGGTGAACAATGTCAAAAGTAGAAGATGCTAATTCTTTCAATGTTATAATTGTTGCACAGCTCCTTTAACGTCGATATGTGTTCATTAAATAAAGATTACAAGAACGTTCCTTCGCAGGAGATAATACCACAAGAAAAGTAGTTACATTTAAAGATATGGAAATCAACCGTTTAAACTGCGTTAATTGAAATGAAATGGTGTCTCCTGGTCACCCGGGCGACCGCATGCGCTCAAATAAACGCCGTCATTTGATGAAACATCGTGGACGAGGTTACACTCGCTATAGCGTCATTCACTCAATTGAGGGCCTCTTTACCAAAATATCCGAACTTTCCACATAATCGTGTATTCTATCTCAATAAAATATTTCGTGAATAGAAAGGGCACATATCATGGAAGAGCTGAACAACCTAAAGTGACTAAGCTTTTACTCTCCAGTCGCATACACGACAGAAACGAACTCTGGCACCCAACCGTCGGCCGGCTAGCCGTTCTATTAGCTCTCCGTTGTTGACATCAGAACGGCGTCAACGGCCTCTATTGGCTCCAGTCACGTGTGGGGCGCAGTTTCTCTTGCTTTGTTGAAATCGTCGTGGCCACAGAGACATCTGTCCGCAGCAGTGCTGTCACCGTGAGCCTTAGCTCTGCAAACGTCTACATCTGTGAACTTATTGGCTTTCTGTGAAAGCCAATAAGCGTCGAAGAGAATACGTGACGGCGCTACACGCGTCCTTTGTGGTTCCGTGATGCGTTGTTACGTGCCTCGCTCCGGCTCACTTGTTGGGCCACCGGCCCGGTAGGGCCTAGCGTTTGCCAGGTTAAGCTGAAATGCAGCGTAGCAAGGGAAGCATGCCGCCGGCGCGTCCATACACAGTAGCGACATCCCAGCAGTCCCGCCGTCTGGAACACGGACCCGCCGCAAGCTACGCGCGCCGACGCTTTCCGTTTCGCTCCCCGCTCCTTTCCCCGGCTGCTTTGGCAAAGAAAGTAAGCAAAGTGGAGACGGTGTGCTGTCTGCAAATGCCGATAGCATTTCAAGATCATCGTTAATGTTCCGCTGTATTATTGTTAATAACAAAATGTTGAACGGATACATCGCCACGCGCTACGTATACTCAAGTCGGAAGTACGTTTGGCTCACACGCAGGTGGCTCGAATTTGATTCCCGGCGGTGCATGTCGTTTTATCTTCCTTAATGAAAGTAGAACATTCGAGAACGTTGGAGAACCGTCTATACTCGGCGCCATATTTTTTTGGCAATGCAGTGAAAGGTACAGGCACGCGTTCCCTCTCCCATTTTGAGCGCTGAATAAAGCTGTGCGCGTGCCGTGCTCTCCTCCTTTCCCCGAAAATGCCAAGAAAAGTTGTCGCGGAGTATTGGCGACGTAAGCGATCGAAAGCGTGGCTGTGGTTGGCCCACCACAATTGGCCGAATGCTGACTATGACGTCAGCAAAGGGTGTCTCATCGACGGAAATAAGAGGAATGTAAGAACTTCAATTTTGACGGTGTTGGCAGTGTTGCTTTGAGAGCGCTATGATTTCAGGATTCCACCATGCCCATTACGAACACCATCGAAATTGTTGTTCACAAGGTAATGACGTCACGAAAGGTAACCAAACGAGGGCGCCACCGAAACATCTCGCCGCTAATAGCCTATTCATGTTCAGAATGTATTGTTCGAGAAGTATCGAAACAGAATATTATAGGCTCCCATGAAAGGCTTAAAAGAAGCTGCGCGGCGCTGTACTAGCCAGTCTCTCTTTTGCGCTCGATCGTGCTATTCCGCCGACCTTCGACAATTGCGACGCCAGCCTTTTTCTATTTTGTTTTGGGCACAAGCTCGCCCAATAAACGTTTAGTTTCCTTCAGTCATTCGTTGCCTCATCGATTGTCATTCGTGACAATATATCGGTTACCGGTGAAGACGTTACAGTTACGGTTAATATTGAATTAAAATATCGGCTTTGTTCCGCTTACGGTGCACCGAGAAAATATCCATCCTAAACAGTTTTGGGTTTGGGTTACGGTTACGGTTTGAGTCCCTGATTCAAGGTCGTGAAGAACAAATATATCATTTACAGCGACACAATAAGTAGTCAAAGATTAGTCAGCAAAGACTTAGACATGAACTAAACCATAAAATCGGGTAGGCTATATCGGGGGCGCAGCCGCAGTAGGGTACGTGAAACGCCTTGTGCGTGCTGCAAAGGGTGTATGGGCACTAGGGTATAGAAATTACGTAACCAACTACACAACTTACATTTATTCGCGCATTACAAAGCTCACAAGCTTAGCTTATGTTGCAATTAATGGGGGTTTTACGGTCTAATCGTGCAATCGTGCTCACTCCCTATTCGCTTCCCACTGGGACGGACACGTTCTGCCGTGGCCAAAGGAGTTGAGCGAGGATTGGCATTCCTCTGCCTTGTTGCCCGAGTTTCTTTACGCCATTTCTGGACTGTCTGTGTTGAACGCGGGGGCGCCATTGCCGAACAATTGTCAAATTTCTGCGACAAATTACACACTAGTAAGCCTTATAACTCTTGATGAGCACTGGTTTGAGTTCGATGGATTATACATACTATGGTAAAAAAAGCATTCTCAAACGTGACCACTCCCGCTCGAATCGAAAAACATACTGCTGAGCTACGCGTCTGTAAACGCCGCGCGCGAGGCTAAATTTAGCTTTGATTGCATCATCCATGGCACGAAAACGGTGCCATCTGCGCACGCGACACATGCGTGATCGAGTAATGGTTTCTACACAACGATAGAAAAAGTAACGCACGCAGGTAGTACGGTTGCAAAGATATAAGCGATATTAGTGTGGCATATCTTTTCGCTGCATGCAATTTCAGCAAGCGACCTCCTACTGACCGAAATGAACGACATTTCACGTCAAACGTAAAATCCATAGAAAATCCATACAACAAATCCTATATAAAAATGCCCATAAAAAAGAAGAACAGCATTTTTTTTTTTTACCGCTAAAATACATTACGCATTGCCGAACGCTCAATCTCCACTCAAAGGCACTAACAGTTCGGACTGGACGCCAAAGTTTCGCAGCTTCCCGCTAGATATTTTCAGAAATGAATGGGAGAATGGCAGTAAACTTGTTAACTTTTCCTGCGCAAGAAAATTCGGACCCGTACCGATTGCTCCCGCGATCGAACATTCCGTCGCCGGCGAGGGGATTCCCCCTCCAGGCGTCAATTCCCCGCGGAATCGCCTGCGAATCCGCGAGTGGGAACGAGCCAGAGTTTGGCTGATTGGCTTCGTGGCGGGGGTTATCTCTTTCTCTGCGCTAGACGCGAGACGCAGGAAATTAGCCCCGGTAGCTCATTGACTTTGAAAGGGCTTTACTGGGCCACCTCGTCATCGAAAGCGGACGGATACAAAGTGGAGGACTCCAATGGCGCTTCATAATGACGGGTGTCGCTGCTCGGTTCAGCTTTCACATCAGAGGTTGCCGCGTGCTGCCCCTTTCATGATCCGAGTTGAAAGGGAGCTAGTGTCTCGAAGATCTCAATGTTCCGGAGGTGCAGCCTAAATCGCTTCAGGTTAGGCTTGTATTGGAAAGGAGATCCAACCCACTAGCGGCGAAGTTGAGAACTAAACCCGTGGGGAGCAACAGCAACGATAATTCTTTGTTTATTCTTCCGGCGCAGTGTTCGGCTGTGCGTCCTCGTTGCGCTGAGGCTCGTGTTCAATCGGTGATGCACTAATTGAACGCAAAACCCAGCCGACGCTGACGCAGAAGTCGAGCTCAAACTGTGATTAGCGCTAGATCAGGGAAGCTGACAATGCAGTTCAGAGAATTTGCGTTGGGGTAAACACCAAGATGCTGGACAAAGCGCCTTCTATAGCTCGGTCTCTTTGTGAATACGAGGCGGTCTGTATGCGTTCCAACGGAGAACGGTGTTTAAACTTGTTCCCATTTTCTAAAGCCACTCGCCTGAGTGTCGCAATTTTAAATGCGAAAGCATTAACTGTCTTATGGAGCGAGCCGACGTCATCAGTTTGAAGCGCGAAAACGTTTCTTAAATCCTTTGTCCAAGTGTAGCCAGCTCCCAGCTTTGAAACCATGCGAAAAGCCTAGACACGGCACCTAGTTTTCCCGATACCAAAGGAGCGAACTAAAGCTAATGAATTTTTGGCTTCGGTCCCATTGGCTGGCGCGCGTCGACGAGGCTTCCATTGGCCGCTGCGCGTCAGTTTCAACGATCGCTCACCCGATGGCGCTGCGTGTCCGCAAGGCTACGGCTCCACCGTTCCACACCCAAGGTCAGCGCGCCGTACGCCACAGACGAAAGAAGGGAGGGAAGAGCTGCGTGCGTGCTTTCGCATTCACAACTCATAAGAAGTGCTTAGGTGTACCTCGAGCCTTTTTTTTTTTTTACGCAAAATAGTATGCGGAGCGCAAGTTCGTCTGCTTCTCTTGCAGAGGTTGTGGAGATGCCAGAAAGACGCCGAGCTCTGATTGGCTCTGGTTCAAGGATAGTGGTAAGACCTCAAAGCAAACTGCCTTGAGGTCTACCCACTATTCTTCAGTCATAACCAATCAGAGCTCGGCGTTCTGACTGTACAGTAGCGCTTTGCGACATGGCGATGCGTTGTAACTACCGCCCACCGGAAGTCGAGGACCGTCTGATAAGGGACCGCTTTCTTGTCGGGCTGCTCGATACTAAGTTATCAGACCGACTCTGCCGAAACTCGAAGTTGACGCTCGAGGAAGCTCTAGTCCTGGTGCGTCAGCATGAAGATTCCGAAACAGAACGAAAACTCCGAGAGTCATCGGTATCATCGGGGACCACTGCGCTGAACATCGATGCGGCTAAGGTGAAAAGACACCGCCCGCCGAGACAAGCGCGCGCGCAGGCAGCAAGCGGGTCAAGTCCCTCTCTCTGCGTCTACTGTGGACGGTCTCCTCATCCGCGCACGCAATGTCCCGCGAGCAAGGCTTCATGCAACCTGTGCCACAAGAAGGGGCATTTTGCAGCCGTTTGCCGCTCAAAGAAAGGCAAGTTGGCATCAATTGAACTTGATGCTGTCAGCACGGCGAGCCGCGCCAGAAGCAAGTTCGTCGAGGTCAAGGTCAACGGACTTGCCCTGAGCTTCAAGGTGGACTGTGGTGCTGAGGTGTCCGTCATTGCAAGTACGTTTTCGGGCATCCCAGCACATCTTCAGCGTCCGGAAGGCGAGCTGACAGGCCCTGGCGGGCACGCGCTGGAAGTTCTAGGAACGTTCATGGCCAGCTTGTCATGGAAGGACAAAATGGAGAAGGACGGGGTCATCCGGCGGGTCCTCAACCCAACGCCGTGGTGCGCTGGACTTGTTGTGGTCCCGAAGTCGTCGGGGGGCTACCGGGTATGTGTGGACCTTCCCAAGCTAAACAAAGTGGTCCTCCGGGAGCGCCACATTCTCCCTACGGTTGACCAAGTCTTGGGCCTTCTCGGCGACGCAAAGATCTTCTCGAAGCTTGATGCTACGTCGAGCTTTCATCAAGTCAAGCTGACAGAAAGTTGCCAGGAATTGACAACTTTTATAACACCCTTTGGGCGTTATTGCTTCCGCCGTCTGCCTTTTGGCATCACATTGGCGCCGAAGTATTTCCAGCGTGTGATGACTCACATTTTGGAAGGGCAGGCAGGCGTGGTCAATATGATTGATGACATCTTGGTGTTTGGTCGAAACCGTCCTGAGCATGACCAACGCCTAAAGGAGGTGCTGCAGCTCCTGAGCAAGGCAGGACTGACCCTCAACAAGTCGAAGTGCAAGTTCGGCGTGACAAGCGTCGACTTCCTTGGTGTCGTCGTGAACGAGGATGGGATTTCACCGGACCCCAAGAAGTGTGAAGCGGTTCAACAGATGGAACCACCCGTCGACGTTGGAGGCGTCCGGAGACTTCTGGGAATGGTGAATCACGTGGGCAGGACTGCACCTCTTCGAGCTTTGCTGGGCAAGAATAGCGCCTGGACCTGGGGACTCGAACAGCAGTCTGCCTTCCTGAAGCTGAAGAAGATGCTGTCTTCAGAGGTCTGCATGGTAAGGTACCATCCGGCGCTGGCTACTATTGTGTCCGCTGACGCCAGCTCGTTTGGACTTGGTGCTGTGCTCCTGCAGGACCAGTGCTCAGGAGAGCGAAGAGCAGTGGCTTTCGCGTCTCGGTCCTTGACCCCCACTGACCAATGGTACAGCCAGACCGAAAAGGAGGCCTTGGCGTTCACTTGGGCGGTAAACGTTTTGATAAGTACGTCCGAGGCTTACAATTCTTGGTAGAGACGGATCACCTTCCCCTGACGTCTTTGTTTGGCAGCATGGATGTGGATGTCCTCCCGCCAAGGATCCAACGCCTCCACCTCAAGTTAATGAGGTACCAGTTTAAGATACTCCACGTTCCCGGCAAGCTGTTGGCGACAGCCGATGCCCTATCCAGGGCACCGTTGGGACAAGCGTCAGCGGTGATCTGCACAATGGAACTCTTCGTGGAGAATGTGGTTCATGAAATTCAAGACACGTCGCCCGTTGGACTCGACAGGCTCCGTCAGGAGCAGGCTGGAGACGGCGAGTGCATGGCGCTCATGAAGCACTGCAACCATGGTTGGCCCGTAAAACCCAAGGTGGGAGTCAACCTTCTGAAGTACTGGAAGCACCGTGGCGAGTTTACAGTGTGCGATGCGCTGCTCCTCAAAGGGAGTCGCCTAGTCATCCCGTCGTTGCTTCAAGACGAGGTCCTCCTGATCATCCACGAGGGTTCCCAAGGTGTGAACCGCTGCCACGCTCGAGCGCGTGACTCTGTATGGTGGCCAGGAATCAGCAAGCAGATCAAGTCTACGGTGGAGAACTGCGAGCAGTGTGCGACTACACGAATCCAACGTGCAGAGCCTCTCTTGCCATCACCTTCGCCCCAGCTGCCCTGGCAGCAGCTGGGAATTGACTTGTTTCAATTTAACGGCCAGGACTTCCTAGTGATTATTGACTACTTTTCATGATACCCTGAAGTGATCACACTAAGAAGCACAACGTGCTCACCAGTGGTTGATGCGGCAAAAAGTGTAGTGGCACGCTTTGGCATTCCAGAGCTCATCCGAAGCGACAATGGCCCGCAGTTTGCGGCTCAGGAGTTTGCGGACTCCGCACGTGACTATGGCTTCAAGCACGTGACGAGCAGCCCGCGCTATCCTCAATCCAACGGGGAAGTTGAGCGCGCGGTCCGGACGATCAAGGGCCTCTTCTACAAGAACGACGACCCTTTTCTGGCGTTACTGCAGCTTCAGAGACACCCCTGGGCCGTCTGGGTTCAGCCCCGCACAGTTGTTGATGGGATGCCGGCTGCGGACCAGCTTACCGAAGCCGCCGGAGAAGCTGAGACCCGAGTGGCCATCGACGGAGGTCTTCCTCAACAAGGAGAAGGCAGATAAGCGTCGGCAGGCCACCGACTTCAATCGTCGACATGCGGCGAAAGAACTGCGTCCGCTCGCTACAGGCGAGGATGTGTGGGTCACGGACGTCCAGTGCGGTGCCAAGGTTCTGAGCGAAGCACAGCGACCACGTTCTTACGTGGTGGAGACACCCCGAGGAGTTCTGCAGCGGAACCAGAAGCATCTGGTGCCGTACAAGCCTCCAGTGGTGCCTGTTCCAGAACCTCCTGATCTACGGGAGTCTGACGGGTCACTGGCTTATCGACCTCTTGGTCTGCAGCAGCGGACCCTCAGCCGTCCAGCAACCCCTGACGTCGTCAGTCAGAGACCCTTGGACCCTGAGTCTGAAGTAGTTCAGAAGTCTCGATATGGTCGGGCGATAGTCCGCTCCAAAAGACTCAACCTATAACTACGGTCTGTGTTACGAGAGGAGATGGACTCTTTCCAACGTTGTGGTGTTGTTGTGGTGTTGGGAAGAGTTGATGGTTTTAGGGTTTTAGGTTTTAGACGTCACCGGTATCTTCGGTCTTTGTTAGAAGGAGAGATGTACAGTTGCGCCATTAACCTAGAGGGCGCCACCTATTTGTTAGGTGGGTTATAAATAAAGCCGCCGGGAGCGAGCTGCTTCTACTTCGTCACCGGCTCTCGGACCCTCGGTGTCGTGTTCCACTACACTGACGTCACCACAACCTCTGCAAAAAAAAACAGACGAACTTGCGCTCCGCATAGTCTGAAATCGCGAATTGCTTTATTTGACTGAAGGGAATTTTCCAAAAGAAAAGCGTCGTTACCAACATTTTTTATTTCAACTCAAGCAGTCTGTTTTTCGTATTTTCATTATATCAAAATGTCCTGTCTTATACTTGTCGCCCATAAGTGAAGCTTACGTGCGTCCGGAAGCTCCCGAACGTGTTTCAGCTGCGTGAACTTTAGGGGGCGTTATTTGCTAACTCAATCAGAGCGTGGCGCGCAGGATCACAATATATCACTGGACTGCTGCCAGCCTTATTTACAAAAGACAGGACACCAAGGAGATGTAAAAAAGTCAGTATTACGGTGCCGTTATGTGTGTACTGCGTCGCACTCTAGCATGGACTAACCGCAAGGGCTAGAAGAGAGAGTTACGTTAGTTCGACGGCGCATATAGGCTGCGCGAAAGGTCGCGCGGCGTGAGCAGCTGCACGCTAGGGGATGTAGCATTCGTGGTTCGTTCATGTTAAAGGAATCGTCCAGTGACATCCGGAAGTTAGTAAGTTTTTGCCCTGGTCAAGTAGAGAGGGCCTAACTATAGTGAGATGTGATATTTATTTAATTAAAATATGCCCCAATATTTGTGAAACCAATTATGAACATCAATACGAACTTCATGCCGAATTTCGCAAGTATGCATGACTGGTCGGGTCAATACCACCTAGAATACAAGGCCTGCGCATGACGTTTCGTTAGTAGATCCCCGACCCGCCCCAAGCGGCAAACAGGCTGAAGCTTGACGAGAGTATGGGCCGCGTCGCAACTATGTCGCATTCACCTGCGGCCACAGCTGTGTGCGTGACTGCTGAGCGCGAGCTGATTGCGAGCTTCCAGTTCATTTGCAACGCGCACGCGAACACTCCCTCGGCCACAAGCGCGAGCTAGCACGCGCTCCTTGCTTTGAGACGAGCATTTCTAGCGCGCGCGCTCGTTCTGCGGAAGAACGCTTCAAAGCAGCGACCCGGAGTATAAACAGCGCCCTCGAAAATGGCGTCCAGTGCCAGCGTCCAGCGTCCAGCGAAGGGCTTTGCAGCCCTTCGCACAGGAGTAAGGCATTTTCACTCATGCATTTGACGCTCCACGTGAACGTCTAACTTCATCGTATGCTATAGCAACAGACACTCGGCGTGAGCATCGGTTTCATTATCTGCTACACAAACCACTGAAGCAGGCGATGGAGCAGACGATGTCGCAGATGATGTAGCAGACGACGGTGCTCATCCGGGCTACCTAGGGGGCGCTGAGGGGATCTACTAGTGATGACGTTTAGAGGAGGAAACGCGCAGGCCTTGTGTTCTAGGTGGTATTGGTCGGGTCGTGACATCACATCAGGCATTGTAACGTAGACTTGTGCACGTTACTTGAAAATTTTATTGGATTACAATTACAAATTACCGAGCCCCAAATGGGATGGATTAGCGTTACAAATGACTTTCACTGGAAACTAAGGAATGAATTTACTCGTTACGTTATTAATTACTTTCGCGTTACGTTTTCCGTACATTTATCAAGAAAACAACAGAAACAATTTTAATGTTTTCACAAATGTTCTGCAACACTACTTGCCATTCCTCATACGCCTGCATTATGGTAGTTCTTGCAAAAATAATACATTGTATATAAGAGAAATAATAGGGAGTTTTAGAATAGGGGACCCCAAAGCTTGGGGGCCCCAAAGAAATAGGGGCTCACCACTGCGCATGCGCAGAACCCAAACTCTGTTTGGGGGTTTGGGTTGGCGCTTGGGCCCCCAATTGCTTGGGGCCGGGTTGCGTCGGCAAACATGGCGGCGCCCTTTCCGCTCGCTTCGGAGCGAATTCGTCATGGTCGCTGCAGTATTAGGCAATTTCATTGCCAATGAATAGTGCAACCGCCTTTCGCTTTGCTTTATCTCGCTCAAATCACAAAGAATGAGCGGTGGGCTCTCCCCATTTTAAAGATCGTCCCTGAGTCTGGCCGTTCCTAAGCCTAAAGAGACGCGGTAATCGTTGACATGGCAACCTATGGCTACTCCGTGGCTCCGAGCGGATTTCGTTCGTGGCACGATACCTGCAGCTTGAAAACAAGTATTTCAAGGCTTCAAAGTCGCTCCAGCTCAGATCTCATTAGTGCAGCTGCTCGCAGAGTATGCGCGCTCGCGTTCGTCTCAGTCTCGGCATTGTTGAAGGCCTAAATCTTCGGCTGCAGATGGTCAAAGCGCACACAAATGCCCAAAAAATTCGAGAACGAGCCATACCTAAACCAGCGCGCAAGCACAGGAGGAAGAAAATAGAACACAGGAAAGAGCGCCGACTTCCAACTTATGTATTGTGAAAGAAAGAGAAAGAGGAAGATTCAGACATGAAGCCCACGCGCACCCAAAAGGTAAAAAGAAGAAAGAATAAAAACAGATGCATTACAAAGTGAGAAAAGATGAGAAGAAAGAAGAAAGAAAAACAACAACGTGGGCTTCATGTCTGAAGCTTCCTCTTTTTCTTTTTTTCACAATACACAAGTTAAGAGTCAGCACCCCTTCCTGTGTTCTGTTATCTTCCTCCTGTGCTTGTGCGCTGTTTTAGGTATGTCTTCTAAGTACCAGCTAGCTCAACTCTCTGTGTTACTACGAGAACAAGCGCCAAATTAGAGCGCTACGGATTGGATTGTGTCGGCTACACCCGAAGCGGGATGGCCGAACGAGTCGAGGCCGATCCAAGGCCAGAAGAAAATGGCGGAAGAGAAGGCCCCCGCGCGCGTTCGCTTCTCGATCGACGATGACATTTATGTGCTAAGCGAAGTGTACGCCACTATACGTTTCACCTGATGTTGTACCGCAGAGAAGGCTAGAAGCGCGAGCTCATAGCGTTGGGAGCTGCTGTTAACACACGAGAGCTTCTGCCGCCGAGATGTGCCCTAGAGCAAGGAGCTCGCGCTTGTAGCCTTTCCTGCGGTACATCAGAAGGTGAAACAGAGTATAACCCATTCCAGGATTCCAGGAGATGGACTTCAATTGCTGAAAGGGTCTCCGAAGCAATCGGAAGAAATTTCTCCACGCGGGCCATCCGCGACCGGGTCGACCTGCTGCTGGCACAGTTTAATACGAAAATCAGATTTCCCGGTGACTTTTGGTAACGTAACGAAAAAAGAAAAAAAAAAAAAAAACGGGTCTGTGTGAACAAGTCTTTAGCCACGGAGTAGCAATACGTTACCATGTCAACAGTTACGACGTATGTTTAGGCTGAGGAACGGCCAGAATCAGGTACGATCTTTAAAATGGGGCGAGCCCACCGCTCATTCTTTGCGACTTGGGCGAGACAAAGCAAAGCGAAAGCCGGTTGCACCATTCATTGGCAATGAAATTGGCTAATGCTGGAGCGACCATGACGAATTTGCCCCGAAGCGAGCGGAAAGGGCGCCGCCATGTTTGCCGGCGCAATTCGGCCCCAAGCAATTTGGGGGCCCCACGCTATTTTTCGAATTTCACGTTGGGGGCGCGCGCCAACCCAAGACCCTGGGTTCTGCGCGTGCGCAGTGCTAAGCCCCAATTTCTTTGGGGCCCCAAAGCTTTGGGACCCCCTATTATATAACTCTTTATAACTGTCGTGCTGCTTCAGCTACAGGATGGGCTAAAAGCAAGCTACGCTTACCAGCGTCGTGCCTGTGACCGGGAAATGGCCCGCCGAATTCGCAGATAATTCCATTGGCGCACATGATAGCCTGCTATTTGAGGGCGTGCACTCTCTTGTGACCAGAGAAGTAAATCTTCTGATTCAGAGACGGTCGGCAGATGGGTCTTGCTGTGCCGTTCCAACTGGTGTTACCCTCCCTATTATTTGTACCGCAAGCCACAATAAATTATCGTTTCAGCGCACATGTTTTGCGTTTTAATAATTTCTCACTCTTAAGAAGTTCGCTCGTTGTCCACAATGGCGCTGCATGCGAAAAAGGCGAGCGTGCCGCGTTGCGTAAACCCTATTCTATAAGCACGCTGCGTGAGGTGTCGTTGCGTTGGGTACCCCAAAGCGTTGGGTTCCCAAAAGCGTTGGGGCCCCCTATTCTAAAACTCTCTAATGTAGGGACTCTCCGTTCACCTGTAAGCTCGGGTGAACGGGTGTGGTTGCAGCGAAAGTTGCAACCACACCCGCCTTTCCGCTAGCTTACGGTGGCCGAAAATGATCTCTGGAATTCTGCAAACAAAGCTAGTGGTGCGCATTCTCAGTAGCAGCGTCTACCTCCGCTAAGAGATTCAGAGGTAAGGAACCGATCTACGAAAGCTCCCCTTTGAAAAGGATCTTTCAAGCGTGAGCGCAACGACTCAAAGCTGCGGTTTCGTGCCTGTAGCTTTGACACACTATCAGCTTATGCATCAACGGCCGTATAGTTGCATGCAGTAGTGAAACATTAATGGGCTGAAAAATGCATGGGCTGCATGCCTTGTCTTCTTGATCTTTTTTCCCCCCATATTTGTAAATGCCTCGCACGTTTTTCCAGGGGTTCTACTTCTAGCGACCGGTCATACAAAAACTCGTGTTTTCTTTCTAGTTATTCTCCTCTTCACGATGTTTTCTATCTTGTTGAACTTGCTATCCTTATACTGCTGAATTGTAAGCTAATATTTCTCCAGTTTCTGTATTGGGTTCCTATTTAAAAGAAAAGTAACGAGTAATGAAAGTAATCCGTTACCAATATTTTGGAACAAAATTACACTGCAAATTACTACCGGGAAAAGGTAACGTGGCAATTACAAAATTACTTGAAAAAATAACGGATTACAACTAATTCGTTACTTGTCACGCAAACCGTTTCCACCTTACTTTAGCAAACCGTTACCGTGTTCCGCGTTCCGCACTACCGGATCCTTTGAAGCATGCTTTTAAGCGCGCGCCCCGCGGTCAAGGTATCGTTAAAAGAATATGCTTCAAAAGGCTCCGGCAGTGCTGTACGCGGAACACGATAAAGGTTTGCTAAAAGTCCCTAATGTGACAGTCTCACACAAGGACGCCTCAGACGGCGTTTGCAGACTGTCCCTTGTATGGATGTTATATGAGCGCGACTTCAGAAACTTGCCCTGTAGCCCCAGAAACCTGAAACAAACCTTTGCCGATTGCGCATTGATTGGGTGAGTGGACTGGCACCCTCGGGTATTTTGAGCTGATATACATGCGTAAGGAAGACGACCGCTGACCCCTAGCCCCGGAGGCCAAACCACAGCACCGATGGAGCGCTCTCACGGGGGGAGCCTTTCTTCGTCTCGACCGGGGGAGATAACCGCGGCAGACGAATCGTTTTTAGAATCCTTTGATGCTCCCAACGAACGGGCTGCGGCAGCTCGGCCGCCCACCTGCGAAGGGGCCTTGCGGGTGCAAACCGTAGCGAATACGGGGTAACAATTTGGAATACCAGGTCAGCGAGGCGCGCATTCCCTTCGCTGCTGCCGCTAAACACCCTCCCGGATGGAAGCCTCTTTACCGCGGCAGACGCCTCGTGTAAGCCTGGGAGCTCTCCTCTCCCGCCTTAATTCTTGCCGCCTTTCCTGGTCGTAAACGTCACGCGTGGATACCGTTTGTGCCACGGGGTCCCGTCGGCGTCTGGTCTTCCCCCGTTGAAGAGCGCGTCGGGGCTGTTCGCGTAGGGGGAAGGGGGCGAGGAATCGCGTGCACGCCTTTGGGTCCTCGCGTGGCCCGTTGAATAATTTACGCCATCTCTGATTTCTGGACGAAGAGGGCCTTCTTCCGCTTCCTCATTTGAAATCAGCGTGGGCGTCGAAGTTTGTGTCTTTGAATCCAGGTAGCGGGACCCCTGCCGGTCTGCTAGAGACGAACCTCTTGCTGGCGTGCGGTCGTATGACTACTGCGCAATGAACTTAAAAGACACCCAGGCTAGCAGTTGCGCTGCACTGACTAAATTTGCCATCCACACCGTGTCAGTGTGGGCCATTCCTTGCCAAACGTCCCAACCGGTGATACCGACCATCGCCAATTTCTTTGAAAAAAAAATGAATAAATGTGTGGTTGTTTGTTAGATTCTACATAAACTTCCGCCAATATATATATATATATATATATATATATATATATATATATATATATATATACACACACATATAGATATATAAATATATATATATCTCGAAAAAGGTCTGGCTCAGGCCGAAACGTCGACCAACTTTACCAATACAATGTTTTAAAAACTCCAACCACAGTCTCAGGTGCGTTTTCTTCCGTTTATATATATATATATATATATATATATATATATATATATATATATATATATATATATATATAATTTTTTATCACGTGAGTGCGCTCTAAACTTTCTGCAGTGAATCCAAACTAGGTGAAAGATAAAAATTAAAAAAAAAATATTTAAATAATGAAAAATCGACAGGTCATTTACTGTTTCTCTGCTCTGCTACTCTCTGCTAGGATTGGTTTTTCGTGTGATGCCGAATTTCATATTATAAAACAGTTTCTCGTGTTAGTTTTTTTTTTTTTTTTTTTTGAGTGAACAACCAGAAAAACGATACATGTTCAGAGTTTAAAACAGAAAGCACTGTTCACTTCAGAGATATCTTGAAATTTTATGCGGGCTGGGCTGTTACTATATTTTACGCTTAAAATTATTTGAGAACAATAAAGCGAACGGGATCCCCAAAACAAATCTCAAATTTGCCAGAAAATCACTTTTTCTGAACATTTAAGCCGAAATTAAGCATCAAGGCCCTTATGATAAAACACATTCGGGATGGCTTATATGGTACATAAGCTCGTTAGCATATAATTAAGAACGTTTTATCGAAATAAACTTTGTATTAGGTGAGAAAGTTTGTTTTGAAAGTTCAACACCGGCGTAATGGCTTTCGTGGTACCGTACTGTGGCTTCACTGCACGACACTCTCGCGCCGCTGGTAATTTGAGACATGCCATATGCCTTGTTTTACTAGTACTTATTCCACAACAACGCAGTTCAAAGTACATGCGGTGTGAATGGCACAAACTCGATGCACTTCGGCCCGAAGGCATGTGGCATGTCTCAAATTTCTCACCGGCACGTGCATTAAAGGCAGAGTATATGGTGCCACGAAAGCCAACTACGTCGGTGCTTAACTTCAAAACTTTATTATCGCTTTAGACAAAATTTACTTCGATAAATTTTGCCTAATGAAAAACTAACAAGCTGACGTACCTTATAAGTTGTTCAACAAAAGTGAATTTTTGGCAATTTGTTTGGGGAAAACTCTTTGCTTTTTCACCTCAAATAATGTTAAGCGTAAAATATAGAAACAACCCAGCCCAAATAAAATTTTAAAATATTTGTTTTAATGTCAACAGTGTTTTTTTTTTTTAATGCTGAACATGGTCTCGTTTTCTGCTTGTTTACTCCAGAAAAACCAAAACTAAAAGCTGCTACTTAATGTAAACTCTGGCATGACATGAAGGGAACATCTCAGCAGAGTTTGTAAAAGTAAATTTATCTATCCTACGTTAATCACTTAGATTTTTCAAAGATTTATAACTTGTACCTGGTTCGGCTTCGCTACAGAAATTTCAAAAAGCGCTCACGTGCTCAAACATTTCTTTTTAGAAAAAATAGTTTGGCGAACGTCCATTTAGAATGAGACAGACAACCACGATTTTTTTAAAAATTTTTTTTTTCAATATTGGCACTGGTCGCTATTACTGCCTGGGACGTTTGTCATAAAACGACCCAGCTGTGACTGTGACAGCGTACAGTGTTTGTCTTAATTTTAGACTCTTCAAGTGTCCCTTATTGTCCCTTCAAGTTTCCTCAGAAGTCAAAGGGTACTTAGTTTTTGCGTCGTGTGGAAAAGTGCCCCAAATAATGACTATAAGCCATAATTACAAAATAAATAAATAAAAATAATTTAGACCGAGCCTTTTTAAAAACCAGGGATGGACCAGAACTTAACGATGGAAGCTTAAACATGAGTAACCAAGATTGAGGCCGAAATTATTTTTTTTTTTTTTTAACAGGCTGTGCGACTTTTGTTTGCCCGCCACCAACCGATCGAAATCCGACTACTGTATACAACAAGAAAAGGGGTTTTTCAAACATCGATAGTCACTGACATGGTGAAGGCCGCCTTGGGTGGCTGTTCCCTGACGCTCGACCTCCAGCTTGTTGCCTTCCGCCGTGCTTTGACGGCGCTCAAAAATCACGTGATGCCGAAGCATTACCGAAGGTAGAAAGGCTCGCGCCGGGGAATGAGACAACTAAAAACAAACCTCCCTGCCGATCTCGTCGTGCCAGTAGGTATAGTACACGAGTCAGCATCGCTTGAGGGTCATCGTTTTATGCGAACATTGGCGCTAATAAAGAAATTAATAAGATCACACTTCGTCTCGCGCTTTTTCTAATGCACGCCGGCACTGCCCGACCAAATATTTGGTCCGTGGTTCCATTTTTGCTTATTCCATTAACTCACATGTTGCACCAGTCCTAATCTCGAAACATTACGTGCGCGAATACAACTTTAAATATGAAACCGGTTAAAGCTAACTATCTAGAAACAAGTCGGCTTAGACCGACGTTGTGCGGTTTCGTACTGCCCTTATTAATGTTGTCATTCTGAATATTTTTACGCAATGCATCAACGGAGTGGCTATAGCGTGCTAGCATAAACGGGGTCAACGCAATGCGCGGCGTATATCTTCACATCTAATAAATCTCGCAAGATGAAAGATATTGCGGAGTGACGCTGCACTCGGAGCGCTTTCACGTTTCTGGTGAGCCATATTGTTTTCTCTCTCTGCGCTATAATCATTGTCGGAAAGGATATCGCCGACTCACTCCATATCTCATCCCGTTCACACAAAGGCACCTGTAAACTGATTCCCCGCTTCCGCAAGTCGCAGCGTCCGATAGTTAACGAATTATGCCCAATCTCGCGGGAATAAATAAAACGCCGTTATTCGAACTGACGTGCAGAAAACGTAGCTCAAAAAAAGAAGAAAAACAAAAGAAAAAGCAAAGAGCCGCCAAGACCAATTGCTTTACTCCATCCTTCTCTAAGCTGACAGTTGCGGTGAAAGCTATACGTGCTCATTGGACCAGTCACCAGACAATCTTTCGCCACGTGATCACGCTCCAGTCCGTACGCACGCGAGCACGTGGCCTCTACCGCACTGTCAGCTTAGGGGTGGACGGAGTATGGGCTTCGGAATAAAGAGCGAAAAAGAAACTAGCGTGCCACGATTGGCGTTTGCTTTTGAAAGGTGAGTGCGCCCGACATGTTTTTTTTTTTTCCTTGGCACGGCGATCGAAGGGAGCAATTAAGTCGGCCCTGTTCTGCTACTGTATAGCCTGAGAGTCCTGGCGTCTCTGCGACTGATCACTGCAATTACGGCGCGACCAGAGAAGGGTCGCTTTCGAAATATCGTGACCGAGTTTGTCTGGACGGGACATTAGCTTCACTTCGTGCCTATACGTGTGACCCTCAGAGTGTGTGTGTGTGTGCGTATGTTAGCTTGGGTATTAACATTTATATTGTATGACCGGGAAGTTGTTGTCGCGGTTCATTAATAAATTCCAACGTCAAAGTCAGATTTTTTTTTCTGAGACAATTTTTTAAAGTTATTGGTATACTTGTTCTTAACCGATAATATTATTTATGCACACTTCACACTTAAGAAGAGGATTTACATGAATGATATAATTTATGAATCATAATACGTACCATTTATGTGGGGTATATTATAGGGAATGAAATTGCTCACCGGCGGTTTATGTCATCCAGGTGACTCTTATTGGCGATAATTTTCTTTAAAAAGTAACCGATAATTTCCTCGCAATATAATAAATTTCATGCGTGGATTGTTTTGTTGTTTTTGCTTTTTACAAGTAGATACATTTTAGAAGATGAATATTTACCGCGACACCTATAGCAACAGCTGACGTACACCATTCGGAACGTTCGACCACAACGCACGTATGTTCCCAGACAGCTCTTGTTTGCATTTTCAGACGGTCCTTTCTTTTCCCGTTCTCTGCGTGAAGAGGACCTCCGCAAATACTGGTACCCTCGGGCATTGTTCACATTGTTATTCCAATGATTACATGGTTCAGAACAGCAGTAAAATGCAGTCCCTCATAAATGTGTCTGACGGTGCTTCGAAGCGATGCCATCGCAGTCTCCGGTTGTTTGCCTAGACTTGTCTTCCCCGAACGAATGAGGGCCAGCCGACGACAAAATGTGCAATAATAATCATGATGTAGAATACCCGAGACTGTGGCAAAAGCTGGGAAACTTGGTCGAAGAAATAAGACAGGGGAAAAGAACGTCTCATTAAAGGGGATTCAACCGCTCGTCACTCAATGGGCGAATTTCGCTACACAAACCAGAGTTTAGGAATGCACGAGAGTATTCATTCGTTTGGAGGTTACTTATGAAGACGTAATGAAGGTTATACGGCCCTTGAATTTTTCCTTTAGAGCGCTGGAGATTTTTGATAAAATCAAGAAATATGACCGTTTTGACAGTTTTTAGCGCGTTTTAAGCCATTTGTGAAAATACAATTATTTAGAAGACAAACGTGGCAAAACGCTTGGCCGTACGCACTTGGGGTGCCTCTGATCTTAATTTTAAGACCACGACGAGAAAACAAAATAGTGTTGTATTTGCGTATTTGTGTAAATAAAATCACACTGTTAATTTTATTTCCAACTTGCTAAATGAGATGGCGACACTAGTACTAAATGCCTCCAACCGGAGATTTTCTTGCTGTTGCTGTTGTTTTTCTCTCCAGCTCGAATTCGACCGCGATGTCTCGTTGCTCGTGGATCTGTAGCACGTGTAGCGAAAGCTCGCGCTGTAAAGCTCATCAATCTGGATGAGTATCGTACCGGCGTGCTCTCATGTATCACTATAAGGAGTATTCACTGGGCGCCATATTTGTGGATGATGTCTAGAGCGCATGCTCAGAACGAGCCCCCATAAATAGGCTGCTAAGACCGACCATTTTGACGGTGTGGAATGCACGTTGCAAAAGAACCCTGGAAGCAAGCCATCAGCACGCGCTCAGCAGTCGCGCACACAGCTATGGCCGCTAGTGAATACTTCCTATAGGGAGTATTCACTGGCGGCCATAGCTGTGTGCGCGAATGCTGAGCGCGTGCTGACGGCGAGCTTCCACAGTTCTTTTGCAACGTGCACTCCGCACCATCAAGAGTGCCGGTCTTAACAGCCTATTAATGTGAGCTTGTTCTGAGCATGCGCTCTAAACAGCACCCACAAATATGGCGTCCAGTGAATACTCCCTATTGCTTGATGCACGTTAAAGACGTCAGACAGGCAGCGGTATACTACTACTCTTTCATCTCCAACGAAGACACCAGACGTCCTCGGGGCTGACGAACTTCCCGCTGTATAAACATAGACACAACAGAATTGCAATTAATGGCTTCGCTGGTCGGCACTTTTTGAACGTTGCAAAAAAGAATAACAAACGTGCCCATTAGTGACCGACCCGAGGTTCCGCAACTTTGTCGCGAAGGATGCCACACACCTGCGATCAACTTACACCCCTCCTTCGTGATGCCTCAATGTACACATCGCGACACTGTTAGCGCGAACACGACATCGTCGCATTTTCGCATTGTACTTTTAAATAGCATTAGCGAGCACGAAATTTTATCGCTTAGATTATAGAACGAAATGAGCTCTTTCCGTAGCAATAATAACTTGGATGACAAACCTTGGTTTCCAAGAGAAAAACTGGAAAAACCGGCGATCGCTTGTTCGCGCTAACAGTGTCGCGCTCTGTACATTATCAGAGCCTCACATTATATCGCACTGTATTATCATTATCACCCCTTATACCGGCCTCTCGGGCAATCGTTGTACGGGCTACATGCCTCTCTGTGGCGCCTACGCTTACGAGGACAAATAAATACCTACCCACCTGCAAACGAATATTTTGGTTTTATGTGTTACATCAGTGAGAGCGGTCGTGTTCCTTGATGACACGGGGAAAATATTGATGCTTGCAAGTGCTGCCGAAACCAGATTCTGAAGAACAGTAAGAATTAATGCCATGCATAGTAGGTTGTGTAAATTCCCATGCACACAGTTGCGTTTCAGTGCGCGTTTGACTGCGCTGCGTCAAGAAACGGAAGCAAGTCACCTATAAGGAGTATCCACTAGGCGCCATATTTGTGGGTGCTGTTTAGAGCGCATGCTCAGAACGAGCCCACGCTAATAGGCTGCTAAGACCGGCAATCTTGAGGGTGCGGAATGCACGTTACAAAAGAACTGTGGACGCTCATCATCAACACGCGCTCAGCAGTCGCGCACACAGCAATTCAATTCAAAGAGTATCTTGGCACGTGGCATACGAAGCAGGGATGTCCTGGTTTTTCGCAGCCGCAAAAAAGTCAAACACACCCAAACGCTCTCAAACTCAACTGTTTATGGGCCTTCAGAAGAGCGTTACCGCTGCCTACCGTGATTACTGCTCCTGGTAGGGGTTGTACCAGCGTGTACCCCTCCATCTGGGAATTCCCCCCCCCCCCCCCCGGTGAGGGTATCCCCCCCATTCCTTCCCCCATCTTTTCCTCCAGGGAGTTGGCCCTATTTGGCACAGAGCTCGGTAACCAGCAGCAACTGGTTCAGCGAGCCCGCCGAATCTGGGCGGCCAACGAAGCCCTGCACTAAGGGCACCGATTAGGGACCGCAAGTTCCTTTCACTTTTCGAATATAAAAGTTTACGATGATGATGATGATAGAGCACGCTTCGGAGTAATAGCGCGAGCTTCCGGTTGTAGTGTCGCTATGGGCAGTAGTAGGATCGCTAGGCTTATGCCCAAGTCCAACGAGAGTGACTAATAAAAACAACCAACACCAACACGCCTCAAGCAAATGAATCACGCACGCGAATGTATCATTGGCAGGCTTAAGGCCGGTTCACACACTTGCGTTTGAGTGCGTTCGACTGCGTTGCGTCGAGAACCGAAAGCGAGTCACCGGCACATCTGTGCTTCGTATGATGCGTGGAAACAAATTCAAGTAATAATCTTGGCACGCGATATAAGCAGCAGGGATGTCCTAGTTTCTCGCAGCCCCAACGCAGTCAAACGCAGTCAAACGCAACTGTTTGAACCAGGCTTTACAATCGCTCGTGCTTACTTCAAAAGCACCGAAAGACAGCAAGCTTGTCAAAGATACCTTTGTGTGTGTGCTTCATTTGTGTTCGTGTGTGTGCTTATACTGCCTGAAGTGAGTCTGCCTCAACTGGCGGCTTGTCTCTTAGCTGTAGACGAGCAATATAGCCAGTGCAGTACAACCGCTAGCCTGGGGTCTTTAGCGTACACCACGGAGTTGTAATACACGACCGCACGCCGGTACGATGCTCATCCAGATCGAAACGGGCATGGGGGGGGATTGAACCAAGGATCCCTGGGTTATAGACCTTTCCAATGTTTACAAAATCACAGTCCAGCGTGCGATCTTCACAGCCCAGCACGTGCGTGTTCGTCGCTTCGGAAAGCGAGCAAAGCACGCGCCATACGCACGCACGCTCAAAATGGCACCGACCACAAGCTCGTTTTTGGAAAGGTCTATACAGCCCGAGCTTTCGCTCCGCGTGCTCCGAGCTGGTGTGCTCTAGCCCACTCTGCTAGAGTACACTCTAACCCCCCATTCACACTGGAAGCGGATCCGCGTTCGCGAAGCGGTTGGGAACGCGGTTGTATAAAGATCTAGTACAATTGCACGCGCATTTGATGTCATCAAATGCGCGTGCAAATGTACTGAATCCTTATACAACCGCGTTCGCAACCGCTTTGCGAACGCGGATCCATTCGGCCACCGATCCTTTTTTTCTTCTTTATTGCACTCGGCCACCGATCCCCCTTTATCTGTCTGGACTAAAGCCCTTCGATGTGTTTGCGTTTGTCTTGCAAGTAGCGTCACATGCGCAAGTGCACGAGGCCCGTGCCTCGAGCGGCCTTTGGAAGCGAATGGCAGCGGAGCACCCGCTCGTGGCACGTGTCTTGCGAATTTCCACAACAATGGTTGGTGGTACTTGTAAGCGTGAATTTGATCAAAGGAATTTAGTCTGCACTTACCGGCAGCGCCTTCAACTTTTGGAATTTACGAGGATAGCTAGAGTGCAAAATGGCTTTGTGTATTTGAGTGGCTCTTTTTGGCTGACAGGCAGACCGACGTAAAGTGTGCTTTCTTGCCATATCCGTTGCCAATGTTGTCAGCTGCTGTGCATTTGGAGCGCGATTGTGGACGAGTAGTAGAGCCGCGCCACTTGCTTGGACAGAGAACTCCTTGGTACAGTTCACGGGTGGGAAACAGTTGCTTCTTTTTACTTTTGACTCGCCGCGTAGAAGTGTGGACACCGCCACTAAATGAGCTATGCTTAGAGTCGGCACTCTGTTCCCCGGTATTGCTGTAGGCGCCGCCATCATGGTGCTTGTACAAAGCACACGCAACTGCCGATCGTCATGATTTAAAAATGCGACTTCCTCAGTTTTTGATTCGGTGTTAGAAAGCTCATGTAATATTGCTTTGCTCTGTCGCGAAGCGTTTAAACATTTGTGGAGGACTAAAAGCGTTTCCTGGGATTTCAGATAAATGTTTAGATAACTGGCAACCATGATTTTAAGCCACAACATGGACATGTGTCGTTATTCTGAAGCGTAGCTTATTTAGTGGCCGTAGGGAAGATTATGGCGGAACAGCGCAGCACTAGGAGCTAGATTTGAGACGCCATGTTCTTCCTAGTGCCACAAAATAAGCTACGCTTCAGAGTAACGACACTTGTTCATATTGTGGCTTAAAATCATGGTTGCGAGCTATCTGAAGATTTATTTGAAATCACAGGAAACGCTTTTCCGCCCTCCACAAATGTTTAGTCAGTTCGCGACACAGCAAAGCAATATTATATGAGCTTCCTAACACCGAATCTAATGCTGAGGAAGTCGCACTTTTGAATCACGCCGATCGGCAGTTGCGTCTGCTCTGCACGAGCAACAAAATGGCGGCGCCCACAACATTGTTGGGGAACAGAGTGCCGATACTCTAAGCGCAGCTCATTTAGTGGCTCTAGTTCTTGCCAGAAGTGGCGCGCGGCACGTGCCTCAAGTAGAGTGCCTTCATACACACGCGCGCTTTTGCTTGAGTGGTGACATCTCAGCTATTTTCACGCCCAATCGTTTTTTTATGCATTTTGAAGTGCGCGCAATACGGTGTCACTCAGCTCGAGCGCGCAGCTTTGGCTAATGCATAGACGCCATTTTATCGCCCAAGTCACGCACCAAGTGCGCGAGAGCGTCACGCGCTGGCACATTCAGTGCAACAAGGGATGTCTTCACCATGAGACAGACAGACATGTAGGCATCCTATCCTCAAGCATTTCCACAAAAATGAATGGCGCCACTTTTCACAGGATGGATGGGCTTTACTCTACACATCCTGGGAGCGGGTTTGCAAACCAGTATTCAGACGAAGAGCAGGCCGATATAGGACATAGGAAGTGCAAAACTGCCACTTTATTTCTGTATTGTTTTCCAGCTTTAAATTAAGCTCTAAAAATATTTTTATTTCGCTACACAACGCTTGCGTGCCAGATGTTGTGGTCCAGTCGGCCGCAACGCCGCACCCTGTGCTTTCGATAATTTCGAACGTGGTTGGAACTTCGAATCTATTCAGAAATCAGAGCTTATTCTACGTTTTGTAAGCCACTATGATTTACGTATGTACTGGCTTGTATCTCGCGCCGCCTGTTGTCCGCTTCCGGCAGCGGCGGACGTAGAGTGAAGAAGATCTAGCTCGAGATCGGCGACGAACAGCCCGTGGCCCGAGCCCACCTCGAGCGCCCGACCTGCAGAAGAAACACCTATACCTGTTTTCATTTCAAGAACCGAAGTAAAACAAGTCCGGCTCCTCGCGGAACATTACTAATTTCCGCCTTTATGTGGATAATGAAGACATATGTATGTGAATTTCAGATCAGAAATATGTTATCTTATCAAGACGTACACGTTCCAAACGCCAAAAGCATTGCTTTTTCATCGACAACCGAATCTCGTAAGAACTATTTCGCGCCGCGTAGGAACAATGCGCAAAACTTACTTTTTTATTGAGGTGAAAATAGGTATAGACAAGGTCAACCGTCTAACGGAAGAAGCAAGCAAATACGCAAACGTATTATCCATCGACAGATGGCTAGGGTATTGCGAGTCCTTCGACGAAAAGACCAACCTTAGAGACGTGTGGAAGACCTTCAAATCCATGTCAGGAAAAAAGAAAGGAGTCAGCCCTGTTCCGGTCATCGCACTCCTCTCCAATGAAAAAAACGGAAGAAATTCTCAACAAATTGGGAGACATCTTCTTTCCACAACCCCCAACGAAACCAGAGGCAATCATTTACCACCCGACCCATTCGGGACCTGCAGACAAGCCGGAGGACCTCCCCTTCACAGAGTGGGAACTCGGAGCGGCGATACAACAGTGCAGAAGCAAGAGTGCACCTGGAGAAGACGGAATTACAGTGCCCATGCTCAGAAACGCACCCCTGGCCACCCGTCTTGTTATTCTTAAATGGTTTAACGAGATCTGGGAAAGCGGGCAACTTCCCGAAGAATGGAAGCTGTCCCTGGTCACATCAATACCTAAACCAGGGAAGCCAGCAACTGACCCAAAGAACGTCCGACCTATTTCCTTGACCTCTATCATGGGAAAACTTATGGAAAGAATGGTACTCGCAATAATTCAGCACAACGCTGAAACCCTCGGCATCTTTCATCCAACGCAAACAGGATTTAGATCGAACTTGTGCACACATGACAGTCTGCACATGATATACACAGACGTCGTGGACATGCACCCAGGAAAAAAACAAATGCGTGTGATCGTGTCTATCGATATAAAGAAGGCATTCGATTCTGTCCCCCATCAATCAGTCATAGGCAAGATGGAGCAGCAAGGCCTCACGGGTAAACTACTAGACTTCGTAAAGTCATTTCTCTTGGGACGGGTCTACAAAATCCGAGCCGGATATGACAAAGAATGTGGAGAAGGAACCCTTCAAGAAAACAACATTGGAGTTCCCCAGGGCGCTGTGCTGTCACCTACACTATTCAACATCGTCATGGCACCACTCCTCTGGAGACTTTATAAAATACCCAACCTCAGGGCGACGATGTACGCAGATGATATCACGATCTGGACGTATCAAGGGCCTCCCGAAACCCAAGTTGTCGCTTTGCAGAAGGGACTCGACACCATTGAAGAATATCTTGCCGATGTGGGAATGTTCCCATCGCCTGAAAAAACTAAATATACTATCTACGGCCGCGATCAAGACAACAAAAACCTAGGTCTTACCTTTGCGGGAGACCCAATCCAAAAAGCAGACTCCGTTAAAATCCTTGGGATTAACTTTGGGTACAAGCCAAGAATAAGCAAAGCTTGGCTGGCCGAGATCTCCAAGAAATGGAAACAAGGTATCAATCTCGTCCGAAGAATATCCACGAACATGGGAGGAGCTGGGGAAAAAACAGCCAAAAAACTCGTGACTGCAGTGCTAGTATCCAAAATAGCCTATGCAGCAAGATTCTACCGGCTCACGAAAACCCATCTTTCCAGATTTAAAAGCATGCTCAACGGAGCAAGAAAAACCATCCTTGGGCTCCCACGCCACACTTCGGCAGAGGAAGTTAACAAGTGCATCTTCCTCCCAGAACTCACAGACCTCATGAACCAACAGAAGGAGGCTCAACTCTCTCGTCTACAGCATACAACCGAGGGAAGAAAAATTGCTAAGTACATGGGAATCGAGATTCAAGAAGACGTCCCCATATCACCGAGCAAAGCCCCGTGGGAACTCATTGATGTCACTCACGGGTGCAAACCTCTCCCAAGAAACATGGACGCTGCGCGGCACAAGAAAAGACGAGCACACTACGCTCGCATGCACAAGAAGGAGCTGGCTAAGCTTGTTGAGGACGAAAAAAACATCATCGTCTATGTGGACGCCAGCATCTCCTATATGGGTTGGGCAACAGCAGCCACATACATCCAAGGAAATGCGACCTGGACAGAAACCCAAGGTAACCCTCGAGGCCACCACACGCCGGGCTTCGCCGAACGGGAGGCGGTGCTGCAAGCCATCCGAGGGGCAGTACCCCATCTACAAGACGAACAACAGCTAATCGTCTATACCGACTCGCAAGACACCATCAGAGAACTCAAGAAATACAGGTCCTCTTCTAGCCCCACCAATGACGCTATCTTCGCCTTCGCGATCTCGCTACACAGATCCAAGAGAATTCAAATTAATGTCAGGTGGACTCCCGGGCACGAAGGCATTTCAGGCAACGAGCTAGCCCATGAGGCTGCACAGCAGGCGATGAGGAATCTCACGCAACCGTCCCTGTTGTCTCAGTCCTCTACGGCAGGCTCAACACCACAGCATCTATGAGGAAAAGGGTACAAATAAATAGCGGTTGAATCTCCCGTAACGCTTGGCGTTCTTTTCCCATCTTTTTTCTTCGACCAAGTTTCCCAGCTTTTACCATAGTCTCGGGTATTCTACATCGTGATCAACATCCACCAGCTCGCCTGCGCACTCACTGTTTATTCAGCAATAATAATGTGTGTGTAGTGTAGATTTCCTTAGGTATAAAAGTGTTTTGCCTCCGTTCGTGCTGCGTGCGGAGAACCTCGGTGGTTTTTGCTGGTTCCGAAGTGTCCTGCTATCAGGTGTACGTAAGGTGAGCAAGTACATGCCATTTCTTTTTCTTTAGCTGGTGCAGATGCGACGCAGTGAAAGTGCGTAAACTCTTAGATATGGTAGTCTTCTTGACCGCTGCAACGGCCGTATTTTGCCTCATTCAGCCTTTGAAGAGTAAGACTAAAAGCAATATTAATAAAAAGTAATACTTTTTTTACGAGTAGAATGTTGCTTTAGGTAGCTAAAAGACTGATTATATTTATGAACGAGCAGCATAGCGCTGTTCTCACACCAAGCAGTATTATACCAATAGATATGACTTTAGAGCAACGTGCCTCGAAGTAGAGCTCGGACAGGTCAAATGGTGCTTGATTGTCTCGAGTTGTTTCGTCAGATCAGGAATGAAAAACATTGCGATGCTGCGTCTCTCAGCTGATAAAGGCTGGTCAAGCCATATTTTTTTCTAAAATGAAAGATGAAAAGGTTGATGAAAACAAGTAAATGGTAAATTTTAGGCAATTTTTATAGCATGAACCGGATTATCAAAATCATTGCAATGTACGAGGGAGAAAAAAAAAGAAAAAAGAGCAGTCACGTGTTAATGCACAGTACAGGAGGAGAAAGAAGAAGCCACTGATGTGATCGGGCGTGTTTTCTTAAACTGTCGACTCTTTCGAAAATGCTCGGCGCTAAGCTCAGCCCCGAGCTGCCAAGTTCGGACCACCCTTTTGGATCTTCGGGGATTGCCCCTCGGTGAAACCGGAAGATGCTGGCCACTACTTCGAGCAACGTATCGACCAGCCACGGTCAACCAGAGGCCATAGGCACGAGGATTGCGAGCAATGCCGGTCCCGCCGCTACCACGACCGTAACAGGACCTGGTCCAGCCTCGATACTAAACAAATCGACGATGGGGTGCTCAACAGTCTTCCAGTTTGGTGAGCCCTCCACAGTCTTAAGCACAGCCAAATCTGTCGAGCTAGTCTTAAGGGCTCTCCTTTCGAGCATATCTAAAGAGAGCCTTATCGAAATTTTCAAAAACGTCCTTCCAGAATCTCACGAAATCGTGCCAACTACCAAGGTGAAGAAGAAGAACAAGTTTGCGACTTCTAAGAAAGCCTTGAAAAGCAGCACAGCAACACCAATTTTGCCAGCGCTAGCCGGCGCTGCACCTATATCTGACAAGACTCCACAACCAGCAGGGAGCCAGGGCGACAGCTGAATGCCTGCTAAGCCACTACCGGCACAAAAGCTTGCGGCCGCCGCGCCACCTACTACAGAACAAACGGAAGAAGAGGACGGCTTGACCACCGTCACGAGCAGGAAGATAATGAAACGGGCTCGCGAGTACTCGACACAACAAAATACTGAGAAGGCCAAGCCCTCCCGACGCTGGCAATTCGAGTACAAGATCCGCCTGGCACGATCGCAGGTCTCGATAAAGCCACTACTGCCAAGACTGAAAACGCACCTCTCGAGCGTTTCAACAGCATTCACAATGCATCTACTATACTCTGTTTCACCTTGTGTTGTACCGCAGGAAAGGCTAGAAGCGCGAGCTCCTTGCTCTAGGGCACATCTCGGCGGCACAAGCTCACGTGCACCAAGGGCAGCTGCCAACGCTATTAGCTCGCGCTTCTAGCCTTCGCTGTGGTACAACATAAGGTGAAACAGAGTATAGACAATTCCAACACTATTTCAGTCCGTACGGTCTCGAAACAGCTGGCCGAAACCTTCGAGAAGATAACCGAGGTCGCCGTTGGCGGACAAGCAGTTTCTGTACAAGTCTTTAGAACGTACGGAACCACCTATTGCAAAGGGGTCATCTACGACATATACTCGAGAGAGGAGGATCCCCAAGACAACGTCCTGAACCTTGAATAGGAATCTGAGAAGATCCACGTGGTCGCTGGTCGCAGACTGGGAAAACTAACACGGCAATGCTCACATTTCATGGAGAAGGAACGCCAAGGTCCGTCTTGTACGGCAAAAGATATATGCGGGTCTTCCAGTTCAAGCCGAAAGCGGTGACCTGCGGTAACGGCCACCGATTTGACACAAACCGGACATCTGCCCAAATGCTGCCGTGTGCCCCATCTGCGGAACTCAACATCCAGCCTCTACGGATCCTGCCCAGGGACCCGGATGCCCCGACTCCGCACCCTGCTGCCAAGGGTGCAGAAAGAAGGGCCACCTGGGAACGGACCGCAAATGCCCCACCTGGCAAGAGACCAACAAGCGAATGCGGGAAGACGTAAAAAAATTTCGAGAACAACATAAGCAACAACAGCAGCAGCAGCAGCAGGAGATTGCGACCAGGGCTGTCATGACCCCGTTCCCTCCCAGCGGCCCCTTGTGGGCTGACATAGTCAAGCATCAACATCAACATCAAACGCCATTGATCTTTTTATTACGAACGTTACAACCAAAGTTAAGGCGTCTGGTACTATAAGCAGTAGTATCAGTGACCACATTCCCATTTTCTTATCGATACAAAATTATGAAACACCTAAAAAAGTAAAAACTACCGCCACCTTCCGCAAAATGTCCGATGACTGCCTCCTGGCATTTAGGAATGCAGTTCTTAACTGTGACTGGAGCTCTGTTTATTCTAGCTTAAACGTCGATGTCTCTTATAATACTTTCTTGGACGTTTTTAAAGAACTGTATCATTTGCATTTTCCGTTAAAAACCGTAACCGTAAATAAAAAGATAAGGAAACCCTGGGTAACCGCCGTACACATTAAAATGATGCATAAAAAAGACCGCCTATACGCAGCTTTCCTAAAAACGAGGGACCCAAACAAACTCTCAACTTTTAAGAAATTTAGGAATAATCTAACTTCTGAACTTAGAAAAGCAAAATCTTCATATTATAAGCAAATGTTTCATAATGTCACTAGAGAGCGCCCCGATGTAGTTTGGAAAATAATAAATGAAGTCATAAATCGTACAAAGGTGTCACCCTCTATTGGTGAATTAAAAATAGACGGTCAAGTTATGTCCGATGAAAGTCTGGCGGAATGCTTTAACACTCACTTTTCGGTTGAACAACCCACTGCTTATAATCCTAGTGCCCTTTCATTTGTAAGGCATAATAACGATACCTTTTTCCTTAATCCAACTGACGAAATTGAGATATGTAATATATTCTTAGGACTAAAAAACAGCAAAAGTAGTGACGTTGATCAATTACAAATAAAGCCGGCTAAATATGTAATAGATATAATCGCCCCATGCTTAGCACACATATAATTTGGCATTATCATCTGGCCAATTTCCAGCAAAAATGAAGTTGGCTAAAGTTTCTGCTATATATAAAGGAGGCGATAATAACGTCCTGAATAACTACAGGCCTATATCAGTATTACCCATCTTCTCTAAGGCACTTGAAAAATTATACTCACACGCCTAAATTTGTTTTTCACAAAACATTCTATACTAACGGACTCTCAATTTGGTTTTCGACAAGGTAAATCCACTGAAGCCGCTTTATCGCTTCAAAAAGAAATTATATTGCAAAATATTGAAAAAAGGCTTCTTACGTTAGGTATATTTATAGACTTCAGTAAAGCGTTCGATGTTCTCAATCACCACATTCTTCTTGCAAAACTTGGCAATTATGGTGTCCGCGGAGTACCCCTTACTTTAATTACATCATATCTACAATGTAGGAAACAGTGCGCAGTAATTGACGGTCATTACTCTTCCTTTCATAATGTTATTGCTGGTGTACCACAAGGAAGCATACTTGGGCCTCTTCTATTTAATGTATACATAAATGATATTGTTAACATCGATCACCAAGTTCAGTTTGTCATTTATGCTGATGATACGAGCCTCTTTATTTCTGCTACTGATGCTGATGTTCTGATATATAAAGCGAACAATATCTTACGTAAATTTGACATGTGGTCCAAAGTTAATGGCCATAAAGTGAACACCCAGAAATCCAAAGCCATTTTATTTAGATCTCTTAATAAACCAGTTCTGGTTAAAAATGAAATCAAACTTGGTGATTCCCAAATTGAGTTAGTTAGCCAGCATAAAATTTTAGGAGTACTTTTTCCGAGTATATGATGTGGGATTGCCATGTTAACTATCTAATAACTAAACTTTCCAGAATTGTTGGCATTATTGCCCGCTGTCGTAATGTCTTACCAATTAGTATTAAGTTAAAACTTTACTACGCACTATTTGAGTCCAATTTAAATTACTGTCATCTTGTATGGGCTACGACAACTAAGACAAACCTTCAAAATCTACTATTATTGCAAAAAAAAGTTTTACGTTATATCGCGGGTGTTTCATACACAGAGCATACAGAACCATTATTTTCTAGATATGAAATACTTCCCGTAGAACGCGTATATAATTATCGTTTGCTCTGTACCCTTCGTTTCTCATCGCCAACATTCATAGATTTTTTGTATTTTATTTCTGAACTTTAGAAACGTGAAAGTAATATAAACACACGCCGCGTAGACAATTGGCTTCTTCCTCGGTGCCGCACAAATTACAACCTCCAGTCATTGCATTACAAAGTACCGTACATCTTAAATAAATGTTTCACGAACAACATAAACATCTACACAATTGGCAAAAAAGACTTACGTACGTACTGTCCCTCCAGACGGCCTGTGGGCTGACATAGTCAAGCAAGGCATCATCGCTCCACCACAATCACCGTCGTCACAGGCGGAGATCCAAGAATTACGCACACTTGCAACTACTTCAAAGTCGAGCTAGACAGGCTCAAGGCCATTGTCCAAGCCCAGCAAGAAGATAGCAACCACCACAAGTCCACCCTCAGTCAGATGAGGGCACTTACAGCGAATATATTTTTAACGCTAATGATAAGGGTGCTCCAATGGAACTGCCAGGCGCTCCGCAAGTGGGCGGCCGAGCTCCGAGTACGTCTGTTGGACAAGCCTGACGAGCGTCCTGATGTATTACTGCTTCAGGAGACTAACACTACAAGCATCGACTTCAGTGGTTACAATACCTACTCAAGCCCATCCATAACTGGAAAACGGCCAGGGTAACCTGCCTCCCCGCCAGGGAAAGCGCTCGTCTATGTAAGGTGCGACTAGCCTCAGCACCAAGTAGATTTCATCCCCTATTGTAATGAAAATCAAGAAATCGTTGCAGTCAGAGCCACGGTCCGGCAGTAGAACATCGTATTCCCATCCGCATACTACAGGCCTCTTACAAACTAAACACAAATAAGAAACCACGGTTGGATCCCTCATCTGCACGATCTGTACCCAAGAGAATAAAAGCTCTATTGTGGAGACTTCAGCCTCCAACATCATGCATGGGGATACAAACACGTATCGACAGGAGCGGAAGAGCTGCTTGGTGAGATGCAGCTCTTCAGACTCAACCTAGTCAACAACCACGGGACCAAGACAAGGCTGGGAGACGCCAGGCAGAAGGACACCACCCCAGACCTAACATGTACCTTAAACATCTACACATATCACTACAAGTGGAAGTGCCTTCCGGACTCTTGGGGCAGCGACCACTTCCCAATCTTCTTTGAATTCTCGCCTACAAAGAAGATCAAAGACAGATTCAAGCGGAGAGTGGCTAAAACCATTCACTGGGACAAGTTCAGGGCAACGCTGGAAGAAGGTTACTTTGAAGCGTCCAGTTTCGAGGGCCTCCTAAACAGCGCCCTGCAAGGAGCTACGAGTACTACGAACGTCGATGAAGACGCTCCAAATCCCAACTTCCACCTACAATGGCTCTGAGCTAAACGGCTGCAGGTGGTACAAAAGTACCGAAAGGTGCTCAAAACCCCGCAGGGCAGGCACGCCATAACAAGAGCTACGGTGGAGGCCAAGGAATACGCCCAACAATTAGATACACGCCGATGGCTACATCAATTAGATACACGCCGAAGCTATGGGCTATAAATCGGGCTCTGCTCGGAAAGAAGAAGGTGAAAGGAACGATGCTCATGCTCGCTCTACCGATGAATAAGACGGAAGAACAGCTCACAGGAATGGCGGGGGATCTCTTTTTCCCACAGCCAGACGTGAACGACTGCCCTTCTCCGTACGACGTAGAAATCTTGGCTTCGAACGACGGTATGGACCGACCGTTTATGAGGGGAGAACTCGACTGGGCGCTACACACAGGGAAATCCCGATCGGCGCCCGGGCCGGATAAAATCACCATGACCATGCCTAAGAACCTTCCAGAAAACACAAAAGAACAGCTCCTCGAATGGGTGAACCACATCTTGGTCACCGGAAAGCTCCCTGAGCAGTGGAAGCCTTCAGCTGTCGTTCCCATTCTAAAACCCGAAAAAGACAATAGGTCACTCAGCAATTACAGACCCATCTTGCTAACCCCACGTACCTGTAAGGTCATGGAGCGGATGGTATTGGTACGGATTGACTGGCACCTAGAATCCTCTGGCACCTTTCATCCCTCCCAGACAGGTTTGCGATCCTGCCTCGGAACACAGGAAAGCCTTGCCCTCATCTCGGCAGAAGTCATTAGAAATATTGGAATCGACCGCGCGGCGATACGAACAGTTGTGGTGGTTGACATAAAAAAAGCGTTTGACTCTGTACGCCACACCTCAATCATCAGCGAAGCCAGACAATTCGGCATAGTTGGAAGGCCGCTGAACTACATCAAGAGCTTCCTAGAAGGAAGGCCGTTTTCGGTCCGCTGCGGCACGCACGACAGCGACCCGAAAGTGAATTGAGTGGGGTCCTTTAGGGTTCCGTCCTCTCATCAACACTATTTAACCTCGCAATGTCAGCCCTGCTACATGAGCTCGTCAAGATATCCGGACTGGGTTTCACCGTGTATGCGGATGACATCACAATGTGTACGAAAGGAGAAGACATTGCAAAGCAGCAAGACACACTTCAAGCAGGCCTCGACACAAACGACGCTCACGCTAGCCAGGGTAGGAATGCAAGCATTTTCAGAAAAGACCCACTAGACCGTGGTGGCACCAAGAAAACACAGAAATGCAAAGATCGCAGAACGATTTAATCTCGTCTTCGCGGGTAAAGGAATCCAAGCCTTCCCTTCAGTCAGGATCCTAGGGATTACAATCGAGGAAACGGGCAAGGGAGACATCTGGTTAAAAGACACAATCAACCACTGCAACTCCGCGCTCAACGCCATCAGGCGTATATGCAGCACAAGAGGAGGCGCGACTGAAAACATAGCCAAACGGATGGTCTCGCTCGTAGTCTCGCGCGTAGTCTACGGAGCGCGCCACTACTGGCTCAACAAGGACAGTGGCAGAAACCGGAAACTTTCAACAATCAAGCAATGCGTGTAATTACCGGCCTTCCCAAGTTTAACCCCTCGGCAAGCTGCGGGAACAAGCCGGTATCAACAAACTCCATGACGTAGTGACGACTCGCACGGTTGCTGACAGTGAGCGCCTGAAGCTCACTGGACAAGGCAGAAATTATGAAACTCCTCCACAGGCCCACGGAGAACCTCCCAGAACTACCCGGGCAACTTCCACCATGGGAAGACCTCGCGGAGATCACCGACAACAAGCCTAGTGCACGCAAGGGGGACACCAAGCAGCTAACTCGTAAAGCCAAGGCGCACACCAAGATGGTGTGCGCCTTGGCATGACGGCCCCGTCACCCTGAAGACGGCAGCAGTAGCCATCCCTGCCCTACAAATCAGCGCTACCAAGCAGCTCCCCGAAGGCGCCTCAACCAAAGGAGGAGAACTTACAGCTAATCCGCCTCGCCTTCGAGATGGTCCTCGCACTCCCCGACCCGCTAACGACGACAAGTTTCCGGCTCTTTACAGATTCGCAAAAACGGTAAAAACATGTGGAATAACAAAAATAGTTTAAGCCGGATAGTCCGCACGATAAAGAAACTTGCTTCTCAACTAGTCTCAAGAGGCACCACCACAATAACTGCATGGGTTCCCGGTCACGCGGGCATACCCGGCAACGAACAGGTACATCGCCTAGCCCGCGTATCGCTTATTCTTCCCTGCGGTTCGGACGACATACCTGCATCACAACATGACCACGGGTACGGCCACGCTCGCGATCGGGCACAGGCCTAGTGGGAACCAGAAGAATATGATCCTGGCAAGGTTCGGGCCAAGATCAGAGAAGACTATCTAGCAAAACTCGAGGAGAAGCTCTCCGAAAACCCAGACCCGCTCCCTTGCACAGGTTTTGAAAGACAGGCGAGAGTTCTGACTCGACTAAGAACGGACACCGCACTAACACCAGCACGCATCGCATCTTGGAGCCAAGGAAAAAGATCCGGAACTTGCTCCAAGTGCAGCATGGGCGTCAAGGCAGACATTTTTCATTTTGTGTGGGAGTGTCCAGAGTAAAAAGACATAAGGGCAAAACATCGACCAACAGACATCGTATCTATGGAGGGGTGGACACATCCACCAGGCTCAGACAGTGACAGACGAAGAGTCTTGAGAGGTCTCCTGGATTTTATCTGTGAGGCCAAGCTGGACATATTCATTTAGATTTACTAACCTTTGCTTAGTGCCAGCGTCCAGATCTTGATATCACCGGCGCACTCCCTCATGCCCCCTTTCCTCTTTTCTTCGTTTTTTCTTTTACTTTTTTTCTTCTATGGCATTAAACGTTTTCTGACTGACTGACACACATAAATCCCCTCTATCCTGGGTGAAGTGGCGCCATTCATTGTTGTGGAACTGCTCGAGACACGTCCCTCGCCTCACTTCTGGGAAGAACATGGCGTCTGAAATCTAGCTCAGTGCTGCGCTGTGCCGCCATGATCTTCCCAATGGCTGCATGTTGTACGTGCCTCGTGCATCGGCGCACCTTGCGCTACTTTTGAAAGATGAAGGGGCTGACACGTCACGGCAAAGTCGTTGGGCATCGTCGTCTCGTTCACGTAACCGTGGGGTGCATGAACACAAGCGTTCGGAACAAATTAGACATCTGCACTTTTTTTGTTTCGTTCCAAACGCTTCTGTTTCTCTTAAAAGCGATAGGTTTTGGGCTCTTCCCACTACTGGAAATGACGTTCGTTGTATATGTTGCAGTTGCAGATGTCGTAATAGCAATAGTTGTTGTTGATGTTGTTGTTGGCGATGTAGGGCGTCTGTCGTCCATGTTTACACATTCTCGAAAAAGATTGCCCCCGCCCGCTGGAATCGAACATTGGTTCGCTGCGAGCGAAGCGAGGACGTTATCACTTATCACTGACTGAGCTAGGGCCCCGCTTTTTTTTTTCTTCCGTGCACGCGCTATCTGAAAAGAAAAAAAAGAACAACTTTAGAGCGTGTGAAAGCGCGTCTCCCGGCACGAGCTGTTGGCGTTGACAGTGCTATGACGGCATTTGGTTATCGACTATTTTTTCTACTTTCCAGAGAGCCCGTGCAGATATGGCGACGTGCGCGACCGAAAGCGTCGCTGTGGTCGGCCTTCCACGATTGGCCGAACGCTGACTATGACGTCAGAAAAGGATTTATCATTGACGGAAATAAGAGGAATGAAAGAACTTTAATTTTGACGGTGTTGGCAGTGTTCCTTTGAGAGCGCAATGATTTCAAGCTTCCACCATGCTATTTGCAAACACCATCCAACTTGCTGTTTGCAAGGTAATGACGTCACAAGGGGGAACCATAGGAGGGCGCCACCAAAACATCTCGGCGCTAATAGGGTACTACTATAGCCTCCCCTATTGGTGACCTGCGCGATCAAAAGCGTCGCTGTGGTCGGCCTTCCACGATGGGCTGAATACTGACTATGACGTGAGCAAAGGTTTCTTTATCGACAGAAATAATGTAAGAACTTCAATTTTGACGGTGTTGGCAGTGTTGGTTTCAGAACGCAATGATCTCAAACTTCCACCATGCGAATTATAAACACCGTTGAACTTGTTGTTCGTAAGGTAATGACGTCACGAGAGGAAACCACAGGAGGGCGCCACCACAACATCTCGCCGCTAATACCGCCAAAGCGTAGCAGATCGCCACGAGACGCGGCCGCCAAAAGTGAAAAGGTAGAATGGCAGACAATGGATGAAAGGAGAGGCATGTAACGGGCGCCCCGCTGCGGCGAGACGCCGAAACACACTTCTCCCGAGCGATAGAATGTCCGCTCGTGCTCCTCGCGTTCCTCACGCTACCGCTTCTTTTCCCGTCGGGCTTGAAAACCATGTTTCTGGTCCTCGCCTCTGCAAAAGCTGTGCGCTGAATACCAGAAATGCTCTCTGCTACCACAACCTCGCGCTTTAAATCTGCGACCGGGCACTCTATGGCTCCGTCGTCGAACTTCCAGGCTTCGTGAGTATAGAGGAGGCTATGGTACTACAAAAGGTCTAAGTATAAAGCGAGTTGTAAATAACGCTGTGGGGTAGCTATGCAATAAAGAAAAAAAAAAAGGCTTTGGGGTAGCTCTGCGGTCACGCCTCCACTTGGCACAGAGCGGACCTAGGTTCGATTCCCTCCGGGCGGTGGGTGATCTTTTTTTTTTTTTTTTTAACAATTTAGCAACACCGACGACAGACACGTCCTACACCCTACTACACCAACTGCAATATCAACAGAGAGCACATCAACAACGACAACGACCATATCAACAACGACAACGGACGTCATTACCAGTGGTGGGAAGAAACCATAACAGTTATCGCTGTAAAACAGAACACGAAAAACTCATTTGGAGCGCTTCCACGATTCGCCATTGTCTTAATCAGCTGCTACGCCAACCTGAAAATTTTCGCCTGCTTGGCTCGTGGGCAAGTTTACATTCACGCGCGTATGCTGCAGCCAGTCAGGACGCCATCTGGCCGCTGGCATGTCCCTTGTGATGTGAGCAAGCAGATGCAATAGACCAATTTCACTAAGCGCTCCACGCGTGAGTGATGCCGCCACAACTAAAGTTCACAGTGACTTTAGCTTACAGGAAGCCGGAGACAGTGCACGAGACAGTCCGTGCCTTCTTGTGCTGTGCTCGTGCCGGCACGCAGTGTCGCGCGTGCAGGAAGACTATACTTCCTTTCGGCTTCCGTCCGAGCGCAGGCGAAGGCTGCGGGAGGGTTCGCAACTTCGAGAAGAGCATTCCTACGCACCACAAAGTAGTCCGCAAAAGTAATTTTGTTTTTTAAATAACTGCTTTGTGCGTAAACATTGCACAATATTCCAGATGTGTACTGCTGAGAATGATTTGCATCTACAAGAAATTAAATATCTGAAGTTTTTGTTTTTATTCATATATGTAAATGCATGTGGTTTGGTGAAAACACGTACATCCTCTGGCAACACGGCTGCAGCGCTCGGTTTTTCTCGTTTTTCTCTGTGATTTCATTCCCGTAATGGCTGTGCTTCGCTACTTTCCTCGCCGAGTCGCTTCAAAACGTCCTTTCGCAAAGGCACCTTTGGACGTCAGGCGCGAGAGGTCGTGATGAATGTCTACTTTCGAATTCGGCAGGAGACTTCGGCTGCGTCGCACCGCGAATGAGTTCTAAACAAGAAAAGCGTCCGGGCCACTACAATTCACTGATACGCGGCGAAATCAGGGTACCCCTTTACTTGCCAGTCACATTGAACGCCGAGAAGCTGGTGGAAAGGACTGCGCCTCGAGCTTTGGTATATCCAGACAATACAAGGAAACATCAACGGCCTGGTCATTGGGCACCTTGCAATGTGTACAGGGTGTCACAAAAGAAAATTTACACGGTCTTTTTTACCGCACCGCAGAAATAAACTAGGCATCGCCGAACGCTCATTCTTCGCCCAAAGTTAGAGCTAGAGGTCACAACCAGATGACAAAGTTTCAGCCCGATCCGATAACTTAATCAAAACTTATAAGGGATTTTCTGAAAATTTCAATGGGAAAATGGAGCCCATTTTTGCCCGTTTTCGGTTTCTGGTGCCATAGAGCCCCATGTGTTCGAAAACTCCGTCGGCCGCCATTTTCCCATTGAAATGTTCAGAAAATCAGTTATAACTTTTGATTAAGTCATCGGATCGGGCTGAAACGTTGGCATCTGGTTGTGACCTCTAGCGCTACCTTTGGGCGGAGAATATGCGTTCGGCGATGCCTAGTTTATTTTTGCGGTAAAAAAGATCGTGTAAATTTTCTTTTGTGACACCCTGTACTTACATCTCAAAACTATGCCGAAATGCCGAACAGGTGGAAAGCTTGAACACAGTTGCCAGCGGCCAGCCTACTTACTGACATTCCCTTGACTAAATTTCAGAACGTGAAAGGGCACTTTTTAAACCTGCAGCACACGATACCGTATATACACCCGTAGCAGACGAAATGCTCGGCGAGCGCGGTCAGGCACGGACGACCAGCGGCGCAGCGGAGTGATACAAAAGTGCAGGCGAAATCGCGTGACCTATTGCCGGCGTGGAATTGGCTCCGGCCACACGTAGCTTTGGCTGCACTCGGACGGAAGCTGAAACGAAGTATAGTTGCCAGTAGAGCCACTAAATGAGCTGCGCTTAGAGTATCGGCACTCCGTTCCCCGACATTGTTGTAAGCGCCGCCATTTTGGTTCGTATGCAGAGCAGACACAACTTCCGATCGTCATGATTCAAAAGTGCTAATTCCTCAGCATTAAATTCAGTGTTAGGAAGGTCATGTAATATTGCTTTGCTTTGTCGCGAACTATTTAAAGGAGCTGTGCAACGATTTTAACGTTGAAAGAATTGGCATCTTCTGCTTTTGATATTGTTCACCTTGTCACAAATGACAGAAAACACACCTCCTTTCATCGAAATGCTGCGATTTCGCCGCGTAATCGCGAGGTAAAAATTAGAATATGCCCCGACCTGCAGCCGCGAGCGGCCGTCATGGGAAACACGCGGCGTGACGTCACTTGGGTAGTTGTAAAAAAGATAGCAAGTTCTGCAAATGCCAGCTCGATAAGCGGTATTTTTTCCATAAATATTGTCGTTCCAACAACAAAAATGCTTCAAAAACGTAGTATCATTGACAAAAATGTTTATTATACACACAGTGTTTTAGTGGCGCCATCTACCCGAGGTCAACAAAACCGTCAGCTCGCGGCTAGCACGAGGAGCCGAACGAGCGCGTTGGTTTGGTTTTCCGCCGTGTCGATCTCGACTTCGAACGCCGCCGCTCGGCAATGCCGACCGGGTGCTCTGTTCTCTTGTGTCCTAACCGGACTCCACAAAGCCCTCTTGTCCGTGCTAAAAAGCTCCTGTTCCAACGTTTACCGCGCGAAGAACCTCTCAGGGTTCCGGCGTCCCCGCGTACGGAACGAGCCCCAGTGACTCGCTGTACACCAGCATCTGGAGCTCGACCTCGTTGAGCTCGCCTCTCCAGCAGCCGGTGGCCATGTTGATCGCGTGTCGCAAGCATGTGGTGACGCGGTCACGTGGTCGTGAGCGGATGAGTTCTCGCCGCTCACTGATGGCGTTAAGGCTAGCCCACATGGTGCGTTTTTCTCCGCGTCTGCGTCGCGTCTGCGTCTGCGCTTTGACGTCACTTCCGGCGCCGGGACGAAATGCAGCGTTTTTAGGCGCATTCCGGCGTATCTGGAGGAGCCAGATATTTTGCGTCCAGGCGTCGCGTTTCGCGCTGCGTTTAGAAAGCAACAACCAACGAACAGCCGTGTTCACTAGTTGCAAGGAGCGTTTGAATTTTCTCTACTGTTTTCGCCACTGTAGGACTGTAGTTTTCACCACGGACCTTGCGACAAAGGTGATAAAAATAATAATAATTTTTATTTGCACAGATTGCGATACCTACTCGGCAGCGTGCAAGGCTAGGCAGACAGGTTGAGACCCTTACGCAGGTGCGCCTGCTAGCCCACCGCCAAGTAGGAAAAGGGATACGGGAGGGGAAAATAAAAATGCAAACACTCAAAACAGAAAGATACACATACAAAAACGAGTAACAGCACTGTGCCATTCCACGGCAGAGCGCCCGCCAACGCTCGCAGCAGGGCGAGCATGGGTAGTTACGTCCTTCCCCCCGCGGACATCAGTTTACAATAGACCCCTTTCGAAATTCACGTGGCGATGATTAGAAGGTCAGAACCACTGCACAATGGCGGAACAACTGACGTCGTGAAACGTGCAAGTCATTCCATATGATAGCGAACGTCGGAGCGCGGCCAACGCTAATATCCGACCACCCAATCAAACAACGTCGAAAGTGCAACGTCACTGCGCTAATCACCTCGTTCTGTGGGTTTCTTTTTTCTTCTGCTCCAACCAAACGCATAAAGTGTGCCGTGACGTTGCGGCTTCAGTCCGCCATTGTGCAGGGATTCCACAGCTGCCAAAAGAGGGCAGTATTTCGAAAGGGGTCTATACCTTTTGCACAAATCCAGGGACCTCTCCCTGCTCCGCGGGAGACGCTGACGCTCCTTCAGCGGAACAGAGAGGAGCTAGCGAAGTACAAAAGCATCCTGCACTCTCGCAGGCGAAATTTAAAGAATACAAGGACACCGAGAGACAAAGGAACAAAGTTAATACTATCGGCAACAGCCGCAAGAACACAACCTCTGTAGCGGCCAGCTGTAAATGTTTTGGCTCGTGAGATGGTGATGCCGATGGCGTACCGAAAGGTGGATGAGGCGTACGCACTAAAAAGGATGAAAATGAGTGAAATTGAGCTTCATTGCATTTTATGTAATAAAAATGCGTGCTTACTATTAATAAAATTAAATATTTTGGCATGTAGCCATCATTTAACGCGCGATTTTTATCTAAAATTTGCGTTTGTTTCTTAAGCGCGTCTGGCTACGTTGGGCAGACGCTTCGGAAACGCAGACGCGAACCGCTGCCCGGTAGCGCTGCGTGCGGTTTGACTGGGCGCACGCGTCTGGCTTCCAAGCCGAGACGCGCGTCTAGACGCACTGAAAAACGCGCCATGTAGGCTAGCCTTTAGAGAGAGGAATTTACCGGAACCCCGCGCCTACTCCAGTGACGTCACTGCGCACGTGACCCGGAAGACGATGTACGAGTTGAGAGGCGGCAAAAACCTGGATCTTTTTTTTAATTTTTTAAATAAAAACTAGGTTATCCAGGCAAAATCTGTTTTCTGTAGTTCACTGCAGAAGTGTCAGGCATCAACTTCCACAATTATTTAAGCAAAGCCCTGAAATTGTTGCACAGCTCCTTTAAACATTTCTGGAGGGCGGAAAAGCGTTTATTCTGATTTCAGGTAAAGCTTCAGATAACTGGCAACCATGATTTTAAGACACAATATGGCGAAGTGTCGTTACTCTGAAGCGTAGCTTATTTAGTGGCACTAGTTGCCACGATGCACTCCGGCAGATGTGGCGTAACGAAACTGGTTGGTGAGATCGGTCTACTCTAGAGCGACTCCATAGTCTACTCCTAGCTTCCCAAAGCTATGTTCACGCGCCCGCTACACGTGCTTGCAGGGACGGGGTACTAGCCGGAACGCCATACCTCCATAGCACCAAAATGTTTCCGTGGCGCCCTCTGGCTCACATCTGTTGCGTCACGACCAAGATTTGCCTGCCCTTGATGTCACGAGTTGGGAGCCTGCAGCTAATCATCAATCATCACCTTCGAACGACGGATTTTATGCTGTCTGTAACATGCACGTTGGAAGCTTTGAGTTATCGCAATATTAAGCCAGTGCTGCCAAAGTCGACAGTACTACATTGCTCTCATTTCCTTCGATAAAAGCAGAGAGTATCCCGCAAAGGTCGTCCGAGTGAGCGTTTGCTTAACGTAGAGACCGACCACAGCGACGGCTTTCTCTGATTGGAGAAAGACATCAGGTAGAAACAAAGGCATGCTTTTGTCCCAACCCACTGTCTCCCTCCAATCAAGGAAAGGATAGTGGGTAAACGTTAAGGCTAGCTGCAGCTAGCCTACCTACTATCTTTCCAATCAGACCCTTGGCGCTCGTACGTCATCAAACTCTCTACGCAAGCAGCGTCGAGCTCCCCCCCCCCCCCCCCTATCTCATTTTCCTTCAGTAGCGCTCCATTAGAGAATACCTTTCAATAGCATTGATATTAAAAACAAAGTGAAGATATAGCATGCACAGATTTCATCGGCCCCTCTATATGCACGTGCGCATTGATTGCAGCAAACGTTTCCTCACAAAGACCGATTACGAAGTCACCGTCATTAAAGCCGCAAAAATCACTCACAGAGGTAAACTAACCCTGCGAAAATAAACGTAGGTAAACTCCAAGAACCATGCGAGTCTACAGCGGGACAAAAAATCTTGGTGGTCGTTAAGCTTCGCCTTTAAGAGTGGAACGCGACAGCGTTATCGGGCGCCGTTCGCAAAGCCTTTTCTTATAAACCCGCACTCGTTCCCAAGCCGTGCAAGCGTGTGTGCGTGGCTTAGTCGGTAGCGTGACGTGTCACGTGACGTCACACGACGTCACGTGTGACGTCATTTCACGCGACGCGTGAGGTCACACGTGGCTGTGAAGTCCGACTCACTGAATTTGACGTGACGTCACAGCCCTGTGTGACGTCACACGTGACGTCACACGTGGTTGCGAGCATTGCATTATGGGATTTTAAGGTCCCACCGACGCCAACGCCGGATTTTCTTCGATACGAGCTCCTAAAGGCTATCGGGTTAAAAGGACCGCGACAGGGTTGTCCAGTGCTCGAGAAAGGCTCACCAGGAAAGCGCGGCGGAGATGCCGAGATCTCCAGAGATGACTTTACGCTCCTTCTGAGATTCTCTCTTCGCACTGATGGCGCCAAAAAGGAGTTAGATGGTATTTTGAAAGTGTTTTTAAAAATAATTCGTGCATCAAAGAAAAAAAAAATACATTCGCACTTTTGGATGCCAAATAAAGAAAAAGTTCTGTTTCCCCCAGATACAGAACCAATGTAAGTTTCCATTAAGTCATGAGTGACTACAAAAATATAAAACAAAAACTCAATAAACATCTCCACGTGGTGAATGATGTTGCTTGGGGCGAAGCTCTGGTGGTGCTTGTCTGCGTAGATGCCGAGCCGCAGCATGCCGAGCCTTTTCATTCATGTCAGTAGGAGAATGTGTGGTTTTCTTCTCTTTCTTTTTTTAAGCAGACAGATGGGATGGCATCTCAGAACCCCCTACTCTTTTTTTTTTCTTCTTTTTCTTTGAGCTTTTTCATTCATGTCAGTAGGAGAATGTGTGGTTTTCTTCTCTTTCTTTTTTTAAGCAGACAGATGGGATGGCATCTCAGAACCCCCTACTCTTTTTTTTTCTTCTTTTTCTTTGAGCCTTTTCATTCATGTCAGTAGGAGAATGTGTGGTTTTCTTCTTTTTCTTTTTTCATAATTTTTTTCATCTTTTTTTTTCATTTTTTTTGCCCTACACGAGCACGTGAGCATGTGCTCACGTGCTCGTGAGCACGTGATCTCACGAGCAGAAGCACGAGCACCCGACGCCGGCCTACGGCGGACAACGGACGGCGGACGGACATGGCCAGCCCCTAAAGCCCGGTTCACACAGTTGCGTTTGACTGCGTTTGACTGCGTTGAGGCAGCGAGGCACCAGGACATCCTTGCTGCTTATATCGCGTGCCAAGAAGATTCCTTGAATTGGATTCCACGCTTCATACGAAGCACAGATGTGCCGGTGACTCGCTTTCGGTTCTCGCCGCAACGCAGTCAAACGCACTCAAACGCAAGTGTCTGAACCGGCCTTAAAGGTGTATCCACACGACGGACCAAATTGCTGTTTTGGTCCGCGGGCCGTGCATCATGTGATCTTACGTCACCGGTATTCGAGGTCCGCCGGCGGTCCGCCGGCCCGCGCTTCTGAGAAATGCCAAGGCGACTTTTCTTGCCCGGACCTTGGCGGCGGACCGCGGCATTTTTAGTATAATTGAAGCGCTGAGTCTGGCAACAAGCTGACTTTTGTTGTTTGGATTGGGATTCAAATCCAAAGTCGTTTTCTTTTGGCGCCAACTGTTGAAGAAGAAGAAGACGAACCTTTTGTTGTGCGACGATGGCGGCATGGTGCGACGATGCAACTTTTTACTTCATCGCGCTCGTGGAGCAATTCCCCGCTCTGTGGGATTGCCCTTTTCGGTTCATTTAAGTCCTCCTCGTCCTCAATAGTCAACGCCAGGGCCACCGCGGCCAAACGTCTCTTTCGTTCAACCTCCATCTTGGATCGTTACCAATAGCCTCAAAGCAGCGCGCTGCATGCGTTTGGCGGAGGGAGCTGTGAGGTCGAGGGTTAGACCGGCCCGTTTGCTCTGTCGTCTGCTCTTTTGGTCCGCCGTGTGGATGCTCATTGCAGCCGGGCGGCCCGCGGGCCGCGCATCACGTGGTCAATCGGTCCGCGGCCCGGTCCGTCGTGTGGATACACCTTAAGGAGCTTCACCGCTAAAACAAAAAAGACGAGAACAAACAGAGCGCAAAGGCGCAAGTGAGCTGCAGGTGTATATTTAACAACTGAAGATTTTGAAGCAACCCTAGTTTGAGGAACACGAAAGATGACACCAAGAGAAGGAAAGAATAACGCATCAAACACAGTAAATCTAAAAGCAAACAAAGAACACCTATTATTGCGCACGTTGGTACAAGGAAACTTCTTCTTCTCACATATATTTCATTTTCCACCATCGTGTGGTGATGATGGCGCAAACGAATAGCAATGTGGTTTTCCCATTCATTTCTGCATTGCTGTTCTAATTGCCAGCGACCGAAGTTGACTGTCTGTTCACTGACGAAAATGCAATCATAGCCATGACGTAACGCCTCGGTTTCGGGCTCCACTTTCCGAGAAGCGTAGCGATATCCTTATAGGTTTTCTTTTTTTTTTTTTTTTTAAGAAACGCCTGAGAAGATTTTGTTTTTGTAGGGGACCGTCGGAGATCTCGAGATTCAGCAGGAAAATGGATTTCATCAGCTGCTATTTTCGGCGCGCCATCTGTCTTCACCTGTCCGCTCGTCGTGCTCATCACTTCCGCCATAGCGCCTTGAGTGGGCAGCCAGAAAGGGAAAAGCGCCGCCGGGACAATTTCGCGTTTATCGCACATTGAGGAAGGAAGCAGATTATGCAAATCAGGCCCGGTGGCTGTCGGGGAATGCGGGGCCGACTTATGCAGGGCGCCTAGATGGAAAGTAACAAACAAAAATTCGTTGGATGATAAGAGGTAAGGAAAACGAACTCCTCCTTTGAACGTAATCCTAAACGTCTGGTGGCAAAACTGCGTATTATACGATTGCGGGGCATTCTGTGCGGTCTGTATCAGTGTCTCCTGGTTCCCTCCTTTCCCCTTTATCCCCAAATAAACAACAGCAACAATGTATAAGTGTCAGCCGTGTATAGACGGTCGATAAGCTTAGTTGACAATGGTTGTTTGCTGATTGTATGAGCTCAGATATGCTGATACAGTTTTGCTTTCGAAACAAGTTTCGCAGTTCCAGAAACGAATGTAACAGACCCAGTAAGTATAGTACAGGTAGCGATACCACTATAAATGGAGAGTGGGTGGAAGGCTATCGCGGCGACAGAGTCAATGTGTGAGGATAAAGAAAAAGATGAATCGGGTGGAATTTTTTTTTTAATGCGAGGCAGGAGACTGCCCTCTAAGAAAAAATGGAGGAAAAAGGTAGCAACGGCGCATTTTCCTCCCTTCTACTGACGCGCCCCCAAGCGGACACGAGAAGGAGGGAGCAACGAGACGTTTTCCTCCTTCTCCAGGCAGACGGGAGAAAGCTTTCGCCCTCCCGACTCATCTTCTTTCGGTTTCGTTTTTCGAGCACGTCGCACACGTTGTTAAATAAATGTTTTTGAGTTGATTGAGCTTCAGCGGCAGCAAAGGCCACCTGTAATTCCGTCTTCTAGTCCAAACGTGCAGAACATTTCGGTTGCATTGACGTTTTTACCACTAATTTTATCAAAGGAGCAAACGAAGCCGCTAGAAACCGCGAAGTTCCGGAGCAGTGCCAGCAGCGCTACGTACACTGGGCAAGATAGCCGTCTCCGGATTGCGGGACCCAGTAGCGGAACTACAGTAGCGGAACTACGCGGAACTGTGTCGACGTTTTCGACGTTATGGAAATCGCAGGAACTGCGTCCAAGGCAGGCAGGTGTTCCTGCCGGCTGTCTGGGTGCCTTCCGTGCTGAGTTCGGTTCTGTTTTCCCGTGCCGAGTGCCAACCGGCGTTCAACGTGGTTCTGTATTTCTGCGTGTCAGCAACATAGCAGCAACATCGTGATGGCAGTGTGGTGCGTAGTGAACAGACCACTGGAATTATCGCCAATGTGACTGTGTGCTCGCGTATCAGTGGTGTAACAACAAGATGAGATGACGTAAACTGTCGGGCATTGATGCTGCTGGTCGGACCGTGATCGGAGGGGGCGGGGTGTCGCAGGTTGACATTCCGCTTTACATTAAAGAGTTTAAGACCACTTGAGGAATTAGGTGCAGTCGATCGACGTGCGGATAGTCATGTTGGAACGCTGGTCTGAACGGGAAGCTCCTATCGTACAGTGGCCAATGTGACTGTCGGTCCCCGAGAGCGATTGCGCTCTGGGGAAAATACTGAACAGTACGAAATTATGACGGAAAGTACGTATATTTACAGTTATTTACAGGAATTTTAGCATTAAAAAAAAAAACAGGTAAAATAAAAAAAAAACTATCCTTTAATTTGCTGTTTAAATATACTGCGGTTCCTGGAGAAACTGCCCTCCAAGTGGCGCGCTGGGATGAGCGCAAGAAGTTTTCGAGCTCGCCACGGCGTAGCTCCGTACACTTAACACCTGCCGCAAGTCGCGGCTTTGGCTGCATTCAAGTTGATCGAAAAGCGATTTCTCTGCCCGTGAAGCTTCACTTCCAGCTGAGTGAATATCCGCTTTACAGAGATTAATTCAAGACGGCAATTGCAGCCGTGCGCGAACAGCACAAATAGAAAAACAAACACTACAATAGAAATACTGGCTACGAAGTGCGTGCGGGGAAACAAACTCATGGCTTGGAACCGCATAGGAGCGGCTCGATTTATTGGCTTTCAAATAATTATGGCATGATGGAGCGTTTTTTTAAATAAGAGATTCATCCCCTGAGCCTTTGAAAATGCTCTCAGATGTATGACGTTGCTGGAAAAAAGTCATCATGCTGGGAATATGTTTTATTGCTTAGGGAGTCACCGAGAAATTCTGTACGTTCAAAACAACCAGTATAAAAGACGGAAACGCAGAGCTCGGGAGTAGTGATCGGGTTAGCGTGCTGTTGTTAGCTCTTGTATTGGTGTTTGTATGTGACCATTGTATATTCAGCTGATGCTTGTAGTATGCGTAATACGTCTATATGTGTGTCTAATAGAGGTTCCCGAAGCGCAATGGTGGCGTGAAAAAATAAAAGTTTTTGTAAAACATGAATTGGGCGGTACCTAGCGCCACCTAGCCTAGCTACTTGCGATTACTCTGCTTGACCCTGCGATCTAGTGGCAAGCGATTTAACCTCCTTTTACGCTACGCGGCTACGCCTTTAATTTTGTGTTACCGTGCTGAAATGACCCAAGGGGCTGCTTCGGATTTGCTTTTTTTGAGAGCAGCTTTTGGTTTTGCGGGCGAATGGTTTACCACTCCTCCGTGATGTGCGGTTGACGCAACGGTTGACGAAGGAATCGTGGCTCGAGGAATAGCAAAGGTAAGACAAAAAGTGCACGAACTTGGTGCCGGTTGTCTCCGTCTAACATCGCTGTGCTGACGATGAGAAGACTGAGTGACTGCATGCTTTCGAAACGTAAGTTTCTTTACCTGCAGGGGGAAGCCGGCTTCGGAAATAAATACAGTTCGCGGAAAGATCGTGTTACGTTTTTATTTCCTGCTCCTCTCGCTCCGTACAGTAGACTTAGTGTTCTCGTTAAGCCTTATTGAGCTCGATTTGCTCGATTCGTGGCCGCCATAATGAGATGCAGGCGACGGAGGAACTTTTGCTTCCCTGCTTTAGGGACGAACGTTTCTCCCTTTCTGAAGGAACATATGTATCAAGAGCGTTCCTCCCTTTAGGGAGGACTATACTGACCCTTTTTTCTAAGAGTGTGTGGTTTTCAGAAGTGAAGGACCTACTGTTTAGCGCTCTCTGCTCACGGAGAATGTGCTGCAACGATCAACCGACTGCGACGTCGCAGTCTAGTGGTTGTCGCAGGGACACCCGAAGAGTAATGCAGAAGAAAGCTATGAACACATTTTTTTGTAGTCGCTTAAAATCAGCTTTTTTTTTCTTTTTGTTATTAGAAAACATTGATCTAATTTTCTCCGGAAAGATATTTACTTTCTGATCCTTCACGCAATTGGAAAAACATGTTTGTTCCAAAACGTTTTGAAATCGTCCTGAACGGTCCTTTAAAGGCCTAGTGGTATAGGCGTGATTGGCTAGGATATCGAAATATAGGGGGCGCTATGCTTCAAGTTTGTTTGCCCCAGAGTTTTGTGTCTACCAACACAAGGCATGTGCACTAGATTCTTTTCTTCATTGTTCTCGATTGAGCGCAAGGCAAAGATTAGGCGCAGCTCGTACCCAATATTTTTTCCGCGGTCAGTCCGAGATAGATAAAGTTAAAAAATTGATGTGGGAATGTTGATACAGCCTAAAGTCAGTCTTCCTCAACGGGCGACTTATCTCTCAGCTGTAGATGAGTAATTTAGCCAGTGCGGTACAACCGCTAGGCTGGGGTCTTTAACGTGCACCACGCAGTAGTCATACACGACCGCTCGCCGGTACGATGCTCATCCAGATCGAAACGAGCCCTGGGTTCTCCAGCGCGAGCTTTCGCTCCACGTGCTCCGAGCTGGCGTGCGCTAGCCCACTCGGCCACCAATCCCCCAAAGATGAAGTAAAAAATAAAAATTATGAGTGCTGCATCCGCGTTCAGTTTCACTGATTGAATACGTGCCCCAGCCGCGAACGATGACGCCACGTTCGGCTACGTGTTCCGAGTGCTGCATCAAAACACAAAGAAATAATCTTTATTGTCGCTGTCCACGGTTGAGCGCTCATCTGCACGATCTGTATCCAAGAGAACAAAAGCTCTATTGTGGAGACTTCAACCTCCAACTTCATACATGCGGACACAACCACGTATCGACAGGAGCAGAAGAGCTGCTTGGTGAGATGCAGATCCACAGACTCAACCTGGTTAACGAGCACAGGACCAAGAGGAGGCTGGGAGTCACAAGGCAGAAGGATACCACTCCAGACCTAACATGGACGTCAAACATCTACACATATCACCACAAGTGAAAGTGCCTTCCGGACTCTTGGGGGAGCGGCCACTTCCCAATCTCCTTTGAATTCCCGCCTGCAATGAAGATCAAAGACAGATCCAAGCGGACTGTGGCTAAAACGATTTACTGGCACAAGTTCAAGGCGAACGCTAGATCAAGGCAACTTTGAAGGAGCCAGTTTTCGAGAGTCTCCTAAACAGCGCCCTGCAAGGAGCTACGATTACAACGAACGTCGATAAAGACGCTCCAAACCCCGAACTCTACCTACTACGGCTCTGGGCTAAACGGCTGCAGGTGGTACAAAAGTACTGAAAGGTGCTCGAAGCCCCGCAAGGCAGACGCGCCATAACAAGAGCTACGACGAAGCTCAAGGCAATACGCCCAACAATTAGATATACGCCGATGGCTAGACTACAGCTCTTCGCTCTCTGACAAAACCTCGATTACGAAGCTATGGCTACAAATCGGGCTCTGCTTGGAAAGAACAGGATGAAAGGAGTGACGCTCACGCTCGATCTCAAGATGAATAAGACGGAAGAACAGCTCGCAGGAATGGAGGGGGATCTCTTTTTCCCACAGCCAGACGTGAACGACCGCCCTTCTCCATACGACGTAGAAATCCCGACCTCGGACGACGGCATGGACCGACCGTTTACGAAGGAAGAACTCGAGTGGGCACTACACAGAGAGAAATCCCGATTGGCGCCCGGGCCGGATAAAATCACAATGACGATGCTTAAGAACATTTCAGGAAACACAAAAGAACAGCTCGAATGAGTGAACCACAGCTGGGTCACCGGAAAGCTCCCCGAGGAGTGGAAGCATTCACTTGTCATTCCCATTCTAAAACCCGGGAAAGACAAGGAGTCCCGCGGAAATTACTGCGAGAACAAGCCGGTATCAACCAACTCCACGACGTAGTGACGGCCCGCACAGTTGCTCACGGCGGGCACCTGAAGCTCACTGGACAAGCCAGAGGGAAGGACCTCGCAGGAGATCACCGAAAACAAGCCTAGTGCACGCAAGGGGGACACCACGCAGCTAACTCGTAAGGCCTAGGTGCACAGCAAGATGGTAGAAGCATGGGATCCGAGCAGCATCATGGCTGCCTACACGGATACCGCATCGCTAGACGGCCACGTCAACCTGAAGGCACAGCTGTGGCCATCCCTGCTCTACAAATCAGCGCTACCAAGCAGCTCCCCGAAGGCACATAGACAAAGGAGAACTTGCAGTAATCCGCCTCGCCCTTGAGGCGGTGCTCGCACTCCCCAACCCGCTAACAATGAATCTCCGGATCTTACAGATTCGCGAGAGGCGGAGAAGGAATGTAGAATAAAAAAAAAAAACAATACAAGCGGGATAGTCCGCACGATAAAGAAACTTAATTGCCTCTCAACTAGTTTCAAGAGGCACCACCACAAGAATTGCATGAGTTCCCGGTCACGCGGGCATACCCGGAAACGAACACGTACATCACCTGGCCCGCGCGTCGCTTATTCTTCCCTGCGGTTCGGACGAAATACTTGCATCACAAGATGACCACGGGTACGGCTACGCTCGCGATGAGGCACAGGCCTACTGGCAACGACAAGAATATGATCCAGGCGAGGTTCGGGCCAAGATCAGAGAAGAGCTACCAAGCAATACTCGAGGAAGAGCTCCCCGAAAACCCAGACCCGCTCCCTTGCACGGGTTTTGGAAGTCGGGCGAGATTTCTCACGACTCGAGTGAGGACGGACACCGCGCTAACGCCAGCAGCCATCGCATCTTGTAGTCAAGGTCACCCGAGTCTCCCGTTCCAAGTCCAAAAATCCAAAAAGCTCTCATCCGTTGTCCGTAAATGGGCTTTCGAAAGCACCGACCACCTCACCTCGAGCAGGCAGGAATATGCTGATTGTTTTAAACCTTTACAATGGCACTTTGTCCTGAAAGACCAATGGCTGATCGGGGATGGACACCGACGTTCGTCAACCCCCCAACCGACTTCGGCTAACAGGACCAAGAACATTCGTGAGACCACTATATAATCGGGCCCCGCCAGCGCGGCGCCTTGGTCGAAATTCGATAGGCCCCGAGTGGCAAGCAGGAACCCAACCGTCCCCATAGCCAAAAGCTAGTATTGGGGGTAACGCGTTACGTTTTTCGGTAACGTAGTAACGTACTCGTTTAAAAAAAGGAGTGGGTAACGTACTTTCAGTTACTTATTTCGAGTAACGTGCAACCAGTCTTGTACACGTTACTAAAAAAACAGTAATCGATTACAATTACTATTACTCTTGTCTAAAAAGTATTCGATTAGATTACTTGATTACTTGACAGCAAAAGTAAGTGGACATTACTTTAAGAAGTAACCGTCACTTTTCCGATTACTTTATTGTGTGAAGACTTACATCTTTAGCGCTCATAACAATGAACTACTTCTAACCTATATTTCACATTTTCACAAGTATTGAAGAAGAAAAAAAGGGGTTCCCTCTCCAGCATCAGCCATCTCTGTGCGCTGCATCATGGGATCATCGGTTTTTCTAGCTGCAAAATTTCTAGCAGTGTCGCAATCGCTATTTTACCCGAAACATCTCCATTGGTCTTAGAGTGCTTCTTGGAATCTCTGGTCCCAAATAAAAGATATTTTGTTTTCTTGCTCTATATATTTTCTTGTACTGGCAACCAAGAGGCCCTTACTCTCTTTCGCACACACACGCGCTTCTCCAGATATTATTCACATGTGGATGAACTCGCATGTTATACAAAAGAGCAGCAGCTCTAGCATATGAAACGGATCATGTGTAGTATCCATTAGCGAAAGAGATCGCCCCGACCACTTCTCAACTCGAAACCTTGCTTGTCACAAAGACCACGTAGGGGAAATACGGGATCTTGACGTGCATGTGTACTGGCTTTGGTATATTGTTTATCCGCTTTAGACATTCTTCGGTTCTGGTTCCTCCTACGGGTTGCGAGTAGGTACCGTAAGCAGGATTGATTTTGTTTATTTCTGTGTGTGTGTGCGTGAGGGGGCTAGTCTGACCGAAGGACTTACAACGTTACATTCTGCTCCCTCAAACTTCGCCCTGAATGGCCTTTGTGATGCACTGGGGCTTTCCTGGGGCTTCCCACTCCCAGTCCCAGCTCGAAAAAAAAACGGACATTTCGCAGAAACTGTACATACAAAGCGTTGACCTTGTTTCCTGCAGCTCTGTAAAATTTTTTTTTTCCGTTCGAAAAAAAATATCAAATTTGGTTTTTGTCATTTCAGAAAAAAAAGGTGGATGCGGGGGGGTGGGGGGGGGGGGATGTCTTGTGGAAAAATAGTACGGCTTGTTAATTTTCATTACTTCAAAAATTAATCAATTACTCTTGTGATTATGCCTAATAAAAGTAACAACTGTAAAAATTACTCCACAAAGTAAGCGTTACAAGTAATTTGAATACTTTTAATCTACGGTGCAAGTCTTCGTATTTTTAGACGCCAAGATAAATAAGTTTTTTGCGTTCTTTTTTTGTTTTTTTCTCGTGAGTATTAAGGTGGAACAGTGAAAATATATGGTCTCATGTTGAGTTTCTGAATGAACGTACTGTTTCTTGAAATATGGCTCTTATGCATGCTTGTAAAGTAAAAGAGTAAGACATTAACTCATAATTAAAAGAAAAGTAACATGAAAGCAACTTGCGCTACTTTTTAACGGTAACGTAACGGTAACGCGTTCCCTTTTTTGAGGTAACGGAGGTCGGTAACGCGTCCCTTTTTTTCTTGCAAGGAACGAGTAATGTATTTCGTTACTTTTTTTTTGTAACTCCTACAACGCTGCCAAAAGCAAACACAAAACGGCGGAACCCCTGCGGGGCAGAAGGCCCTGTGTGCCGCCGAGCCGGCAGAAAAAGCACAGGCGAGGCGCACCCCTCGGCCGACAAAGCCACGACTGGACTGCTTGCCTAGCCAGGGTACCTTCAAATAGGATGGTCGACACAAAAATGAACATATTACAGCCGAGCACAATTAATCATAAGCCGTTAGGCAATACCGAAATCTTCCCGAACTTATCAGAGAGGCTCATGACAGCCTCGGTTTTCGACTGATCGTGCACCAGATTGGCGAACTGTTTGAATTAGACAACGTCAGATGAGATTTTGCCCGTAATGTCGGCTCTAGGTTTTGTTTTGCTTAAGTGGAATTTTAGTTTTTTTCATCAATTTCCGGATAGAGATTCGCATAAAGGAGCTTCCAACGTTCTCGAGGCGAACTTGAACTCAGGGGTATACTAAAAACCGGATTCTCTCAAGTATACCTCTCTCACCCGCCTGATCCTACGCAATCCTTTCTCCGCGAAGCGACCTTGAAGAGCCCACGACTTGGTGAGCATACGCTCACGTTTTTGTTTTTTTTTTGTCTGCTAATTTTTGTTAGTTCGTTTTTGTGGGCGATTATGTTGCTCAGAATCCATGTTTCCGTCACTTCGGCACAAGCGTCAAAGAAGCGTAGGTCGGAGATGCAGATGATCACGGCGTTGACCTTATTACAGTGATGACGCAAGATCTCATGCCTCCGAGTTTTTCCTAGAAACGTCAAAATCACCCAAAAATAGGGTTTTGTGCAATCATTTTTATAGGGGAGGTTCACTGGACACAGTATTTGAGTGCGCTGTTTAGAGCGCATGCTAAAAACGAGCTTAAATGAATATAGGCTGCTAAGACGGGCAGTACTAATGGTGTGAAATGCACGTTGCAAAAGAACTGTGGAAGCTCGCCGTCAGCACGCGCTGAGTAGCCTCGCACACAGATATGGCCGTCAGTGCATACTGGCGGTCATATCTGTACGCCTATGTACGCCCGGCTGCTGAGCGCGTGCTGATGGCGATCTTCTGAATTTCTTTTGTAACGTGCATTCCGCACCGTGAAGATTTCCGGTCTTAGCAGACTATTAGTGTGAGCTCGTTCTGAGCATGCGCTTTAAACATCGCCTTCAAATATGGCGTCCAGTGGCGAAGTGCGCGAACAAAAAGCGTTGCTGTGATTGACCTTCCACGATTGGCCATAAGTTCACTATGACGTCTTGAATATGGCGAATTCTGACTTTATGAAGAGAACAAGAATATCAGACTTTCAACTTTGACGGTGGTGGTACAAACTGTCGCTGGCAACTGATAATCCTGGTCGTGACGTCAGAGATAGGAACCGCAAGAAGGAGCCACCGAACGACCTTCTCGTTAAAATAGCGGAGCGTATTTGAAAAGCTTTAGTACCCCTGTCAGGCGGCGCCCTAAAACTCCTTTTCAACAATATCCTTTCCGCTAAAGGGTATTTTTAAAAGAGCTGCTTTCGCACAGCCGGTAAAATGCTTTCACCGATATTGATTGATTTGGGGCTGACATATCAAGTTAAAAATGTTTGTTGTACGAATTTGTTTAACGAAAATAGTTTAGATATAAAAAAAAAACATTCACGAAAAGCTTTCGTGTCTTAACCGGACAACCATGAGAGTACACTAAATTTAGTCTATGACCTATTGCTTGCTTACCGAGACCTTGAAAAAACTTAAATTTTATCTTGCCATAGTTAAAGTCTGTACATTATTTATACCTGAGTTTAATGCTTCATACCAGCAATACTTGAATGAAGGGTGGGCGCGTAAGTGAGATGGCGGATATGAGACGCGTGAAAGGGAAGGAGACGGAGATGGTCTCTGACACTGTTAAATGATCCATGAAACGATATCGTGTTGGAATGTTCATGACTCTGCAGAGGATTACTGTCGTCTGGCCCAAGTATACTCACACAGACCGTCACTGATTCAGAAGCTTCTTTGTCGCAGTGAAATTGCGACGGATAAAAAGGGAACATTTGTTTCAGTCTCGCCTTCGCAAAGCTTGATGACGTAATTGTGGGATCGAAACTAACGTTGAATCGAAATCACCCACCTGATTACAATTAAGCGCGGCTCATGGATTGGACACGAGGAACTAGCGTGAGCACTCGACTTCGGCTCGTAAAAATCAATGCCTCGGCCGACACTCGGGTAGTGGCTCGTGTCCTAATCACTACGGTGACGAGAATAGCCGATCTCTAACAATGCCTGGAGCTCAGCACGCGTTTTCTACTTTGCCAACACCAGCGCATGTGTATGATTAACGTTGGCGGCATGAGACAGGCACCACGGCCACGTAGCCACTTATTTTGACTCCGAGACTCCGAGTTGAGGGAACAAACGATACTCTTACTTCTCTATTTATTTGCGTCTACCGTTGTTTATAGAATGAAAAAAAAGTTAAGGCAAGCTTATTCAGTTATAAGCGATAGGGAGTGATTCTAAGTACTATTAGTAGTATTTAGCGAAAGTAGAAAAATCGTTTTATGGTTCCGTTAAGCCGGGGTCACACATGCTCATGCATCATACAAAAGACAGTCTGCAAACACGAGTCACCGCAATATCCGTGTTTCGAATGCCGCGTGCCCAAGTTTCTCCTTGAACTCATTGTCATGCGGCATTCGAAGCACGAACCTCGCGGTGACTCGCTCTCGAATATATGTATGCAGACTGTCTTTTGTAATAATAATAATCATAAAAAAATATGTGTGTACGTTTATACAGCCTGAACTCAGTGGGCGTCGGGTGTCTCAGATGTAGATGAGCAATTTAGCCAGTGCGGTACAACCACTAACCTGGGGTCTTTAACGTGCACCACGCAGTAGTGATACACGACCGCACGCCGGTACGATGCTCATCCAGTTCGAAACGGGCAGGGGTGGGGATTGAACCCAGGATTATGCAGGATCTGCAGCGCGAGCTTTCGCTCCAGCTTCCTCCCAACTACCAGGCGGTATTGAGAAATCTTTTTATAGTTTTAAAATTAGTTTTAGTGCATTTACGAGCAGAATACTGGTATTTCTAAGATGCTGACACAACGTAGTTTCTGGCTAAACAAAGAAATAAGAACTAAAATTTCGTTTTCGTACACGTTTAAAGTACAATAAGTGCTGGATTTATAGTATAGCGTAAAAGAGTTAATTTGTAAAAAAAAAAGAAAAGGTAAAGAACGCAACTTGATTTGGACATGACATCAAAACGAACCTTCAGATTTGTGCGACCAGGGACGTGAAAACGAGAAACAACAATAGCCTGTCAGGTCCGATAACTGGAGGAACTCATTACAGGGCGCACTTCACCGCGTGTGTAATTGTAACGCCTAAGCAAGGTGATGAAATCCGAAACGTGGTGCACAGTGCCGAGGCTATCACGGAGCACGTGCACAACCGTATTGCTCCACTATAATGGACCTCTTGGCGAATATGTGCTGCCACCTAGACACGCGAATCGTTTCGAGACTAGGTGACCGAAAACAACGCGCGCCCAAGGCCTCTTCGACCCGTTCCACACCCAAAACGTCAGCTACATCCTGTTCACCCATTGAGGCGATGTGACCTAGATACGGCTCCCCCAAGCTCACCTTTGTCCCCATCGTGCGTAATCTTCCGCCCCGAGGTCGACACAACGAAACCGCTCAAAGGCGAGAAATGCAAGATGGCGGATTGTTTGGAACTAGATACTCTCGAACCCAGGCGCATGAAATACTCCGCGCATGCGCACCGCGTATTTCTACAAAAGGTCCATTCCCAATCTCGGGATGAGAAACACAAGCGTTACTTCCGGTAACCAGCAATGATAGAAAAAAAAAAAGGCTCATTACCATCAGAATTAATTGGGGGGCTATTTGGTTGAACATCTAGACGGTGGTTTTAAAAAGCGCAAAGGACTAAAAAGAGAAGGAGGGGACAGGACAGAGCGCTTACTTACAACTGTCAAATTTAATAGAGCATCTAGAGAACGCAAGGTGGAAGTGAAAAAAGAGAAAATAAAGATAAAATTAAAGTCACCGCTGCTGCAAAGAACATATTTAGTTTTAGAAATCGAAATAAAAATTATTTTAACTTCAGCTAAAGGCAAATTACTTGTCACGTAAAAAAAGTAACTGTCTATAAAAAAAAAAGAAAAAAAAGAAGAAAAAAAAGAAAAAAATAAATTAAAAAGAAAAGTTCAAAGAAGAAGAAATAGAAGAAAGAAGAAAAAAGTACGCAGAGCAAATTGCTAAAAAATCTTTAGGTGAAACACCGCTAGAACTGAAGTTCTTTTTGTGTTTCAAGTTTTCAGGGGAAACACCGAAGGAACTGAAGTTCTTTTTGTGTTAGGGTCACTGACGGCGCGCTTATGCACTTGTCGCCACTGGTGAGGATGACTTGAGCCTCGTACAGTTCTCTTGTGTTTTTGTCACAGAACCGCTTCAGAACTTTGGTGTGGTTGAATGTTGGTGAGCATTTGCAGTCTCTGACATGCACCGCAAGATGACCCGATGGTGTTGATTTCAAAGTTTGGGCATGTTCTCTTAATCTCGTATTAATACATCGCCCCGACTGACCTACATATACTTTGCCACAAGTAAATGGTATTTGATATTGGGCAGGAGATCGAACTATAGGGGGCGCTTTATCGAGCTTGTTGTCCCCACAGCCCGGTGTTTACCAACACAGCATAACAAAGAAATTGAACCTGGCCGAGCACGGTCTGGGCACGAGCGCTTCGCTCTGACCAGTGCTTTGGTCGCACGAGGAGTGGCCTTCGAATCGTCATCTTCGATTTCTCGGATCAAAAACAAACAAGAAAATACGCTTTGTTGTCCCCACAGCTGAAGCGCACCGCTAGAGGCGTGACTGTTCGATCTCCTCCCCAATACCACTCCACTTTGACATTCTACATACTGAGTCGATGTTTTACACTGCACTCTGCCTGTTGATGCTGTTGGCAATTGATCTTAGGGCAGAGCCTTTTTAGTTTGTCCGGAGCTGAAAGCACAACTTGGACTTGGAACTTCGCGGCTGTTCTCTTCAAGTTCTGGGACAAGCGGTGTATATATGACAGAACAGTCGGTCGGTGTTTCTTGTGTTTTTCAGTGTCACGTTTTGTAGTTGAGGTCATCAAGCTTTCGGCGACGTCATATATTATCGAACTCGGATATCCTGACGGTTTCAGTCTTTGTACTTGAGCATCGAAGCTTTCCCCCGCTGAGGGTACGTAAGATTTTTTAAGAGCTGTATTCAGGCAATTTTTTGCAATTCCTCTTTTAATAATTTTGGAATGAGCCGGATCATACTGTAAAAGACCTTTCTTCGATCGAGGGGAATACATCCAGCAAGCGTGGTTGTCAGAGAACACCAATCTTAGATCTAAAAATTGAAGCATGAAGTTCACTGGTGACTCGTGGGTGAACTTGAGACCCTGGCCATTTTCTAAAAAGTTAGATCGGATGATGTTGAATATTTGCGTCTCATTCTCACCTGGGCGATGTTGAAGGAGAACGAGGTAATCGTCAACATATCGAAACATCTGAGGTACATGGCTGTTGGAAAGTGTACTGGCTATTGCCCGATCACATTGGGACAAGAAAATATCACATAATATATGTGCCACACAGGAACCTATAGAGATACTTTTCTTTTGTAGGTAAGAATTACCTTCAAAAGTGACGACTGTAGCAGAAAGGTAGAACTTTAAAAGTTCTAAGAAGGACTGTACAGAAATGCCGCACTTGTTTTGAAAGGAAATAGTTCCATTGGCTTCAATACATTCACTTACTGCTGCAACTAATTTGATATGTGGTACTGAGTAGAATAGATCCTCCACATCAAGTGAGAACCCAAAGCGCACTGACACTGCATTTAGTTGGAGATACTTAATAAGTTCCTCTGAGTTTGCTATTAGGAATGGGTCATTCAGCTGGAGATTCGACAAATGTCTTAAGAGGAATCGTGACATTAAACCCTGCCAAGACCCTTTCTCGGTGACCACAACTCGAAAAGGACATTCATCCTTGTGTGTTTTTGCTGTGAAAAACATATCCAAACGGTCCTTTTTTGAAGCAGTAATTGTCTTCCTCAATTTCTCTAACTCAAGTCTGTGGCACAGTTGAAACGCCTTTGCCTTCACACTCTTGGTTTTGAAATCATGCAACTGGTTAAAGTTTTTCTATATGGCCCGCCCTGCTTTTTCGAGGTAGAGTGGCCTAGGAATGACAACGAAACCTCCTTCTTTATCAGAAACTAGAAGGGTTAAGTCATTCGTTTTGAAATAATTGACAATCGTAGGAATTCTCATATTCTTGTCATTAACTTGACCAGTCTCTAGCAGCACGTCAACACAATCGTCCACACATCGAATTCTATCAGCTTCTTGGGCCTTAGCAGCTATGTCGTGTATCTTAGACACCAGCTGTACGCCCTGCATTTTTGGTGGTGTGCAAAATTTTTGAGGTATTATAGCATCCCCCAACAAGGTTACGTATTCTCCCTTGCGTTGGTTATTTTGGGAACGGAGACTTTTTATGTCCGGAATGTATGAAGACCATAGGAATCCCGTCTCCTTACTTTCTCTGTCAAGGAAGGCTCTGTAGCTTCGTCCTTGGCCGCCACCGGGGTCTCCACAACCCGCAAGAACCCAGAGGCAAGTTCTGAAGTATCGGACCTGCCTCCACATCTCGGAGCGGACGATCTTGCATATTCTTTTTGCATGATGTTGAGAAGCTCTTGCAAAGCCAAACAACCCAACCAAGTCCGGTAAAACTGCACCATGTCTGATGGCGGCAGAATAGAATCTTGCTTTGCAGGTTGCGTTGGCGATCACACTGATGTAAACAGAAATAGAGTCCAGAGGGGAAAGACAAGGAAAAGGGCCCATTGTAGAAGAAGAAAGATGCCAACAGCATCAACAGGCAGAGTGCAGTGTAAAACATCGGCTCAAGTATGTAGAATGTCAAAGTGGAGTGGTATATCAAATACCATTTACTTGCGGCAAAGTATATGTAGGTCAGTCGGGGCGATGTATTAATACGAGATTAAGAGAACATGCCCAAACTTTGAAATCAACACCATCGGGTCATCTTGCGGTGCATGTCAGAGTCTGCAAATGCTCACCAACATTCAACCACACCAAAGTTCTGAAGCGGTTCTGTGACAAAAACACAAGAGAACTGTACGAGGCTCAAGTCATCCTCACCAGTGGCGACAAGTGCATAAGCGCGCCGTCAGTGACCCTAACACAAAAAGAACTTCAGTTCCTTCGGTGTTTCCCCTGAAAACTTGAAACACAAAAAGAACTTCAGTTCTAGCGGTGTTTCACCTAAAGACTTTTTAGCCGCTTGCTCTGCGTACTTTTTTCTTCTAGGGTGCCTCAATGTCCTTCTGTTTAGGGTGATGCCACCCTTTGTAGTACCCGATGCTGACAGCACGCGCTCACGGGAAAAATACAAAGAAATCGACGAAAACAAAATGTCGCCATAGCACAGTCAGCGCCACAAACGCGTGCAAGGAGACGCTCTTTCACGCGCTTTTGAACAAAAAAGAAAAATAAACGTGTGGGACAAAATGGCCGGATGCCACCACCCTAAGCGAAGCGCACATGAAGGCACCCTATTTTCTTCTTTCTTCTATTTCTTCTTCTTTAAATTTTTCTTTTTAATTTATTTTGTTTATTTTTTTTCTTCTTTTTATTTTTGTTTTATAGACAGTTTTTTTTTTTACGTGACAAGTAATTTGCCTTTAGCTGAAGTTAAAATAATTTTTATTTCGATTTCTAAAACTAAATATGTTCTTTGCAGCAGCGGTGACTTTAATTTTATCTGTATTTTCTCCTTTTCAGCGCATCTGTATGATTAACGTTGGCGGCATGAGACAGGCACCACGCCACGTAGCCGCTTGTTTTGACTCCGAGACTCCGAGTTGAGGGAACAAACGATACTCTTACTTCTCTACATTTTTTGCGTCTACCGTTGTTTATAGAATGAAAAAAAAGTTAAGGCAAGCTTATTCAGTTATAAGCGATAGGGAGTGATTCTAAGTACTATTAGTAGTATTTAGCGAAAGTAGAAAAATCGTTTTATGGTTCCGTTAAGCCGGGGTCACACATGCTCATGCATCATACAAAAGACAGTCTGCAAACACGAGTCACCGCAATATCCGTGTTTCGAATGCCGCGTGCCCAAGTTTCTCCTTGAACTCATTGTCATGCGGCATTCGAAGCACGAACCTCGCGTTGACTCGCTCTCGAATATGTATGCAGACTGTCTTTTGTAATAATAATAATCATAAAAAAAATATGTGTGTACGTTTATATAGCCTAAACACAGTGGGCGCCGGGTGTCTCAGATGTAGATGAGGAATTTAGCCAGTGCGGTACAACCACTAACCTGGGGTCTTTAACGTGCACCAAGCAGTAGTGATTCACGACCGCACGCCGGTACGATGCTCATCCAGTTCGAAACGGGCAGGGGTGGGGTTTGAACCCAGGATTAGGCAGGATCTGCAGCGCGAGCTTTCGCTCCAGCTTCCTCCCAACTACCAGGCGGTATTGAGAAATCTTTTTATAGTTTTAAAATTAGTTTTTGTGCATTTACGAGCAGAATACTGGTATTTCTAAGATGCTGACACAACGTAGTTTCTGGCTAACCAAGGAAATAAGAACTAAAATTTCGTTTTCGTACACGTTTAAAGTACAATAAGAGCTGGATTTATAGTATAGTGTAAAAGAGTTAATTTGTAAAAAAAAGAAAAGAAAAAGAACGCAACTTGATTTGGACATGACATCAAAACAAACCTTCAGATTTGTGCGACCAGGGACGTGAAAACGAGAAACACCAATAGCCTGTCAGGTCCGATAACTGGAGGAACTCATTACAGGGCGCACTTCACCGCGTGTGTGATTGTAACACCTAAGCAAGGTGATGAAATCCGAAACGTGGTGCAGAGTGCCGAGGCTATCACGGAGCACGTGCACAACCGTATTGCCCCACTATAATTCCCAATCTCAGGATGAGAAACACAAGCGTTACTTCCTGCAACCCTCAATGATAGAAAAAAAAGGCTCATTACCATTGTCCCGTAAATGAAATTAAGGATTTCAATCAAACAAGTTGACCAACAAACCAAGTTCGTTCTTTCGTGTATTTTTCTCCAAGCCCTAGAATACAAACGACGTAGACAGTGTGACTAATGCAACCCTAATCTGCGCCGCACGTTCCTAAAGTATGGCGTCCAGACGAGCGTTAGCGTAGAAAGGCGGAACGCCAAGCCCGCCCCCCTTTGCCGCACTCACGTTAATACCGTCACAACTGGAGAGAACCGGGAACGCCGAGAGCATTTACCTCGATCACCGACGCCCTCGTCAATATTTCGTCCCTTTCGAAGGTCTCTAAGACGACATTGACTGCAACTGCGCAGTTCAGTATTGGCAAGGAGAACTAATCGCAGTGTTTCGTACCGGTACTATAAAAGACGAATAGTCGCTGTTTCGCCAGCGGCGCGCGTGGACAGGCATTAATGTCTGCGCAGCCGCTGCGTCTGAGGGAGCCCCTAACGGATTCACTAATGCGAGTTTGGTGTACACGTTGTATCCAGCTCTAGTCATCAAACACCCTCGGAAAGAATCGTTGCCAAAGGTTGTTATGCCATTACGAAGGCGCTCTTTTCGTCCGTTATGCGCCGGACAAAGTGTGCACGCTAATCCCCATGGGGACGGGCTTCTTCTTCGGGTGGATCGACCGCGAGGGGATTGGGACATTGTGCACGCGCAGGAATGCTGGTTTTTACAAGGTCTCGTAAAAACGTGACGGTCACCGAGGAGTTGTCGAGGACACCTCGTTATTCTATATGTTTGAATCCTTCGAAGGGATCTGTGCTAGTAACTTTACTTTCGGATATGTCGAGTCAGTGAAGCGGCGTTGTGACCCCGTTCGTTACCTTCTACCTATAGGGCAGGGAATTAGTACGATGTTTAGATGTTTCTTGTCAGAAAACCTTAAACTCGTGCCATGAGAGAGTTTTCTGGAGAAAAACTGGAGCACCAGAAACGCTGCCAAGGCGCACAAGATGTCGCTTTCGGATGATGCGGCATATGGGCGGAAGGCCTAACCATACTGGCAGTCAGAAAGCCAGATCGAAAATTTGTAAGAATACGGAGGACTGGCGGTGTAATCTATTGCACAAACTTGAAACGATCAGTCGAAATGAGATGCTTCATGTTCACACAGATGAGCCACACGTGTTCGAACTGTTATAAATAAATCCTAAAAAAATTAATAACGAGTTTTGTCTTTCAGACTATTTGGTTTCTCAAGACGTTTCCTCTCCCCTCTACAGTGATTAATCCTAGCAGCCACAAAAATATTACTATAAGGTGGAAAGTAGTGAAGTTTTCGAACCAGAGATATTTGAGAATCGTTGCATTAGCTAACAGCTTGTTCAACAACTAGAGCACCGCGCATCATGTATCTGTATGTTGTATGTGATTTTAATATAGTAATGTGACTTCACTTGGATTGAGGAAGCAAAGCACACACGACCATGTTCTTTTATTTGCCTCAGAAATGTTACTCGCTGTAGAGTATGCTGTGCGATGTTTTTTTTGGTTTTGAGCAAGCAATACAGTTATATTTACTATATTCTAGTAACTCTAAGTAAAATATTACGATGTAGATGCGTCTAAATATTTATTACGATGACCAGCGAAGTTGGAGATGTACCAATTTAATATGATCTGCAAGATTTGGCGTGTGATATGCAATGCAATCAACTACGTGAGGCACAAAAGTATTCAATAATGTATAGACATTCCCAGTTCTTAAGAGTTAGAAGTACGACCAACAAAAGTGGCTTTGTTAGGATTACCTTACAATATTTCATGTGCTCGTTATTTAAGATCTGCCGGCACTACAACATGGTCAAGATTCAAAGAAGTATAGGTGTAATTAAAGAACACATTGGTGTTTAGAATAAGCTAATTATTTGTAGCCTAAAAGTTCGCAAAAGTAACAATCTTAGTGTTATTTGGCCGACAATTCCGAAATTGTTTTATTTGTAAAGTACACAATGCGCCACATCTTAACTAGTGTACCGCGTAGGACCCTTACAAACAAAGTAACATTTGTCCGTTCAATTCTCTACAAACATTCCTGATGTACCAGCGCGAGATTCTCACCCGGAGTCTCGTGAGATTTGAGCGTACTCGCGCAGCCAAAGTACAACGGAAGGCAACAAGCACGTGCCGAAGGATGGTCACCCCAAAGCATAGTTGTGCCCGCTACTTTAAAAAATGTAATAGATTACAATTACAAATTGCCGAGCCTCAAATGTAATGAATCACCCTTAAAAATTACTTTCGTTGAAAAGTTACGGATTTCTTTACTCGTTACGTTACAAATTACTTTTCCCGTTTCTTTCGCCGTTCAGTTATGAAGAAAACGGTAGAAACATTTTCGACGTTTTAAAATATCTTCTGCAACACTACTTTGCATCTCTCGTTCGCCCGCATTATGGTAGTCCTTGTAAAAATAAAATATTGCATTTAAGAGAAAGAATTGAGATGCACTTTGTTCACCTGCAAGCTTACAAGGCAGCGAAGGCAGCAACCACTCCCGCCATTCCGCTAGCTTACGGCGACCGGAAATAATCCCTGGAATTATACAGACAAAGCTAGCGGTGCGCATGCTCAGTAGCAGCGTCTATCTCCGCTAAGAGACCAAGAAGACAACGCCTACTTGGAGTTGCCTTTTTGATCTTTGTTTTCCGCATATTTTTATATGCCTTGCACGTTTTTCTGGTGGTTTTAGTAACCGGCCATACAAAAGAATCGTGTTTTCTTTTCAGTTATTCTCCTCTTCACGATGTCTTTCATTTTATTGAACTTGCTATCTCTATGCTGCTGCACTGCCTGCTTATATATCTACAGTCTCTGTATTATGTTAATATTTTTAAATGTAACGAGTAATTAAAGTAATTCATTACTAATATTTGCAACACAATTACATTTCAAATTCTGCCGCAAAAAAGTAACATGGCACTTACAAAATTACTTGAGAAAGTAACAGGTTTCCGGGTAATTCGTACTTGTGACGGATAACTTCCCGAGCCTGCCCCAAAGAAACGCCCTGCGGTTCTTGCCATATTATTGAGAGTAGTATCAACATGTTATCTCTCCATCAGACTAATTTATGATACTATTTTATATAACAATTTTAGGTGCTGCATTTTTTTTAATTTTACTTTGTGAGATAAATGTGCGCTTTAAAAGGAATGTGTCTGATTAACAAAGCACTACAACAAAGCCACATAAACGTTCTTTTACCCTGTCTTTATTCTTCGACCAAGTTTCCCAACTTCTACCACAGTCTCGGGTATTCTACATCATGATCAACTTCTACCAGATAGCGTGCGCACTCACTGTTTTTTCATTGATAAACTGAATGTCGTATGCTACGAACCCCGAACAGACACACTTGACACACAAATCACTATCCGTCCACGTTTGGTTTAAATATTATAGCTGCTTTTAGAACACCCATTACAAAAATATTGAAAATATAAAATTTCAATAATTTGAATTACGTAATTGTGCCTAAATCTTAATTGTTACACGCTTTAATGCCTCAAACTAGAAAACAATATTCACAAAGGTTGAACTTATGAATGTACGGTCTCACCTGAAACTGGCAATCATTTCCAGGGGATCGATTGTATTCTAGGACGTTTTATATAATAACCTCACTTTATGTTTAAAGCTTTTATGCTATAGATTTCATTTTGCAATACAAAATGTGACAGATTTGGTTTTTCAAGGAAATGTTACAGATTCTTAGGTATTACCTCGGAATAAACGAATCTTGCTACTTACTTGCTGTTGAATGCGTTCTGTTTCGTTTATTCGTTTACTGAATGTAGGTCTAAATCCAAGGTTACATTCGCATATTCATTACATACAAGTAAAATAAAATTTTATTCGCGCAGAATAAACCTGCTGGTGTCGTATGCTAGCGCAGTGTCCTAGATCAAGTCATAAATATGGTCGTTCCTAAATGTCGAACACCTCTCATAATATTAAGTTAAATCCATCAGAATAATGCGCAAGCCTACGTGACGATGTTTGGTGTGACAATTAAAAAAAGCTGGGATTTTAACATTTATTTTTATATCCCATATTATGAGAGCAACTTTAAATGGTTGTCCTCGATTCCTTTCCAAACAAATAATAATGCCAAGAGTCATCTTTCACCTACATAGAACAGTCGCCTAAAACAAAAACTTGATCGGATGAGTAATGTCATTTGCAATACTGTTTATATAACGAAGCACAAAATAGATAATAAAATAGAACCCCGAGCCACACCGGAATTTACATCTAGAAACGTTGATAACTATCGTTCCATCTCCCCAAGCTGCAGTTTTTTTTAGAAAAGTGCAACCTAATAAAAGAAACAACAAACTCACTTAGTCCAATGTTGAGGAATATTTGTGCTAGCTTTGGATAGATCAGTATGCGGAACATGTACCTAGTCTACACTTACTCATTACAAACGTAAGATATTAAAAATACAAAACAATTAGACTTCGAGACTTTTGCACTGGGATTACTAGGAGTCAGTAACCGATTCTGATGCCAATTTCACCAGCTAAAGGGACACACAAAAATAAGGACATTAGTTAACAACATTTATGTAAGAAAGTATCTAAAATCATTTCTATTTATTTGAGCTTGGACGTTTCTGGATCGGTAACTAAAACCCTCAGAAAGTAACTGTATTGCTTATTATTAGAAGATTACTTCAGGGTAGCTCAGTAACAAATTCAGTAATCATTTATATTCGCTGTAACGAAGCGTTATTGTCGAAGCAGTGACAAGGTAAAAACAGTGCTGTTATTTCCTCTATAAGTTAATTTTAATATCTTTAAATAAAGTCTTGTATTTAAAAAGAATAACAGAATGTTGCTATAAAACATTCAATAGTGAATGCCTGCGAAACAGGTACTGGACGGGTTTTCTGTTGAACCCTATAAGTCTTTTGGAGTCACAAACTCTAAACGTAAGCACCTTTGCTCTGTGTTGGGTTCTGTAGCAAGTATAACACAGCAAGAAAACAGCCCTCAAACTGGGAATAAAACTGGTAAATTATACTCTCCATTACACTTGGGTCTCACCTCTTCTTTTGTTTCTTCGTGAAGTTTTAATTACAAGTCTTTTTGCACGCGATTGTAAAAGAAAAAATAAGGGACATCAAATTGTCTACGCTTAGCGACCATTAATTGTATCTCCGTTATTGAGACTATGGCAGTAATTTATGAGAAAAGATAGAACACAAAGCTAAATTGGTCACAGAAGACTTATAAAAAGTAGCCATTCTTTGCGTTTCTCATGCTGCCAGTATGTGTAAACTGCAACAATATTTTATATAAAAAAAAGCACGCGTAATTTTTTTTTTACGAAATGAGTTGGCAGTTAGGAATATGGTCTATTATTAATTCCGTAGCATTATTACGGGCACGCCAATGTTCCGTATCAATGCAAAAATGACTTCTTTGCAGATGCGAATTTTGTGTGCCAAGCCGGAGAAGAGACTTTTGTCAGGAAGAGTCTTGTATGCTCAAATTCTTGTCTAAAATGCACTTCCCGATCGAGCTGCTCACACTAGGCAACATCACGGAACTGAACGGCGAGGCGACCTCTTTGACAGGTGAGGCGTTCAGGCAGATCGCGCATAGCTAGGGTGCGTATTTTCGGCATGTAAAATGTAGTAGACAACGTTTACAGGTGTCTTTTGGATTTTGTTTTAAGAACACATTCGCTTTCGGTTGATGGTTACTCGTGTCAACTTTGAGATTTCCGCGAACGTCAGGTGCATGCGTTCAAAGAAAGACATAATATGGGGACTTCCTTACCTTACTAAAGCACACCAAAGTAAGTTTAGTCCTGACTACTTCAAAATGGATTTAGTCTAAACTGAAGCCAATTAACATTTATAAGATACAACTATTTTGAAACAAAATGATTAGTCTGCACTCTACTCTCGTGCCCGACACGTCTGCTATCCGACTGCGTGAGGGGGAAACTACAACCTCCGGGAAAATGGGTCCCGGTTGTGCTCATAAATAGCCTAGCCTAAAAGGGCTCTTGTCTAGAGTCCTGTCAGTGACGGTGAGTTTTTCACGTAGTGGTCCGCTTGAGAGAGCAGTGAGCACACATTCTAGCGAACGATTAAATACATAAGCAAACAAGAGCCACAGCCAGGAGTTTATTAAAGAGTGAAATGCTTTCTAGCGGAACTCCCAATCTCAAAATATGGTCCATCCGTTCGTCCGTGCGTTTTCCGCTAAATTTAGCGAAGAAAGTGAGGGCACGTGACCTATACACCAATTCAGTTTCTCAGCAAAGTATACAATACAATACAATACAATACAATACAATATTTATTTTGCGTGCTTACCAACAGCCGGTTGGCCTTTGCGGTAAAACACAATGTAAGACTTACATTTCCGTTACAAAAAATACATCCTTAATCAAACCGATTTTAAAATCATGCACATGTGTAAAACATATGGGGCACAGTTGTACAAAAAATATCAATGCCGCAATACTTCGGGTATAACGGGAAAATGGACGTAATCTACGTCACGTGTCCTATAAGATTCAGTTTCTCCGCTTAATATAGAGGGAAAATATACGGTACGTGACACCCCAAATATCTCACCCCTACCCTCTGTTATGTTTCTACCCCGACGAGGCCGTGCTCGAATCACGGTGCATTTATCAATGACAGTCCGCAACACCATCGCTCGGAAGAGATCCTCTCGAAGACCCGGAACCAAGGATTCCGAAAATCGGCCGATGTAACCACGTCAACGGGTCTTCGTCTCTCTCTTTCTTCAACATCGAGAGAAGCGGCTGCTGCGGCGACATAGACCTCTGGGCCAATGAAAGTGACTCTTGGACTTCATCTTCATCGAAGCCAACAGCCACCACCAATCCCACCAGGATCCCGCCGGTGACGCAACATCGTCACGTCACCGCGGCTATATAATGGGAACCCGCGGACTCGCGCTGTGGGGACAGAATGGGACTTACCATCGGACGCTACCATCATCTCATCATGTCCCTTTAAAATATCATCATCCATAGAGCCCAAACCCGTTCTCCAGCCTGTCCATTTCCCAGCCCTTAACACCTCTCCTCTTTTCTCCATTCTATTCTCTTTCCATCCCTCCCCTCCCCCCCCCCTCTCCTGGCAACGCCTCCCTCATAACCCTATAGGTAGATGTTTTTATTTTTTTTTAAATAAAAACTAGCGCGCGCAAGAAAATACGGTTTTCGGTTCTATTGTTTTTATAAGTGACACAGATTAATTTCCGCAGTTAATTGGCCAAAGTACGAAAATCGTTGCACCGCCCCTTTAATGTCTCCAAGCAATAGAAAGAATTGCTTCACTGCATTTAATACATTTCAGGACTTCGAAGGGAAAGGGTCGCTGCCATTTTTTTTTTATTATTCATATGCAAAATAAGGCTAAATTGATAGGAACGTAGAAAACTGTCATCCTCTTCACCAAGTATAAATTATATGTAAAATTAAAATTCGGTTATTGCTGAAGCTTTTCGAGATTGTAGATTCCAGATTCTTTAAAGAAAAACATATGTTGAAAATACTCATATTATGTAGAGTGCGGCAGTATTAGTTGGTGCAGCGGCTTTCAGGCCGGAGTGGTAAACATGCTGTGCTGGGAGCCCCGGGTGCGTTAAGCTGTTGCACCCATCTTGACATTTTCTTTGTTCACACCCATCTTGTCCCATCTTGACCCATCTTGACATTTTTGTTAGACCCATCTTGACATTTTTCTTTATTCACACCAGTTTATGTTTTATGTGCGAAAGTGGATGTCCTTGAATTACCTATTGTAAGGCGGGTTCTGTATAGTCTTTCAGTTTCTGTCATCTGTTTATATTTTCATTGTGACATGTATTTTAATGTTTGATATAGTGCTGTGTTTTAATTTTCTTTGTGTGCACCACATAATAGACTGTAAAGTTGTTTGTGGGAACGTAAAATAAAGATGTATTATTATTATTATTATTATTAAAGGGACGTTGGAATCAACTGTCACGTTCCCTATCGTCGCAGTGCGGCAGTATGTTCTGTGGCCTAGCGCTCTGGAGGCACCCATGCTGCACTTTACGCCTTTCAGCTGGCACTGTTGTGTTTAATAATAATAATAATAATAATAATAATAGCTTTATTTACCATATAAATATGGTGGGAGCTGAGAAAAAAAGCTGTCTAAGCAGCTTGACTGGTCCTCAGCCCCCTCACAGGTACACAGCGGTTGCAAACACACAAGAAATTATATAAAGGAAAAAACACAATAAAGGCAAAGAGCAAACAGAAAATACCTACGAGGGAATCAGTGTAATGATATAATTACTTTGATAGAAAACTATCTCCTAAGATCAAACCAAGGAGCCAACAAAAAGAAAAACACCTACGAGGGAGTCAGTTTCAACTCGTAGTGCTGCCGACAGTACCTGCTGGTCTATCTCGCGCAAGTTTCCTGAAAATATGCGGAAGTAATAAAAATGAAAGTTCAAAGTTGCAATGCCACACCTCCACTCAACCACAGCTATGACGATACAAGCCGCACGTTTCCGCCTCAGCATTTCAGTAGAATAAGCTGCACGGAAGATTCCTTTGATGTGCTGAACGAGGGCATCTTGAACACCCCGTGTTAGGTAGTTATCCTTATCATCATTATGTGCGTCTTCATAACATAAAAAAAGATAATAAAAAATTGTAGTTTGCAAATCCAGTGTCCGGAATTCTGTATTGAGAGTTCCTGAGTAAAAATAAAGTCATTTTACTTTTGAGTAGAGTCTAAATCTAAACAACCAATGTTTAGTTTATTAATGCCCCCCCCCCCCACACACACACACACAAACGTATGCAAACAGACGCGTACGCACACACACACAAACAAACAAACACACGCGCGTAAAGGTTGTAATTATAGCAGAATATCTGCTGGCAGCGAAATCCATTCAAGTTTTTAGGTCTTTCAACATGACAAGACATCACAAATCGCATGAATTAGTTCCAACGATATACGAAAGCAGAGATGTTTCGAGTAGTTAGCCGGATGGTTATAAACTTGCTGAAAGTTTCTTTTGAGGGGGAGTTTTGAAATAGCGGCTATCAATGTTCTTACCAGCAGTTAAAAAGTCGACTTATTTACAGTCCTTGCTGGAATAAACAGGCGATTTTGTAAAGCCGTACTTTGTTAAAAACAAAACAAAAATAAGGTGCTTATAAACACTGCTTTGCACTCCGTGAATGTGATACCTTCGAAAGCTATCCCACGTTTGTAACGGCCTTTCACTGCTTCTGAGTTGACGTGAAAGCGCTAAGCATCTAGCTGACTTCGGGACTGAAACCGTAAAATTGAAGATCATGTCAAAATGACCAAAACAGCGAAACTAAATGAGAACGCATGTTGGGAGTCGTACCCTAATCAGGCGAAACGAGAGTGACCTAATATAAAAGTGATAATTTCGAAACCCCTTGCCGGAGAAGCTTGTTGAAGGCAGTAGCCTAGTATTTAAATACGACCGCAATCACGTTCAGAAAGTGAGTACTAATACGATGTCGATAAACAAACAAAAATCGAAACGAAGTATTAGGTTAGGTTAGTTAAGAGCGCAACACAATAAAAAAACAAAGCGCCATCATTTTTTTTTTAACAAACGACAGTAAAGGCAGGTTCACACATGTATCTCAGCACTGAGATAACGTAAAATCAGCACTGCATCAGCACTATTGGCAGCACTGACTTAGCGTTGAATTAGCACTGCATTTGTTTGTGTAAGCGAGAAAATCGGGGTCCTATGCATCGGAGAGATGCAGCGCAAATTCAGCGCATTATCTATAGCGCCAAATTAGCGCTACGGTGTATATGTGTGCAGGACTTTAATGCATCGATAAATTGGTGCACTCCTGTCGTTGGTTTGTTCGTTCGTTCTTACGTATGCACCATTGGCACTCGCAACTGCAGCAATCCAAAGTATTGGTGAGCGAACCGAAGTTGAGCCGCTCACATCGGTAACAAGCATTCGAGCAATCTTCAACTGCGTTGCTGCACCGTGCGTCATGAAGTCCACGCCGCACGCGTACTTTAAAGTGGCCGCTTCTTGATGGATGAAAACATCCAGTGCGTCATTATAGGAGAGGCGAACTGCCCCGCTCCTTCTATCAAGGCCACTCGTCCTCGGAATCCAGAAAGCGCCGGTCGCTGCCTTGACATACCGGATGCTTTGTTCTCATCAAGGATGAACGTCCGCGCGTACCGGAATTCTGGCTCTGGAATAACAATCGAGCCGAGGAGAATCTTCATTGTGCGCATCTGGCGCCGCCGCCGCCGCCTCGAAGCACTCCCTGCGAACGGAAGCGAATCCTACGCAGCTGTCTATGACGCTATTATGATAACGAGAAGCGATCAAGACATGCGCCCTTCTCCTATGACAATTCGCGCGGTGGTCAATAACGTGCGAAGGTTGGAGAGGAAATGGGCAATCATTGGCTACACGCCGTCTGGCTAGCTTGCTACGGGTGTCCAGCAAAAAGCTCGCCCGAAAGCTTTCGTTCGGATTCGCCAAACGACCTTCGAGCGGCACCTGTTTCACATCATAGACTGACCGAAATGAACGAGTGAATTTCTGCTTTCGGTATTTGCGCGCAAATGTTTTTTGTGAGCGGGAACGGAAAGTGGCGCTTCGAGAGGGTCAGTAGTGTGGACTGTCCGATCTGCGATGTCCTTAGTGGTGTATTGAAACACTCCCTCCATGCCATACTGCGAGAAGGGACGAGGCAATGCGTACTGTTGATTTCACGCACAAGAGAGAATTGTGGCTGAGCTTGTAGAGAGTTTCAGGGGTTCCTTTCACAGAATGAAATTAGGTCCAGTGTGCCTCTGGGAATTTAGCTTTGGATGCGTGTCAACGATAGAACACGCAGTTGTTGACTCTCGTGCCCCGTGTAGCGTCTCTCTGCTTTCCTGGGTCCGCGTGAGAAGGCACATTGAACGTGTTGCCTTGAGCCTACGTTTGTCGTGCATGTGACGACTCGGAAAGATTTTTTTAGGCCGGGGTCACACAACTCATACATCATACAAAAGACAGTCTGCAAACACGAGTCAGCGCAATATCCGTGGTTCGAATGCCGCGTGCCCAAGTTTATCCTTGAACTCATTGCTCTATGTGGCATTCGAAGCAGGGATCTCGCGATGTCTCGCGTTCGAGTCTGTATGCAGACTGTCTTTCGTACGATGTATAAGCAGTGTTACCTCGGCTTTAGAGGACAATCTATACTCCGTTTTAGCTTAAGTACGAGTGCAACCAATTCGCTACGAGCCAGTGGGACCAACCAAGCTTCTCGCGAAGCGATAGATCTCTGAATTGTTTGTGTTTCAATGCGTGGGTTACCGCCACCACATCCAATCAAGTGCAAACAATACGTCGCAACATCGAGTTTTCGCTATGTGGGTTTGTGTTTGTGCTGCAACAAGTTTTTGCCCACACTGGAACTTAAGATAAAACGAGGTATAGGCAAATTTCGATACATATTTGGCTTGAAAAGTCTTTATAGAGCGCCTACCACTTTAACAAGCTGGAGAATGTTTTACGACAGTTGGAGAAAGTAATTTTTTGAAAATAAAGGCATTTCTAAAAGGAAACCAAAAATATTGTGCCATTTTCTTTGTATTTCTACATCCAAGCATTTCAATCGGGATGTCAACATATGACTGAGAATTGTGATACATTCGTCTGCAACAAAGCGAGTGTTGTTTGTATCTAAACGATTTCATTTAAAATCCCGCAAAAAATGATTACAAATTAAAAATAAATATATGTTTTGGTTGACTTCTTCACTAAACGAAATTGAAAGACGTATTCTCACAAAAATGTTTTACTTATCGAGCTATTGACTCCAAAACAACCGAAGACACATTTCTAAATTTTGGTCATCGTCGGAGGTTGTGCGCTTAGGTATTTTGCCTCATTCAGATACTTTGCGCACCGCAAAAATACCATGTACCCAGCTTTTATAACTACAACAGAAAAAGAAATTGGTTAATAAAGTGTCTTCTTATTTTTTATATATTTTTAAAAGACCAAAACATAGATTTTTTATGATTACTTACCTGGTTTTGATTACGATAACTTTTTTTCAGTCCAAAGTTATGGTATAAATTATGTATAAAATAAAAGCTTAAATATATGCATGTTTAACACGACATTATCGTTATATTATATTAGAAGTATATTATCGAATACAGATTTTAATACAAGAGAAAACTCTAAAAGTATATTTATCAACCCGCAATTTTTCAGGAGGACTATTTCTAATTTTGTAACGTTTTATCTGTATAAAACGTGTTTAGTATAGACTTAAATATTAAATAAAAATCAAATGTCATGACTACGACACATAACGCGGCACTTTTGAAAAGGCAATATACTCGAGGCTGTATTGCGAGATGGAAAACTGGGTTGTCATCATTTCTTTTCCTGAAAAATTATTAAATATTTGCTGGGAAAACGTGTTAAGCAGAGGATACCATATTACTAATGTGAAGTGTTAACTTTAAATCAACTTAGGTAATCAATAAAACAAACCTTAAATTGACTGTAGAAACGTTCTGATTAATCGAGAGGGTTACTACCATCAAAAACCATTTTAAAATCCTAAGGGAGCGGAATTTAAGCTAAGTTTGGAAATTGACGCAAGATATACGAGCAAGCGACGTGCTTCGTCTTCTTCCCCAATAGGCAGTGACGTTCGAGGGCGAAAAGACTCCTCATCCTCCTCCTCCTTCTCCTCCTCTTTTCTTTTTTTTTTTTCCGGAGAGGAAAAAGACACCGTTACGAAGACGCCTCCTCTACGCGTAACAGTTTTTCTTTTTCCCGCCCGTTAATCGTGCCATCTTTCAAGGCCATCCGCACTATTCTCCGCGGTAATGCATTCCGTCGAACGCGTCTGTAAACACATTTCTTCCTGTTTTTGAACACGAGGGCCGGTTAAGTCTCGTTCGTGTGCCGGCTTGGGCATAGTAAGTTTGCTTGTTCGGTTCTTATGGTTAGCTTAGCGCCGAATGCGTGAGCTCACGAGCTGTCTGCCTACTCGCGGTCTCAGGAAGAACCGTGGTGTGAGGCCTATCAGCTCTGCGCCTGGGCGCGTGGGTGAAGTACCTTGGCTTTCGAGGAGATCCCTGCATGAAAATGAAACAGGGCCGCTTCCGAGCCTCCGCAGCTGCCGCCCCCACAAGACCAAAATGTTCTCGCATAATTCCTCGCCGCTGTGTAGATGACACAAAGAGTGAGGCCTTTGGCCAATCGGAAAGAAGGGCCGCCTTGACGTCACGGGGCAACATACCCCGCATTTGTTAGTCAGATTAGGAAGGATTGTGACGTGTTTACCATGTGAGCCATTTTTGTTTCTATTTATTTAAGCCTCGTCAAGATGACACTATATATGGACTATGCCCGATTAATTCGAGTAGCCCCGCTGAAATGACATTGCGTAATAACCGCCTTCTTTGTAAAGGTACGGCTCAGCGCACCGAGCAACGACACAGACAGTTTTCACCGCGGCCTAGCCAATATGAGGAGGGATATCAACACATAAATAAAATAGAACACGGCGCTGCCTCATCGAGATATCCGGCAGCTTTGAGGTTGCCTCCTTTGTAGAGACAATAAAATCGCTTACTCACGTGTCTGAGTTGTTGGCAGCGGAACTTCCCCACATCAACGTTGCTATAGTTTTCTCACTGGAGTATGCGCGAGTCATTAGATTCTATGTAACATAGAACAGAGTGAATGTGGCCTGTCACGTGATTTTATGTCATTTAGGGGCCTCAGGGTGTAAAAAGAATTTGACTACAGTCAGATACAAGTAAAGAATGAGCAAGTTTCCCACACACCCTTGTTACCGCCAGCCATTGTTCCTCCACGTCCAGGGGCCCTAATCAAGACACTTGGCGAGAAAGACGGCGAGAAATCTGACGGCTATGATTGGCCGGCGCCAAGGTCAAGTGCGGCGTTGGCCAATCACAGCCGCCAGATTTCTCACCGACTTTTTCGCCAAGTGTCCAGATTAGGGCCCCAGCCCGCTACTGAGGCGCATGTTGCGGTGACATACGGTACGTCTCTGTGACGTAAGTCACCGCGACGAACGCCGCGGTAGCGGAAGGGTTATGTGACGTCAGACAACTCGTCATGTGTACTACCTTTCCTGGTTGGTCCGAGGAGCGATTCGATGTCGTAACTGGTTCGGGGATGTGTTTATTTTGACGCGTTCTTAAGTTGTATCCGACCACTGACGGTACTATACTTCCTTGCCAAAGAGCGAACACTTGGTCCCTCTCAAGCCAATAAGAGCGACAGTGCGAAGCACGTGACAGCGGTCTCCGGAAGGGGTGCGCTCCAACAATATAGTGCAACGTGCTTCGCTCTCTGAGTGGCAAGCTGGAAATCGTAACTTGTGCCACATGAGGCTAGAGTCGCATGAGAGGCTATGAAGCTGCGACTGTAGAAAACAAAAGCAACGGCGATTTGAATGTTGGATCTGTTACATCGTTGCTGCGACGGTGCGTTTTCAAGCATCGAGCCTTCCGATAAACAGAAAGCATATACCCAACCAATTATCGTCATTTGCGTGCTGCCATGTTGCTCTACTGGGCTGTGAAATGTATTCAAGCATGCGGAGTAGCTCTTTTTTGTGGAATATCAAACACCGCTCATGCGTGTAGAACCTGGTGAGTCAGCACTTTTCCCCTGGGCGATAAGCGCCGGAAAAGTGTGTAAAAAAGCGACGTTCCTCGATCATAATCCGGTACACTCTGGTTGAGCGTCGAACATGCTCAATAAGTTGTGGTATTGCTCCCTTCGAGGTTCGCTGTTCGCTGACCTCTGCCATGTACTATCGAGCAAACGCCGGTTTGTGGGAAGTCGGCGAATGTGGAGACAGTGTCATTTTGTATGTCACGCCTCCGCACCAATCGCGTAAGCGATTTGTTGGTGCTCGAAAAAAAGCTTGCCGCATTTTAGTACTCTCATTGCATCTGATTGTATCATCTTTAATCGAAACGCCTTTTGCACGGGTCGGGATGATACTCAAATCAAATTTACTTTCCTTGCTACGACCGTTCGGTGACCTTCTCCGCCACAGGTATGCAGCGGGTAAGGGTTCCCGCATAAAGATGTTCATTCTAAGAATAAGGCACACGTAAGGTGCGCGTTGTCGCTGTCAAGGAACACGCGGGAATCCAGGGAACGTGGCCTTCGTCCGTTTCCATTTTGAAGGCAAACGGACCAAGTAATTGAGCTGACTGCTCATGCAACGACGGTCCTGAAATGTGCGGAAATTCCTTCCAGGCGGGTATCTTGCGCTTGTGCTTTGTTTATGAAAATGAGTAAGCCGATATTTCTTTCTAAGAATAAAAACTCAAACGTGTGCAGGGTAAAAAAAAAAAAAAAAGAGCGGAACTTATTTGTTACGATTTTACTTTGCATAGCGCACAACGTCGTCCTGTCAAGTACGTTTTCGTATACGTTTGCCTCGCTTCTTGCGTCCATATGGCCACGACATATATAGGAACAAGTTGAAGCACGATGCAGTCACGTATCGTGATAATAAAGTTTAATTTAAAAACGTAATATCTTTTTGCAGCACTACTTTTGAGCTAGGCTAGCCTTTTTTCAGGTGATAACAACACGAGAAAAAAAAAAGAAACTCTAAGAAGGCAAGAAGAATCTCTGCAGCGAGGGAATTGCTGCGCGCGCACTTTTGAAGCCACTTACGTAAGTCGAGTTGAAACGTGTGCTCGTCCGTGCCTTGCGAGTGTCTTCAGCAGCTGTGCACGCAAACCCCCTAGCGTAACGAATGCGCACATACGAGACGTGCACTTTAAAGTGTCCGACAGACGCCCGCGATTTTGTCTTTGAAGTTTCTACGATTTTAAATATTCAGTTTTTCATTAGGCTTTCGAACGACTCTTTTAAATTTTTTTGAAGAACAAATGCTGGATGGTCGTTGGCGCTGCAGTATGCGCGACGAAATTAATACAGACGGATGAGAAGCGAACGGAATATATTAATAAAGCAAATAACCGGCGCCGCATAAGTAACATTTTATCTTGCATTATCGGCCAGTCTTCGTTCGTACTAAGAGGAGCGACTGGACGAAACCAAAAACAACACAGATGTGTTGGTTTTGTGGCTTTTTGTTTCCTCTAGTCGCTCTTGTTAGTATTGCTGTTCTTTAGGAGCGCCCTGTACTATACATTAAGCTGGATTAATATATGTTAAATAGATTGTGTCACTGACCGAAGTACCGCTATTGCGTTGCATTTTCCACAGAAAATGATTAATTAAACAATATAAAAAAGAACGAGAAAGAAAATAAATCCGAACATCGGACGACCATCATACGCGTTAGCCCTGAGAAAAGCGACGCGCACTACTTCCGATGTAGATTTGTTTTTTTTCTAATCTCTGGAGAGTAGGGGAGGGGAACAGACAGACAGGACAGCACGAATATCCAAATTTTTGGAGATTCGTGTTGTCCTGTCCCGTATTCCCACTCTCCAGCGTTTCAAAGGATGAGCTTTTAACAAGTTCGCCAACATCCTTGCATTAGCTTCATAATGTAGCGAGGTTACTACACGGGAAAAATTATAATGTGATTACCACTGTCGTTGTCTACCCTAAAAAATCGATTGCCACAATGGTGTCTTTTTATCATTGTTATTAGTTCTTTTATTTAGAAAGTAGTTCCTTATACGAGCGTACGAATATTGGTTTGCTCGAAACGAGAGTGACCAAGTGTCCTTCGAGAGAGTATCCGCTTAAGAAATGCAAATTCTTGGACAACATCACATCCATGCTTCATTTTTAACGTGTGGTTTCCACCATGCAGTTCTGCTAGCATGATGATTTCGCCGAGACTGTAGCATTTGAAGTTTCGGAAAAATTTATTTTGAGAAATCCAGTGTGAATGCACAGACGGGAACACTGGGAGGTTTCTCATCTATCAATTCCCCTTAATGCTCCAGTATTCTTGTCCAAGAACAAATACAGATGCACCAATTAATTGACTTTGTCTACTTCACGATCTCCAGTGAAACCTTTATATCTTCAGGTTCTAAGTAACGCAAGCTGGTAAATTTGTTTTTAGTTGAATACCAGAAATGGCAACATATACAACTCTAAGCCAGCTCGTAACGCTCAAAATAAAAGAAGGGCGTGTCAAAATGATGAAAATACTATGAAAGTGTTTTTCAGCTTAAGTCCAGACGCAGCCAACGCGACGAGTTAATGGGACTAATCACGCAGCGTGAAAAGCACCACTCACTGGGCCTCTTTTTATTCTGTTTGTTTATGGTTGGTTCGGCGATGATGGAACACATACGGACACATGACGAACACCATGATGGTGAGCTTTTGAAGCTGTCTGATTGATTCCGTCAGCTCATAGCGTCGGCTGCGTCTGGACTTAAGGTGAAACGAAGTATAGACTCAACTAGTATCACGATGGAGGAAAGGCTCAGTTTAGAACGAATGATTCAGAGCCCGTAGCAATTAACATCACTCCAGGAACTCGGGAGAGACGTTTTTTTCTTGGCAGTACCGTAATATTTTTTCGACTCTGGTATCTCATTCCTTAATTCGGCGCAACAAACGACTGCCATTTTTCAAATTAACTTTTTCCTTTTATTTCACTCTCGCCGCTTTTGCTGCAGCGAAGGATCAAGGTCAAGCCTGGAAGACTTTCTGGCACGAACTCCCGCATACCTGGACGTGGGCGTTCATCGTACGGGACTTCTGCGTCGTCTTTTCTTCTTTCTGGCTTCTTTCGCCTGCTTTTGCACGCAGAGCGAGTGCTGCGCCGAAGATGAGCGGCGAGTCAACGATGGGCGGAGGAGGACGATCGCGCAGCTGGTTCGGCCACTGTTGTTTCACCTTGCCCGAGGAATAAGGAAAGTCTGGCGGTCATGCATCGTCGTTCATTCGTTTTGCGGGGCTTGGCACTCGCGGCCGTTGCGCTTGCTTGCTCGGTCCGCGTTGCGACCGTCGGCGGGACGGAGATCACTGCTTTTTATAGGCGGCGGGCCTCGAATGACCGTCTGGTATATGGTCACGTGATATGGACGGGGCCATAGAGTTATGGCATAAATACGGCTGACTATCAGGATAAAAATTCAAGGTGCAGCTGGTGATTTCAAGGTTTGACTGATCAGCTTGGGGAGAAAGTAAACAAAAAATATGACGCTGAGGCACGTAAATGGACGAAAGGCAACCAAAACAACAGCAACGGCACAACAAACAGGACTGAACATAACGAACTACGGAGGCAGTAAATAGTAGTTAGGTAGTGCAGTTATGGTGATAATTGTTATGTGATTTTCGGTTCATTTAAGTTCCTTTATAAGCATGTTCAGACCGTTAAGTGAAAAAAAGTCCTAAATCAAAATTAGGCGTGCATTGTCTATTTATATTGCGAAGGCAACATATTACAGCCGAAGGACTGTATCCGATAAATAACAATATAGAACCGTTCGTTTGCACGCGTTTGGCATTAGGGGTCGCCATCGCTCATTTTATTTGATCGTGTCATCGTTTCCTTTCAAGGCCCCTTTAACTCAGCGCATCTTGCAGCTCAGTGATTTTGCTAGAACTGTATATAGACACGCCGACTTGCGTGAAAAGTTCGGGTGCATTTCTTAGCTCAGTGTTTATGTTTGAAGCTGTTGCTGACGCGGCTAGCTTCCAAAAATAACCCCGTTCTGTGTCTGCGTCAAATTAAGCCTGTTCTCAGAAAAAAAGAAGAGAAGAGACTGATAAAAAAGGGAAAAAAAAGGGAGTTTCTTTCTTGTGGCTGGGTTATATAATCGATACAAACAACCCCCGAAATAGGGGTATTTTTATATTGTATATAAAGATTAATCGACTCCAGTTTCTTATTCAGGTCCATAGGACACAATTTACGTCCGTGTCTGATGACGTGAACTTCTAAAAACAGACGTACTTTTAGGGGAAACTTTCTCCAGGAGGCAAGTTTCCTCTTGCATTCTTGCATACAAGGGCACAAGCCCGTTATATGTAAATAATATAGTAAAGATTTGCGAGTCTCACGTGCAGACAAATGGTTGATACCTTAAAAATGAGAACCGGAGGATTGTGGAAGGGCAAATTAACGAATTGGAACAACCTAAAATAAAGTTTGTTCGGTTTAGTGAGGCCACGGGTTGTACATTTTTCACTTTACATCCCTTTTGCGTTGCTCCTAGAGTCAAGGGCCTCTGCACTTTCTCAGCGCAAGTGGAATCTTTAATATGACATCTTTATCAGGAAACGTTAACGAAAACACGTATACGTGTTAAAAGAAACAAAAGAAAACAATACCAAAGACAAAAAGTATTTCTCGTCCAGTGACCTCCAGTATGCCCACATTATCCGCCATCATGTTTTTACGCAAGGCCTTCCACTCTTTTCCCACTTCCTCGCACTTGAGCCCGAAGCAAAGTCGCCTCTTGTCTCAGACAAAAAAAAAGGATCGAGCTTCCTCCGGGACAGACTTTGAGCTCCGTGCGGACTTTCGAAACGTTAGGGGGGGGGGGGGGGGATATTTTGATTTGACCGTGATCGCGCGTTAGAATCTTCGGTGCTTACGAGTTTTCAAGTGGCCGGACACGCTTTGCGTTCCACCAAGACGTGCCAAAACTAGAAACTGCGGGCTTCCCGAACTCGCGTCGTTAATTCCGACGTATACTATAAAGGGCGCTGACTCGATACAATTTATCGAGGTTCAGAAAGTATCGCTAGCGTCGTAAGGAAGCCCTCGAACTTTACTTCGGTTTTCGTGTTTTAATGTCGGCAGGGGGAAATGGGGAAAAGGAGCTATTTTAATAAATCATAGTTTGCGGTTTGACATGTAATGGCAGTAACAAAAAGAAAGAAAGAAAACAGGATCATGGGAGAGAGAAAGAGGCAGGAAGAGAAAGAAAAAGGCTGGAGAAAGAGCAGCAAAGAGAGAATGAGAGAGAGAGAGAAGAGATAAGTAGTAAAAACAACAAAAAAGTGATGAATTGGTAAAGTTTCACCAGAAACGCGAGCAAACCTGAAACTACAAACGCGGGCATGTTGTCTCAAACGAGAGCGCGTGGTGTATGCACGCTCAAACCATGGAGGCTGACCCTGGAGGATCATGTATCGTAGCATTTTGTTTTCCGCACTCTTACGGGAGGTGCAGAGTGCAGCAAGGAGTGCAACTCCATCCTAAACATATTGCTTGTTTGTTCAGTTTTTCTAGAGCTTACTTTGACCATCTTGGTTTTGAATTCGAAGCGTCCGTCGGGGGCTGAAGAGGCTGTGCAACCGTAGCTTGATTGGAGCGTGCGTAAATTTTGTCCTTGCCACTGTATCCTCTCCGATGAGATGACCTCGTGGCCAGCTTTATATCCGGATACAATATTTGAGCTGATCTGGACAGATCGAAGTCAGACACATTTTAGAGATGGTCATGCATCTCATCAGACAATCTGAAACGGTTCAGTTTCTGCTTCGATCAATCTGTGGAGCTTATACAGACAACTCGCTGTCTAATCACTCGGCGTGTTTGTTGTTGAGCGTTTGGTCTCATGACGACTCCCAAAATAAAACGGAGCCGTACCTTATTTGATATGGAGGATATTCTGGACTCATTGAGGGTAACGGCATACAACAATGCATTAAAAATGCATAAAACTCGTGCTAACGATCGGTCTACACTGATTAGGATCCTTTTGACCACCGCCACAGGCACATTCTCACGGCTGTGTCAAAAACCAAGCGGGCTTTTATAGATTTATTTTAAAATAGCTTCACAGGAATGCGCCATCCCCACGCGCAGCCCAGCGTGTAATCTTCACAATCAGTACAAGCTCGTTTGTTTCTACTGAAAGCGATTCAAGGGTTCGCCACACGCACGGAGAGTGAGCTCTGAAGAAGACTCTTGCAAGTATTTTTTATTGGGCAAATTTAGGGCAGTACGTGCTTTTTAGAACAAATCAGGGTTAATGACTAAGATTGCAATCGAGACGGGAGTACCGGAGTTTTTGTTTTGTTTAACTAAATAGCTATTGAAAGGCGTGCTTCGCTTTGACACGATTAACAAGCGAACTTCGCTTTGCTTACTCGGGCTTAATTCCTCGTGAATAAACCAAAATTTTTATTGAGACGAGAAATAAATCGTGACTAACAACGTTTCAGAATGTTTCGAGCCCCAAAAAGTTATCTTATTCAGAGGCAAAAAAGAAAAACAAAAAATATCTGAAAGTCACATTTAGCTTACGGACACTTACTTTAGCGTGCAGCGAACCCCTGTTTGTTCAACAACACAAAAAACAATATTGTATGATCTTTCGATGAAAAGAAGATTTATATTTACGGTTGCTATTAGCGCAACGAACTGAATTTTATTTCTCAGTATACTTTAAGCATTTAGAATAAAAGGAAAATGTGCACATTACGGTGTAAAATATGTTTACATTAAAAACAAAGGTATTATTTCTCTACTCTGGACTTTCGCTAACGGTGCGTTAAATTGCGTATTAACTTAATAATAAACAATTAGGCAGCCAAAAAAAAAAGCATTTCTAAGAGTCATTATGTCTAAATAAAATCTTGCATTTGTGTCGGGAGCAGAGTCATGTTCTCGACTGGTTTGTGGGGATCTTGACCAAACGAAGACTTGCTTGCGTCACGACAATTTGAGCCGCGGTCGCACTGATAACACGTCATGCAAAAGACCGTCTGCAGTCAGTATAACGTTTTAGAGAACCGTTTTTGGGCATCCGATACGGCGCGATGGGCCCTCCGGTACACGAACTGCGCATGTGCGAGTCTTCTGCGATAGCGCATGTGCAGTTTGAACCGGAGGGCCCATCGTATACCGCATCGGATGCGCAAAAACGGTTATCTAAAACCCCCTGCTGTCTGAGGCCTGTTCCTTCCTTGTATGACGGTTCTGGCATATGAGTCATAGACAAGCTCTCTGCAGACATGTTCGAAATATATACACACGCATGAAGAATACATGCTTGGAACATGTGTAAGGCACGCCCGCAGAAATTTCTACCTGCATATCCGCAGCGGACGCTGCGTCTTTTATACGATGTATGCGCAATGTGACTGCGGTTTAATGTTCATGCCACGGGGTGAAGGGAGACACCGAGATGACGAGGCTCGCGACGCATCTCACATCCCAAAGCAAAAAAAAAAAAAGAAATCTAAAGTTTGCGTTTAGACGGCGTTGGGTAGTTTTATCTGCGAGGCATATACGACCACACAAGGTTTGCGGTGTAGATGAGGGGTCTCGAACAGGCGGACGGCGATGAGACGCGGCCTGCGAGTGTCCCGTGGCTGCGAGCTCCCATTCATATATGCCTCGAGCGCTGCATGCGTCATTAATATTGACCTCTTGTCGTCCATTCATTTCCACCACCAAGAACCTAGTTCTGCTTTTTAGAAATTTTAACATATTTGGCACTATTCTGTTTTCTTTTTTAGATCAAGGATTGTTTCGTCTTCACTCTAAAAAAAAGCCCGTGCGTCTTCTTTCCCGCACAACACTCGGAGAGCCAATCACCGCAACCTGCGGAGACAGCTCAGCCAATGACGATGCCGAAACATATGTTTAGACCAAAAAACGCAGTCTGAGTTGTGACATTAAGCAATGCCAAACGTCACGCTTGAATTGCTTAATGTCACAACTCAGACTGCGGTTTTTGGTCTAAACGTATGTTTCGGCATCGTCATTCGCTGAGCTGCCTCCGTAAGTGTCGGCGATTGGCTCTCCGAGCGTTGTGCGGGAAAGTAGACGCACCGGCTTTTTTTAGAGTGTACGTACCGAACTGCAAAGTTACAATTGTGTGCTTGGTTTCTAGTTCTGCTAATATATTTCAGCGCGTTGGCGGGAAGGGGATCATTTAAATCGTGTAATCAATCTAGTTAAAAGCAACGTCATCGGCGGTTTTATGTTTTTTTTTCTCCTAAGATATATATAGCTCCCCCCTCCCAGCCTCCATCCACCTTATGTTGGCCTTCGACATTTCGGGGGTGGGATATCAGGCCCCCACACTAAAATGAGTTTGAGACCCCTGCTCAAGATGATAACTTAGCCAGCGCGGTTCGGCTGTTTGTCTCGGGTCTTTAACTCGCATCATGAAGTAGCCGCACGCCTGTACAATGCCCATCCAGATCGAAAAAGGGCAGGGAATGGAGATTTACCCGAGCATCAGTGGGTTTTGTCAACACAACCTAATGTAATCAAAGCCTGTGCACTAGAATTTTGACGTCATCGCAGTGAGATCGAGCGAAGACACAGATCGGACACGAGGTCCGCGTTATTGTTCGACTGGGCGTAGTGTCTAATCAACGCGTCGAAGGACGCTTGGCATCGGGCTCGCGTCCAATAAACCTTTCTGGAAACGCCAGCGCCACCAGGAAGCGCTCCGGGGCATTATGGAAATTGTGAGGGTGTCGCGCCCTTTAGCCAAGCCAAGTCTAGCCTAGTCGAGCTTTTGCATGCTAGGTGGCGCACGCTACGGCCCGAACTGCAGCTCCATTCTGAATCCATTTATGCATCCAGGCGAACCAACGGTCTTAGAACGTTGTTGAGACAGAGTTTTTTTTTTTTTTTTTTTTTTATTGGCGAAGTAAAATAAAATCTACGAACTAAATCAACTAATTCCCGAACCAAAAGAAAAAAAAAAACGCGTTGATTGCGTGAGAGATATTTCACTCTTTTGGTGCGTGGCCCACGCGCGATGGCCCAATAAAAAAGAACAGTGGTGTATACAGAATGATGGCCGATCCAAAAAATGGCAGTGGACAGATGTGCAGCGTGCCAGGGTGCGACCACAACACCCTGAAAGATTGTCACCCATCACTCCACAAGGGCCCAGTAAGCGATTTTCGTTGTGGGTGCCCTCGAAGCATCACATCAGACGACAAAGGAGCGACCCTCACTGTTCCCATAATGCCTCACGCGCGCAGCTTGAGGGCGCGCTTTACTTTCCAAAAAGGTATATTGCTGAGTTGGAGATATCTGACTGCGATGAAGTTCTATGGAGAAAGAGGACGTCGTTCGCAGGCCTTGATTATTCTAGGTGGTGTTGGTTCTGCAGCGCGAGCTTTCGCTCCACATGCTCCGAACATCGGTGCGCTATAGACGCTTTACAGCAGCTGTGCATGGGCGCCGCCATAACTGACCTTCAGTTTTTGTTCCCTCTTATTCCGTTCGCTTGACTTCATCATTTCCACAGCAGGACAGGTTATTGTCATTTTAAGTGTTACTGTGTCCTTCCCCCCAGCATAGGCCGTTGTGGAGACTCGTCAACGCCCGCTTCAGTGGCTCGGCATCTCGGTAAGACAAGAGAAGGGCGGCTATGGCGGCTCAGTCTGGCGCGTGTGTAAAGCGTCTATAGACGCTTTCAGACAGCTGTGCGTGGACGCCACCATAGCCGACCTTCAGTCTCTGTTTCCAGTTCGGTTCACTTCATCATTGCCACAGCAGGACAGGTTATTGCCACTTAAGGTGCTTCTGTGTCCTTCTCCCTAACATAGACCTTCGTGGAGGCTCGTCCACGCCCGCTTTAGAGGCTTGGCATCTCGGTGAGGCAAGAAAAGATGCGCAATGACGGCTCAATCTGGCGCGTGTTTAAAGCGTCTATACACACTCGGCCACCAATCCCCCATCTCACGCCTCATCGAAACGCAGCAGCCGCACATCATCACACGGCGGCCATAACACCGACGCCACAAAGTGTGTCAACGAGCCCGACTTAAAACCATCTGCGTAGCTCATGTGGGACGTTACGGGAAAACCGCGACGCTTGCCTCCAAGGAATCCACGAGCGGCACGACGCCGAGCCGCCATTTCGTTCCGTTTGCCGGCGTCTTTGTTCTCTTCTTTCTCTTCCCTCGCCCCCAACTTCTGTCTCGTGGATTCATTTTTTTTTCTTCAAACGGGTCTGTGTGTTGGCAGTGTTGTAAGTCTTTTTCTTGGCGTCGTTCACCACCGTTTCCTTCCTCGTTTTGTAGGACCTCTTTCATGCACTCGGGGGAAGGAATCGTGAAAAGGAGGCGCGCAACGACGAAAAACGAAGAATGAGCAGCCCCGAGCGACGTCACCTCAATTCGTGGGCCGTATCTTGAGATTCCGGCCGTGCGTGGGCACGTACCATCACAGCTCCATCGGTCCGGCACCTGTCTCTTGCGGAATTCTTACGTCCATGTTCATCCACAGCTTAAGGAACGCATGGGGTGGGGAGTTCCGTGAACCAGCCAATGAGACAATGTCATTGTTTGATAAGAACGCCGAAGAGCGAGTCACGAAGCGTGAAATGGAAGCGTAATAAACCATGCCCGGTGTTTCTTAAGCTGCCAGTAACTATAGGTTCGACAAACATCGTAGCTTGATAACGTTAATGCTGCAGAATCCCTATCGTCATATATTTGTATCAATATAGAGCCACATGTTTGTGCAAGCTACTTTGATCATTCAACTGCGGGATGATCTGTTGGCCTTTTAAAGGAGTTCAGTTCTCCCCCTCTCGCCTAATGTTTTCTTTCTTTGACGAAGGGGTATTCACACGAACGATATGCTTTTCAGGGAGGGATGTGCGTGACTCCAGTGATCGGCGGAACCGGCGGGACTCTCTCCCGGAATCGAGCATTCACACGAACGGCGGGGAGCCGAGAGGAATGTCGGTGTTATCAGACTCGTTTAGCGGTCGCACTCTCGACAACAGGGCTCGGTGCGCGCTGACGAGATTAGAAGAAATGAAGGCGCATAGATGAAATGTAGATACGCGATTATGGCTGCAGCGTTGTTAGATAGAGAGGACGACGAACTGCTTCCTGCTAAAAGCAAGAGGATTCTTGAATGGGTGGATTCCACACAAATGACGTGAAATCCAAAAATCCAGTTGGGCGAGGAGCGGCTTGAGGACGGCATTGATGAATACAGAAGACTCCTTCGGGTGCTTCGGGTGACATGCGCAACGGCGCAAGCCAGAACAAGTTAGGCGATCCCGATGCCACCGCCGGCATCTTGCTGAGCAAAATCTGTAAGGTTGTCAGGCGCGCGAATGAAATTCCTCCGATTGCCAAGAGATCCCACGCCAAGGCGGCCGGAGCGTTTGTACAGCCCGAGCAAAAGTTCCCCCATCCCCCTGCTGGATGTCTACGTCGGCGCGGCTCTGCGGAAAAGCGTGACGTTGTTACGACGTGATGCGCATCCCTGGGAGGGAGGGATTTCTACCCTGTGTGAATACCCTTCACAGGACATTGCGAGCATTTAATCTGACTCAAATTATAATCTATTTAGAATCGAGACAAGTACGCAATCTCTGTTATAAATACTATCCGTTGGTTATAATGCACCAAAATTATTTTCCGAGACATTTTAAGCATACACCCCATCGGTTGTTCTGTTTACCTCTGCCTGACCATACCATTTTTATCGTGCCTATCCGAACCTGACAAAATGAGCAAAATTTGCTGTAAATGCCTCCTCTTTATAGCGCTTATAAAAAATGAAAACAAATATACACACTTCTTTATAATTTGAGAGAATCATGCAATAAGGGAAGGAACGGCGCATCGTCTTTACGCGTCACCTTATGGCGTCGCCGCTTTGTTACTTTCTTTTCAAGGAAAAGAAGCGCCGTTGTCTGCCAACTCTCATATTCTCCGTGTTCTGCCCAAATATGCAAGCGCTCAAGGCGTTAATTTAAAGAAAACAAACAGTAAAAAAAGCTTAGTTTTTAGAGTAATCAGGTCATGCAGAAAAGCAAAGCACTAATTTCGAAAGGTCTAAACTTGATATAAACGTACACAGTGCACGCTGTGAACAACGGTGGCAAGTTTCAGGATGCTGGTATTTTTTTCTGCTCTTCATTTATTTTAATAAAAAAACAAAATACAAAAAAACACACAAAAAAACCGAAGCGACGAGTGTAATTTTCTAGATTCGCAAAGGTGTGCATGCTGCGTCTACGTGGATTGTTGGCAAATGCATGCAGGGAAAGTAACGGACACCGGTAAAGTTTTATACAATTTTCGCTGATGGCCGATTGGATGCTGATAATGTTTGCAGCAAACGCGGGTTGGATGGTATCCTTAAAGATTTCCCATATACGATGGTGATGCGAGAAACGGTTAGATGCAGCACCCCAGCCCAAAGAAAGCCTCATGCCATGATGTCCAATTTACAGTAAATGTATTTCCCCATCATCAGCAGCCAAGGCTTTTTCGAGGTATGAAATGTCCCCCCCTTCCCCCCTTCCCCCCCCCCCCCCAGCCCCCAACTTCCTTGTAGACGTCCGTCGTCACAAAAAAGTAAGTATATAAGTCGCACCCTCGTACAAATAGCGCTTCTTTGTATGGTCGGCGGAGTCACTGCATTCGCGTACGAATGCCGCCATGCTTAATTAAGCTCTGTTATACTCCGACGTCAAGCGTAGCAAAGGCGGTGTAGAGCAGCGGACACCGATACTGATTGGTCGCAGGTATTGAGTTGCTGCTCGCCGTCCAATGAAACGCGCGCGTTCTGCGCTACACTGCGTTCGCCGCGCCCAACCTCGGAGTATGACAGAGACTTTAGGAACCGTCTTCGGACCGCCGGGAGAGCAGGCAGTCGGCGGGTGCTCTGCGGCCCCCCCCCCCCCCCCCCCCCCCCTTTGTCACAAATGTCCATATTGCCTATAACTTGCATGGCATCAATTTGAGCGTTTTCAACTGAACATATTTTTTGAAAGAGCGCACGAAACGGAGGAGCCCAGAGCAGCAACTATATTTCCCGTGATTCGGAATCGCCCCGAAACGCTGAACGTAACTCTTTAGATGAAGTATAGGCTATGTGAGCGACCAAAAGCGTCGCTTTGGTCAGTCTTCCAAGATTGGTCAAACGCTCACCATGACGTCTTTAGTGGGATTACTTATGCTTTCACTTGCGAAAATAGGAGTAATGTCTGACTAAGATTGAATGGTCACAGTTGGTTTAAGGATGCAATGAATTCAAGTTGTTTCCACTGCGTGTTTTACGCAAACCGCTGACTTTGTTGCTTGCAACGGATGATAAGTAGCTGGGACCACAACTCGTGACATCACTGCGATGCAAATCTGGTTGTGACGTTACGAAGAAAAACTATAAAAGGGCGCCATCGAGACATTTCGGTGCTAACAGACGTTTTTAGGCAGGTGTGCATGGGTTCTGCCATTACCAACCTTCTCTTTTTTTTTCTTATTATTTAAGTTCACCTTTCTGGTAACCACACTGCTGACCACTTTTCTGTACGCCACATTATGCTTATCTTATTCTTTACTTGTTTAAAAATACCTCAGATCCGAAGGGGGTCCAAGCAGGAGAGGTATACATCAGCATAAAAAAGCAGGACACATGCTTACTTGTCTCCAACGCAGGATTTCGTGCAAGTTCGTCAACGCACACTTTAATAACTCAACATTGCGGCAAAAGAAAAATACAAAAAGAGAGAAAAAAGAAACAGGAATGGATTTAATCTGGCTTGCGCTGAGTGTCTACAGCCTACAATTTTAGGAATATCTGGGGATATAATATGATGTTATTGCCAGAATTCTTTATCCTGATATTATTTTTTTCGGTTAAATATGCCATTAGTAGCGAACTGCTTTACGTGAACATGCAATACCGCATAGAGAAGCACCTAAGACGAGGAGAGCTCTGGCGATGCAAATATTCCCGCGAAATTGAGAAGATACTCCATACAAGATCTGAGACGAAACGCGCATATCTTTCCGGAAAAGCGATGCAGAATTCCATGTCGCGTGAAGAACTTTCCGACTTGGCTTTGAAATTCCTCTTCCAGAATTGAAGATCGACGTTCTGTCAACACTCAGCTACGTTCCTCGGCTCATAAAGGAATGGCCACCTGAAAAACATATATTCACAATATAAAAGTGTCAGGTTACATTTCATCCGCGCGCATGTAAACACACGTGGGCTCAGCCGGAGACTTAAAAATTGTCCTCAAACCCGAGGCTGCGACGAGGGTTTGACGCGGCCTGAGGAGCGGAAGTGTTTCTCGCGCTCGTAAAAACCTGTCAAGTTTGCGTTGACGTTTGCTTTACTTTACTAGCTTTCGTAGTCAATATTTACTCTCGTCTCAGATGCTCTCAAGAGGGGGACCGAAATCGATGGAGTTTGGCATTCAGGGTAACTTAATAAAAACAATGACATAAAGGCGATTGCGGTTGCTAAAGTTACGTTATATATGAATGATAACAATAAAGTTTATTTTCCATTAAAAAAAAAATGATGGAGCGGCAGGGGAAAATGCTTCACTACGAAGCTTGACGTGCCACCGCTTGCACAAAGTGAACAAATCAGTTTGTGCAAGTAATACACAATACACACAGAAACATATATCCTTACATCGATAAAACTAAAAACAATAATTAAGTAAGTACGAAATCCACATTATTTATCAAACATTAAAGAAGAAAGAGCGTGACTCTTCAACGGAAAGTAATTGAATGTTTACACTTATGTCTAAACAGCTGTTGAGGTACTTGGGGGCTATATTTTTATTTATTTATCGTCAAGGTACTGCAGGCCAACCTTTGAAGGACAATGCATGTTATAGGCAGAACAATAAAAAACGCAATAAATTATAAACATTTAAACTAGTCAGTAAAACGAGTAAGCAGTTCACTCATTGGAGTCCGTTCTAACCAAGAAAAGTTCCTCAATTGCACTAGAAAATGTAGCAAAAGAAAGAATACCCGTCACGCTGTGGGGCAACCCGTTCCACTCGCGAACGGTACGCGGATGAAATGAATATATTTAAACGTTTTTCCTGCAATGAAATTCACGAATCAGTTTCTCATGCTTCTGTATTGTTTCGCCGCTCACATTATACTGAAGATAGTCATCAAACTTGTAAACAAGTTTAGTTATGTATTATGCTATGCAAATGTAATGGTTTGTTATTTTACTTATAAGGAGAATACATACGAGGTGTGGTTTTAAATAACGAGACTCATCTTTAAAAATATGTATAAAAAATTACGCAATTGTTATGTTGTCTCCTATGCATTCCCCTTTCCTGTCTCTACATCGCTCCATGCGAATGTTCAATCGCTGAAAGGAATGGCCAGCAAGTGATAAGCCCTTCCCGAGCTCCGTCGCTTTTGCCCTCACAGCATCAACAGAGCCAAATCTCGTTCCTTCACACACTTTTCTTGAGTGAAAATTCTCGTGAAGAATTAGCCTACCAACCTCTTTGTCCATTTCGAGTAACTCGGCAACAGCGCGTATACTCAAGTGCCGATTCGCTCGGAGGTTGATTTGGCCGACTTTCTTAATGTTGTCATCCGACTTTAATGTCTTGGGACGACCGGGACACGAATCGTCCTCGACCTCTTCCCTACCTTCTTAAAAACTTTTAAAACACCCCAAAACTCTAAGACGGGATAGACAATGATTACCATAAACGTTTTGTAACATTTCGTTTGTTTCCGTATCAGTTTTGCCTAGAAGACTCAGCAGCTCGCGTATACTATAAAACCCTTAATGTTCGCAAGCCCTTAATTTTCGCAAATTTCAGGAATTGAAAAATTCGCGAAATTTAAGGGCACACAAACATTTCGGTACTTAAGGGTTTCAATGAAGGCGTCTGGAATTCGCAAAATTTAGTGGCCGCGATTATGTCCTCTGTGACTGATTCGAGAAAGATAGGGGCCGCGAAAATAAAGGGTTTCACAGGATTCAAGTATCGTCCTCCCGTGTCGGTCTCAAGCGGTTATGTGAACATCAAACAGTCAAATTTTTTGATGATAATAAAATATATATTTAAATACTGCCTGAAGATTTGACAACATTAATGAAGCGCCGATCATCTTAAAGATTTAGATCATTAGTAAATGCACCCCCAGATTATCTGAAATATGTTTTGCAAATCTTTTCCGGCCTTTCTATACGTGACTTGGGAGAGCGTTAAATGTTTTTTTTTTTTTTTATATTGAAGCTGATTTAATATTTAGGGGTTCCTTACACATAGTTAACTTCTCAAACTTATAGAAGTCTGTTATTGCCTCCTTTATGTGATGAACACCAATTTTATATTTCTGTGGGCTGGACAAAAACAAAGTTCACAGGGGCGCGAACTATGAAGATTGCGAACGCAGATCGTCAGAAAGTGACTAGTTAAGTAGCTGCAATGTCGCGTAGAGTATGAAATACTATTTTGGCTTATTTAACTAAAATTCATCAATTAGCGAGGGTGAGGCTTATTTGCAAATTGAATTGACCGGAATGTTGTCAAGAACGAACCTCAAACTGTAGTAAGTAAGGTTTAATGCATTCCAAACTAGCTGGGCTAATTGGTATGCATTACACTTGATGATTAGACCGCGTCTCTTCCGTTCTCTTCTTACCTCGTCTGTTCTGTCTATTTGTGCGTGGTCTATAATCATGTTTAAACCTCAAACGCCAACCTATGCTGAAAATGTTCACTCTGGAACGCTCTATTTTAGGCGAGATTTGATCAGAGTATACGAAGGTGCGTATATATTAGAGTGTACAATTTTGATCACCATTTATTTATTTATTTATTTAAAATACCCTCAAAGCCATCGGCATTACAGAGGGGAGTGGGGGTTAGTGGCAGTAGAACACTTCGCAGCTCAATCTGAGCAATATAGATTATTTATGGCAGTTCTAAATAAATGGTCGGGAACAATTGTTGCGATGGATGCGGGAAGGTCGTTCCAATCCACTGAAGTTTTCGGAATGAATGACTCTCGGAGTGCATTAGTGTTACATTTTAGAATGTCTACTTTATACATATGATCAATGCGTGGCGAAATATAAGACGGATGATTCAGCAGTCGGTTGTGAAGTAATGAGGTAGTATGGCATATCTTATGAAAGAGACATAAGCGAGCTATTTTGCGACGTAAATTGAGGTTGGGCAACGACCATGATGCATGATTATTCGCTTGCATCACGGTGCTGAGTGTAAATAAGGTTGATCAGGAAAACAAACCTAGTGATTGCCGCTCAGAGTTTTTATTCGCTCTTTCTCGCGTGAATTGAAACGTGGTGGCGTCAGTGTGTAAATAGCCCCCAATCACGGTGTGTTTCATTTGCGAAATCAAATATACACTCTACCTTCTAAAAATAGCCACTTATAGCACTCTCAGACCTAATTCACTTTTACGATGAAAGAATGATGAGTAGAAAATTTGGCAATATACGTGAACCGGAACTGTGCCGGGGCTACTCAAAAGATGGCGCCACTGAGTTTGTTGCCAAGCAAAAAAGGGCGAATAAAAGGTAGACTGAAAGGGCCTGTCCTTGAACCTTCGTGAATTCTTTGCAATATTACTTTTAGCTCAGTTGCGTCCTTATCATATATATTGTGAAATGTATTTCATAAGCAAGATTTTACAACATATATGGCGAGGAGGTACCCATTTCATGATTTTATGCACTGTAATTAATTCCAAAATTCAAGAGCGTAACTAGGATTCAACTTTTAATACTGTGACGCAAAGTTGTACCAATCACGGCTCTTTTACGCAACCTACCAGACGAATAACATTTCGATTCAGGCAAAATATATGCCACTGAAGTAAACAAATAGATGTTGATTCGTATAAACACGATGTTTTGTATATTAGTCTAGCTCTTCTTTGACTTTCGTTGAAATTAAATAACGCACCTTCTTATTTTTGGTACCTGCAAATAAAAGTGTATGGGACGAATGAAAAAAAAAGCTATTAGTTACTCGTTTTACGCTTCAAATAGTGCCCATTGCCGAAACAACGTGGAAAATATGTTCTCAATTTAGCGGTTCAAACCGGTTCGAACCAATTCGAACCGTTATTTTGCTCTCCGGAACTGAATCGGAACTTAACCGAAAGCCGTGAGCCCGAATCCGAACCGAACCGATAAAAAGTTCGGTTCGACACTCTGGGCACAACGAACGCGACAACGCAAAAACCGAGGCGCAGCGACGACGCTGTTTCCGCGAAACCGCCGACACCTAAGATAAAAAATCGGTTCTTCCAAGAGAATGCGGAGCGCAAGTTCGTCTGCTTCTTTGCGGGGGTTGTGATGACGTCAGAACGCCGAGCTCTGATTGGTTGTGAATGAAGAATAGTGGGTAGATCTCAAGGCAGCTTACTTTGAGGTCTACCGACTATCCTTCACTCAGAGCCAATCAGAGCTCGGCGTCTTTGTGACGTCATCGCAACTTCTGCAAAAGAAGCAGACGACTTTCTCTCCACATAGTATACGGACCGTTGCGAGGTTGAAATTATCATTCTTTGCTGAGTTGCAATCCCTGTGCTAAATGATAACCCATTTTGTCGAAAATCCGCGTAGCGACAACAAAGATCCCGGCATAAATGTTTCTGTTTAATAAGCAAAACACTCTAATAAGCAGTCATTGAAAATTCATGATTCATCATTCTTGACCGGCTCCCGTGTGACTTCGTTTATTGCGTGTGTCGACCTGACACTGGCTCGATTTCACTTGTTAAGCACGTCGGGTACGAACGAATGGCCGTAGTGCGTTGTCGGCCACTGTCAAGTCTGGTTTGGGTTGATGATCCCCAACTTGAGCTGTGGGTGAAGTAATGTATTGTCCACCGAGACTTTCATGCCAAAAAGTTAAACAAAGTCCAGAAAACCCAGCAATGTTACAGCTATTTTAACCAGTGAATGCACTCTACTGAGTGCAGTCACTGGTGAAATAAGATCCCGGAGTTATACGTACTTTGCGAACAATGTTATCATAAACAACACAGTTTTTTTATTTATTTGTTTACCTTCAATGTCCTTCAGTACATTTAGAAGGTTCTTAGGTCACGCTCCTTCTTAAGTAAGCCAGAGCTCACACTTTAAAATCACAAAGGCGGAAAAGAGGAAAACGGCTGTCTTCGCGCCTCCAACTACGTGGGTCGTCGGGGGACGACTGAGCGACTCGAGGGAGTATAGAAAAAAGGCTTTCTCTAAAATTGCGTAGTACGTTAGGCCTCTGCCTCTGCTTCTTTTACTTGGTTCGTCGTGGCGGGCCTACGCGAACGAGCTTACCTCGGGTCGTTGTCTCGTCGTGACTAACGCACCCGAGGCGTCGTCGATCGTAGGGGTAACGGCATGTGCCTCTGCACCTTCCCCCGCATCCGGCTACCTTCGTCCGAGGTGACGGAGTTCTTTAGACTGGGGCTTAATTTGGTGTAGGCAGCGTGTAATTGGGATTTCGACGGCACCCTAACCATCCTTAGGCTGTCTAAATTAATCTTCGTTCTTCTACAGAGGGGCGCCGAATGCTCAGCGTCGGTACACACGTGTAAACCCCCGCAGGTTTCATTCTCCGCCAGGTGCTATTCCTATGTGGACTGACATCATGACAGGGGCGATGGCTACTGCGGAGTGTTTTATTTAATAAACAATATTTGACAGTGATTTTAGTTTTGTATTTAAAGCTTGCTTTTTCGGCTGATGCCCGAGAACAAATTTAACACACCTGGAGAGGAGAATTGCATCTTTATGTGGCTCTAGGTATCTGTATTCTGATCCTGACGTTTTGTGTTTATCTTTTTTTGGCGCTAATCGTTTGAGATTTTCAAAACTCATAATGATAGCATGCCTCTAAAGAATATATTAGTTCTCGCTTTAAGCCAGAAGCTGATAATCTTAGTTTTTCTTTATGAGACCCAGTACTGGCAGAGGCGCACTGTTTGTTATGTAAAAATTATTAAGTTACTTTCGCAGATCTTTATACTAAACCTGGCTTTGTGAGCTTTTTGCTACATATTTGTAATACTATAGGACACTGCTTAAGAGAAAAAACATCAACAAAAGCATTGAAAGTCTGTTTTGTGCACTCTGTAATTTCGTTGATTTTTGCATAGAAGCGACCAAGACCGTGTATGCAACAAAGCCTGGGCGGTTACTTGGCAGCTCTGGAGTACGTGGTCCGTAAACTCACGTTGCCATATAACCATTCTGAGCCTTGTTTGGGCGTTTGTCTGGTTACTTTTTCTTTCAAGTATTTTGATTTACCAAGTTTTGGTTTTCATACTACGCTAACTCTAGGCAAGCTTGCTTGATCTGCGCTTTTATCCCTAAGAACACATATATTTTCTTAAAAAAACAACAACAACAAAAAAAAAAAAAACATCCTGTGAAATTCCCAATGCCCGACAAGGTGTAAAACTAGTGATGGACCGAATCTGCCGAACTTCAGATTTAGAAACGTTATGCACATGCCGAACTTTCGAAATTTTGAAGGAAATTTCGGCAAAGATGCGGCAAAAATTCGGCAAATGTCTGCGCACGCGCGAGAACGCAACAAGGCCATGGATTGCAAATGGACGCTGTGCGGTCGGGCGGATATCATAGTGCAGTGTAGTACAACAGTGGTTACGGCGAGGTGTGGAGTAGGCAACACGGTAACTGTGCGTTTGTGAGCCTTTGCGAGCGTGGTTCTCTTCAATATTTTTTGCCTCAAGAACAGAAGACCGACCAGTAATTTACTCAGTTAACTGCGCAAGTGACAAATGATGCGGTAGGTTCTGGATAACGGGATTTTCATTTGACCTTTCCAGTGATGCAACGAGGTAGTTGAAACATTGACTGACAATTACTGTAAAGCACTCCACGCAATTATAAAAATCCTGTTTTTGGCTCATAAGTAGTTTGTGCCAAAACAAAATAATATTGCTTCTTAATTAGCGTTATTTCGCGATTTTTATGTATCTGCATAAAACTAAACACAGACCTATCATGCTCGCCGTTGCACTTCCGACATTCCTAACTCTTCCCATCTTTTTAAACGTCCGTGTGTGTCCTAACAGCAGAAACCGGCATTTTAAAGGTTAAAAACGAGACGTTGCAAATATGGGACGCACACTTTCATGCAAAGCTGACGTCAAGGGACTCAAATATAAATACATGCATATTTACAATAATATTGTTACCTCTTCAGGTGAAGGCTCAGCAACCGTTGTATTTGCTTTTGTACACGACACGGTGACTCCTAGAGAGAGTAACAACGCAGTTTTATTGCCTTTATTTTAACAATGTACACACACTTGCAGGCTTGCGCAGCAGAGGCCTCAAAACTGAAACTCTCGTAGCGCGATTCGCAACGTTGGTGATTCGTGACTGTGGCCGCTACTACCCGACCTCGTTGTCACGCCACTTCTACAAGAAATCACTGTACAATTGCCAGTAAACTCAAAAAAGCGACACCGATATAAATATCTTGTAGAATATCACCTTATTTAGGAATAACGGTGTCAATATGCAGTATATGTTGCATTTAAACAAAAAAAAAAAAGAGTTTTGCAAGAAAAAAAATTAAATGTTAACGTTAAGTCTGGAAACAATGTATTTCTGTTGAATCTTTGCCGAATTTTCAAAAAAAGTTCGGCAAAGGTTAGGCTTTGCCGAATCCGAAGATTCGGCGCCGAATTTTCGATTCTGCCAAAGTTCGGCACATCCCTATGTAAAACCTAGCCATACCGCCAAGCCATAACCATATTAAACCATATAATCAATAAACCTAGCCAAATTATCAAGCAGTCCAGTTTTTTCATACACTTATTTTTCCCCTTTTATCAAGCCTTAAAAAGGGTTTCCTTACGCAGACCCAAATAACGTATTATTCCCTTTTTTTTTTTTTTGAGCAAACTCTAGGCGTTGATTTCAAAGTGTATACAAGAAACTCTGTATCAACATTCAATCTCCTGCCTGCAAAAAGTTTAATAAATTTGATAGGCACCGACCGGTTTGATAGCGCACACTCGCTGTTAAGCCCCTGTTATCTGAGGATATGAGGGGCTCAGCTGGTGGGCTAAGATACAAACATTGTTCAAATATGAGCGGGCAAATCCGGATATGCGGGCTTTCAGGTTTCTAAGGAATAGTTTCATTCAAAGCAACACAACAATAACGGAGCAAACACAACCTAAGAAGCTCAAATAGTGAGTGCAGGTTAAAAGCCAACTATTTTCAGGTAAACCAAATACTAGCAGGCTTCAGAATGGTTTGTTTTGTTAGTCATACACTTCACTAAAATATATTGATTGAAATCGAATTTAGAAAAAATACTAATAAAGAAGTTAACCTAGACATATATTCATTAAGATCATACTAACACTATAGTCTGGATGAATACAAAGCTAAAACTCCTAGCGCCGATTAAGATCCCATGTAGCACGTTGAGAGTGTCACGTAAAAGAGGTTGAGATTTCGTCAGACCATTTGAATGCGGAATTTATGTCGCCCATGTTTATTGAGCCGATATTCAGGGTTAGGGATAATACCACCATAATATAGGAGCTCAAGTATATCAGCATTTGTTTCTTATGTAGCTCAGGTATTGGAGCATACTTCGTAGCTCAGGTGTTAACTGCATACCAGCATGCCTATGAGGAACGGATGTTTTCAGGTGCGCGTGCACATTAAATGACCTGCAGACGCTTAAAGGTGAACTACCGACAGCTGTGATTATATGTGGAGTCACGCAATCGCAGCCAACGGATCAAACTGCTGAAATATATATGCCACCTCGCCCTCGTTATTGCCAAGAATGGAATAAGTAAAGACAAAAACAACAAAGAGAGAAACTATAACACTCAGGTTAGCCGCAATCATCGTTCCTAACGGCATATCCGTGACAAAACGAAATAAAATGAACAATGCATTATTTCGTAGGCTGCCCACTCCCCGAAAAAGGCCAGCAGGGATTTCGAAATCTAACAACGCGCCGACGCCTTCGTATTCCAATCGCTGTCCGATCGCCTGTACCATTATGCGCCGATTCCTGAAACAGTGTGATACACCACTCTGGCTGCAGTAACCGAGTCCGGTGGCCATGACGGGGCGACATTAAAACTAGAAAAAAAAGCTACGGACCAAACCGGAACCCCAGTTTATTTATTTCGTTTCGCCCCCGCCACTGAAAAGGGTGCAAGCGGGACAATTGTCTCTAAGCCGCCCTGGGGAAGCACTATTGTTCTGAATTTCGCGGCAGCTCTCCGAGCCGTCAAATATCTGCCTTTATGTTACACAAGCCCGAGTGAACGTTTTTAACAACGCATTATGTCAGCGGTTACGCTATAATGGTGCTCCAGCTTCCACACCGCGGCAAAATATTCTCCACACTCGTTGGCCACACTGAAACGCAGGTTGACCTTTCTTTACAGTACCGTTTTCACGTTTTGGTAACGTACGTTCTAGAACCTTCCTCTTTCTCTCCTCTCGAAGTCTGTTTTTTGCTCGAAATTCTTATTGAAAAGGAAACAAGGGTAGATCCACGGGAAACCTGAAAAAGAAAAGAGATATAAAAATGCTCTTTGAAGGAAGTTGTCCGAACCGTTTTCCTCTAAAACGTTCTGTAATAAAGGTCACACTGAAAAATAAAAAAGCAAATATTAAAAAATAAAAAGACAAGTGTTGCCGTGAAACTCATGCGGAATGAGAATCCAGAGCGATTAGGTTGCTTTTTCCACCGGTTGCTGGGTTCCGTCGGCGCTTTGGTGTCGAGTCTGTCGAAAAGAGGTTAAGCGCTTTTTCCTTTTCAAGCAAGTACGTACACACAGCCGTTCACGGTACTGCGCAGCCTACACGCCGACGTCGTCAGTCAGTCTTTCGAGAGTCCTCAACGCGTGTTCTCGCTGCGTGTACGCACTAAACGCAAGCGCACACAAGACGCCTCGATGAGGAGGAGGAACTGACTGCGGCCTGTCTGTATACGCCACGCTTTACAACCAATGCATCCACCGGCGTCCATTTTCGGATGACACAAGGGGAGGCCGTTGTTGGCGTGTGTCTCGCGAAGAGCGACCTCCGGGTATAGCGCGCACATGTGTGTGTAAGCAGCTCGTCTCGACTAACGCTCTTGTCGCTATGCACGCAAGAGCCAGTGCCCGTGTGTATGGCGTACGCCCGATTGAAGGGCAGCCTCCCCCCCGAGGCGTCGTTGGCCCACTTCTTGGAAGAATGGGGCGGTCCGGATTGCCGATCGTAAGCGACGCATCTGACGGAGATCCTGTCGTGTCTTCTCTCGGAGTCTTTCGAAGTGCTACGAGGCCGCCAAATCCTATAGGCTCGCCTCCCCTGTGGCGTTCATGCGAAACAGATTGACGGATGAAGAACCGTTGTCCCTGTTTGTGGATGACGCGCGTTCCGTTAGCTCCTTTTGATTGTGGAGACGATGAATGTCGGGGAAATAGTTCGAAAGGTGCCTGGATGTCGAGTCTGCCGCGGAATCGCTTGGTCGTTTTTTTTTTCTTTATATTTCATTTTTTGCGCTGTCAATTCTTTTGTGCTGGTATGGTTGCGCGGGTGGAATTCGTACGCTGAGCGTTCTGTTTGAAGAGGCTTTGTGCCCGTTATCCCTATTGTGAAACCGACTCACAGCGAGTGGCGCTTTGTTCCACTTGCACAGATTTCCCCCGTTCCTATTTGTCTTTCATGTTTTATTTTAGATAGGCGAATCACTGCTGTGTATGGAGATTGCTTCAAAACTTAGCTCTGCGCGCGAACCGCGGTTCTTTATTGTGGTTGGAGTCGCGTACGCTTTTGTTTAGAGAGGCCCTCAGATGAAATCCTTTGAGAGAGTGCCTCAAGTTGAGGATTTCGTATCGTGTGGCTTACATCGATGGAAACCAGCGGGACAATATTTTTAGCATTTGGGTTTAAGGTTTCAATAGGAATATCATTCTAAATTGACCATAGTGCCTTGAAATGAAATGCGTTACGTATCCTTATAATGTTGTTCTCCAGAAAAGTTTGTTTTCAATAAGGAACTACCCACTGATCTAGTGTGCTAAATCCGGCACACGACTTAAAGGGGTTATGACACGGAAATTAAACGGATAGATTATTCTTGAAATGGAATGCTCATATGCTACTTAGCATATACACCAAGTTACGCGATTTTTAGAGCTCTGGTAACTGCAATATTCAATTTACGAATTTTTATCATTTTCATCTGGCGACCAGGCAACACTGCCCAAGTTAGTCACACCATGGCGTCCATAAACCACGTGACCATGAACGCTCTCTCATTTTAGGCGCGCTCATGATCGCCCAAGCTCTCCTCGCCGCGGGCCGCGGTACGAACAAAACCGCTCACGCAACTCGGTAACCCGAAAGCTATTCTCGCTCTCGCTCTCGCCCCCAGCCCGTTGACCTTCAACCCTGCATTCGCCTGCGAGATATCCCCGAACGACGGTGACCACGGCGAGTACGTCCGTAACTCGTCGTCGCTGGAGCTGGTCGCCAGCGGGGCGCAGTCAAAATGAACAGCTTCCAACATCTCTTGATAGCAATCACTCATCGCTGCTGCGATCAATGTCGAACACTTTGACAAGGCGAGCGATGCCGTCGACGTAATCGTCACGGACCGCATGCTCGAAACGTGGAAGGTAAACGAGGAAGCTGAGGCTCGAGACGCCAAGAGAGCCAAGTCTGTGAGTGCGTGCAAGGGGACGCCGCGCTGGAGGCTGGCTACGTCGCCAGCCCCCAGCTCCGCCCGGATCTGCCCCTCCGAGGGACCCGCGTATAAATCGATTTACCCACGAAACTATCGTGCCGTTTTCAAAACGAATTAAGCAGGATTATAGGAACATACAATGGGTCCTAGCAGTATAGTTATCTCACATTTTATTTGTGGCGTGTCATAACCCCTTTAAACGCACTTATGGATTCCTTAAGAAGGGTTCTGAATACTGTTTAAAAGCTGCACTATAAATACTGGCGCATCTGCATTTAAACGAATGTTTTCGTGAACATTATTTGATAATAAAAGGAACCTTCCCTTAGTAGTTTATTTTTAGTTAAGGCCATTTAGGGCTCTAGTGTAGAATATTCAAAGTAAAGGGCTGTTTACACACTTGCGACTTGTTAGAACCGTGTGCCTTAAAACCTCTTAAAATCTCTGACCACGAGAGAACACACTGACGCCACCTATCGGGTAGCCGTGGAACATTTTCGTAATGTTTAACCAAGTAGGCCAACAAATCGTTTTGCTATAGCCGTGGAACACGTGGCGGTCTCGTACATTTTCTAGTTTTTTGGCGCATCATTCTTTCTTTCTTGGCTCGAAACACTTTCGGCAATGTTATAAACGACCATTTTTCATAAGTCCCACGTAAGTGAATTGCAGTTCCAGAGCCACCGCATAGATGGCGTCAGCGTGTTTCCTCGTCGTAAGAGATTTTAAGAGGTTTTAAGGCACTCGGTAAAGAAGTCGCACGTGTGTGAACGGGATTGAATGACCCTGCCACGGGTCGAAGCTAATGTCATTCTCAATTAATCAGCGACTCAGTTCATGATCCTGACTATACTTTGTTTCAGCTTAAGTTCAGACGCAGCCAATGCTACAAGCGCGAGCATGTGGCCCTGAACAGTGCTTGCACTGCACGATCGCGCGTGCTTGGCAGGGACGCTGAAAGCCCGGAGCTCGTTCTTGGAGCCTCTGCTACACTCGCACTTAAAATGAAACTGAATATTCGAGCATTCACTGCGCTGCACCAGGAGTGGGGCGAGCTGATTTGCCGATCACGTGATAGAGGAAGAGGAAGAGAGAGAGAGAAAGAGAAAATAAAAATCATGTATTTATTTAATGAAAGGTTCACTTGTTTATAAGATGGTGTTTCTGAGGCGAGAGAGAAAGGATTGTGGGGGTTGATGGGAAGGGGTAAGTGACTATGTGTAACTCTAGATGAAGTGATGGACCCCAGAGTCCCTGATGTAGCGGATCAGGGAGTCAAGGATTTCTCTTCTGTGCTGCGGCTGTCCTTTGGGGTGGGTGCGGTCTTCAAGCTTCGTGGGCCTTATCTCGCTGAGTAGCGAGCGCCATGCCTCTGCTCTAAAGTCGTCCAGGCTTTCACAATCCCAGAGCCCGTCTTTGTTCGTTGTACGTGATAGAGAGTTTTAGTCAGAGAGTTGAACCGGAACCAAACCGAACCAAAAACCGGAACCGAACCGTTATTTTTAGACGAACCGGAACTGAACCGAACCGAAATCTTCGCCACCATCTTGGAACTGAGAAGGGAAAACATATAACGCTAACTAGTTCAAAACAGTTCACGGTATTTTTTTTTTTAATATCACAAAATGAATATTTTAGAATAAAAAATGACAGAGCTCTGTATTAATGCGATAGCATTATTAGGCTAATACTCACAATGTTCACTTTTATGTGCGTTTTCTGGATTCCTAATACGCATTAAGTGTGCGCAGTAGACCATTTCAGCTCACTGTGCTTGCATCCCATTGCGCCGCGTTTATGCGGAGCGGCAGTACGCGCTCTTTCACATTCTCACCCTCTTCAAAGGACCTGACGACCTTGACGTCGTCCTCGTCGTCGTGCTAGGACGTCCCCTAGGACGTTGCCCTCGACGTCGCCCTTGAGGTCGTCCTAGAGGTCGTCCTTGAGATCACCCTAGAGGTTGTCTAGACGTCGTCTTTGACGTCGTCCTCTAGGACATCGTCCTCTAAGTCGTCCTAGAGGTCATCCTTGAGGTTGCCCTAGAGGTCATTTTAGAAGTCGTTCTAGACGTGTTCTTTGACGTAATCCCCGACGTCGTCCTAGACGACGTCAAAGACGGAGTCAAGGACGATCACTAGGGTGATCTCAAGGACGATAAGGATTTAGCTTCGTCCTACAAGACGACGCTAAATTTATCAGGGAGTTTCCCCACTAAATTTAGTGAAAAAATTGACGTCACGACCTATGCACCAATTCAGTTTCTCCACTAAATTTGGTGGTGTGCAACGATAAATGCTATTGTACTCATATGTAATCACTCCTGTAGTTTCCACCAATTTGGCTCGACAATATTTTTTTCTATTTATTGATAACATCTTCATATACAAAATTACAATGTATGACAAATTGTGAGTTTTCGTGGTGCTTTTGTATTGGCACTATGGTTAATCATGTACGTGACCTCATGGTGTCAAGACATGCTGTCAAGTAATGTCACGTCACGTGGCCCCGTGGCTTACTGCGTCAAGTCGATTTAAATTGAGAACGCAACAGGATTCATGAGCGTTGTTGACAACGTGACGTCACATGACATCATGACTTTGCATCGCGAGTCACGTGACACCGTGACGTACTCGATTGTCATTAGCCCGAGTCAAGTGCTCTGGTTCATGACAATCATCATCGCCAAACATTCGGCTAATGGTTGATGTTCATGCAAAGATGAGAATAGCCCAACTCTAACAACGTCTGAAGCTCAGCCCATGCTCTATGTTTTGCCAACCCCAGTGCATAACTATGATCAACACTGACGGTATATCATTAGCGTCAGATCACGTGGCCACTTGTTCTAATTGCGAGTTGAGGATGGGAAAGTTGGTTCTTTCCTTTATTTGTTATCCGCCTTCCATTGCGGGGGAAGGAAAACTAATGGATATTTTTGCAAGTTACCAACGTCAGGAATTAGCTTTTAGCGGTATTTACTGAAAACAAAGAAAACTTCAGGAGGACGCTTAAGTTTCGCCTTTAAGAGTGGAACGCGATGGCGGAATATAAACTGCCGCTCGTTCCCGAACCCTGTAAACGTGTCTGCGTGGCCTAGTCGGTGTCTGGCTCGCAACCGAAGGGTCGTGGGTTCGATCCCGCTCCGCCTCAAATTCTTCGAATTTTTTCTTTAAAGGGGCCCACCAACACTTTTTTGACTGGTTTGAAGTTCGCGCTGAAACGGAGCTCCATGAAAGCAGGAACACCGAGGAAAAAAAATATTACAGAAATTCGCAATATTTTGTGAGTTATTAGCAAATGAAATATTGCAGAAAACAACTTTAAATAAGCAAAACATTGCGCTTCATGACGTAAAATGAAACAGTTTAGCGATTGGAGCAAAGCGGTTGGCCAATTGGACGCGAGTTTGGTTGATAGCCCGTCGGCCCGGTCGGCCATTAGGCCTCGCTGCAGCCATCGTAGCTTTGGAATCGGGTTACCATCATCGATGAATTTACCGGGCTTACCGGATTTTGAGCGCCGAATTCTTAAAAAGGAGTGCGGAGCTGGGCGTCGCGCCGTACGAGGACACACCACGCAAGCGCCGCGATGCGTCTCTGCCTCAGTCCGCTTCGACAGCCGCGGAAGGCTCGTCGGGCTCGTCTCCCGCAACTTCGCCATCGGAGCCACCTCGGCGAGTAGGAGGTACTCCGCCGCTGGGAGGCGCGCATGAGCGACGAGGCGTTGTTTTCGCCCTTTTTGAACTTTAATTTGCAACTTTATTAGCTCTATAAAAACGACTTTTTAGAGAAATAATGACGGTTAACGTGTGATATAGTTTATTCCGCTTCAAAATTTCTGGGACGGCTCTCGCCAATCACGAAACCCAGTGAATGTGACGTATAGTGAAAGGGAGCGCCGTTATGCGCGCGCATTCGGCACCTCGCGGCGCCACCGTCGGAGGAGGTGTTTCCGAGTTGTCAAATTAAAATATGATGCGCTAATATTTTTAAACTCTTTCGTTGTCCACTGGGTTTCCGGGACCACTAGCGTGGAGAAACCGCAAAAAAAAGTAGACGCGCAAATACTGTTGGAGGGCCCCTTTAAGGCAAATGAATTACTTATCGAAGAATCAAAATTTTCCGGTCCCACCGACACCGGCTTTTGGGCAAGACGAGCTTCTTAAGGGGGACACTACCCAGAAAAAAAAAAAAAACAATTTCTGCAAATAAAGTTGGTTCGGAAAAAAAGTCATATTTACATCCACCAACATCTAGGAAGTATTTCCAGAAAAGTTGATTAGTTTACACTGCATAGTCTATTTTTTATAAGTTATTTTTGGTCCCCCAATGCCAAAGAAAAGGTAGGGGTTGGAGCACTTAGAAGGCATATTTCTCCGTTCCACTTTTCGGCATAAATTTCACTCAAGGAAAACGATAGTTTTCCTATTACACAACAAAGAAATATTCTTATGGGGTTTTCTGGGCTATAATTTTGTGAGGAACATGCCTGGCTGGTTAGTTTTTCTAATTTAGCATTCTTTTATGCTAAAACAACTACATCTCTAAAAAAGCGCAGGTGTGATTTTTTTAATAATCCAATATAGCAAAATAACTAGCTGGGTATGTGCTATGGGTATTCCTATGACTATATTACGCATAAAGATCACAAATGTTCATTTTATTTTAAAACTATAGTTTTTTTAAGCGAATAACACATTGACTTCCATATTGTAACTTTGGCAACAAGTTTCAGAATTGACATACGGCAATGAAATTTGCCAGGGGTGGTCTTGCCATACATATAAACATCCACTGCAAATTTGATTTAAATCAAGCAAGCGGTACAGAAGTTGACGTTTCTGGGTAGCTTCCCCCTAAACCTATCGCTTTAAAATTATTGCACGATCCATTTTCCATGTACACATCACTGAGGCACCGAAACGTATTTTCGTTGTTGCTGTACTGCCCCACGAAGTTATCCGGAGAATAAAAGCCTTCAAAGAACTGAATATGACTTATTCATTTAAAGTTACATAAAACTACAAGTGCGTAAGGGAGGGGTACCTGAAAGGAAAGACCTATAGTGGACAGCCTACCATTGTTAGCCGCTGTAAGTCTCACAGGGTTGTCTTTCTCGAGTTTTCCCCCAAGCTTTGACGACATCCGTATCTTGTTTAAACTTCAGTCTTTGGGTGCAAAATTAAAGCAGAGGAGGATTACTTATTACTAGGGACACAAACCTAATTGTTAAATGAACACTCTGAAATGGAGCAGGGAGTTCCTCGGGAATAAAAAAGTATTATTTGAAAAAAAAAACACGAAAAAATAGGAAAATAAGGAAGGGGGGAGGGGGGGGGGAGGGAAGTGCTCCTTGGCACAGTACTAAAAAATCGTTACCCGGAAACTACTTTTTTTGTTTTTTTTACAAAAACATTTTTGCCAGGAATCGCGTTTTCATGGTGGCAGACGCTTGCGTCGTTCCTCACGACGCTGCATCAAGCAATAATAATTTGGGTCTCGGAAATACGTGGCTTGCACTGAGCCCGAACCTTCAGCAGCGTTCATTTTGCCCTACCGGATTTGATCTTCTCAACAAGAAAAAATCGCAGTGACCACTAGCATATAGGGCCTTGACATCACGTGCAACCATGTTAAACTGTTACGTTTTCTGGAGAAATGCAATGTTCGCAAAACTAGCAAAAGTAGGTGTCCGAATGGCAAGGTTGTGCAGAATATAGAGCAGTCTCGCGATAATATACGGAAAATAAAGTGTTAGAGCGCATGATTTATAAAGCACAGAGTTGTTAAGTGAGGACCCTAAACAAATGCGCGTAAAACCGAACTTAACATTAGCCTCCCGAGGCGGTATTTCACGATGTTTTGAGTTTGTGCAAGCTGATGCCCAAATGTGATTGATGTTAGGATTATAAAAATCTTTGTCTCTCGTTCGCGTTATTAATGTGTAATTAGAAATATCATTACATCGTTATGGATTTTTGTTTTTGCAATAAGGTGTTGTGTATTAGATTCTTTCGAAGAATAACGTTTATTATCCCTCCCTTTCTGCACATTTAGTGTATTTTACTTCAGATCTATCATGTGAACACAAAGTATACGTTTTGGCGTACCCCGCGACCCGGTGTTTCACACTGCCAAACAGCAAACAAAAAGCTCGTTTTCGCAGATCGGCTCAACAGCTGACGTATTTTCGTGTGTCGTCCTCCCGTGTCTGCCTCGAGCTGTTATGTGAACTTTATGCTGTCAAATTTATTGATGATAATAAAATATGTATAATTACGGGCGAAAGATTTGACAACATAAATAAAGAGCCGATCACATTAAGGATATACATCATAAGTAAATGCTCCCCAAATTATCTGAAAGATGCCCTGTAAATCTTTCCCGGCGTTCCATAATGAAACATCTGAATTTGAAGCTGATTTAAATAACTATGTGTTACTGACACAGATATAGCTGCTCAAACACATATAAGTATATTATCGCATCTTTAATGCTATTAAAATTTCAATTTCAATTTCAATTTAGTTTATTTTCTAGAGACTGGAGGTACTCTCAGACAAAAAGCTGCTAAGAGCAGCTTAAAGGGGTCTGAGATTTCAGAGGCAACAGCATCGATATTTTTGTTTACACTTCATACAAAATACAATAAACGAGTAACAAAGGAGTAGCTATCTTAAAACATATAAAAAATAGAGCAAAGGAGCATTCGATAGAACAGTGGTTCTAAACCATTCATGTTTCGCGGACCCCTTGTGGATCGGCAAAAATGAGGGAGGACGCCGTTCGTGGTGAGGGAAAGGGAGGAGTATAGTTTAATGACAATAATTATCTAATAAATTGATATAACGTAGGGCTAGTGTGAAGTTGATTTCTCTCATTGACATACACACGAGAAAACTCGCCCGAAAATTAGAACGTTGCTTCTCAATCTGAAAAGATAACTTTTATTGCGAGGCTTGACTGATGCGGCAGGGCTTCGCGGACCCCTAAAATGACTTCGCGGACCTCAAAGTGTCCGCGGACCCCCATTTGAGAATTATTGCGATAGAACAACAAAAATGTGTCTAGTTACACATTATTCGAAATACAAGAAGTTAAACACATGAAATGCTCGCGAGATCTGCTTATGAAAGTGCAAATACATCGTTATTATTATAAGCCCGTTCATTTAAAACTGTCGGGAGGTTATAATGAAGGGATTGTAAATTATAATTTGTAGGGCTTCGGGGGACCGTCCATCTCTCCGGGTGACGAGTACTGATCATACATTCATGCCTTGTTATTTTGGAAATACTATACAAGAAATCTAAAAATGGTTAACATGAAAAACGAATGGAAAAGCAAACAATATTTATACATGTTTTCGAGGCGAATTACTTTATATTTAGAAAATTAAGGTTCTGAAAAGTAATTATCCGGAATATTTGCAATATAACGCAATATCTTTTTTTTTATCAACTGTATATGTCTGTGGGCTAACAAAAAAAGAAGGTACATAAGGGCGCTTTGTGGAACTACGACGATTACACACGCAGACTGTCAGAAAGTGACAAACTAAGTAGTTGCCATGTCAAAATTATACTTTATTTTGTTTAACACAAACTAATTAATTATCAAGGGTGATGCTTGTTTGTAAATTAAATTGACGGCATCTTGTCAAAAACAAACCTCGACCGCCTGGCTATGCCAGTTTATCACGTATAAAAAACTGTTTACTTAAGTACGCGCTAGTTTAAGTCAGATTCGATCTGAGTACGAAGGTGCTGAACAATTTTCATCACTCCTTTCTGCACGATACTTCGCCCGCATACCGATGCTGAGTGCGAACGATGTTGGTTAGAAAAACAAGCATTATGATTGCCGCTCTGTGTTTCTATTAAAAGGTACACTGAAAGAGCTTGTCCTAAAACTTTCGTGGCATATCGCAAATATTGTTGCTTTTAGCTCAGGTGCGTCGTTATCATATTTAGGGTGTTTTTTTAAACTTTACAGATGTGTTTAAAAAAAAAAAACAAGGCTTGAAAGTTACACTTATGCCGTTTGTGCAGGGGAGTTGTACGGCCAGGGGTACATTATGTGGGTGGCTAATCTTTGTGATAAGTTGGCTAATTAAATAAAATTCGTTAATTAACTTTTTAATTAGTCAAAATGGACATATGGTTCCAGTTAGAAACGTACTGAGCGTCATCAAATATAACTAAATCAATTCTTTTTAGAACGACTCGAGGCTCCTGGGAAATTCGGGGGCGCGCCGAAGTTACCACTCGTGAAGCAGGTGCAAAGATAGCAGTGGCGGAACGCGATAATGATCTAATCATCTGCGTACCACCACTGCTAGCCTTGCGCCTGCTTCACGAGTGGTAACTTTGTTGCGCCCCTGAGTTTCCCACGAGCTTCAAGTCGTTCTAAAATGAGTTAATTGAGTGGTTTTTGACGACGCTCAGTAAGTTTCTAATTAAAACCATATGCCTACTTTCACTAATCAAAAAAGTTAATTAACAAATTTTAATTTATTAGCCGACTTATCGCAACAATTTTCCACCCACATAATGTCCCCAGGGCTGTATAACTCACCTGCACAGACCGCATAAGTGTAACTTTCACGGCTTTTTTTAAACAAATCTGTAAAGCTTAAATAAACACCCTATATATTGTAAACGTGTTTCGTAAACTATATTTCGCGATATATATGACGACGAGGTGCACATTTCATGATTTTATGCACTGCAATGAATTCCTTAGTTCAAGAGCACAACGCCGATTCAACTTTTAATACTGCGACGCAAAGCTGTACCAATCAGGGGTATTTTAGGTGACCTACCACACTTCATGACAACCTTTCAATTAAGATAAAATGTAAGTGACTGACATAACTAGATGAACGTTGAGTCGTATAAATACGACATTTTGTATGTTAATCTAAAATTTCTTTTACTGTTGCGTCGAAACTAAATAACGCAATTTCATATTTTTTGGTACAAATAAAAAAAATGGATGGACGATAAAATAAACTATAGAGTTACTCGTTTAACGGCTGAAATTGTGCCTATTGCAAAACAACGCGGGAAATATATTCTCAATTTAGCGGTTCCAACCGGTTCAAACCTGGTTTGAATAAAGATTTCGGTTCGGTACTCTGGTTTTAGTATTGCGTATAGGAGCAAACGCAAGTACTCATACGTTTGCATTGCGTGCTGCACACTGCGCATGCTCCATAGATACACAGTAAACTTCAAAACACCTATATTGTAGTAATCGGCATTTTATCCAATATCTATAACTCACACTTTTTGATAGGTGTTTTTGCAGCATTACACCTTTTAGCGAGCAAATTTGGAGTTTCTGCATTACACCTTTGCTATTGGTGTTTTAAAATCCTTACAACTTTATAATTGGTGCAATTGAATCATTGCACCTAATGAAGCAATGTTGTATCGCGTTTTATAGGGCCCTACGCTTATCTGTTGTTCCAACTTTTTTAGAAACCAAATACACACAGCCTTGGAAAGCACCTGAGCTACACATGCCACTTAAAATGTTTTCAATTGCTAGAGAGCGCCCGAACGATAGAAGTAACGTGCAAAGAGTCGCGTGTCACTGAATTGGTCTACAATACTGTTTGTGTTTGCTTTCTGAAAAAAAAAAAATGTTTGATACAACAAAGAAATCTGCAGCCCAATAAAGGAAAGTAACAACATTCAAAGTATTATATAAGTATACTTTCCCTTTCCTTTGAAAAGAAAAAAAAGCTTTGTTCGGGTGTTTGTTTTGTCAGTCAAGGATGCCCATATAGATGGGCAGAATCCTAATTTTACACTTGATCCAGCAAATTGTCCACAGTACATGTGTTGCACTGCACAGAAACGTTAGGGACGGACTCACACTCAGTAAACATATTGTAATATTTTATACACAAACATCACAGCCAAGCTAAGGTTTCTCAATAAAAGTACATTTTTGTGATCAGTTTTGCGAACTCAACAAAAGCGATAAACTTAGAAGAGGCACAAATGATAGTGTAATGCACTTGATTGATTTATATATCCATATAAACTAAAAAAAATAGTCAAAAGAAAGCTAATTTTTCTTTGTCAGAATATTAGCGCCGAAATATTTCTGAGACGCCCTCCTACGTCTTCCGTTAGTGACGTCACGAACAGGATTTGCCTCGCTGTGACATCGCAAGTTGTTATCTTGGCAACTTATTATCAGTTGCAAACTAAGTTCTATGGTGTGTGTAAAAAGCACGATGGGAGCTCGGAGTCATTGCATTCTTAAAATAACACCATGAAAGTTGACAGTTTGGCATTGAACTTATTTCGGTCGATGGAAGCAGAATTATTCAAAATAAATACATCATAGTGAGCGATTGGCCAATTTTTGAATGCCGATCAAAACGACGCCTTTCGCCGCCCATGTCACCAATAACTCCTCCACTTTCTTTTTCTTCTACTGAGACGTTCCCCTTTGTGTCACTTTCTGCTTTTTTCCTCACCACAGTCCCCCCCCCCCCCCCCCCCCATCCCGGCTGTTACACAGAATGATTAACTATCACCAGCTCGTGTGCATGCTGCCTGTCTTTTTGTTAGACCATACCTGTTCACAGAAAGATGTCCCCTGCTTTGTCACGATACATACAGTGGCGTAGGCAGAGGCGGGGGGGGGGGGGGGGGGAGGGGGGAGTTGGGGGGTCGAACCCCCCCTCCCTAAATGCTGAAGCTAGAACCCCCTCCCCCCCCCCCCCTTTCCGATGCCCTCATTGGGCCCGCTCGCTACCCTGCTCATGCAGTCGGTCTTGCACGGGGCATGGAGCAAAGGAGGAGCGCGGACTATCTCCAACTTATATGCTTTCGGGAGGAATGTTTGTGGGGTGGAAAATGCTAAATAAATAAAATAGTCAATATTCTTCATCCATGCTTATTTGATGGGATGCGGAACTTGATCTCAGATATACAGAGAACGGATATTTCGAAACATTTGTGGGCTGAAGGATGACAATTTCAAGGCAAAGTATAACGAACTATCCTCATGGAAATACATAGTTAAATCAAACTAAAGTGGACATAATAAAACGCACATATGGTGATAATATAAAAAAATGTCAGTGATGTAAGAAACATTAAATGAATTGTAAGAACAATTGCACTGTAAGCAACGGGTGGCGCTGTGCTCACGCACACCTTGTGCACTGATCAGAATTACGCGCTTTCGACTAGAAATTACCGCGAAAAATAAAGCAACGATGAGAGTTATTTCAGAAAGCAATTTTCAGGCTGTCTTGATCATTTCGTTTATGCCAAGTGCCTACATTTTAAGATGCAACCGCCTGCGTTCACGGCAAATATTATGCAGAATGTCGACCGCTTGAACTTCAATGTCGCGGTGAACATTCAAAAGCATAGACCGAGCAGTCGCTCATTCGAAGTGGACGCTCTCAGGTTGTTTTCAAACGTCCTAGTGAAGAGAACGAGCGCTCAGCTTCCGCCGTTGTTAGGCGCAGAGTCGCTAGGATCTAGGAAGACGATAGACGCTTAGGAATAGGGCCTCCAGACTGAGGGCGACCGCCTGTAGCGCAGACCTGACGGGCGTTTTATGTTTCTCTCTCTTTCACTGGACGCCTAAAATTTCCCTATTTTTGGCGAAGTTTCCCCCCTTCGTGAAATTTCTCTCCATCGAGACGCCCGCCTTGATGGTCGCTCACGGATGCGATGAAGTCCGTCTTGCTTTCTGCTTTGCATGTCGAGGTGGCGTCCGATGCAATTCGTTATTTGATTAATCTTTTAGTTGCACGGAACATCATAAACTCCGAAGAGCCTTCATATTCTCAATACGCATAGGCGCAACGGTATTAAAGTTGGGTTCCAAGTTCGGCCTGTGGTTTGCATGTTTGTGTGTGGCGTGATATGTCATTTCTCTGAGTAACGCGTCGACGAGTTCGGACTGACGACTTCTCTTTGCCCCGAGGATATACCGCTGCTGCCTTTGGACCACACTGCAAAATAAAGCGGCCTAGCAAAAATAAAACTTCCTTTCCTTCGGAATTTTGTTCTGTAGCACGAGTTTGTTAAACCTTTAATAGATTATAGATTTTGGTTTTGTGATTGTTCAGAATTACCCTCGCCCTATATATGGGCCCCTAGTGTTTGTGCGAGGACGGTTGCTCTAATTTTTCAGCGTCGAGATTTTTTTTTTTTGCTGCTTAATTTTTTGTGACAGTATAGAGTGCCGGTAACAGCCAGGCGGCGCTAGTAAAGTGAGAGCCCAAGGTTATACCCTGGCCTCGGTGTAACTTGGCAAAGGGTGAATGATAAGCCCCCCCCCCCCCCCCCATTGCGTGCTGACGGCTTCGATATCCGTTACGTATACGAGCGCAACGCACACATATTGGAGCATGACGCAGCGAAAAGCCTGATACTTCTTCGCAGTAAAAGCGCGCTCTGGTGACACGTAGTAACGTTCCGATTGGCCCGCCAGGCCACAGCTTCCGCTGTATTTGCATGTTATGCAATCACGGCTTCTTGGCCTACCCAGTATTTCTTGCTTCAGTCGCTAGATAACGCCAAACCAAACAGCATTGCAGGTTGCCTATAGACCATTGTCCCAAATCCAAGCCCCCAGCGATAAAATTGTGAAATAATAATCACAAGCGCAGGCTCTTGTGAAGAGAGGGGCTGCGCATAAAACAAGGTTTTTGCTCTTTGCAGCACTCTTGGCATTGGTGTTGTTCTTGGAGCTTGGTGACTATGGCTTTCCGACTTTCTTGCACTACGACATGTGCGAAGGTGTGTAGAAGGAAAAAAACGAAGTCTCGCTAAAAACGCAGCCTCCCCCCCCCCCCCTTTACCGCATCATTGCATCAGCACAAACAAATATCGCGTTGCCCATGAAGTAGAACAGACACTGGTCTATAGCTGTCCTTTTGTTTTGTGTGGCCGGCACGCGTTAGTAATGCAGTGGTACCTCAAAACGCGGAGGGAGTTGTGTGCTGTGCGGAAGTTGGTGGGCCGCAACGACGACGACAGTAGAACACTGAGCCACCACGCCCGTATAGGGAGTATTCACTGGCAGCCATAGCTGTGTGCGCGAATGCTGAGCGCGTGCTGACGGCGAGCTTCCACAGTTCTTTTGCAGCGTGCATTCCGCACCATCAAGATTGCCGGTCTTAGCAACCTATTAATGTGAGCTCGTCCAAAGCATGCGCTCTAAACAGCCCCCACAAATATGGCGTCCAGTGAATACTCCCTATTCCAGTAAATGAAGCGTGCTCCGTTTCGAAAAATAACAATGCAGCTTTCCCCGCTTTATCCTAACAGAGCCTCCCTAATCTTTGCGTGAGTGTCCACACCGCCGAGCTCACCCGCTACGACTTTGTGCAGCGCTGCCCACAGATGGTGCATTTTTTTTGTAAAATTTGCAAAGAGCAAACTTACCTGAGGAAAAAGTAAAGAAAGAAAAAGGCTTAGCTCCTATGGAAACGCAGCGACGCCACCGGTCTTCAAAGAGCACGGCGCCGTTTCGCACGGGACACAAGAGATGGCGCAACGAACGCCGCCAACGAACGAGCATACGGCGTCGAGAGCCAGCGTCTTTAGCAGACAATCTTTTCGACTCAAAAGCAGCGCGCGTTCCGCACGCGGCGACAGTCGCAGAAACAATTACAGGCGCGGTAACAACAAGCAACTCCAGTTCCTTGTCTGCTAAATACGCCGGCTCTCGGCGTCGTCTGCCCGTTCGTTGGCAGCAGTTGGCGTCGTGACCGCTTGCGCCCTCTCTTGTCTCCCGTGCGAAACGGCGCCGTGTTGTTTGCAGACCGGTGGCGTCGCTGCGTTTCCATAGGAGCTAAGCCTTTTTCTTTCTTTACTTTTTCCTCAGGTAAGTTTGCTCTTTGCAAATTTTACAAAAAAAAAAAAAATGCACCATCTGTGGGCAGCGCTGCACAAAGTCGTAGCGCGATAGGTTAAGAAACCGAATTTTGCGGTCGATTTAAAGAGCCTGCCGTCTCCTTGATCCACCCGGTAGATCGGAAGTTCTCATGAGTCACTTATTAACATTTCGCAATCGTATAGCCGCTCCAAAACCCTGAAAAAAATTCAAATACTTACATTGACTGACAAACGACGCACTCCCATTCGCCTGTTCGACCGCCATGGCTTCTGGTTGATAGTGATAGCGATGCGGTTTAGAGTTCCAAACCGAAACTTTGAGAAATGGCAGTCACTTCTAATTTTGGGCTTACCGTAATCTTCCCCTTTTTCTGGTTGGATTAGCGCCTTCCCCCCACCCCCTTCCCCCGTCCATGTCCCCCAACGTTCCCAAAAACATGTGTTATACATAGTCAAGTATAACACCGGTCTGTTATTTTAATGAAGATTTTTCGGCAAACACGAAGAAAGGTGTTTTCAGGCGGAAACGACTATTTCTCAGTAAAAAGTGTAATATTTGCTGAACACCTCCCCGAAGCCGCCAAAACGTGTGAAACACCTCTTTCATATATATACGCTCAATAGGTCTACCGACAATATTACACCTATTATTAAAAAAAGAGCGCTTTGAAAAAGTGTACTCGATATAAAACACCTTCCAAACACCGTTACAGGTGTTTTGAAGTTTACTGCGTACGCAACGCCGCGAGCTTTGCGTCCGTACGCTCGCTATCGATTTTAGAGAGTTTTAGTATTGGCATATAGGAACCAACGCAAGCACTGTGATTTTGCGTTAGAATTACGTCCTGAATTGGCGAATGGTGACGACGCTATGCGAAACGTGGGGCACGCAGCGCTAATTTATACGCACAGCACTTACGTTTGATCGTATGCGGAGAGAAAGCCGGTTGCTTCTCGCATGAGTTGCGTTTACGTCAGAATGACGCCGAGCTTATCATGATTGGCTTTAAATGAAAGGATAGCGAGTAGACCTCAATGCTAGATACCTTGAGGTCTACCCAATATCTTTTTCAATCAGCCAATAAGAGGTCGACGTTCTCACATCATCACAACCCCTGCAAAAGAAGCCGGCGGAATTGCGCTCCGCATACGCTGTACCAACGCCCTCTGTTTGCGCGCGTACGCAGCGGTCCTCTGCGTTCCCGTCTCATTGCTAGCTCTCATCGTGCGCAGGACAACGCGAGACCCAGGTTGGCTTGACCGCAGTCCTAGATTGCTTGGTGCAGTTTGCGTGGGCACTTCAAGATGGCGGTCTAACTGCTTGCGTATGAATTTGCGTTACGCTGAACTAAAATCGCTGGTTGGACGCGCCCCGCAGCGTCTCCGCGGAGGGCTTACGTGTGTCGCACGCAGCGCTAACGCGAGGGTACTTACGCTATTCTATAGCTCTCTTTTTTCCTTTCAGTGCAACCTCATTTATTTTGCCATTTGGCGCGAGTACGGGTATGAGTTAGCTAATAAAGCTTCCTCCTATATTTAATTGTCCTAGTGTAGCCAACTTGTTCCGTTGCCTGAATGTACTAGGCTGTTGATCTTCCTTTTGGGAGGTTTTGAATAGACCCTTTTCAAAAGTCCGCGCCAGCGCCTGTCCGCCATTTCTTGATCACATACTCCGCGCTTGTATTGGACACGAGCGCTGCTTCAGCGTTCGGCGACGACTCGGATCCAATCAGAGGCTTCGAATCCAAGCAATGGCGACCGCCAATGTTGCTTGATGGACTTTTGCAAAAGGTCTATATTACAATGTGAATGGTTATCGCTTTTTGGGTAGCATGGAAGATACGTAACAAAGTTCACGTGCTTGAACAGCTTTAGTTCTTTCAGGGAAACGCACAAAGTACACTGCTGGCGAAGAGGTGGCAATCGAAATAATATCGTCTTTCTGGGCACCAGTGTCAAATGATGTACCTTCGTAAACCCTGCACATATTGACAGTAGGACGTCAGCCTTGTTACAGCCCAATTTTAAGGACCTTTACACAAACAATCGCTCAACCCCTGTAGGGGTCACGAAATGATATCGTTTTAATATTCATGACTTTGCAGAGGCGTACTGGTCCTAGTCTGGCCCAAGTATGCTCGCACAGAGCGCCACTGATTCAGAAACTTCTTTGTTGCGGTGGAATCGAGGTTGGGCAGAATAGCGATAAAAATGTATCGCGATAGTATTTCAGAAATACATTATGTATTTATATTTCTGTATTCCAATACAATTTTTCAACTGTGTTTTGTATTTCTGTATCGATATACATTTTCGGGTTTATTCTTGGTATCTCGATACTGTCAGGGTCGATGTATTTTGTTACAAATTTCAAAGAATTGTTCACCTCCACACAGTTTTGTCAGGGACGTTTTGTGTTTCTAACAACACATGACTTATTGTGCAAAAGTTAAGAAATGTTTCCCACACTTTAGGTGGTCGACTGCTCCAGTCGATTCCAAAAGTTGAAGGCTCTGTCGGCGCGCTTAACTAACAGATTAAAGGATACGGGTTTCTTTACTCTACGGTGACGCTATAAGGTCACTGCTGAAAAAGGCGTCCTGATTGGAAATAATCATAGTGACTTCTCGAAGGTATGTGAGAGAACACAAACAGATTTAGATGTCCCTGGAATTTTGTCTCAGAAAGATAAGAAATGCCGAAATAAAACCGCGCTCGAGCCACGGTGAAAAAATCCCTCGTTAATTCTGAGATAAATTTGATTCGAGCTTAATTCAGGCTCCCATATGCAGTGAGAACTCGCTTGCTGGTTCAAAAAGAAAATCTCGTATTCTAGAGCATGCTTCTTTTTTGTTCTTCGTATGATCTAAGGGGTGCACCAAAACATGCAAAATAATGTTTTTATAACAATATATATCAGTGTGCCCCACCAAAATGTATTCCTTACTTGTATTTCCAAACACTTTCTCTATATTTCAAATGTATTTTTTTTACGCATCGCGACACATTTTTTTAAATGTATTTCAGTATCAGTATTTTAGCTGTTTTTGTTATGTATTCCAGTATTTGTATTTCCAAATACCTTTGAAAGTATTTCCGCCCAACCCTGGGTGAAATAGACCCTTTTCAAAAGTCCGGGCCATTGCCTGTCCGCCATTGATTGCTCACCTACTCTGACTACGTATTGGACACGAGGCCTGCGTCGGAGTTCGGCGAGGACTCGGACCCAATCACACGCCTCGTGTCCGATCAATGGCGACCGCCAATGTTGCTCGATGGACTTTTGCAAAGGGTCCATTGCGAGGATAAAAGGGGACTATTTCTTTCAGTCTTGCCTTCGCAAAACTTGATGACGTAGTTGTGGGATCGAGACACCCGACTGCACGACAGTCGAGCGCGGCTCATGAATTTGGACACGAGAACTGCGTGAGCACTCGTAACAATCGATGCCTCGGCGGACACTCGCGTAGTGGCTCATGTCCAACCACTGCGGGGATGAGAATAGCCAAACTCTAACAATGCCTGGAGCTCAGCACGCGTTTTCTACTTTGCCAACTCCAGCGCGTGGCTACGATCAGCGTTTGCGGCATAGGACAGGCACCGGGCCACGTGGCCCCTTCTTCTGGCTCCGAATTGAGTAGATGAACGATGCTCATATTTCTCAAATTTTTTTGGCGACTTCCACTGCTTAGAAGAAAATCTAAGGCAAGTTTATTCAGCAGAAAAATCGTTTCGTGGCACCTTTAAGCTGCTTTGAAAAAGCGCGTGGCGCTTACCACAAGTTATTTCTAATTTACAACTTTAGAACTTGAAGAACTAAAAACAAAAAAAGGATTTTTCAGCAATTCCATTGAGGTAAATTGATGAAAGGAACTCGCGATCTTTAAGTATTAGATATTACTATACGAAGTTTCACAAAAAAACATTGGCACAATTTTTTTTTTTAAATGCAGATATATAGCTGTCTTGCTTTTATTTTTACGCGAACGCTTTCAATAAGGAACAGCTGTACGTGTCAGAAGGTTGTGATGGTCATGGATTTGAGAGTAATACTTCAACAACTGGAGGTACGTGAATCCTTTGACGAAACGCCAGCCGCTATCACAACTAAATTAAAGCAATGACATGTACTGGTGCTTTTTAGAAAAAGCCGTTATCGGACGGACAGTGAGGTTTTGGCACTGATGAAATGCGCGTTGTTATGGGCGGTCAGTTTTGGACGCTGCTGGGCTCAATGTTGAGATGGATGGTGAGATTTGGGTGGACCGTAGTAGGTGTACTTTGGGATAGGAGTGTGACGGAATTTAACGGACTTGAGATTGAGTAAGGTGATGATGTGTCAGTGCATATTTTAGAATTGTAGCCCACGCGAAATAAACCTTTGTAGGAAAATATTTAACGCTTGAGTTCTTCGCTAGCAGGTGACAAGACTGCATATTTGTGAACGAGAAGAACTGCTAAAGATTATTCAGGTCGCCAAACATTGTCTTCCTACATTGGAGAGGGGTGAGGTAAAGTTTTCTCCTAGTACTGGGAAGGGGCAAGAATGTCGTTACTAAAGAAATGCACCGCACAACTATGCGAGCACGGTCATGACAGCGTCTGCAAATTCTGCCGTAAATTGCCAAAAACAAACTTTTTTTGTGAGAGGGAAATTCGTTTATTGATTATTTCACTCACAGCCTCCACTCCCTAGCAGCACCTCTGTAGTAAATCGCAGTGCGATATGTTGAGAAATAGATTTTTGCGGGTTTTATAAAGTGGGTTTGAAGCATTAGCGTACCGTATTATTGGGACTACACGTTTTTAAAATTTTAAATTTTGCGCGGTGCTGATGATCTACGGAAGCGGACTACACAGGGATTTGTTTTTTTTAGATCGTTCAACGTGTGACGAGACGTGACGAATTTCGTGTATGCTAGAGTATGCAAATGGCGATTAATATATGATTCAAGCTTGTCTGTGAGCTAATAAAGCATGCATTTGTCAAGGTGTGTTTTGAATGGCACGTTATTACGTAAGCACTAGGCACCAAGTGTGGTCTATGCTTCGGGTGCGGATGATGAACCGGAAAATTCAGTACATGCTGTATAATCGACCCTAGCGTCTTTTTTGTAGATTCTGGGTTGTTGATCAGCTCTCAATAACTTTGGCCACTTTTAGAGCGCAGCTCTTAGGCACCCGTTTCCGGCTTGAGCGGCGTCGCCGCCGCCGTCGGCGTAACCGCGCGTTGCATTATGAGATGTTTCCCATAATACGTCACAGGTGACGTCACAAATCACCTACATTTAGCGTGAATACTTGCCCATTAAATTTAGCGGGGAAATTTTCCCGCTAACTTCAGCAAAAAATTTCTCTGCTAAGTTTACAAAAGTTTCCTGCTAAATATAGCGGAAAAAAATTGTGTGCTGAAAAACTTCTCCGCTGAATTAAGCTGAAAAGTTACCCCGCTAATGGGAGGGGAGCAGAAGAGGAGGAGGGGAGGGGGAGGAGGGACATACCCTTTCCTCCGTACCCTCCATTCCTCCTCCTCAAGAGCTGCGCTCTAATTCGGCATTACAGAGAATTGCAAACCTCTTTCATTTTTTTATCTCAGCAATTTAACTTAAGTGATAAGTAAAATGTGCGCACCCAACTCACAGCCAAGACCCAGCTGAACCCAACCTCAGAAAAAAAGCAAGCCTTCATTAATGCGCTTACCGACCACCGCTTAAGCAATCAATCTCGTCCGTCAGAATCCAGATCGTTTTGGGGCTGGGCAATGACTTCCCTTTGCGTAAGCTGTAAGTTACTTAGGCACTATGCGATACGCGTCACTGCGCCCCGAAGCAACTTTTTCTTTTAGCGTTTTCTTTTTCCCGGATATCCCAGACGCTGCCTATACTTGCAGGGCCCTGTGGCGCATCGTAAGATGGAATGAACCAACGCGGCGGCACCCTCACTGCAGCGGCGAAGATAGGGCGGAGAAAGCGTTACCACGCTCGGCGTCCATGCGCGATAAGCAAATTCTACCTGTAGAAGGCAGAGTCCTGTGCACGACGTTATTGTTTGTCGATCCCCGACCGCATATTCGAAAAAAAAAGGTTATGGATTAAGCAATCTTGTACACGTTACTAAAAAAAAGTAATCGATTACAATTACTATTACTCTTGGCTAAAAAGTATTCGATTAGATTACTTGATTACTCACAGCAAAAGTAATTGGGCATTGCTTTAAGAAGTAACCATTCCTTTTCCGATTACTTTATTGTGTGAAGACTTCCGTTTTGAGCGCTCATAATAATGAACTACTTCCAACCTATATTTTACATTTTCACAAGTATTGAAAAGAAAAACCGGGTTCCCTCTTCGTGGTCGTTGCACCTTCACAATGCAGACAGAAGCATAGAATTCGTATGAACGAGTTTAATGATTTGTGGGTTCGCCAGTTTGGGGGCGGGGGGGGGGGGGGGTGGAGGGGGGGAGGGAGCGGAGGGGTTCTAGATTTTGTTCAGCTTAAGCAAGGGTTGTCGCTCAAAGTTTGCGTCACTTATTTTATTATTCATATGTGGATGAACTCGCATGTTATACAAAAGAGCAGCAGCTCCAGTATTTGAAACGGATCATGTGTAGTATTCATTAGCGAAAGAGATCGCACCAACCACTTCTCAACTCGAAACCTTGCTTGTCACAAAGACCACGTACGGGAAATAGGGAAATATTTGAACTGGCTTTGTTATATTTTGCATCCGCTTTAGACATTCTTCGGTTCTGGTTCTCCTACGGGCTGCGAGTAGGTACCGTAAGCAGGATTGTTGTATTTTTTTTAGTGTATCGAACCGAAAAAAATACGGGTTCGGTTACGGTTCAGGTTCAGGTAAATTAATTTTGTTCCTGTTCAGTTCCGGTTCGATTAATTCGATCCGCGAACCGGTTCGCGAACCGGTTCGGGGCGCTGAACCGGTTCGCGAACCGGTTCGGAAATTATAAATGACAAATTGCAACATCAAAATAAATTACAAATAAAACATCTGAAATCAGCACATACGAAACGGGATACATCGTAGCGGGTCCCGTGCAAAAATAGTAACGGTTGGAAGTAATTTTGATTACTTCAAAAAGTAATCAGATTACTCTTGTGATTACTGCCTAATAAAAGTAATAAACTGATTGCAAAATTACTCCGAAAAGTAATCGATTACAAGTAATTTGATTATTTGTATTGCGTACGGTACAAGTCTGGGATTAAGTCAGCAGCCCAATTTCGTCCCCCTGATTGGCGCCTTTTCATGGACATCACACCGCCATCGCTTCTGGCGGTAGAGTGAGGAGGGCCCGAGGCTTAGGTAAACACGCCTCCGTCATTCATACGCTTGCCTTTAGCGGACGGTTTACCCGACAAGCGCACGAAAATCTGGGAGCCTCGCTAAAGGCTAGAGTGCGTATCCCTGAGGCTTGTTTACATAACAAGCCTTGCCCCCCTCCCCCTTTCTCCCCGCCCCCCCCCCCCCCCCAACGTAACCTAGGCAATTCATTCGTTCATTCATTTATTCATTCATTTGTTTATTTTATGTGCTAATGAACAGCATGACGCCTTGATAAGGATGCCCAACAGACTGATCACAGGTTACTCACAAACGCCGCAAAAGTTGGATTGCAAACGTCAATATCTGCTACGCCGAGGGTATTATACGAGCGTTGAATGCGGGTCATGGGACAGGTTGGGATGTTTTGAAGATTTGAATAGCCTGGAAGGTCGGAGAAATCCTCAAAAATCGTCGAATGTGACATTCGACGATTTTTGAGGATTTCTCCGACTCCCCGACCGAGTGCATGAAAACGCGGAAATCGGAATGGCAAAATTCTCCCGTTTACTTACTGCACAATAGTTTCCGAACAGGCTCCTTACCGACCCCAAGCGGCAAACACGCTGAAGCTTGACAAGAGTATACGCCGCTAAGTCGCATTCTTGTGCGTTGGCGTCGTGGTCGCGTACTAGCGTCGCGCCTGTTGCGAGACGCTGCAAGACGCGCTAACGGCGATGCTGACGGAAGCTCGGCTGCACTACATCAACCCTCTAGTGATGCCTTTTTGTTGTTGTTGTTGTTGTTGTTGTTTTTTTTGTTTTTTTTTTTTTTTTGGGGGGGGGGGGGGGCGCATGCCTTGTCTTGTAGGGTATTGGATGAGCTCACGGTCCATCGGCTTCTAATTGTGCTGCAGCAGCGGTTCTCTGGATCGCATTGGGGCGTGCGTACCGAAAGCCATAGTATTCTCAACAATCGTTCTTTGTTCCATCGAGTGCCGGCGGCTTGCGCGCACACGATGAACTACGACGCTTGACTTGCGGGGGACTTGGGCGGAGGGAAAAGCAAGAGGCAGGGTGAGTCTTTTTGTTTTCCTCCCTTTATTGTCCTGTACAGTGTTTTTTTTTTTTTTTTGACGTTTGTTTGTTACCTACCTTTCCCTACGGGTTTCTTTTCGTAGGCGGACAAAAGGATGGGATGCGAGTATACGCAACTGTCCTTCTGATCCTGGGAGTTCGATAAGCTTTTGTTGTGCTCTCTCTGTCACGCTGGATACATCGACGATGAACGTCACTATATCCCGTTGCACCGCACGATGGACAGCGAATGACGCTAGGGGCCACCGAGTTCAAGCCCGTGTCGTGTGAGTGTCACGTGATCATCGAGAGGGGAGGCGCGAGGGACGTGTAAGTGACGCCATACGTTCACAGCGCTCAGTCTGCTGGATGACTCGTAGTTTCCGCCGCGGTTCATCGTAATGGGCGAATCGCCCGCTTGCGTTGAGTCCGACTGAGTGCAACTGCAACGGCATGCGAAGACGGGTTGCTATGGAAACAGCTGCGTCGGCTCCAACAAAGCGGGGTAGTAACCGGATTTGTTGGAGTCGACGCAGCTGTTGCCATAGCAACCCGTACGTCGCAAGCCGTTGCAGTTGCACTCAGTCGGCCTCGAAGCAAGTGCGTGAATCGCGCTTAATGGGGAACGGTAAACAGCAGGACGGAAACTGGGAAGATGGAGATCGGGGAAATGCCTCCATCTTGCAGCGTTCCTTACACTGGGCAATTTTTTACACGTTTCTCGAAGTTACGGAGCGCATTGACGAGTCTCCCATATCCAAAAGAATTTGTCTTGACACGACGGGAGCGTACACATTCAAGCAACTATATTTACGAACAGTTTTAAAATTTAGGTCTTTTTAATATTTTCCTAGTTATATTATTTGAGAAAATTGGTACGTTCACTTCTAATTTCATTCTTGTTGGAGCCCGTTCGAGCTAATGCAACGCTGGCGAAGGAGCTGTAGAATAATGGGTTCCAGAGAGTCAACTGATTCGTTCTATTGGACAAGTTACCCACGAGATGGGTGTTGTTATACTTCGTTTCGCTTTATCTGCGAGCGAAGCCAAAGCTAGAAGCGCGAGATCAACGCTTTTTGCGTTTCTGCCCAGCTCGCGCGCTCGAGCAAAGCCTGAACGCACGGAGCTTTCGTGCTCGCGCTTCCAGCTTTGCCTTCGCTCGCACATAAGGTGAAACGAAGTATTAGCCCCGTGCGCGACCGAAAGCGTCGCTGTGGTCGGCCTCCCACGATTGGCCGAACGCTGACTATGACGTCGGAAAGGGGATTTATCATCGACGGAAATAAGAGGAATGAAAGAACTTTAATTTTGACGGTGTTGGCAGTGTTCCTTTGAGAGCGCAATGATTTCAAGCTTCCACCATGCTAATAACAAACACCATCGAACTTGTTGTTTGCAAGGTAATGACGTCACAAGGGGGAACCACAGGAGGGCGCCACCAAAACTTCTCGCCGCTAATAGGCACTCTTATGTAAAGCCCCTTCATGTTTTAAAAGTAGCGCAATGTGCGTCGATGCACGAGGCACGTGCAACGTGCAAAACTTGGGAAGATCATGGAGGCACAGCGCGGCACTGAGCTAGATTTCAGACGCCATGTTCTTCCCAGAAGTGGCGCGCGGCACGTGTCTCGAGCTTTTCCACATCAATGAATGGCGGCACTTTTCCCAGGATAGAGGGGCTTTACTCTTATGCGAAGTTGATATTGCCACGTGCGTCGCCAAGCGAGCGCGCGCGTGCCCGATTGCTTACTGTGCCACGGCCGGACTGAAAGCGCGCGCTCTCTTTCTCTTCTTACGGCCTTTGCAATTGGGGCAATCGCCACCTCCCGCCGCAATTCGCGGGGGGCGCTGTCACCTCACCCCTGGGCCAGAGCCGTATATTAGGAGAGTTTGGACAATAGGCGGAGCAAAGGCCGCCGCCAGCGCCGAATATTCCCCCCACGCTTAGAGCGTAAACTAAATTTGTGACACAGCGTCGACCAATCAGGAGACCTCTACTCCATCTCACAAATGTCGACAGTGAAGACAAAGGCACAGGCGCGTGAGCCTAGCTCAGCGAAACGCTATTGTTTGTACGAGACCTCGTGCATAGGAGGCACTTTCCAAAGCCACGCGCTCGTGCCCATGCCTTTGTCTGCACTGCTAGAACAGCGTCCTGAGACTGGCTGAAAGAAAGCAGTGCAAAGGGTGGGGTGCGCGAGCGTCTTGAGACGCGGAGTTCCGCTCGGCATGGCTCAAATTATACTTCGTTTCACTTTACCTGCGAGCGAAGCCAAAGCTAGAAGCGCGAGACCAGCGCTTTTTGCATTTCTCCCCAACTCGCGCGCTCGAGCAAAGCCTGCACGCACGGAGCTTCCGTGCTCGCGCTTCCAGTTTTGCCTTCGCTCGCACATAAGGTGAAACGAAGTATAGACGTTTACAATGTTTACAAAATCACAGTCCAGCGTGCAATCTTCACAGCCCAGCACGTGCGTGTTCGTCACTTCGGAAAGCGAGCGAAGCACGCGCCATACGCACGAACACTCAAAATGGCACCGGCCACAATCTCTTTTTTGGAAAGGTCTATAGTCGTGGCACAAATTTAGAGCACGCGACCACCGCTAGGGGCTGTTTCGCGGCCTGTGGTTGGCCCCGAGATGCTCGCCTATTCAAACCAATGTATGGCCAAATTCTCTCAATAAACGGCTCTGCCCTGGGCCAGCCCTGGGCTACCCTTTGCCGTTTGCACAGAGCGCGTCTGACAGTGTATCTCAGCGCTGTCGCAACTTGCGGCCCAGATTTGTTTAGCCTTTGACACCTGATCCTTACTTTTAGACCCTCAGCCACTATCTAATGCGCTTCTGATGAGCACAAAACGGTGAATATTTGACGCACATCTCCGAGAGATTCGGGAGTAAAAGGTAGTAAGTAGAGACAGCGAATGCAATTGCGGAAAAACTATACTCGTCTTTACCTCCAGGACTTCTGTTGCAACTGAAGAACAGGAGGAGACGGACCCCTTCTACGTGGATTAACTTTAAATGATAAATAATTCGTACACCCTCGTGAAATGTAAGCAGGCCCAATCTATCTAATGCCGTGGTCTGCATCATCATTTCATAGGCCGCACATGAAGTCGGTCAGCTGCTCTAGACAAAAGTGTAGTAGTCTGTACAATTTTCGCAAAGTGCATATTACACCCTAAAGTGCTTCCTCGAGGGCTTGACCACATATAAAGCTGATTTTTTGTTTCTGTCCGTCACCGTCTTTGCATGGTTAATCAGAAGTATTCTGAGGAACTTGTTGCAAATTAAACCAGCCAAGCGCTTTGAGTGACTGTTGTTAATTCCCTCTGGGCATTGACAACGGCGTGCAAGGGGTCAGACAAGTAGAGAGGTCCCGTCCATGTCACAGGGGAACGCACTTTGCTGACGACACTGCCTGTCGGTAGGGTGACTTAAATTGGAGCGAAGTTCAATAAACGGTTGCCAAAAATACAACGTATACGAAGCTCGAACACCAGCGCAAAGCAGCTCGAAGGGACTCTGCGAGTGGGGTGAAGTGGGGTGAGGTGGTTGCGCCCCTGGCGGCAAGCAAGTGAACTACATACGGAGAAAAAATGCCATTGACTCCCGAGCGATTGCAAAGGCCGTAAGAAGAGAAAGAGAGCGCGCGCTTCCAGTCCGGCCGTGACTGTGCTTGGCTTTCGCGCGGCGGCCCCAAGTTCGCTTTCTGGAAACGGAGCCGTATATGTAAAGAGTTTGGCCATTCGTTGGGAACTATAGGAGACAAATGAGAAGGCGCCATTGGCTGAAAGCGGGCTGGGCGTGTTCAAGGGTGTCTTCACAAATTCGAATGTGGCCAACCAGATGCCGAAAATAATATCCTGGTGGTGGTCGTTAGAAAAAAACTTAATAAGCGCGTCGGAGTATAGGCTCATTTAAAGTCACTGGATCTGGTAAAGTAGCGCCATTGCCTTCCCACCTGCTAGCCGGACACAAACAAATACCAACATACAGGCGACAGCCAAATTTTCTAAACGTCTGAGCCAGCCACTACAACCAACGACCCGCCGGCACGCCTGTTGCTTCGACTATGGCATCTTTCCTATTCGACCAAGGTGGCATTGGCGCTGATAACCTTCAAGAAATTGTCCGTTACGTCGTCAGGGAAGAGCTCCGGAAAATTCTACCCGCTGTTGATCACTCCGCCTTGATTTCCATCTCCGAAATTGTCCTAGGTTCAGCGAACCTTCCAACCAGAAGCTCCCGTCACCTTTGGAGCACTGGACGAGCCCGCTCTCAGCTATGCTGCTATGGCCCTACGACCGCCGCGAGCTTCCCACTCTTACAACGCGCCAACTTGACGTGAAATCCTAGCAGCCTAAGACTGCCGACACAAAGAAAAATTGCCCCAGTACGTCCGCCCGCTGCAACCCGGGCCGAGGAAGACCAATGTGTGGCGCACAACGGACGGACGCCCTGTTTACTACTAGTGTAGGGAACCCAACCACATTTACCCGACGGTGCCCCTACCGCCAGATGACCCATGACCACGGCTTGGAAAGCGGCCAGGGGACATCGAGGAATACCTGCGCCGAACGACATATCCGCTGCCGGCTGGACCACAAGGATTTAGTTCTACGTCCCCACGACGTCTGGGGTCAACTCTTCATCAGCCCCGCCGACAAAATTTGTCCCCCATGCATCGCCGGGAAATCTAAGCGCGACAACTCCGGGAGGTGAAGTTGCTGTTCGCCAACAAAGATAATTTCCTCAAAGAACGCCGGACAGGTGCCCCTCTAGCAACAAAACTCATTAGAACGACGATCCCGGAACAGTGCCCAACTACCTCAACGTTGTCATCGACGGCCATGACGCGTCGGCACTCGGGAATACCGGGGCGGACAACACCGTCTTGAGTGGGGGGCTATCTCGACACCTTCAGAAGGTGATGACTCCGTGGGATAGACCACCAATTCGAACAACCGGAGGGCACTTCATAACGCCTAGCGCGAGGTGCTCTGCAAGAGTCAAAATCCACCGTGAAATCTGCCGGTAAAGTTCGACGTTCTTCAGAACTAAGCGATGGACGTTATTCTCGGTATGGACTTCTTGTGCGAATACGGCGCCGCCATCGACCTGGGAGCGAACAGGTTGACGCTACAAAAATCTGTACTACCGCCAGGAACCCAAAGCGACGTTTCCCGCGGTCCGAGCCCTCGCCGATCATGTAAACCTGCCGCCCCGATCGTCTGGTTTGTACCAGGCGGGACCGATGAGGCTTCCTACATTGACACTCTGCTTGAAGGCAGCGTCCAGTTGCTTCTAGGAAGCGGAATCGGTGGTGCAAGAACTGTAACGAAGTTTCAGGACGGGCGTGCTATGGTCCTCGTTACAAACTTTCGACGAGAACCGCAACACTTTACGAAAGGTACCGCCCTGGGCCACATCAAGGAACTCCAGGACACAGCTGCAATAACTGCACTCTCAGAGGACCCATCTTCATCTAAACACCAAAGAACGCCACCTTCGCAATTTGACATCGGCCCAAAGCTTCCTGCTCCTGAACTACGACAGCTGCTTAAGCTTTTCGGGGAATTCAGCGAGTGCCTTCGCCCCGTTCTGAGGGATTCGACAAACAACGGTAGCAAAGCACCGCATTGTCACCGTCGACAGCGCCCTCCCTGTTCACCAGTCGCCGTACCGAGTCTCTTTGAAAGAGAGACGGGTTATTCAACAGCAAGTGCAGGAAATGCTCCACGACCGTCATCCTCCAACTCTCAAGCAGTACTTCGGCCTCACCAGTTGTGCTCCTAAAGAAGAAGAAATAAACTTTAAGGTTCTGCGTGGATTGCCGTCGACTGAACGCCGTGACCAAAAAAGCCGTGTAATACGCTTCCCCGCATCGACGACACATTGGACCGGCTGCGCCACTCCCGATATTGTTCGTCGACGGACCAGAACAGTGGCTAATGGCAGATTGAATCTGACAACCGCGACAGCGAGAAAACTGCCTTCGTCATGCCTGACGAATTGTACAAGTTCGAAGTGATGCGTTTCGGACTTTGTACTGCTCCAGACACCTTCGAGTGCGTCATGGACGCCGTACTGGCAGGCCTGAAATGGCAGACCTGCTTCGTTTACCTCAATGACGTCGTCGAATTTTCAGGGGATTTCGACGAACACCTGAGACGCTTGCGAGCCGTGCTTCGCGCAGTGTTGTATCCGTTACCGAAAGGAAGTGACGAGATATGTTACTCGTTACTTGCAAATAAAAGTAACGCGTTACCGTCCTACGTTATCTCAAAATAAAAGGAACGCGTTACCGTTACCTTTAACGATAAAATGTAAGGCGCGTTACTTTTGCATTACTCTTTTTAAATTAAGATGTTTTGCTGTTTTTACGTTACAGCTATGCATGGGCGCCATATTTCAAGACGTATTATGCCCATGCAGTAATTGAACATAATTACTGTATCTTTTTTACGGTTTCACCTAAATATTCAAAAGAAAACTGAAAAAATCCAAAACAAAACCCCTCAAAACTCACATGACTTTGCGCCTAGAAACACAAGCAAATTGAAGTGTAAATTTTTCTAAGTCTTGGGAAGAAAAATTAACGAGTAACGTAACTCTGTTACCCGTTACTCAAAAAAAGTAATGTAACTACGTTACCCGTTACCGTTATTAAAAAAAGTAACGAGTACGTTACACGTTGGCGAAAAAAAGTAACGGCATTACCGGTAACGCCGTTATTTGTAACGCGTTACTGCCAACACTGGCTTCGCGCCATCAAGATGGCGGGACTGACTCTCAAGCCATCAAAGTGTCGTTTCGCCTGCGGTGAACTCCAGTTCCTGGGTCCTGTTGTGAGCAACGAAAGTGTTCGCCACGCGCGCCGTGGAAGAAGTTTCCGCCGCCATCTGAGAAGAAGGCCGTGCGAAGATTTCTCGGACTTCGTGCATACTATACTCTGTTTCACCTTATGATGTACCGCAGGAAAGGCTACAAGCGCGAGCTCCTTGCTCTGGGGCACATCCCGGCGGCACAAGCTCTCGTGACTTAAGAGCAGCTGCCAACGCTATGAGCTCGCGCTTCTAGCCTTCGCTGCGGTACAACATAAGGTGAAACGAAGTATAGAGGCGGTTTGTTCGAGATCTCGCAAAGCTGTCCGTGCCGCTGACAGTTCTCACAAAAGGCGCCGTAAATTTCGAGTGGTCAAAAAAGGAGCAAGGGTTCTTCGACGAGCTGAAGCGAAGATTCCAGACGCCTTCCATCCTCGGACATTTCGACCAATTTGCGGAGACCGAAATTCACACGGAAGCAAGTAATACGGGACTCGGAGCGGTGCTGGTCCAAATGCAGGAGGGCACAGAACTAGTAATCGCCTACGCCAGTAGGACACTTTCAAAGGCCGAGAGCAATTACTCAACGGCTGAGAAGGAATGCCTTGCCGTAGTCTGGGGGATAGCCAAGTCCCGCCCGTACCTGTACGAGAGCCCGTTCCGAGTGGTCCCAGACCGCCGTTCGCTCTGTTGGTTCGCCAACATTAAAGATCCGTCAGGACACCTCGCTCGCTGGAGTCTCCAATCGCAAGAATTCGACAAGACTGTCGTGTATAACTCCGGCCGCAAGCACAGTGACGCCGACTGTATCTCGAGAGCATCTGCTGAGTCAACTCCAACTAGCACTGCCGACGACGACGACGAGGTTTTCATCGGTGCCGTCACCATGAATGACATGGCAGCACTCCAGCGTGGAGAGAACTTGGAGAGCCGAGGAAGCGCAGCCCCCAGGAGAGTGTCGAACCGGAACCGAACCGAACCGAAAACCGGAGCCGAATCGTTATTTTTAGCCGAACCGGAACTGAACCGAACCGAAATCTTCGCCGCTATCTTGGAACTGAACTGGAACTGAACCGGAAAAAATTATAATGGTAACCGGTTCAAAACGATTCACGGTAATTTTATTTTTTATTACAAAATGAGTGTTTGAGAAGTAAAAATTGGCAGCTGTATTTCTATGTAGTGATCAAATTAACATATACCGAATTGCAAATTAGGAGAAATTGTTGGTTTTCGTGGCGTTTTTGTATTGGCACTACGATTAATCATGTGTCACGTGGTCATGTCACGTCATGGTGTCAAGAGAGTTTGTCAAATAATGTCACATCACGTGGCCCTTTGGCGTAGTCGCGTGACTCACCGCGTCAAGTTGACTTAAATTGAGAACGTCAATATAGTCCGTTGCAACTCAAGAAGGAAGGGCGAGGGAAGGGAAGGCCGGGGAGGAAGGAAGCAGGCAGAACGCTGGGGAGAGGAGGAAATTTCACCCTTTATTCTCCAGCCTTTCGTCGGCTTCTCCACCCGGCCCTCTTTTCCCTCGCCCTACCTTCTTGAGTTGCTACGAACTATAGATGTATTAGCATTGTTGACAGCCGTGACGTCACATGCCATTACGACTTCTCACCGCGAGTCATGTGACACCATGACGTACTCGTTTGTCATGTGCCCGAGTCGAGTGCTCGGGTTCTTGACAATCAGCATCGCCAAACATTCGTGTTGGCTGGTGTTCAATCAAAGATGATAGTAGCCGAACTCTAACAATGTCTAAAGCTCCAGCCCATGCTTTATTCTTTGTCAACCCCAGCGCATGACTATGATGAACACTGGTGGTATACAATTTGCGACAGATAATATCGCCGCTTGTTCTAATAGCGAGTGGAGGAGGCAAAAGCTCTTTCTTTCCCTTATTTTTTCTGCGTCTGCCATTGAGCGGAGAGGGAAACTGATGGGTGTCTTTGCCAGCTATCAACGTCAGGGATTACCTCTTAGCGGTATTTACTGATAGTACAAAAATTGTGGCACGAATCATTTTACATATACACATCATGGAGGCACCCAAACGTGTTTTGGTTGTTGCTTAACTGTCTGAGAAAGTTGTCCCCGAGAATAGAAGCATTGAAAGGACTAAATATATGGCTTAGTAATCTGACAGTGAATAGAACTACAAGTGCGTACGGCAGGGATACCTGAAACAAAAGATTCTAGTGGCCTTTGAGGGACAGCCGAACGTCGGCAGCCGATCAAATGCTCGCAGTTTTGTTTATAATTCGCAGTGTTTGGGAGCAAAATAAAAGAAATGAAGGATTACTGTTAACAAATGACACAAATATAATTGTCGAACTGGCACCCCCAAACGAAGGAGGGAGTCACTCGGAAATAAAAAAAAAGCATTCTCTGGAGGAGCATCGTCAAATGAAAAGAAAAAAAAGGGGGGAGGGGGGGAGCTTTAAAAACATACTGTGTTGTAAAGGTTTCTCTGCTCCGCATCTTCGGCAAAGAGCAGACAGCGTGATCCTTCAGAACTACTTCGTTTGCAAAGTTACTCCAGCCAGAAAGCGTGTTTTCAGGGTGCCAGACGCTCGCGACGATCTTCACGACACTGCACCAAGCAAAAATCTAGTTTTGTTTCTGAATACATGGGTTGCACTGAGCGAAAACCTTCTGCAGCGTGCATTTTGCACACCGGGATTTTATTTTCTCAGCAAAAAGAAATCTCTGACCACTAGCATATAGTGCGATGATGTCAGGTGCAAACTATGTTAAACAGTTCAGTTTTCTGGTGAAATGTGATGTTTTCAACACAAAACTCCTTTTCACTTTAAATGTGAGCGTAGCAGAAGCTAAAAGAGCCAGATCCGGGCATTCAGCGTCCAAGCACGAGCGCTCCCGCAGTGCAAGTGGTCAGGGCCACATGCTCGCGCTTGTAGCATCGGCTATTGGCGACGTGCGCGACCGAAAGCGTCGCTGAGGTCGGCCTTCCACGATTGGTCGAACGCTGACTATGACGTCAGAAAAGGATTTATAATCGACGGAAATAAGAGGAATGAAAGAACTTTAATTTTGACGGTGTTGGCAGTGTTCCTTTGAGAGCGCAATGATTTCAAGCTTTCACCATGCTATTTACAAACACCATCGAACTTGTTGTTTGCAAGGTAATGACGTCACAAGGGGGAACCATAGGAGGCGCCACCAAAACATCTCGCCGCTAATATCTGGACTTGAAGGGGCCATGCAAAACGTTTCTGGCCATTCTTGAATTTGCATTGCTTTCGCTTGAACTAGTGACTGGGACTCTAGCAACACATTATACACAAAATAAACAAGAAATCTGGCGTATTTCGAACATAATAGGTGAAACAGATTCAGAATTTCAAACACATTTGCTTTTGTTGATGACGGCCTTGGTCTGAACCGATAGAGAACCGAAACGACAAGAGCGTGCAACAACCATGCGCGATCTTCCTAAGTGTTGAAAATTTACATACAGGTATGAAGATGTGAACGCCCCAGCAATTTACGGGAGTTCCAAGCAAATATTTGGGTGAGAGTCACGTGCTTGAAAGGATCAGAAGGGGTGCCTTGCACCTATTCAGCCAGCCCCACCTCTAGAATTCTATGTCGTCATTATCCGACGTTCTAGACCAATGTCGCCACTGAACGCTCGTGTTTGACACTTATAGGCACGCCGTTCGAAGCAACATTTGGGTTTCTTCGTCTCTTTGCAATGCGCCTTTATTCTGAAACGAAGTATAGCAAAAGGGATGTCCAAATTATTACGTTGTGCAGTATATATATCAGCCTCGCGATGATATGCGGCAGCCTAATTAAATGTTAGAGCGCTCATGACTGATAAAGCACAGAGTTGTAAAATTAGGCCCCAAAACAAGTTCACGTAAAACGAAATATAACTTTAACCTCTCGAGACAGTATTCTGGGGAGTTTCGAGCTCATGCAATCGGATGTCCAAATGTGATTTCAATTAGAAATATGTTGTCTGTTCTTCGCGATATTTATGTGTAATTAGGAACATCATTGCAGCATCTTTACAACAAATATACGGACCATAACCAACCAAGTCCTGAACAGTAAGGAGTCCGACGTTTCAAACTCGATTTTTTTTTTTATCAGGGGCGACTATTTGCACATGGAGAGAAGCAGCTTCTTTTCTATTTACGGTGTGTCGTTTGCTTCACTCACTTTTTCTTCTTCAAGTGCCATAGTCCGTTGACTCTGACTCACGCCGATGGTTAAGTAGCTGTCGACCTATTGAACCCGACCTATTGAAACGTCGGGCAACTAAATGTATAGGACTTGGTTGGTGAAGGTCTGTATTTCTAAAAATTTTTCCAAACCAAACAAAGTTCCGTCAAACGTGTTTACGTTTAAAACATGGATCTCTATATATTTCTTTTTGCAGTAAGGTATGGGATTATTTAGAAGAATATAATTTATTATATCTCTTTCTGCACATGTCGTGTATTTGCCTTCCGATATACAACGTGAGCTCACAGTTCTTTTTGGCATACCCCGTGACCCGGTGTTTCACACTGCCAAACAGCGAACAAAAAAGCATGCTCCGCAGAGTCAACAGATGGCGCATTTTCGAGTATCGTCCTCCCGTGTCGGTCTCAAGCGGTAATGTGAACTTCATACAGTCAAATTTATTAATGACAATAATAAATATTTTATTACTGCCTGAAGACGTGACAAACAATAAAGAAGGGACCGATCATCCTAAAGATGTACGTGATAAGTAAATGCACCCCCAAATTATCTGAAATATTCTCTTCTGCAAATCTTTTCCGACGTTTTTATCCTCGAGAGGCACGTGTATAAGTGATTTGAAAGAAACTTAAACAAACGTAAACGTTTTGTTTTGAAGCTCATTTAAATAACATGTGTCCCTGACGGATATTCACCCTCTCAAACATATAGAAGTCTGTTGCTTCCTTTATTTGATGAACAATAATTTTATGTGTCTGTGGACTGCATCAAAAAAATTACAGTGGTGCGTGGCGCCACTGTTTACTGCGTAATCAAGTAGCTGTAATTTCAAGTGGACTATAAAATACTACTGTGTCCTATTTAACAAAACTACAGCAAGGCTGATGCTTATTTACAAATTGAATTGACCGGTATATTACCAAGAACAAACCTCAAACGCCAAGTTATGTAGAAAATGTTCACTTCGGTGCGTGCTATTTTAGGCCAGATCCGATCTGAGTACGAAGGTCATTCTTTTCTGCATTATTATTCGCCTGCATCTCGGTGCTGAGTGTAAACAATATTGGTAAGGAAAGCAAGCGTTTTTCTTGCATTTAGTGTTTATATAAAAAAGTAGACTCAAAGGGTTTGTCCTAAAAATTTCCTGACATTTTGAAAATATTATTGCTTTTAGCTCAGTTGCATCGTCATCATATATATTGTGAAACGTATTTTATAAGCTAGATTTCAGGATATATAAGGCGAGGACGTGCCCATTTCATGATTGTATTCCCTGTAATTAATTTCTAAGTTCAATAGCACAGCAGGATTTGACTTTTTATACTGCGACGCAAAGTTGTACCAATCACGCGAAGTTTAGGCGACCTACCAGAATGATAACCTTAAGATTCAGGTAAAATATGTGCGACTGAGGTAAAAAAAATAGCTGTTGAGTCATATATGTTAATCTAGCTTTTCATTTACTGTTTCGTCGAAATTAAATAGATTCTACGAATGATAAATAGCTATATAGTTACTCGTTTCATTCTTGAAGTATTGCCTATTGCCAAAGGAACGCGGAAAACATATTCTCAGTTTAGCCGTTCAAACCGGTTCGAATCGGTTTGAACCGGTTCGAACCGTTATTTTTTGCACCCCGGAACTGAGCCAGAGCTGAACCGAAAGCCGTGAACCCGAAACCGGAACCGAACCGATAAACATTTCGGTTCAACACTCTGGTCCCTAGTGTACTTTCCAGGATTCTGTTAACGTTTTTGCTGGTACAGGGTGCTCTCTACAAAGAGAAATTCGACGCCAGCAACTCAGCGCGGCTATTGGTGATTCCCAGTGGCCTTCTTAAAGACGTTTTCCTAGCCTGCCATAGCGATCCTAAAGCTGGACACCTTGGATACAGCACGACACTCGGCAGGATTCGCGAGAAGTACTACTGGCCCAAGCTCCCTAAGACTCTCCATTTCTACGTCCGATCTTGTCATACGTGTCATGGCAAGATCCCTGATCACTGATCGGGGATCATCGTACATAGCACAGCCGACCCAAGACATCCTTCGGCTCAGTCACACCAGCCATCGTCGTACCATTGCGTGCCACCCACAGACCAACAGGCTGACGGAGCGACGGAACAAGAAAATTGCCGACATAATCTCCATATACGTCGACGTAGAGCACAATACGTGGGACTAGGTGTTGCCCTACGTCACGTTCGCCTACCACACGGCGGTTCAAAACCACTGGAGTTACACCTTTCCAGCTGGTATTGACCATGCTCGACCTGATGCTGCCCAATGAGCCAGCTGACTATGAAAGCGACGACACCCAGGTAGTCGCCCAACGGGCCCAAGATGTCCGTCAGCTCGCCCGACTCCACCCGGTTCATGACCAGCAGCGCGTCGACGCTGGCCGCTTCAACCTTCGTCGCCGGGACGTCCGCTTCCAGCCCGGAGAGAGGGTGTGGGTGTGGACGCCCATCCGTTGCAACAGCCTCAGCGGGAAACTGTTGAGACGGTACTTTGGACCACACAAAGTACTTCGTCACCTCGGGGAGCTCAACTGTGAAGTGGTGCCCGATGGAACGCAATCATCATTACGACGCCGACCACGACCCGATGCGGTTCACGTCGTTCGACTCTAGCCATTCTACACTCGAAAGAACTGTTGACTTTTTTTGTGTTCCAGATGAACTTTAGTTTACCGTTCTTTTTTATTTGCCTAGTTTTGTTTCGTGTTGCATCGATGCAATGAGCTTTTTAAAAAAAGGGGGGGGGGGGGGGCAATGCCAAGCGATGTGCTTGGCTTTCAGTGGCGGCCCCAGGTTCGATTCCTGGCAGCGGCCGCTTCTTTTATTTATTCGTTCAATTTAGCGTTCTCGTGAGCTCTATATCCTTGTCGTCTGATCGAGTTACGAATGTTCTACGCCGAATGTTCCAGAAACCCAAGCGGGTACATAAGGTTCTTCGCGTGGCGGTCCGAGGCCAGTCTCTCCCCAGCGCTCGATCCTGCTGTTTCGCCGACATCGACGCCTGCGACGCTAACCCTCTTCTATTTTGTTTTGGGCCAAGTTACTTATTTATCTAGTTACTAGCCGTGCCTCATCATTTGTCATTCGTGACAATATTTTCTCCTTTTTATTTTCTTTCCAGCGTCAAAACCAGTGACACGAAAGATCACCCAAAAACTTTCTTAATTGTGTTTTGAACTATATAAAAAAATTAACCAAATGTTGGTCCTTTCGCCACTTCAGTCTGCTTTCGCTGAATGGTCCTCGTAGTCGACATCACTGCACGTACTTGTTTATCAAGATCAACAACCGAATATGGCTTTGCGAGGATGCAACAAAACAAGGGATAAACATAGACCTCAAAATAATTCAGCAGTGGGCCGTTTTGTGCATCTTCAAGACGAAAAACAATGTTCATAGTGAAAAGTGCCGGCACGAGTAGATCAATAAGAAAAGATCGGCAAAAACTTGACCTTAGCAGGCGAAACATATAAATAAATTTCGTGAAGACGTACGTTGTGCTGAGAATGTGCACTCCTTAAGCCTTTTCTAACATCGTATATGCCAGATGAATTATTATGTGTGTTTTGTCGGAACTATTGAATGATACTGGATGGCTGTTCTTCTTACTATGACCTACACTGACCTTTATCTGGACTACTGGCCTAGAGAGTGGCACTGTTACACAAAATAACAAAGAATAATTATTGACTGGTATGGTAATGCACTGAGGACCAAAAACAAACGGTACATAAATAGTGGTAGACATTATGAAAAACAAACATTATGTCCAAATCGCTGCTGTCGCTACGTTGATTTTGGACGAATTGTGTTGGCATTTAGCGCAGTGGTGCCGACTCAGTGAAAAATGGGAATTCCAAACTCGCTCGTAACGGTCCTCGTACTGTTGTTTTCGGAGAGCCAGTCTGTTCTCCCTGGCGTCGAATCAAGCCATGACATCCTACCTCAATTGCCGCCTGCGGTCCGCAAACTGCTGTCTTCGAAGAGCCAATTTTTCCTTTCAGATGTCGGCGGTTTCGCGCAAACGACGTCGTCGCTATGCCTCGGTTTTACGGTGTCGCGTACGTTGTGCCACCGCCACGGCCGCTCGATCCCCTCCTCTCCCGGTTCCTCGGCGTGTCATTGGAAGCATGCAAGAAGACTCTTTCTCACTTATAAGAGAGAAAGTGCACGCAACGAGCAAGCAAATGGAGGGGCGGAGTGAAAGAGCACGGCGTGAACCGCACATAGTCCTGACGAAACCAGTCCAGTCCAGTCCAGTTCAGTGCAAACCCCAATCGTCCAAACGAAAGACGGCTACATGCACCAAGGCAATAAATGCTTACACATCTAATACGAAGGCAGGGTTCTACAACGTTTACCTTTAGTACGTATTTATTTTTTAACCTTGACCGGCTCACGCCCCGATAACATATGTTTTGAACAAACGGCTGCATGAGTTGTGATGAGTCTGATAAACACATAACTGTTTCAGTTTGTTGGAGGTTTTACGCTACCTGTGAACCAATTACTTCCAATAATAAAAAAAGAGATATCAGAACCCCAGTCATTTTAAATAACCAATCAGATATTGATCCACACGTTCTTGAATATTTTCTTGAAAGGTTGATGGTATACTTGCAGGCCCATACTTTTGCCTGCAGAGACTACTGTAAATGATTTAATAAACGCAAGGGCCACACGAATAAAAATCCCCCCGGCCGTATTAAACTATGTTGGTTGTGTTTTAGAGCGCTGCTCTTAGGCGCCCGCTTCCAGCTGGAGCGGCGTCGGCGTCGGCGTAACCCTGCCCCCTCCCCCCCCCCCCCCCCCCCCCCCACCCCCCAAGGACCTCGGGAGGACCTCGGGAGGACCTCGGGTGCCTTCGGTGATCTCGGGGAGTGGGGTCACGTGACCCCCCCGAGGTCACGCCCTCCCCGATGTCACGTGACCCCCACCTCCCCGAGGTCGCGTGACCCCCCCCCCCCCCCTCCCAAGGTCACGTCCTCCCCGAGGTAACGTGACCGCACCCCTCCCTGAGGTCAATTGACCCCCCCCCCCCCCCCCCCCCCGAGGTCGCGTCCTCCCCGAAGTCACGTCCTCCCCGAGGTAACGTGACCGCCCCCCCTCCCCGAGGTCACGTCTTTCCCGAGGTGAATTGACCCCCGCTGCGCTCTAATTCGGCGTTACAGGGAGTTGTAAACGGCTTTTACTTTTTTATTGTTTATATTCATACGTAACGTTCACTAGCGCATGGTTCTCTAATCTTGAAAATTGTAGAAAGTTGGAAACTCAACTCGTGCAAAAAAGCACAGTTGCAGAGCTAGAATATATGTCTTCGAAATCAATGTAGTTTCATCACGTAATAATAATAATAATAATAATAATAATAATAATAATAATAGAAAACCTTTATTCATAGGAATAGACAAATACATATACAGGTATGCCTAAGCCAAGGGAGGCTTGTGTGGCATGACCCGGCAGTACAGCCCAATCCTTACAGAAACAGAAACAGCAGGTCACAACAGGATAAAACAAAGTAGGAAGCAACAGTCACTAAATGTCAACTGTAGATTCATCACTTTGTGGTATTATGAAAAAACTTTTTCAGATTCTTTTTGAGCCCATGTTTAGAATTAGTTAAGAATAAGTTGTCTGGTAGTTCATTAAAAATCTCTGGTACGTAAAATGACCTAATGCTTTCCCCATAATGAGTATAGATACGAGGAATTTCATAGCGATGGCACTGAGCATTGCGCAGACGCCTTCACTTCACGCGAATACGGTTTCTGCGCACGCGCATTGCCCAACACCTGGTGTGGGCAAACGCGGGCTTGTTTGTAAACAGCGTGTCGGTCTATACGTGGGGCCACCCTCTCAGTTTTAAATTCACTGCACCAAAAGTGACGAAAAACGACCGTCTGAATAAACAACGAGTAGAAACAAGGCAATCTGAGTAAACTAAACAAGTTATCAGTTGAGGTGTTGAACCATAAGCAACGCTTTTTAACATCCCCCTCAGAATGCTATCAATTCTGGTATGCCATTGTCGAGAGCAGTTAAAAAATAGAGTAACACCGTACCCAGTGGCGTCACGAGGGTCAGCGGCACCCGGGGCGGTAGGCCCGAAGGACGACACCCCCCCACACACACGTAGCCTACCACGAATACCCCCCCCCCCCACCCCGCGCGACTCCTCCCCCCCCCCCCCCCCCCCGCTCTCGTGGCCAGCCGCGACAACCCCCTGAGCCCTGCACCCGGGGCGGTCCGCCCCCCCCCCCCCCCCCCTTGTGACGCCACTGACCGTATCTAAGGACACTATATGCCAAAGAGTGCATGAGCATTTTTCTACTTGCAAACAGAAGGAGCAGTTTTAGGTTATAGAGCTGACAAGATACACTTCTTAGGGCCGGTTGCACCAACGCCGCTTACCTTAACCCAAAGCGGCTCTTTCCTAAGTCGGCTTAGCGCCCTAAACCGAGCTCGGATAAGCACGGGTTTAAATTCCGGTTGCACCAACGTTAGCCCGGCTTTACAGACGCGCCCCTAGCTAAACGCTGGATTTGCCTAGGGAATGTAGCTACAAACAGAGCGAACTAGGGAACACTCAGACGGACGAATACGATTGGCGGAGAGGAATCTCGTGATGTAAACAAAAAATCTGCTGTAGTAGCCGTCGTCTGCCTTTCGCTGTATTTCTTCGGTGAGTAACGAATTAAAGGTCTCCAAATTCAATCATTTTTTTCGCTTAACGTTCAAAAACAGGAGTCAACGTTTTAAATAAACACGAATGCTCTTTACATCTGTGATTGTGTGTTTAATATCGGTTGATAACAGAATATTTTGACAGTGACAGTAGTTTTCGCGCTCACATTTTGAAATAAAGGAGCCATCGGGGACCCCATATCTCACCGAACGCGAGAAGGACGCTCTACTCGCTACATCGCTGAAGACAAAACATCAACTAGAATAAGTAGGCAGGTAAGATGACTACTAAAATCAAGTCATGCCTGAGACCGATGAAGTTCAAAACAGTGACGAACTCGCCACGGCAGCTGCGAAAATGCCCGAAATCGTCGAATATAAGTCGTCGAGTTGTCGTTGCCACGAATGAAAGATATAAAGCAAAATATTCCTAAAAAGCGCGATCACCAGAAAAGTCACGGTTATGGAACGATACAGTTTTCTGAAGCCAAGATTATACTCGCGAGACAAGGAAAATTCACTGAAGATTGTCTCGAAACTCAGAAAACGAAAGAAATTTACTTTTCGCTGTTTTATAATTTAAAAGCGCCGCAATCTGATGCAAACGGCAGAAGTGTCGACAATCAGCTGATCGCCGAGATCATGTATAGCCACTATTCAACGCGCTGATCGGATTGAAGGATATGCGTTGCAAGTAGAAATAAACAAGCTGGTAAATAACAATACGTTACAGTTATGCGAAAATCAGTAAGGTATACATACGAATAAGCTCGTTGACAGAATAACCAACCGGAAGACAGACGTGAGCCCCACAGCTCCGTTCGTATCTCGGTTAGGGCTAACACGCACTGAGAGTGGAGAGCCAACTTGAAAACAGGGGTCGATAAACACTTCACGCGACAATATTTTGCATCCTTGTCACAATCGAAGGTCATTCTGTCGAGGCTCTCACGCTGTTGTAGCCTAAAACACTTTGTACAACCAATTTCGTCCACCGCGTCGACCGCCACAAACCAGCGGCCATGTTTTAAATCCAGGATGTCCAGGATTAAGAAACAACCAAAAGCAAAGCGACACATGCAAAGAAAAAAAACATTTTTTTTAAACAGCTTAGATGGAAAAAGGATATTATAAAACGATTTTACAACGAAGAAAAAAAATTTTTAGAGCTATATTTACGGCGCTATACGAATTTGTAGTTGGCGCCCGCTGGAGCCGCCGCTGGTCACGTGGTAGGCCCGCGCGCCGCCGCCCTGCGTCGCCGAGCCGTAAAGCGACGCCGCCGCCGCACGCTGAGCGTTGTGCGAACGCCGCTTCAACGCGTTTCTCCACGCCGCCGTCGCCGCCGCCGCAGAAGTTTGTCTGGTTCGGGGCGCCGCCGCCGTCATCTGACCGGCGCACAGGTCGATCACGTCTGCTTGCGCTTTTTCAGGAGTTTCCTTTGGGCTCTAAAAGTTACTTATTCATCTTATTTTTTTGTTATACTTCAAACAAAGATGAATAAGTTACTTTTAGAGGCCATAGGAAGCTTCCGAAAGAGCGCGAGCACCACGTGACAAATATGGGCCCGTCACGTGATAAATAAGGGCCACTTTTCCGCGGCGCCCGCGGGCACCAACTACAAATTCGATAGCGCCGTAAATATAGCTCTAAAAATTTTTTTTCTTCGTTGTAAAATCGTTTTATAATATCCTTTTTCCATCTAAGCTGTTTAAAAAAAATGTTTTTTTTCTTTGCATGTGTCCTTTAAGACAAGCGTAGTTTAGTGCTAGGTTTAGCGATAAGCGATTTCGGTGCAACCGAACGAAACCGAAACTTAGCTTAGGTTCCCGGCTAAGCTCCGCTTTGCGATAAGCAGCGTTGGTGCAACCGGCCCTTAGTCGTTTCGACACAACAGAGAGGTGCGTAGTCCAAGACAGGTCAAAATCAAAGTATATTCCTAGATACTTGACAAAAGAGACATATTGAACAGGGTTGCAGCAACATGATGCGCAATTGGAGTTATGGAAAAACAAAGGCGGAAACAATTTGACTTTTTTCCACGAGCTGCTGAAACATACCAGCTTTGTTTTAGAGGCGTTTACACTTATTCTGTTATTTCTAAACCAATTCATGACAGTAATGGCATTTTTTTGCAGGTCCAGGATAGCATGTTCAAAATCAGTATGACAAGAAAAAAGCAGTGTCATCTGCATATTGCAATACGTTTCACATAACCACTAAAGAAAGGTCGTTAACATACCCATTAAATAAAAGAGGGGATAACACGGAACCAGACTTGTACGCGTTACCGAAAAATAGTAAGGAATTACATTTACAATTAATCAAGGCTAAGTTGTAATGTATTACAATTACAATTACCTTCCCATAAAAGTAAGGGACCGTTACCCCAAAAAAGTGAAAGCCGTTTACAACTCCCTGTAACGCCGAATTAGAGCGCAGCTCAGGAGGAGGGAAGGGTACTGGGGGGGGGGGGGGGGGGGGGTCAAGTGACCTCGGGGGGGGGGGGGGGGGGCACGTGACGGCGTCAGTACCGCCGCGTGAAGCCAGCAACAGCTCACGCCATTTTACGAACGGCGTTCATTCATTCGGCGTTCGTGCCATGGTGACGGCGAGGAAAGCAGACGTGCGGAAGAACGCTGCGGCGCAGCGATACCAGGTGCGTTCTAAGGCCCTTCCCGCATGCTTTTCAATGGGCGGAAGGCGAACAAAAAGAGTTCGAAATAAGGACTTAACGCAGAAGGCTGCATTTCTCCAGCGCCTCATAATTTGACGAGCCTTACACGAAAAGCATGTTTTTTTTTTGGCCATCCCGCGTCCTGTTTTTTTTTATCCGTAACATGGGTCTAAAGTATCAAACTGCCAAAAATTCTAAGCAAACGAGCAAAAAGACCCCTGAACCCAAGGCGAAACAGCTTATCTAATAAAATATCATGGTTCACTGAATCAAATGCTTTTGCAACATCAAGAAAAAGCGGACAGACACAAGAGTGGTTGTCAAACGACGAATGCAAAGAATCTGAAAACACGTCCAGCAGGGTTGACGTGCCTCGATTAGAAACAAACCCGTACTGTGAGGGTGATATGATATTGTGCTTAACTAGAAAACTTGTCATACAAAACAGGAGATGTTTTTCGAGGATTTTAGAAATACACGGCAGGGCCGAAATGGGTCGATACGAGGAAAACTGATTACGCGGGCCGCCTTTAGAGATTGGTACTACGATTGCAGTTTTAAGGTCGTCTGGCATCAATCCCGATTATATGATTTCGTTTATAAGAAATAAAAGCACATTCTCATGTGACTCGACATTATCGCAGAGATCCCTCAGAGATATGCCCTCAAGCCCAGCAGACGTATTTCGTTTAAGGCCAGATAAAATGGATCGTAGGTCGGTCTGCGATATCGTAGGCAGGAAAGCAGAAGTCGCAGTCACATTCCCGTTGTGTACGTATACATTGCACCATCACAGTTGCTATCATAGATGGGAGCGGCAAAATATTTATTAAACGAGTCCACTGTTGTAGTGAGGTTAGGACCGAAACTTTTTTGCATCAATTCTAGAACGCTCTTTCGCAAGCTACCACGAAACTCGTTAATTATAGATCATGTTTCCTTAGAGTTGAAACGAGCTTTGAATATTTTCTCAGGAAAGTAGTTTCGTTTCGCAGACCTTATGAGAGCATTTACCCTGTTACGCGAGGCCTTAAGCTCCACTCTCGACCGTTCGTTGCTAGGCGCACGTCGACAGCGCTTCCATAGAAACTCTTTAGTTTTGATAGCGCCAGGTATACCATCATTCAGCCATAATAGCGCTGATCTTCGTTTTTTACCCTTAACAGTTACAATGCTAAGTTTCTTAAGAGATTGCATAATCGCTACAAAGTTCATATATACTTCGGATGGTTCAACCTCCTGCAGAAATGATACCCCATCGTAGGACGAAACAAGGTTGTTAAAAGTAGTACGATTAATAATATCAATGCTTCTAGACTCTGGCTTAATCATTAGCCCTTGTGTAAGTTACGAGAACTGAGTGCAAATAAAGTAATGATAAGCTAACTTATGCGGAATTGCAAACGACTTCACCGATAGAGTATAAAAGGCTCTCACGTTAATGTGATCAATGCACGTTGTGTCTAATTTATCCCCAAGAAATTCTACTCTTGTGGGAGCAAGCATTATGTTTTCAATTCCAGAGTCTGCGAGTAGATTCAAGTAGTCGCAAACCAAAGGGATATTATCCTTTATGGTGTTAATATTAATATCACCAATCATGCATACACATTTTATAGAAAAGTTTGAACTGAGGTTGTTTCTTGATTCATCTAGAAATGCAATGACATTTTCCGAGGGTGGCCTATACATTGCCAACAAGGATACTACACACTCAGCCCTGCTAAGCTCGAAAGCCAAAGCTTCAGCATGACTGAAGTAAACCGGTACCTCTGAGATCATCCAATGATCCCTTATAAAGATCCCAATTCTACCTCTTTTGCCCGAGGGGCGAGTAAAAAAAAACTTATTGTAACCACTAATTCTGTACGGGCCCAAATTTATCTCAGGTATATTCGTTTCTGTTAAAACAAAAGCATCCACACGATCGCCTAGATCTTCAACAGTAATCAGGAATTGTTCCCAGTATTTCCTGAGGCTTCGTATGTTTACATGAACAGCTGTGAAGACACTACCAAGGGTTAAATCTAGGTCTGTTTTGAGGAAATCAGTCTGGACTCTCAATAAACTGTAGAGCCATCGTAGTTATTTCATCTTTTCAAGATCAGATTCACAACTTATTTTTAGGGGGGTGGTTGCTTCTATCTGCTTAGCGAAGATCTTTCCGTTTCTGACCCGTACAAATTTAAAGTTTCTGTCCTTTCCAAGAGCTCGAGCTTTCGAAAAAGAAATTTCTGTTGTGTTGCGTTAGTTCTCGTTTAAATACAGCTTAGGCAATACGTTTCTTTCTGCGAGTGCGCGAAGCCTGCCACGGGCGGTCATCCATGTCTCACGAACTGATGCGGATGTGAACCTGATTGTGACAGGGGGAACGTTGTCCGGCTTTCCATGTAGTTTTTTTAATGGAAAGAATGTGGGAAAGTTGAAAAGGGCTAATAGACAGCTTATCAGCAAGATCTTCTACGTTCCCTTTCAGATCTTCGTTTGGTGTCACCGCCGACCCGTGAATTTCAAAATTAGGCGAACGGGTATGCTGCTCAGCCTCATTTAAGGCAACCAGCATCTGGGTAATGCGAGCGGCATTCTCAGATACCGTCTTCTAAGTTGTATCGCCTTGGTCTTGAGTTGCTTGGTTTCATTTTTGAATGTAACGGAATCAGTCAGTAATTCGTCGTACTGTGGTGCGTTGAATTCGACGGATTCTTTCAACTCATTAACAAATGAAAACAGTCTATAGGTAATTTTTAGGGAACAAAAATAATTATAAAAGCTTATACAAGTATGAAAGAATGAAAAGAAATATACAAAAGACATACACACACATCTCTAAAATGATGTGTGGGTGCCTGTGTTGTTGCCTATGTATCACACCTTCACCAACGCTCGTGGTGTTCAAATGAATATCTGCTTTCTCTCAAACTTCTGTGACGCTTCTCGCCGTCAGCGTAACGTAATAACAATATGCGAAGCGCAAGTTCGTCTGCTTCTTTTGCCAGCGTTGTGGTGACGTCAAAACGCCAAGCTCTGATTGGCTCCGATTGGACAGATAGTGATCAGACCTCGTGACAGCATGTTTGAAGGTCTACCCACTATCATTCAAGCAGAGCCAATCAGAGCTCGGCGTTTTGACGTCACCACAATCCCTGCTAAATAAGTAGACAAACGTACGCTCCGCATAGGATCCCCTTGCATCTATCTCTAGGTAAACAGGTCGCATATGATGCCGTTTCTCCCCAGATAATATATAATATAAAGGATTGAACAAAGTGGGTTCCTAAAGCGAAGATTTTAGATGTCTTATTTTGGAGCTGGTAGCATGAAACTCTGAATTGTCTGAGCAGAACATGCGTGCCAGTTAAATAAACATCTGGGCACATTATTACAAACAATGTATCTGCTGGAACACATGAAAGGTTTGTGTTGTTTTGGTTTCCTAACAATGAAAGGTAGCTTTATGTGAACATCTAACAAAATAATACCTCTCCTTCCTAAGACGGACATTGGGCCATTTGTTTTATGGACTCGCATGAAAGGTTAACAATGTGAGCAGGTGAATATATTCGTTCTCTAGAAATACGTAGCCCTGTTTTCTCCACCGTAGTTTATCTAATATTTACTTACCGAATTTAGGGTCGCAGAATCCTCGTCTTTGTGTGTGTGTGTGTGTGTGTGTGTGTTTTTGTTGCTTTATATGCCTTTGCATCTATCTTCACTGGGTATGTTTTTCTGAGTCGAACATTTTGTTTGCTCTGTTAAAGCCCAAGTGAACTTTCCTTGCAAGGGCGCTTCTAAACATCGTTATTTTTATGTTTTCTAGATGTACCTACCTTTTTGCGCTTATTTCTGTATTTTGAAAATCACAACGACGTTGACGTGTGCATGTGCAGCATCAACTTCTCCCACCTCTCATTTACTTCTGCGGTCGGTAGTACCTATAAATGAATAAATCAATATTAATTTAGTGCTTAGTCCTACTGCGCAAAATTGGTGCTCAACTATTCTTAGACGCACCTAAATTAATTTTTGTAACTTGTGTGGCACAGGCGCCTCAATGTCACCTTATTTTTAGTGTCATACACGTTTAAATAATATTGTGCAATAGCATGAAGAATTGTTTTTTAAGTGTTCTACCGCTTTAATTCATATAGCTCAATAACACCAATAATTGTTTTTAAGCTTTTCAATGCGAACTTCCGACTGCTGCAATAAATATCCCGGTCAAATAAGCCGTAATTTCCGCTTGCGAATGATACCTTTTCCCCTCTAGCTAGAGCTCAATTTATTTTTATTTATTTTTTTACCTCAGCAGTTGCTCAGATAAGAAATTCACTATTGCGTCAGACACAAAAGCAACAAGTATAGATTTCCTCTAGCTTTAATCACGTTTGTGCAACAATGGAGGTTATATTATCACCTCAGCTCTTCCATTAGAGGTTTAACACCACGATCGAATTGCAACTCATTTTTTTTTCTCTCGTTAAAGAAATGCATAAAATATACTGATTGTATTTTTCTTTTTTTTTCTCACCGGACGAAATGTTTTTAACAGCTCCAAAATGACAGCTGATGTTGTTGCTTTTTCTTTAGATAAAATACTTTCGGGACATTTGATGTTCCTCCAAACCTTCTGAACGAGTTTATTCTTCTGTAGTCCGTTTCACTTTCCGATGGACTGCAGCGGACTCCCTGCTCGAGGCAACCCAGCCAATCCAGCACCGTGATCGAACGTGTCACGTGACTAAGCGTCCCGCGCGTTCGTGCGCCTCTCTCGAAGGTCACGTGACTCTCACACGGCATATGATTGGCTCCAAGCGTCTTCTGCGGTTCATAGCGAGGTAAAACGAAGTATTGCGGAACATCTGCCGCAATATTAAGCGTTATTGCCGATTCCTTTATCGACTGCTCTGTTCCATCGTTTGCATCGTCTAAACTTTTGTTTCTTTCTAAAATCCTTACGCGCAATTTGAGACCTTAATAAAAACAACGAACCAAAGAAAGAAAAAAAAAAAGATTAATTCGCTGAATAGTGACACGAACGCTGGACATTGGAATAACGACCGCTTAAGCGCTCGACACAAAATTGCGAATTCCGCGACACTTGGTCACGTTTTCTCAATCGCGGTAATTTCACCGGTGGATGGTTCTAGATGACACCGTTCCTTCTTCTGATCGTAATATTTCTTTTTTGTCAGATTCAATGGTTGACGTTTTCCCGGCCCGTACGGAGAAAAAAGGTCGCTATAGGCGTCAAACATAGCGCAAAAAAACACTAAAAAAGAAAAGCTTTTTTAGACAGCTTGGTTGGGAGAAGCGTGTCGAGAAATAAATTGCACGCGAAAATATGTTTTTTTAGAGCAATATTGACGGCGCGAGACGCGATTTAGTCGGTAGTTACCTTTTTTCCACTTGTTTTCTCTCTCGGATTTCGGGCGCGTGGAGGAGAGGTGGATCGGCATGGCCATCTCGTTGAGGTGGAAAGAGTGTATGACCATTTCGTGACGTCATGGACTTTGCGCGCAGAACTTGAAATAAATCTCGCGCCGTCAATATTGCTCTCAATTTTTTTTGCGTAAAATTTATTTTTTGATACGCCTGTCCCAATTAGACTGTTTAAACTTTTTTTTTTCTTTTCGGTGGGCCTTTAATGGACAAGATAGAAAGTTATAAGTTACGTGAGTTTTATTTTTTAGGTTTTTAAAAAACTACATAACAAGGAACAAAACATTTTTCGCGGATGCTGTGGTAGGTGTTTTTCTGCCAAACAATCCAGGCCTAATATTAAAGCCTCACGGATTCGGTCTAAAAAAAAAAAATACCGTATTAGCCGCAAGTGCACCATCCTCCGAAAGAAAACCCACCACCTTCCAGTAATTGCAGGGCCCTGTCTCATGGTGACATCGGCAGAAATGGTGTTACTTAGCCACGGCCAGGAATGAACGAACGTTGCTGACTTGAAAGGGAAGTCGTCTTTGGTTCATCGCTCCGCCTGCGATCACAAATTTTGTAGGTCACAAAATAAAAAAGGAAGAGAACTAGCATTTTTTAATTTGTTTTTACTGCACCCCGAAGATTAAGTTACCTCATTCTTTTTTTTCACCCGATCTGCTTTCGATATTTGTTATAATTTCTCTCGGGATATTACAGTACGTCTTATGGTTGATGTAAAAGTACCTTTTCCAAGATATTTTTGCTAAACCTATATTTTTAAGACCTGGTATTTGGCGGAAAACAAACCCTGAGGGTTCAAGAACACAATTTTCTTTTCAGAAAGGTTTGAAACGAGACTGCGAAATAAACACCGTGTTTGCAGATCAACATATTATTCCAAATTATCCAATATGTTTTATTACGTATTTGCTAGTGTTTTTAAGAGTGCAGATGCGTTAAAAATGTCCTAAATCGTTAATATTCACGCTTTATATTTAAAAGCACATTACCTTGTGAAAACTTTGCTTGCCTCACTACTTTACTAAAGGCCCTGTCACACTGAGGCAACAGTTGGACAACTCTATCCGGCAACACGGGAAAGTCGTGTTGCCGGCGACCCTGTCACTTCGCGGCAACAACAACAGTCGGGCAACATGTTGCTGCCGCCCGGCAACCGTGTTGCCCGATTTGTTGTCCGACAACCCTGTCACACCGCGCTGACGGCGGGGACAACACGGGCAACATTCCGCCATCTTGATTGTTTACCTTCGTTCGTGTGCGGCGCGGAATCGCTGGAAATGTGACTCTACAGAGTGCTAGTGCGTTCAAAGGACCGGAAATTACGACGGGACGGCATCAACCAGTGACTGTGATTAGAAAACTTGACGCGGGGAGTATTTTCCACCCTTTATTTTGTCTAAATGCTCTTCATTCGCTGACAAAGCAGATAGCCCTAACCGAGGAAAGTGAGATTGTTGATATATGTTCGGGATTTATGCCACCCGGTGTGAAGTGTTTCCGTCTGGTTCTTTCTTTCATGCAACTCATATTTTTACTGTAGAATAGAGTAAGCACCGGCAGTACTCCAAAGCGTCTTTTGTAGCCTGGTGTTCAGCTAAACTGACAGCGTTTCAAAACTGCGACACCGACACGATCGGCCTTTATGCGGAATAAAACTTTTCAACGCTTTTACATACTGCCTGCTTTGTGATCACTTCATTCCCCAAAACGTCCTGGGTATTTATGAAACAAATCAGGTGTCTGGTAGCAGTTGTATCCAATTTCCAAGCATCAACAATCATGATCAGAGAGGTCCCTTTAATGCTTCGATTTTTTAATCTCCGCTTTCCTGGATTATTTTTATTGTACTTTATCAGCGGGTGAGTAGGCATGCCATTTTATTTCACTAGCAGTAATGTGAGCTGGTCTCCCGACGGTTCTAATTTCAACATCAGTCTGAACGTTCACGACCCTAGCTGTGACCATTTCGACAATCGCCTTCCGTAATTACGCGGTAAAAACATTCACAAAAATATCTTAGCTGCATGCCAGCCTTAATTATTGTTAACCAACGTTTTCCAAGCCTTTATTTGAGTAAGACGTTACTGATAGGGAACTAGCTCTGCCATCGAAGCTATCTGTGTTGTCGTGTTGCCGGCCCGAAATTCGCTCAGCCAGCGATCAGGGCAACAGACGTTGTCCAACACGAGTTGCTGCTGTTTTTGTTGCCGAAAGCTGTCATACCGAGGCAACATTTTAGTTGTTGTTCATGTTGTGCTGCTGTTGTCGCGATGTGACAGGTTTGTCGGACAACACGGGGAGCGAGCAACAAGTTGCCCGACTGTTGAACAACGTGTTGTGTTGCTGTTGCCGTCGTGTTGCCTCAGTGTGACAGGGCCTTAAGACATACGTTTTGGGTCTTCTCATTGCAAACTATTTTTATCAAAATATTTTAAAGCATACTCTACTTCCTTTACTACCAAGACACATACGATATAAGTATGCTTATAACTATTTTGATAAACGTTTGTTACTGTGTTTCCTGAAATAAATGGACAATATTGAACGTATAGCCAAATACTCAGTTTAATAAAATGAAATTAATAAAAGTGGGCCGGTCTAAAATACATACTCAACGTTTATAGATGGCCTAGAATTCACACAAGGAACAAGAAAAATTAGGGTTCATTGCCTGTATTGAAAATGTTGAAAATATCCAGTTTCTGAAGCAAAAACCAAAATATGTCTGGTCTAAAACTACATACTTTACACCATTATGTAGCTTGTATCTAAGACAACAAACGAGCAAAGTTTGAACGAAGTAGTATTTTTTTAAAGCGAGAAAAACGTTTTGGAGCTTTGACTCAATGCATATGCGATTGCGCCGAAAGTCGCCGGGGGATTTTCAAGATGGTCTCCTGGAATAAAAATTGTGATATGTTTAGTGAAAACAATTTGAAAACAAAATGTGGCTATGAGTTGCTCATTTTTTTTATTCACTTTCAACTCAATAAACAGTTCAAAAAAATTGGCAGCGACCTTTAGCTTCAAAGTTCCATATTGCATTGAATGCATTATAGGGAATCGGTGTGGGACGTTTGGTATATTTTCCAGCTAACTTTAGCGGGGAAACTGAATGGTTTTATATATATTTGCCCCGCTAAATTTAGCGGAGAAACTGGATTGGTATCTAGGGGAAAATGCGTGAGTTTTCCCACCAAATTTAGCGGGTAACTGAATTGGTGTATAGGTCACGTGACGTCAATTTCGCGCTAAATTTAGCGGGGAAACTGAATTGATGTTTTGGCCACAGGACGTGAATTTTCCCCGCTAAATTTAACGGGGAGACTGAGTTGACGTATAGGTCATGTACCGTCAATTTCCCTAAGGTGCTGACGTAACGTGACGCCACTTTTCCGCCATATTTAGCGGAGAAACTGAATTGGTCTGTCTGTCCAGTGACGTCAGGTCACGTGACACCAACGTTACTAAAACACTCAGTTGGGAAACTCGCCGTCGAAACCTGGGCCGCTGGCGTCCACCGAGACCGGGCTAAATACGACAACAGCGCCACTCTTTATCATTTGTCTGTATTGTGGTCACCTTGAGCTTTTAGAAAGCATGTTTTTGCGTAAAAACAAACGGAAAAGACTCTTTTTATATAAATAGTATTGGAGTTTAGTACAAAATGACGGGCGCGTGATGTTTTTAAAATCTTTAGTTTGCAAGGTTTTGCAGCACAAATAATATTGTTTTTATACAACCATGCCTCAGCGGTGCTTTCAGGTAGCGCGTCCCGACCTAGGTGTGTGTGTGAGACGCGGCGCGTCCGCTGGGGAGACTGGGGTGGCACCCCTGTCACCTTTTCCACTGTATCTGTTTCGGCGCCAGAATGGCCGATTAAAGCCAAAATAGAAGTGACGTGCGGTTCCTCGAGTGACCGCTGCGGGAGAAATGGCGGCGTTGTGTTCGCCATTAGCTCGGTTCGCGAGGACAGATCGGGGCCACTTTTTTAGAGCAGTCTCTATGGCAGTTTCCCAACTGAGTGGTTTCGTAACGTTGCGTGACACCAATTCTCCCGATGAATTCATGCGTTGGATTCGGAATATCAATTTCCCCGCTACATTTAACGGCAAATGCACGGACGGACGGACGGACAGACTGACGGAAAAGAATTTGGGATTGGGGTAGCGTTGAAAAGCATTTCACGGTTTACAAAAAATATTTTATTTTGATAAAAGTCTAGGAGGATAACGTAGAAGGCGACTATAGATTCCTATCCTCCTAAGTGTTGACCGTCCTCTCATTTCGCTTAATAAGATTACAGAAATACGAGGAAAGTAGCCTAAAACATAACTCGAGACTCTTGGGCAAGATCAGTATCCGGTTCCATGGATGAATGAAAGTTCTCTGAAAACCTCCTTAACAAAAAGAGAAATGACGCCCGTGTGAGACTGTTCTCACGAAGTCGCAGACGGCAGCACTGCCACCTGCCATCATCGTCTCCTTTATATGTCTGACTATAGTCGTTCAGAAGGTGAGAACGGCAGGGGGGAGGGGGGGGGGGGGAGCTTGAGTTGTCCCGCCTCCAGCGCGAGCTCCCTACCTTCGACGAGGCTTCGGCGTCACGTGTACCTCGAGCACGCGCGCGCAGCATGCTCGGGTAGTAATTCAATTGCAGTAATTGAATTACTGTAATTTAGTAATTTAATTACTTTTTTAAATTTGTAATTATAATTTCATGCTTTTGGCTGTAAGGAATACTAATTGTAATTTGATTACTTTCTAGAGTCAGTAATTGCCAAACTTCAGGCCCAATTACAATTAATTCTGCAAGAGGGTGCCGACGGAATCTCTTTGAAAGCCTTAGCCCTCGCACAAGCGGCCTAGCACTCCGTGATACACTCTCACACACAGACAAGGAATCACACACGTACAACAAAACACAACAATAGCGTCGCGTTGTTTGTTGTTTTGCTGCCTACACTTAGAGCTCAGAGACGATACTCTTTGGAGCCTACCTCAAAGGCGCCGTGTGGCGCAGTCTGCTGTGCGAGCAGTAATAAAACAATAGCGTAGATATGCCAAAATAATGAGAGAAAAAAAATGAGCTTCAGCTTTCAGCCGAGGTTGAGGATTTTATTTCTCTATAAAGTTATTTTTCTTTTTTGACATCTTTTTACGTCCCACTTTCAGTACTGTCGCATATTTGTATCTTCTGGATTGTTTTCAAGTTTATCTACTGTTCGTTTTATTTCGGATATTATTTGCATGAGCATTTTGGAGACCTCGCACCTGTGAATATTGTCACCATTGATTCGGGAGCCCCGAATCGGTTCTTATATATTTCTGAGTCAATATTCTTTCAACTCAATGACAATAATTTATAATAACATGATGTGTGTATGTGAATGTGACCGTATTAGAGCGTGGGGATTTTAGTTTTATATTAACACTAATAAAATATTCAGCTATGACTAATTGTTGCTTTTTTATTTGCCTGGCTAACAAGCTAGGGGGCACGAAGTTACCACAGGAACTGTCATGTCAACATTCCATCTACTACAGGCACTCCTTGCCGCTGCCCTTGCGGTAGCCCCACCCGCCCGGTCGGCATTCACCGACAGCCGTGGAAACACTGCAACCTGGATTCTTTCGACGCCCGACCAAGTGGCTTCGGAACAACCGCAAGCCAGCCCACATCCCAGCCAGCTAAACCTGGCACTCAACCACTTCGGCGTTTGGAAACCGGGGACATCATGTGACCCACGTCCCAGGAGTCTACAAAAGCACGCCCGATACGCCTCCCAGTTGGGGCACGACGTTACCACAGGAACTGTCATGTCAACATTCCATCTACTACAGGTTAGTTAGCTCAACGGGGATGCTAGTTACCGTAGCAGTAACCGCTATCTTTTGGTGATGTCCTGCCCCTACGTCTTCTCAGTGTATAGAAAAAAAATGATGAGATGTGGTGTCAATTTTGTATGCCACGCGATGATCTGCCATCTTTTGCTCTTAATCTCGGGAGACATCGAGACTAACCCTGGCCCTGACAGTCTAGAATACAATACCATTCTGGAAACGCTGGCTCGTATTGAAGCAGGCCAAGCCAATATGCTAGCGGCAATCACATCTTTACAGCGCGATCAGCGAGCGGCCGATAGCAGAGCCAGTACTATTGAAAACAGAATTACTAAACATCGAGCAAGATATCGCAGCTTTAAAAAGTACGTCTGGTCAGTCACTGTCGCCTAACAATCCCCTTAATGCCATGCCTTCGGAAATGTTCAAATTGAAAGCTAGGTGCGATGACGCTGAAAACCGCCTCCGTCGATCAAGCCTACTTTTTTTTTTTGGAATACCGGAATCCCAAAACGAAACTTGGGCGAAATCCGAAGAAAACGTTCTTAATTTCTGCTTACATAATTTGGGCATCCACCTGGAACCTTCCTATCTCGAACGGTCACATCGCTTAGGTCGTTTTACCGAAGGCAAAGTGCGCCCTATAATCGTAAAGCTACTTCGTTTTAAAGATAAGGAACTAATCTTGACGGCCGGTCCCAAACTAAAAAAAAATACTACTTTCGCTGTTCGAGAGAACTATACTGAATCAGTCCGTTTAGCGCGAGGCAAGCTATCCGAGTTTGCAAAGCAGCAAAACGTGCCCTTCAAAGTACGCTTTGATAAGCTTCACATTCATAACACTCGATACATTTACGATCCGATTAACGACTGTGTAAAGGAGCTTGCTCATAGCCAAATGGGAATGGGAAGACCCGCGACCCGCCACCCATCTGCCGTCGGAGCAAATCTAAGAAGAAGTCTCACCTTGTTACCTTTACAAACGTACGAAGTTTCCTGCCAAAAAAAAGATGAAATACTCAGCCTTCTCGGCGATAGCAATTCTGACATAGCCATTTTTACGGAAACTTGGTTAAAGCCGGAAGTCAGTGACGACTAAATATTTTATCCGAACATGAACTTCTCGGTGTATCGATGCGACCGGCCCCGGCAGCGTGGTGGTGGTGTCCTAGTGGCCATAAAAAAATAACTGTCTTCCTTTTGCGCCCAGCTGAAGTGCGACCTCGAATTTTGTTGTGTCTGTCTTTCCTCGAAATTTAGTAAAACGCTGCTTACTGTGTGTTATCGACCCCCTGGTAGTGACTGTACATTTGTCAACAAACTACATACTGCTCTAAATGAAATCACGAAACGTTTCCCCGAAGCGAATCTGTTACTGTTTGGTGACTTCAATTTTCCTGACATTGACTGGCAGCTACTAACAACTACATCCCGAGACTCCCAGCACTTCTTCGATGTATGCATGATGTTTAATCTCAGTCAAGTGATCGATATGCCTACCCGTGATGAAAATATTCTTGATCTAGTTCTTGCATCGTCACCTGATCTCGTGCAATCAACTGTTTTTATGCCCGCCTTAGCGATCATAAAATAATAAATATATTGATAACTTTGCTGTTATAGTTAAGACACCAGTGTCTAAAGTCATCCGTGATTTTAATCAAGCTAATTATGACGGCATTAATAATGAGCTCACCACCTTTTTTGACGTCTTTCTCTCCTTCTATTCCTCACGGACCGTTGAGGACAATTGGCTAATTTTTAAGCACAAGTTAATTGACCTCATCAATTTATATGTTCCCCTGCTGCGAGTTCGTGGGGATGTTGGGCAACCATGGTATAACAAAAAACTGAAAGCAGTTGATAACAAAAAGAAACGGCTTTTTCGAAAAGCGAAAGCTAGCGGCTCCTCAATTGTGTGGGATAGGTACTTCTCCTGCCTAAAAGAGTACACTACTTTGATTAAAACTTCAAAAAGAAAGTATTTGCATCAAGATTTGCCCAACATTCTTCAAAATAACCCTAATAAGTTTTGGAAAACAATTACACCAAACCCCGGAACCCAGTCGATTCAAATAAAGGACGGTAGTGTCGTCGTGCCTGACGAACTTGCCCCGGATTTAATGAATGCCTAGTTTTCCTCTGCTTTCACAATTGAGTCATCAGATAACATTCCTTCCCTCCCTCCCCTTTAACTTCCTCGCATGCCACCAATCACTCTCACTGCAGCTGGTATTTCGAAGCTTATAGATAAGCTGAAGATTTCTTCCGCCCCTAGCCCTGATCAGGGTGTCGAACCAAACCCGAACCCGAACCGAAAACCGGATCAAAACCATTATTTTTGACCGAACCGGAACAAAACCGAAACCGAAATCGAACGCTTCATATTGAACCCGAACCGGAACGAAACCATAATTTGATGTGGCGGTTACCGGTTCAACGATAACGGTTCAGGGCCAATTGTGTCAATAAGTGGTCTAAATGGGAAAAGTTGCGGGCGCATATTTTTCTTATGTTGCCGAGACTAATCCTACATACTGTCAGATATTTTTGCATTTAGTTTTTATTGCATACATAATAAAAAATACATCATCGTCTGGAGAGCTTCAACTTTCCTTTGTTTCTTGGATTGACCCTGGCGGCGCGGTAGCGGTGGCGGCGATTTCAAAGCACCGCTTGGCCGCTTGGCCACGGAATGTCCGCCTGTTCAACCATTTTCTCAATTTTGTTTAAAGTCCTCTTTAATCGTCTTCAACTGAGCATTTGAGAAACGTTGTTCGCTGTGGTGGCATTACCGGAACTTTGTTTGGTGGCTGACAGGTGCAAATGACCCGGTCTGAGACCCTCAGACCGGGTCATTTGCATAGAGCGTTATTTGAGACAAAAAGACAAAGTAACTAGACAATGCATCGCCACGAGATCTTTAGAACAGCGTTTTCCCGTCCCAACCCGAAACGCTGTCAAGATGTAGCCACATTTCATTATACGTGCGTGTTCACGTGCCCGGTCACTGATCCATCGGCCAGTCTGGCCGATGTATACATGACCACAGCTTAACGGAATTCGGTGAACTACCCCAACTGCGCACTCGATGTCCCTGTTTCTGTGTTTTACGGCACATTTGTTTCCTCTCGTTCCCCTGTCTGTGACATCTTACTGGGTGCCGAAAACAGGTAGCACGTATAAAAAAAAAACAAAAAAAAAACGTGTGTGCAGAGCAAAACAAATTAATACATATGGAGGGCAAGCAATCGAGCTAGAGACGTTTTTACTGTTTACAAAATCACAGCCAGTGTGTGATCTTCACAGCCCAGCACGTGCGTGTTTGTCGCCTCGGAAAGCGAGCAAATCACGCCCTGTACGCCCGAACACTGAAGATGGCACCGGCCACAAGCTCTTTTTTGGAAAGGTCTATAGACCCCTCCCGAAAATACGCCTTCTTCTGACAGGGTCTGAAATACTGCACAGCTGAGTGTGCAAAAAACACCATAAAAATGGAAAGCCGGTCGCTCATATATAGTTCACTTAATAACACTAATATACAAGTAATAGCCTTGCCACATTCGAAGGTCGAGTTAAGAACCGGTTCGAACCGGTTCGCGCTTATTAAAACCGGTAACCGGAGTGATATTATGTGCGCTACCCTAAACCGGAACCGAACCGGAACAAAATACAGTGCTACTGAACCCGAACCCGAACCGAACCGAAATAATGACCGGTTCGACACCCTGGCCCTGATACTATCTGCTCAAAGATACTGAAAAATACAAAATGTATTTCCAGTTAATTTCTTCAGCTAATATTTAACCAGTCACTGTCTAACGGCTGCATTTCGACAGATTGGAAGATTGGCCGGGTCATTCCTGTCTACAAAAGCGGCGATCGATCCCATCCCAGTAACTATCGTCCAATATCGCTAACGTGTATTGCATCAAAACTTCTAGAGCACATCATCCATTCGAACATTATGAATCACTTAACCTATAACAACTTATTCTTTCATAAGCAGCACGGTTTTCGCAAGGGCTATTCCTGTGACACCCAACTGTTTGAATTTTCTCACGATCTGCACGCTAACCTTGATTCACAATCCCAAACAGACACCATCTTTCTAGATTTCTCAAAAGCTTTTGATCGTGTTCCTCACCTCTGACTACTTTCAAAACTTTCCTCTTTCAATATTGATCCTTTAATTGTGTCTTGGATTCGCAGCTTTCTTTCATTCAGAGTCCAATACACGGTTCTAAACTCGTTAGAATCTAACCTTACCAGTGTCTTGTCAGGTGTCCCACAAGGCAGTGTACTAGGTCCCCTCCTTTTCTTGATCTTTATTAACGACCTTCCAAATTCAATCACCTCTAATACACGTCGATTCGCCGACGATGGTGTAATATATCGCCAAATAAACTGTACTGACGATCATCTCCTCCTTCAGAATGACCTCGAAAGCATAACCAAATGGTGTGATCAATGGCTTATGTTACTAAACCACTCTAAGTGTAAATTTGTCTATTTCTCCCGCAAGAACTCCCCATCTCTCTTTCAGTATTCTCAAGGCACTGAACAAATCGAGTGTGTAAAATCATACAAATATCTTGGTGTTCATTTTTTTCCTAATATGTCATGATCTCTACACATTAACACTATATATGCTGAAGCTTCTAGAACCCTTGGCTATATCAGACGATGCCTGCACTCTGCCCCTCCTGCCCTACGACAGCTGGCCTACGAGACATTTCTCCACCCGAAGATTGAATATGCTGCTTCTATTTGGTCTCCTCGTCAACTCTACCTTACTAACACATTAGAATCTATTCAAAATTGTGCCGCCCGATTCATCCTATATAATTATGAACGTTCTGCCAGTGTATATCAGCCATGAAGAACGCTCTATCTCTTGTCACCCTCATTACTCGCCGCAGAATTTCACGCATCTATCTCTTCCATAAGATCTTCTATCACCACCCTCAACTCAGACAGTCACTGCTATTAGATTCCCATCGTTCATCCTGACGCCTTTTTAACCTCCTTAGTGTACGTCGCATCCCTGGTTCCACTGTCAGCTTCAACCACTCATTTCTTCCTCTTGCCATAATAGAGTGGAATAATCTGCCGGATCATATTGTGTACATCAGTGACTCCGATCTTTTTAGAAATGCCGTGTCATCCATATATAAGGCCTAACCAGCGACATGTTCTCTTGTGTGGCCACAAGAAATCTACATGTTAGGCCACTTCTTATTCCTGTTTTATTATTTTTATGTATAAAAGTTCTACATGTATGCCTCCCGGTACTGTCCCCCCCCCCCCCCCCCCTTATGTAATACCCCAATGGGGCCTTTAGAGGTCAATAAATGAAATGAAAAAACAGTGTCAACCTAGTTTTTTTCTTTAGTGATCTGGCATCTTCGAGTATATACACTAACTTATTAATATTTACTGAAAATAAAAGAACGTAGGACTTCACTGCCTCAGACTGTCAAGTTCTATTATTAATTTAATAACATTCGTAAAAGGAAAGTACAATATGGGGCATTCATACAGCAATGCTTAATTAAGCCTCCTCAAACCTTGGGTCAAGGAATGAACAAATGAGTGACAATTTATACAACTGGTTGAAAACAATATGGCCCAAGTCGGGTCGCTCTCAGGATTAAGTAATTGGATTACTTTTCAAAAGTAATTTGTAGTTTAAACTAATTACTTTTCACGTAGTCGTAATTGTAATTTCACGTAGAAGTAGTAATTTTGGAGCAAAGTAACTGTAATTGTAATTAAAATACATTTTGGAGGTAATTTACCCATGTGTGGCGCGCAGACAAAGCAAGGCGAAAGGCATGGAATGGAAGGGTGGAAGACATGGCGCGCTGGAGGTCGGGTGCTCTAAGACACGCCCTACTGTTCTCATACTGTCAGTTATTAGAGCTGGCGTCGCCTGCTTCGTAGTTCAGTAGCATCGTTCGCTAACATATGCAATAATGCGCGTCTCTACCTCAGTGCGGGGACGCAAGAGGATGATGAACCAAAGGTAAAAACAAATATTTCCCCAATTAAAAAAAAAAAAAAAAAAAAACTGCATCGTCGAAACATTTTTTTTTAATTTGAATTGGAATCTATGTACATCTTTAAACCACTCACCCTTTGTTTGTTTGTTTATTAATTGAGTATTTTGCATCCTGTTTATTGTTTACAAAATACAAAAACATTTTTGCTTTCAAACATAAATTGTTTAAATTTTTCCCTATATACTTTTAATTGTGAAGTATGTATTCTTACACCGAACACCTTTAGGTTTTTGGTTTGAAAACTGACTATTTTCAATACTGGCCAAGGACCAAATTCAAAAATATTTTATCGCTTTTAAGAAATATTTTTTTTTTCTACTTTGCTCGTTTGTTGCGCGAATCTTAACTACATATACTTGTTGAGTATATATTTTTATACCGACCACCTTTATAAGATTCATTTTTTGGAGAACGGAGGCCTTGATATAAGTTCAATATTGTCACAGTAACATTGTAACGCTATGTGGGATAACCAAACGCGGCTGGAGCAACAACAGTGCTGTTGCTCCTGCCGCGGTTCGTTAGGTCTAGGGCGGCGGTTCGCGTGTGGCGAAGAAGAACGACGGCGGGAGCTCCTGGACTGAGAGGATTGCCGATCGAGGCGCGTTTGTGAAAGGCGCTAGGTGCTTTCGACGAGTTGTAGATCGTGCACATCCTGTCGCAGTGCTGCGATTTCATCGCGAGCAGCCGCGGGCTCTGCCGGTGCGTGATCCGCTGGAGTGACGGGCTGGGAGCGCTCAAGCGGTGAAACGGTAAAAGTTGTCGAATGTTGATTGGCAACCTCCATGATCTCATAGGCGTAAAAGGCCAAGGCAGGTAGGTACAAATCGGATGCCGCCGCCAGGATCATCTGCGCAAATGGTGAAAGGCGCTTCAAGAACAGTTCTTTCAGGAATCGGCTGTCGAACGTCGCGGCACGGTCGCCGAGAAGCAAGCATCTGGCGGAGAAGTGGCGATGGGCGACGGTCGCCCAGTTCCTCCGCTGACACGAGCTTTTGCAGACGCCTGCTTTCTGAAAGCATTGTGCGTTCTATGGTGGCAGCCTTGAGTGCACCGTACGAGTTCAACGCAGGTGGTCATGAGAGGATGTCCCAGACCTCCAGCGCTACTTCGCAGGGCAGTGGATTCGGGATGTGGCTGAAGCGTGCCTCTTGAGAAGTATGTTTGTCAGTGGGAAGCTGCTCTCGGCTCGAAGTAACCACACTTCTGGGTGCTGCGCCCAGAATGGAGGCAGGCGAACGGCGTAGGCGCCGACGGCCGGGGCTGAGGCTGCCAGGGGCCCAGCCTTTGTATCGGGAACGATGAGCCGATTCGTGCTGGGACGTCCGGGTCACCGATGTGGGGAAACAGACAAAATGCGGCTGTTTCTCGAGAATTCCAAGATGAAGCTGGTCGTGCTTTTTAATATCACGCGATCTTCACCCTCCTTCAGTGGTTATCGCCACAGCTATTTTATCAAAATATTTTATAAATATTTTGTTTAATGTAAAAGAAAATATTATTTTTATTGCTTAATGTAAGGAGACAATATTTGTAAAATATACTTTGTGTCCCTTACTACTAAGACACGTAAGTTTTAAGTTTTCATATGATAGCGTGTTTTTGAAAAGAAAATGCTAATATTAGCTTTTAAGGACATTCTTTATCTGCACCCTAAAAGGACTCGAATATGCGTGACAAGCCCTATTGTATAATTTAGAATAATATACTGGCCTACTAAAACGGTGTTTATTTCGCGGTCGCCGTCGCAGTTCTCACTTTCCTACCAATATTCGTGGAGGCCAGAAGAGGGGAGGGCATAGAGAGTGAGAGAAGCGATGGCCATCGATCTCACACAATAATAGAGGATCACGCCACTTTTACGCGTTCTCTCTCTCTCTCTCTCTGTCAGCCCCCCTTAAATGGCCTACCCCCCCCCCCCCCCACCCCCTTTTATGTTGACAGTTGACTGTAAAGTGAGTGGACTCGACCACCATGCCGCCCAGACAAGTAAACCAAAAGAAGTACCTTCCGTACCCTCGAAGGCGATGCTTTTAGCCTCGCGCCGGGTGCTTTTCATCCGGGCCTCAAGAGCGTGCTAGAATACAGTAGCGCACATCAAAGACAAAGGGAATTTGCCCCGCTCGCGCGAGGCGCTACATCGTCTGTTACGCGAGTTGTAAACTCGCGAATCGAGGGGCTACGGACCCGCGTTTGATGTCTGTGCAGGTGGCGGAAGACGTCGAAGAAGTTGGAAAGGGTGAAACGGTGTAAAAGACAAAAATAAATAATCACGCAGAGCTTTCTCCTGCCCGGGAGAAGAAAAACATGATGGAAGGCGACGGAGTGCCTGGTTGGCGTTGTCTTACTTGATCTTTGTCTTTCGTATATTTGTACATGCCCTTCCCGTTTTTGTAGTGGTTCAAGAGACCGGTTGTAGAAAAAATCGTTTATTTTCGGCTATTCTGCCCTTCCTGATGTTTTCTATTTTGTTGAATTTGCTCTCTTTATGCTGCTAAACGTTCTGCTCGCATTGGTCAAGTTACTATACTATACTCACATTTTTTTAAAAGTAACGAGTAATTAAAGTAATCCGTTACCAATATTTTGTTACGAAATTACATTACAAATTACTTCCGGAAAAAAGTAACGTGGCAATTACAAAATTACTTAAAAAATTAACGGATTACAAGTAATCCGTTACTTGTGATGAATTACTTTCCAAGTCTGGGTGAAACAAAGTATATCTGGCTATTCCAAGAGGATAAAGAGCTATTCTTGGTGTGTCTGTGTGTGTCCTGTGTGTTTGTTTATTTTCTTGTTGCTAAGCAATATTCCTCAAGAAGAGAGAAGAGAGAAAGCAAACATAAACATGAAAACAAAAAAGAAAAATTCACGACTGTTGTCGTGCTTGTTCTGCGGTGGAAAAATCTGGAGGCGCCAAGAGGCGGAGACGCGACGAGCACGACCCACACTGCGGCGCCGGTCGTTAGGACGCCAATCGCCCAGAGCAGTCATGGGACCGGGACCCTGCTTGAAGATTTTTTTTTTGTGTGTGTGTGTGTGTGTGTGTTTTTCAGAAGCGGCATGTTGGACGGAATTTTTAATCCCCTTTCGTTTTAACCATATTTAGACCGCCCTTTACTGTCTTTCTCGTTTTGAACTCGGTCATTCGAGAACGGCGTTCGGGTTTGCGGGGGGGGGGGGGGGGGGGGGGGGGGAGTAGTTTGCGAGTGCTGTCTCTACTTCGGTCACGGTGTCACTGCTCGTGCCGGCTGATTGACTTTACATGCGAATACTGTACTTTCGTACTGCTTCTAAGCATCTGAATGACCACTTAATTTACGTAGAACGGTGTTTGCAGTAAGAAAGTCAAGCTCACAAAACAAAATTAAGCGTATATTTGTTTTGCTCTCCTAGTTTCGGCAGTACGCCTTCCGATGGCCTTTTTAATTTTTTTTCCTTTAAAGCCAATGACGTTGCGTTAAACTAGCTTAATGACTGGGAGTTGTAGACTTTTATTTTTAAGCACCGGTTTGAGCCGGTTCACCCTTGGTGGAACCGGTAACCGAACCGTTGTTTATAATTAATAACTGAACCGAAACCGCCCAGGAACAAGATACAAAGCTGCTGAACCCGAACTCGAAGCAACCCGGAATAATGACCGGTTCGTCTTTCTGACTAACTAACTTCGATTATTTTTTAGTCTCCAGCTTTAAACGGCGTAGATCTACGCCAGGGACCTCCAAACCCCAGCCCGCTGGCCACATCCGGCCCTTGAGGTCTTCCGATCGGCCCCGCGGCTGGCCACGGTTCGTCCAATGAAGCCCGGCACGCGGCCCGCTTCCAGCAGGCCCACCTAAGCGAACGCAAAAGATACGGCGCCACAACACGGACAAACCGCCAAAACGACAGAGAAAACGAGAGGAAACTACCTATCATAAGGTGTGTTCGCTCGCCATATTATTCATTGGACACCATCCTCACCATATCAAGACTTCGGTCGTTCTGAAGCACGGAATAATAAGAAATAAAATTTATTATTATTCTTATTATTTTATTATTATTGCCCTGTTCCATATTTGTATGACCACGTATTCTTAAAATTTCTTTGCGTTCTCATGTGTACATTGCGCTTAGTGTCTTGTGACGTATCTATTGCATACTGTCAGCATCAGTTCTATCATACTCATGAGTCTTCTGCCCTGTCAGAACGTGCCAAAGTTTCTATGCACTTTGATTTATGCATGGTGACATTTCTTGTTACCAATTATTGTGCAATGTCATTACTAGGTAAATAGTGGATTTATAAATAAAGTACTACATATATGCATCAACGTTATTTTATTTTAATGTTTATTTTAACTTTCAATTTTGTGTTTAAATGCTTATCTATAGATTATTTATTCCGTTTTTTCTCATTTCTATTTACTCATTTATCTTAATGCTCTCGAGAAAGCGGAAGATCCCCGATCCGGCTCCTTCGCCAAAAGATTTGGAAACTCCAGATCTACGTTATTCAAGAGATTTACACCGTCGAAGGTCAGTAATTTTGTGTGATTTCTAATGTCACCAAACGAACTTCATATTTTCATTGCGTGGCTGCGTATACATCTGGTTGAACTTTGCAAGGGTAAAACAAACAACGAAAACTCAAGATCAAAACTCGTGGCCATGAAATATGCCTTTTTTTACCTCTATTGTTCCACCCGAAATGCATGACTGCTCTAGTGGACAGTTCAGCGTAGCGTACACCCAAAACGCCGGAAATGCTTCAGTCTCCTTATTTCTCTCGAGAAACCAAAGCGGAAGCGAAGATCAACGCGCCATCGAACAAACCTAGCTGGTAGCGGTGGGGCTTTCGTCGAGTTAACAACGGTGACCGAGGCGGCAAGCCGTGGATGACTGATTGCACTGCTATCCATTACGCGACTCCCCGGACGATAAAGAGATCCCTGAACTCTGGTGAGGACTGACCTTCCCTGGCGACATTGAACGTGCATTTTGGCTACAGCTGGAGCGGAACGAATCCTTTTCTTCGGAATGGCAAGGACTCTCTTCGACTTGAAGCCAATGTTTGTTTTAAAAGACCGCTCGCCCGTCGTGCAGGGTCGTGCGTCGTGTAGCGTGTTAACCTACGTCTAGATCATTGTCTTTCTGCACTCTTTGTAAGGGTTCTGCGTGACACGCGTAAGGACGTATATGTAGTGTACGAGGCTGTGTGCCCTCGCTGACACCTATACTTTCTTTCAAGCTGGCGACCTTAGCTTTGTTCGTGAGACATAAGGTTCTTTCGGTGTTTGGGGCATTGCCCTATCATTAAACGACCCGGCAGTTAACTGTGGTGTCATACGCGTGGTTTATCGACTTTATTTGACCTCTCATTACTCTTCTATTTGGATTTACATTTGCGTGCGTCAATGTATAGAAAAAATATTTCACACCAATATTTTCCAAGATGGCGTTTTTTATAAAGCAAAACGTCTCTTAATCCATCAAAGAGAGGAATAGCTGTAGCTCTACATATTTACACCGTGTCTAATTACCCCTGAAAATATACAGGGTGTTTTTCGGAAAGCTTGCCAAACAGAAGTTAGTAAAATGTGAAAAGTTACGAGAACTATCATCGATACTGTGTGTCATGTACACATCGTGAAGAAAAAGAAAAAAAAAGATACATCAGCGTTTTCTAACCTCTTTATAGCTGCGATCCAAAGGGGTGCATATTGAACAGAAACAAAAAAAAATTAATTAAATAAAAATAAAGTAGAAAATATAATCAAAATGTCCTTGCTAAAACACTTATTCTGGGCTTGGGCAATCGGAAAATATATTAGTCATAGCTAAATTATATAATTAGATAATTAACAAGTAAATACCGCTGAGGATTTCCAACTTCTTTTCTTTTTTAGTAACATGATTAAAACAACAATTTTACATAGTACACTCAATGTTACAGCACAAAAGTGTATAATAAGGCTTTTACGGAGCTTATCCGTTTGAAGTGGTTTGTTTACGCTCAAAATGTGTGATGAAAACGCCTTATTTCAAAGCACTTTTTAAACAAAATTGTATAAAGCTGTCGTGCACTTTTTGGTTATGATATTTGTGACACGTAAACTTCTCTCCCTTTTACGTTTATAGTACTATAGAGACAAAAATGGGAAGTACGAGGCAAAATTTACTCGCAAATTATCTGATTAAATGTTCTAGCTATTACTATAATAGTTTGGCCTGGAATCTACAAGACCGAATGAAATGTGTTAGCAAAGCTAGTGTTTAGTAATTTTTAACATTCTAATGAATTAAAAACTGTTTTGTAGCTAATCACAATGGCCTCAGCGGGACCGGAACTCAACAACGTACACAGGGTGCATCGGGAGTTCGTTTTGAAATAATAACTATATTTCATTAAGTAGTGCTTAAAATTCTACCGCACGTGGCGTAAAAGGAAGCCGCCGTTGAAAGACGTGCGTGCCAGAGAGTTTGGCGCTGGCAAGGGGAATTAAATCTAGTGCCTCCTTGAATAAATATGGCTGCGGCCACTAGCCTTCCCGCTCTTATCTTTTTTTATAAACCCCGGATTTCTGCTGCCAAATGCAGCAGAATAAGACACTAAAACGCCCGAGGCGACAGATTTTCCCCGAGAACTTCACGCCGAGAGGTGTCACAATTTCTACCGCGTCGAAACGTTGGCGCCTTTGAATTTGAACAGGATATTAAGCATTATACCTGACTTACTGTATCTAATTGCTCCGTGGCTATACAAACCAATAGAAATACTTACCAGTCGGCCTCTACGCTATGATGGGGATTTGGTCCTCTTCTACTAGAAATGACAAGGCGTGCTCCCTCAGCTCGGGACACGCAGCACGCAATGTACCCGGTCGTGCTAGCGATACGTTCGCCGGTCTCGCAGCTCTCATCCTACTCTTCCAAACCTCACCGGTCTTGTAAATAATGTATAAAAGGTCCACCACGTAACACTATACAAAAGCTTCTGAGGTCACGGTACAATTAACCTGTCGCCATCTCTTAGTGAGGTGACCCGGCAATCACTGTGTTTTCAGCTGTCGAGGAGTGTGTTCATAATTCCCCCAAGTGCCTAGTGCTTGCTGGGGGGAGCATTAGTTCTAGTGATAAAATCTGCAGAGGACGGTTCTACATGAAGACACAAAAGGCTGCAATATATATTGAGCGTTACTCAAAGGAGTACCTAAATATATGCCGTTTCGCGCATTATAACTGTTCTATAGTGCACAAATAGTTGTTCGTTACCAAGGTTCAATTTAACTTCCTGCGTAATTAGTTCAAGTATTTAAACTGCTTTATCTGAGCTTCTGAATTTTATGCCAAGGCTTCTCTTGAGAAGGATAGTTCCTGGAATAAATATTCGTAAAAAAGGAAAGAAATACAGGACACAGTGTACTTAATGAAGTATACAAAATTAGTCGAAATCGACACTTAGGCCATTTGTCTGGTAATTTTCAATGTTTGACAAAAAACAAAAGCAGCAATAATTAACTGACAGGCTAACGGGCGAAATACGTTTATAAAAAGAGCGATTGTGCTTTTTCAGAGACGCTAAGCTAGAACAAATTCTTAGCATCGTTCATATTAACTGACAAGATCATATAAAGAAATGCTGCAAATATTAATTTAGATCGTTCTTAAGAAAGCGCTATTTATTTAAATATTTTACGTCATATCAATTACAATATGATCGTATTGATATTTCACAAGGAAAGTACATAAACAATGACAACACAATTGTCTCCTGAAGCATGCTTGAGGAGTTGTACAAAATGTTCAATGCAATAATGTTTCTTTGGAAGCTTGCTTCGAACAAAGGAATTCTTTCCAGATTTATACCGAATATAGCATGCACGCTCTAGCCGCTGCAATACAGGGTTGGTAACGCTTGACAGGTGATACTTACCCTTTCGGTGAATTGTTGTCCTTCGATAATTCTGAGATGTTTTTACAGCGAAGCTGTATACCTCTACCAGCCAAGGAAATTTTTGTGTCGTCGTTGTAAGCAAAAAACTCCCGGCTTGAAGGCAAAACAGCATATCTTCTTTGAAATCAGGCATACAGCATACAGCTCAGTATCTGTTTCAATAAATAAAACCGGAAAACAAGCATCAAAACCACATGAGAGACGATAAGGCGCGTGTGACCAATAGGAACACCCTCCCACGCGTTCCGGTCAAGATTAGGTTTGCAGCTGCTTCGAAAGGGGTTGACGTCATTCGATGCCCTCGTGTGAAGTGCAAACCGCATAATGGATGATAACGGCGCCTTCTGCCGCGGCGACGACGGCTTGCGACGTGGGGAGTGACGTCACTAGCCTTTCATATATAAAAGAACCCGCCTATTCCCAGTTTCACCTTACGTCTGGACGCAGCGGATGATCTGAGCTATCTTTACCAATCCCGTTCTGTGGACGTGGCCCGTGATACGCTTTGCGCGCGTCGCCGTGCCCCCTATCTAAGGTCACGTGATACTCACAAGGCCTCCGATTGGCTCCGATGGCTCGTAACATCCGCTGCGCTTAAATGTAAGATGAAACGGAGAATAGCAACTGATTTCATTGTTGCTGCAGCACCGCGATGAATAGGCCACGCATAGTTAGGACTCCCGAGGAGCAGCGTAAATACTAGGAGTGGCAAAGGGAAAGAAACGGCAAAACGACCAGCGGTGGCGTGCTGCGACCGGCGGCGGCATTTCGTATAGTGCAGTAGACAATCATTGCAGGTGATACCACAGCTGCGCTGACCAGCAACCTCCACAGCATGGATTGGAGCCCCAAATTTTTTTATAGAGTATAAGCTCACCTAAAATAAAATTAATAGAAAAAGACGATATGAATTGGAATATAATTCGCCTCATCTGGCAATTCAAAAATAATGAACACAAACAAACTTCTAATGTGTTTTATTCGACCACCGGGTGTTCCATACCATTCGAGTGTATAGCTTCGAACGCGTTTTTAAACTACTAAACGTGTAGCACACTACGGTGAAGCGCACGAGCCTGCAAGCAAAACAAAAATGGTGGGCTTTGAAGCCCTTCATCTTGCAGGTTGTAGCGAGGTGTGAGCACACGGGCCCATAAAGTGCACCGGTGCCTTAGTAGATTGCTACCGCAGTTCGCGAATGGTGTCTGGAACGCCTCTCCGAGTGATCTGTTCACCGCGTCCTGAAATGTGGTCTCTCGATTTCCACTTGGTGACGTTATGGTCACAATCCTGGCGGTGTCACACCAGCGGTGGTGGATGTCGCAGACGCCTGCACTGCTGCAGTTCGCCCTCTAGCTTGACAGTCCACGGAAGCTTCAGCAGCCAGGTGTTGGAACTTCGCGGCCACAGCGACACTCGAGTTCACTCGTACCTTTTGCCGGTACTTCTAGCACCAACCGCCAGGATCGCAACATCCGACAACTTGACACGTTTTCTTCTGTGACGTCGTCATTTGTTTCCGCTGCGTGACCACTTTTGAAAAATGGGAAATGGGAGGGGAGGGGGGGGGGGAGGGAGAGGATAAAATTCTAAACATACCAGCCGAAGACGCGGTCCTGGCACAGTATCAAGATTAATAGGGGGGGGGGGGGCTAGTTAGTTGAACATCAAGACGGTGGTTTAAAAAGCGCATAGGACTAAGAAGCGAAAAAAAAATTGGGTTGTGTGTATGTTTACACAGCCTAGAACTTGGTCTGCCTCAACGGGCGACAAGTCTCCCAGCTGTAAATGAGCAATTAAGCCAGTGCAGTACAACTGCTAGCCTGGGGTCTTTAACGTGATCCACGCAGTAGTGACACACGACCGCACGCCGGTACGATGCTCATTCAGATCGAAACGGGCAGGGGTGGGGATTGAGCCCAGGATCCCTGGGTTCTGCAGCGCGAGCTTTCGCTCCACGTGCTCCGAGCTGGTGTGCGCTATACTCCGTTTCACCTTATTATGTACCGCAGGAAAGGCTACAAGCGCGAGCTCCTCGCTCTGGGGCACATCCCGGCGGCACAAACTCTCGTGACTTAAGAGCAGCTGCCAACGCTATGAGCTCGCGCTTCTAGCCTTCGCTGCGGTACAACATAAGGTGAAACGAAGTATAGACCACTCGGCCACCGATCCCCCCTAAAGGCCGGTTCAGACGCTTGCGTTTGAGTGCGTTTGACTGCGTTGCGTCGAGAACCGAAAGCGAGTCACAGTCACATCTGTGCTTCGTATGAAGCGTGGAATCCAATTCAAGTGAAACAGCTAGTAAGGGGGAGGGGGGAGGTCGTAAGATGAGAAAGGAAGTAAAGGTTGTTTTGGCGGGGTTGACAAACTGGTTTTAGAGCGCAGCTCTTAGGGGCCCGTTTCCGGCTTGAGCGGCGTCGCCGTCGGCGTAACCGCGCGGTGCATGTTGGGACATGGACCGCGCGAGCCCCCCCCCCCCCTCCCCGAGCGGTACATGTTGGGACATGCACCGCGCGAGCCCCCCCCCCCCCCCCCCCCCCCCCCGAGGTCACGTGACCCCCCCCCCAGGTGGAGATTGAAGGATGAGGGGAGGAGGAGAAGGAGGGGTATACCCTCCCTTGAGTACCCTTCCCTCCTCCTCCTCCTCAAGAGCTGCGCTCCAATTCGGCGTTACAGGGGCTGTGTTCCAAAATTTACTCGATCCGACTCCGGAGTAAAGCTTTCGTACCGTGGCGTTCCAAAACTTACTCGAGCTTACTCGATGACGTCAGAACTCGCGTTCCAGAAGCGGGTTGTTTACTCCGGAGTAATTACTCACGCTACCCTCCTCGATCGGTGGGTAACGTCGGATCAAATCGAGTAAATACGTCACGTGATCTGTTCGTCGTCTGCTTTCTGCGCCGACAGCCGTCAAAGCTCGCTTGCTTCGTTGGTTTTGGTGGCGGACGTTCGAAATGAGAAAGAATGAGGTGCAGCATGTGTGGTTATTGCGATTTGCTATTTTCAACGCACGAATTGACTGCATTACATCCCCGTGCACCTTCCCCGGAAAGATGCATGTTATTATGAGTGTGCGAGCGTAAACGGGAGCTTCTCCGCATTCTCGTCCTCGGCGTTGGAGGGAATGCCGTATTCTCACGTTCAAGGCTGAAAATGTTTGAACGCAGTAAATGATAAGGTAGTATTTTTGTTTCCTCCAGAGTGTTCGTAATGAGAGGAAAACGCTTGTAAAGCAGTGAAGGCTTCAAAGATTTTATTGTAATCATATTCGCGTCAAAGCGAACGTAAGTTTCATATCATTCTTGAGAAAGCACCCTCGCGCTGTACCACTACACCGTGTGCAATCAATTTCTGCAAGACATAATCGGTACAAATTACAATGCGTGGAATATATGTTTAGGGCGCACGCGCTGATTAATAAAAACACATTTTGATGTCTAACTGTAAGGAGTAAGTAATTTTCATCTCAATATAGGAAGGTGAGTAAAAGGAGCTGGTGGATCCACCTCAACAAATACCGCGTCGTCATTGATATAATCGTCTCTTCGAGTGCTTTCTTCATGATCAAAAGAATCGTCTGCTATTTTCTCCCATCACTGCTGTGTTTTCTTTTTGCCGTAGCTCAAGACGAAGCCAATCCGCGTAGTATCCAGGTGATTATCCCGGCCGTTCCAAAATCGAGTCGCGTATCGTTTACTCGCGATGTCACGTGGTATTACCCGCTGACGTAGGAGGCAGGTTACTCGGGTAAGATTTGGAACATAGCCAGGGAGTTGTAAACGGCTTTCATTTTTTTTCGGAGAATTAGAAAGAAAGAGAGAGAGAGAAAGAGAGAGATAGAGTGGGGAGTAAGGGAGAGATACAGGGTGGTAAGGATGAAAAGCATTCAAAAAGAGAAAGGGGAAGAGTCGGTAGAGAGGAAAAATGGCATGAATTGCACTTGGAGGAGAGGGAAACTTCTAAAGTTTATCGGCGAGGCCGGTTGACTCGAACAACTCCAATAGATATATATATATAGTTCTGCATTTTCTGGCGACGACAGTTGGAGCCAGAAGGGAAGATTATGGTGTTTTGTGAAGGACTGTCAATTCTGATCGTGGAGAGTTTGGCGACCAGGACTTAACAGGCATCCGAGTATTTCGGGCAGTGAAGCAGGATGTGGGCTGAAGTCTCATTTTCGGAGCATTTAAGGAAGTCGGAGTTTTTGACAACACATTTGACAGAAGCGCTCGTGTGGATGCATTCCTACAGTGAAGCCGCAGGAGAAGCGTAGCCTTTTTTCCGTTCGAGTCCCCTAGTCAGGCATGGCTGGTGTACCGTGAAGGTGGTCGGTGCGAGGTCACTGACATGCTATCTGATTGCTCGACGTAGTCCCTTGAAATCCATATGACTAGGGATTCAACTTAGTAAACTCTGTGCGAGTTCAGCCAGACGATCCGCCTCTAGCTGTGTTGCCAGATAATCTCACGTGTGAGGGCACCCGCCAAACCTCTGCCTGAAATCCTAGTCGCGAAAGGTCTTTTAGAGTATGTCTTGTGTCGATGAGTCTCGTCGTGAGATCCCAACATAAAAGGTCGTTGCAGCGCCGTTTTAAAGTCCGTGATTATAAGAAGTGTTCGGGGTGTTGGAGTTGCAATAAAATGGATGGCTTTACAAATTGCAGTGAGCACAGCGGTGGTTATACTGACTTGTTCTTGAAACCGTCTGCTCCAGCTTATGCCTTCGGCTGGAATCGAGAAGGCTGCTGTTGAGCTGCGCCGGCCACGATGTGTAAATCGTGTCCGAATACTTTCTCGTAACGGCCTTATAGAGCGGTAACTGCTGCAGTTACTATCTTTTTACTCACATTTTTTTAAGAGATAAGAATGGTAAACACAGCAGTCGAAGACGCGTTTCACGCACCGCACAGATACTGCTTTGACACTGAAAGAAGACTGACCAATCAAGGCCATATCCACCCTGGCTGATACAGGAACATTCCTGTAACACTTAATTAGAGTAGAAGCAGGCATGATAAACAATGAAAATAAATTCGATGATGACATTAGGTGAAAGAGAAGTTAATTCAACCTACTATTCCATCGAAGCAACTCCCAAGAAAACAGCAGGCGAGTGGTTCTGTTTAGAATACTTGCATAACTAATCGGCTAGGCCACGCCCTTAAGAAATGCGACTGCGACTTTCCCAGCCCCGCAGCTGTCGCCCAGCCGTGTCAGCATCCTGCTGAAACTCGCATCCTTTCGTTTATAAAAAGAAAGACAATCATTTGACACATTATTTATTCGTATCTCGATGGGTGCCAGTCGGTCAACGCTTTGAACACGGCATAAAATGGCATGGCGAAACACTTCATTGCAGACATGTTTCTTGTATACAAATGAGGATCCCCGTTGATGAATTATTGAATCTCAGACTTCCTCATGAACTGCACCAGGGAATCAAGGATCTCCTTTCGGTGTTGTTCCTCGCTTCTCGGGTGAGCCCAGGCTTCTATAGCGTCTTCGGTTGGTGTTTGGCGGGCGAACACACACGCAACTATGGACGATGAAATTGATCACTTCGCGTCACATTCGTCTCAGTATTCGGGGCGTTTCATTAATTGGCAACGCGGGCGGTGGCGAGATTAATCAACCCTGAGAAAGCGAAAAAGGATATATAAAAAGGAATAATAAAAAAAAAAAACAGTCAATGGCAGTGCGCAGGTTCCGAAAATATGTCGTCAAAACCGGAACTCTCCATCGATGGAAGGTCGCTCCCTCAGTCGACGCATACCGGCGTGACTGACCAACTGGCGCTCTCCGCGGACTGCAGTTCCCGCGAAGGTTCTATTCCTGGCAGCATGCTCGCTTGAGTCTGCCGCGACCCGGCGCAGACGCGTGTGTGGGCACAGACTCGACCTGACTTTTCGCTCGAAAGGCGTGGTTGGTCGACGGGTGCTGCCGACAGAAGCGGGCCCTCTGCTAAGTGCCGGGTATGGATTCACGTCGACGAGGGGTCGCTTTTTGATTGGCAGCTGTGGCGAACGCCGTTGGCCGAGGCTCGAATTGCCGAAGAGGGCAGGATACGCACTGTGCTCCGGCCTGTTGCTGTTTCGGAGTTCGAGGCGCTTCCTCGACAATAGTGTGCAATTGGAGTTCGGAGGGCTGCAGGTGAAACAGCACGGGGAAACAGCTAAACCTGAAATAGAACGCGCGCCGAGCCCGGATAGTAAGCGGGCAGGAAGCAGTGTGAACAAAATATATAATATCAAAAGCGAGCGATAGGGTTCAAAATACACGCGATAGAATTGTACAAGCGATTTACTGGCGTTTTATTCCGGATACATATTTGTCGGACCATCTGATGGTTCACGAAATAAACTAATATCTTTTTATTTTTTGTCAAGGGGAAAATGACATGAGGAGATATTCGTTGTAATTTTATAAAGCAAGCTAAAAACTAAGCTATTTTCTGAAATTATGGAGGAGGTGAGAGGTAGGAATGACCGAAGTCTACCCAGAGTGAAAGTTGAAATCATTCACGAAATCATTCACGAAATCATTTTTCGATCGCGCACCAGTCACCTAGCTGTGTTTGGAGATTTGTGTTTGTCCTTTGTCCCTCTTGTTCCCCTTCTCCAGGGATTAGTTTTGTCATCATTCACGAGTCTATTTTGATTGTGCGTGAGATTCAATATTTGTAAATGTATATGCTTGCAGTATTAGGTCGTTATTTGAAAGTGATACAGGGCGGTACTAATTATATGACTCGCGTAATTGCGTCCAAGGTTTATAGAGGGAAGATTTCATTGGGCATAAAAGGTATTCGTAGGAAATATCCCTCCATAAAATGTGTGGTGGTAGGAAGTATAAAAATTATTGGTTTTCACGATATGCCCGCACCAGAAATATAAAGTAAACCAACAAATTGTTTGTTTGCTCATTATTTCTGGTGCGCCATGTTCAATGATTAAGTTAGAAAAGTTGACCCATCGTAGAACTGATTGGTCCTCAAACCTGTGCATGCTCGTAGTATTTCACAACATGTGATGAGGTTGAATACAAGGTGATTCACCAGATGTCGGGTAGTCAAAAGTTTCATGAAAAGAAGAAAAAAAAAACTACACATAGCATAGAAATACAACCTGCGCCGTATTAGGCCTTGCCGAGCGAGAGTTAAGTGTGTTCCATAGCGTTAGGAATAGCGAACGCACTGAGTAATCTTGCATAATTTACTTTTTTATTACTAAAACTGCACATATAGTTCCAATAAAAAACTTACTGGCAGCCAAAAAAGAAACAAAAAAAAAAAGAACAGAACATCGGATAGTCATAGAGAGACTTTGAACGAGTGGGAAGCGTTGTAGTAAACAAGTTGCATCTAGCGCTAGAGGCGCGGGGCTGGCGGTGCAAAAATGCTGACAGGTAAAAACCGCGGGGGCGTGTCAGAGTTCGATGCATTTGCGGGACGCAGGACATCGAAGCATGTGCTCTAAAGTTTTCAAAAGCCTACTCACCCTATACGCCATTTATTTAATAACTACTCTCCTTGGTAGAGACAGTGACAAGTACCGTAAAACAGATTCTTACTATGCGAAGCGTAATTTCTACGCCAAAGTTCGGCCTACGTTCGGTGAAGCACGCTGTATATACTTGCGCATCAGTGTCCTTAAATGGTTTTACAGGAGGCTGATTTGCTTTAGTTCTTTCTACCGGCTTCTGTCACTTTCTAGATAATTATTTTGTAATACCTAATTATTAATTACCCGTGTTCAAAAGTACAACTTAATGGGATCTAAACACTTTGCGGCTGTAGCCATGGCGGTCGGGACTGTGGGCGCGGGGATGCGTTTTGATAGAGCGCGCTGAAACTTAAAACGCCTTCAAGAGTTTTTCGGACGCCGTGAAAGGCTGCGCGTGCCTTATTCTTTTTTTTTTGTAAATTGGGCTGATTCCTTGGTTTTGATGGTGCCGAGGAATATTCTAGTTGAAATTATACCTTTAAAGGGATGGTCCGGTGAAAACCGGAAGTTCTTAAGATTTCGTGATGGTTACCTGGTGGGGGCCTAATGATTAACATAGGCCATTTTTATTTCATTAAACGACACCCCAATTTAGTGTAATCAACGACGGATATTTGAACGAAACTCCATGCCGAATTTCGAAAGTATCAACGGCTGCACTCCCATCCCTGACGTGACGTCACACCAGTCTTGCAATTGTCCTATCCTATGCCTCATTCCTCCGTGGGAACACAGTGCTCCCGACGCACCGCAGCATTCCATATTACTCGCCACTGTAAATGTCGCGGAGAAGTGTGGAGCGTGACAACCGCACAACGAAAATACCCTTTCATTCTAAAAAAAAAAAAAAAAAAAAATCTAGCGCAGCAGCGAGGGTGAACCACGTCGTACCGCTCACGCGGAGGACAAAATTCGAAGTGCACTTCAGTTCGGCGCGTTCTTTGCCTGATGTTACCTCAGAAACTCCGCTTCCCTGAAGGTGGAAGAGGAAAACGCCGTTTATGCACGCTTGGGTTAAAATACAATTACTCCTCCAGGGAAGCACACAAAATTCAGATTTGTCGTGGAAGATGCTCCTACAGCCATTGACAATGAGGTCTAAATGTTTTCATGAATACGAAATTTGACCGGATAATCCCTTTAACATTACTAATTACAAATGAATTACTTAATTATTAAGAATCTAATTATACCGAACATTATTTTTTTTTTCCTAAATAGACACTATGGCAGATACCAATAGGACGTACATCAAACCTTCTTCTGTGCGTTAAATTCACTGCCAAGAAAAGATTTGGCCCGCATTAAGTGAACGCCCTGTACATATATTGCGTACGGCAACTTTAATTAGATTCAAGGGACATGTTTTCGCTCAAGCAGATGTTATACTTGGATTTATACATTTAAGTCTAAGTGTGTAGCATTGCATGTGCTTAGTAAATAAAAAAGTCTACGATAGGCCCATATGCATGTAAACAAGACAAACATATTTTTATTGCACTTTTTGGGCTTCACACGCAAACGTAAGTGGCACAAGAAAAAAGGGAAATCGATGAGTGCGTGATTCATTTTTTTTTTGCATTATGGTAGCTTGCATGAGATGTTGCAAGCACAACAACATCACCTTACGTGACAGGTTAATCTGCAATAATTGGCACGACTTCTTTGTATTAAAATGAAGCGATATCGAATTATCTTGCTTAAAATAAAAATAAAAATATCGGACATCATACCTTTGAAGTTCTGTTCGTATTCTTGGCACATGTCATCTAAACATACTGCATAAACGTCAAATATTAAACACCTTCAAAATATTGCAGAATGCAAATTCTTTGTTTGCTTTTATAATGAGAAGCTTTTTATTGATCCAAACTTTAATGAAAGAAGAATATCGTTTAGATTTATTTTGGTACAACTTTAACAACTTGAATTGCTTTTATATGTTGTTGCTAGAAATTCACCACTATGATTACATTCATGTAGCTCATTGTTTTCTCCGAAAGCAATCCGACACTATTTTACCGGTTTCAGAGAAAAAAAAATTGATAGTTCCCACAGGTTGAATCCGGTGTAGTATGATAAAATAAAGCCGTCAATCTCAGAACTGATAGCATTTCTGTCGGAACAACAGAGTCTAAACTAGAATCACAATGTGCTAAATGTGTAATTTTGCAAAACTGAAGCATGAGCCTTACAATTTGCTTACAGTTTTCTAGTTTTATGGAAAACAAAAGGGCGTCACGTTTTCTTCTCGAATACGTAAACGCAACAATAATAAAATCGTCGGTCTGATTGTAGTTGGCAACAGAGTTCTTTTATTCGCAAGCTACTTTTTTTACTTTCGTAATTTTTTTAAGTGTACTTAGGAAGTTCGATTATTAAAGATGAAGCCTGCGAGGAAAATGTGAACTCTGCATTTCGGAGGATACTGCCTACTCATGTCGAGATCACAACTCGCTCCCGACAAGTTCCACAAAATCAACAACTCAAAGGTTGGCAAAGCGTCAGTCTCATATACAGCAGTAGCTGAAATAAGGGGTATCAGTATGCCTCTAATTCCGAACCTTTATTTCTAGGCCGATATTTTAACGCTCGACAAGATTGCGACCGCTCTAGAGAGGTCTATAGACAAGGCTACCGGGGGCTTCAATCATATATCTTTTGTGGGCACTAAATCGGCTTCTCACTCAGTGAACTCCGATCCCGGCAATCAGTTTCCAAAACCAAACATTGAATGTCAGGCGTTCCGTTACACAACGCATACCTACTCCGTTCCGGAGCTCCGTTATCCGGTGATCAACCTCGGTTTCACCCAGTGACAGCTCTATTTTACTTCGAACCCCATCAATAATATTAGCTTCTTGGAGGCAGAGGGTCCACCCAACCCGATATAGCCCGGAAAATATAAAAGGGAGAAGAAAAGCAAAAAAAGTCTAACGTGCCATTTTTTTCTAAAGCTCACAGAAAAGCAAAAGGAGTAGACGTATCTTAGAGACGAGCCTTTCCGAGCCCATCTCGATCATCCTCGGTCCCGTGGCTGCGCTATCAAATTTCGGCGACGTCAGATGGTTCCCCTCATTTCCGCGCTGTCCTAGACAGCTTCCTGCACAGACAGCTTACGCGTCCAATCTCGAGAACGACCGGCGCGCGTACCTGCCTCTCCGTCGCTCCACGCACTCATCCTTCGTTCAGTTTAAAAGAAAAAAAACGGCCCGAGATTTGACTGATGGCCCGGAGCCCAGACGTTCCGCTCCAACTTTCGAAAGACAGTGCAGCCGTAGTCACGGAGGGCTTCGCTGCCGCCGAGTGCTCGCCTGATCAGCCCGACCCTTGCCCATCACTCAAGTCACTCCAATAGCCCTCGTGCTGAGCTTCTTCTACGTAAGGATATACTCAGTTTCAACTTACGATGGACCGGAGCGGACGCTACGAATCGTCCTATCTAATCCAGCGCCTTGAACGTACCACATGACTGCGCGTCCCGCGCGTTGCTGTTTCCTCCTAAAAAGTCACGTGATACTCACATGGTATTGGGTTGGCTTCGATGGCTCGTAACAGCTACTGCGGTTCACCGCAATGGGACCCAGGGCATAGTCGTGCTCCACCCCGATTAGAAAAGAAGCACAAACGTAGCATTTTAAGGCGGTTGCAGCAGCTTAGAGAGATACACCGACTGCAAGACACGTTGACGCAACGTTTGCTCCTCGCTTGACGTCCGGTTGGGAGGGTGACGTTTCCCACGACTCCCGGGAGGCCTTTCTGTCCATCTGTCCGAGGCAAAATGAGCTGGGAGTATTTTGAATATATGAGCAGGTTGCAATTGGCCACGGTGGAAAGGGAGTACGTGATATGAGCACCAGCCGAACCTATTCGTTATAATGGAAACGTAAAAATTCGTGTTATCTCTTCGCGCGCGCGCGCACGCGCTCGCGTGTGTGAGTGTGTGTGTGTTTCAGATTTCTAGTTAAGATTTGATTTTTAAAACATTCAGCTTGAATCGATGTCGTGTTAGCATTACACAATAGTTAAAGTAGAGAGAATGATGACATCTGTGGAAATGCGATATTTGTTTCCGGTGGAATATAATCTAAAGCCACCTTTGGTACTGCCACGCGCGTTGTCGAGCAAGCGCGTGCGTGGCCGAGTGGTTACCGCGCGAGTCGGCAGCGACTCGAACGGCGGCTGACGCAGTTTGGAGTTTCTCTGAAGGCGAAACAGGTGCCCGCAGCGTCAATCTGTTTTCTCCAAGGTCGATGACGGCGCCGTATTCACACAGAAAGTCCATGCCGAGAATGACGTCTCTGGAACAGTCTTGTAGAATGACGAACTTCACAGGACACGTCTCGCCGTGAATTTCGATGCGAGCGGTGCACCTTCCGACAGGCGTGATGAGGTGTCCTCCGGCGGTTCGTATCTGCGGTCCATCCCACGGCGTCGTGACTTTTCGAAGGTGGCGAGAGTGCCTCCCACTCAATACTGAGTAGTCTGCTCCGGTGTTAACGAGTGCCGATGCGTCGCGGCCGTCGATAACAACGTTTAGGTTGTTGGACACCGTTGCAGGGGCGTCGGTGCGATGCGGGGCGTCGGGAGAGTGGGAGCGCTCCGGCGTTCTTGGAGGCTGTTTGCTTCCGTCGTTTTCGGCAACATCACCTCCAGGCGTTGCCGCACCTAGTTTTCCCGGCAACGCATTGGAGACAGGCTCTCTCGGCGGGGTCGTGGCGATGGGGACGCTGAACGTCGTGGCGATGGGGAGCGGGCTTCACGGCAGAGAGTCGACACTGGGGAGGGCGAGCGTCGGAGGTACTCCTCGATGTTGCGAGGGCGTTCGTCGTACCTTGGGCGCGGGTCGTTCGGGTGGAACCCGCGCAACCCCAGTTGTCTGTAGGGACATCGACGGTATGGCACGACGTCAACGAGACGATCCTGAGCTGCGCTCACTAATAGAGCACCTGGAAGGGCGCGGGAGTACCATGCCACGTGTTTTCTCACGAGCCCTGTCGACCTTCGTCATGCGACAAGGTGTACTCTACAAAGAGAGCTTTAGGGACAACAACATGTCGTGGCTGCTGGTAATCCCGACTGACCTTCGAGAGAAGATCTTCCAAGCCTGCCACGACGACCCCACGTCCGGACACCTTGGTTACAGCCGGACACTGGCCCGTATTCGTGAAAAGTATTACTGGCCCAAGCTCCCCAAGACCGTCCACCTATACACACGATCATTCCACGAGTGCCAGCGACGCAAGAAACCTCCAATGAGGCCGGCTGGACTCCTGCAGCCAATGTTTCCTCCAACTGCACTCTTCCAGCAGATCGGAATGGATCTACTTGACCCTTTTCCGCCGTCGACGTCGGGGAACCGCTGGATCATCGTCGCCACAGATTATCTCACGCGATTCGCCGAAACGAAAGCCCTTCCTTCAGGGACTGCTGTGGAAGTTGCCAAGTTTTTCATTGAGTCCATCGTCCTCCGGCACGGCGCTTCCAGAAGTTCTGATTACAGATCGCGAATCATCGTTCATGGCACAGCTGACCCAAGAAATCCTCCGACTCAGTCACACCAGCCATCGTCGCACAACTGCGTACCACCCGCAGACCAACGGGCTGACAGAGCGACTCAACAAGACAATCGCCGACATGATCTCCATGTACGTCGACGTAGAGCACAAGACGTGGGACGAGGTGTTGCCCTACGTCACGTTCGCCTACAATACGGCGGTTCAAGAGACCACTGAATTCACACCCTTCCAGCTGGTACATGGTCGGAAAGTAACGACCTTGCTGGACGCGATGCTGCCCCATGAGCCAGCTGACAGTGAGAGCGACGACGCCCAGGTGGTTGCTCAACGGGCCGAAGAAGTCCGCCAGCTCGCCCGACTCCTGATTCAAGACCAGCAACGCGTCGACGCCGGCCGCTACAACCTTCGTCGCAGGGACGTCCACTTCCAGCCCGGAGACAGGGTGTGGGTGTGGACGCCCATCGGTCGCCGCGGCCTCAGTGAGAAACTGCTGAAACGGTACTTTGGACCCTACAAAGTGCTTCGTCGACTCGGGGATCTGAACTACGAGGTGATGCCCGACGGAACACGTACTTCATCACGCCGCCCTCCACTACCGGAAGACGTCCACGTCGTGCGCCTCAAGCCGTACTACGATCGATAGGACTATGAATTGGGTTTTGTAATACGCTTGATAGGATTGTGTTGCACAAGTCTACGTAGTTGGCCATTATTTTTTTGTTTTGCTGTCTTGTTTTCCGGCACGTCGCATCGAGACGATGCGCTTTTAAAGGGGGGAGTAATGCCACGCGCGTTGTCGAGCAAGCGCGTGCGTGGCCGAGTGGTTACCGCGCTTGACTGTCACGCGGAAGGTGCAGGTTCGATTCCAATTAGCGGACTGCCCTTTTATTTATTCTTTCACCTTGGCCTTCTCGTAAGTTCGAAAAAATTCTCGTCTGGTCGAGTTCCGCGATCCCGGCCGAGGTGCCTGCATCTGACGGAGGCTTATTGCGGAGGAGGCGCCGTGTAACCGAGCTTTCGGTTGCACGTCAAAAGATCCCCAGGTGGTCCAAATTAATCCCCAGTCCTCCGCTGTGGCGTGCCAGATGCCCGTCGTTGGTTTGGCACGTAAAACCCCCAAATTTGACTTTTGGTCGAGTTCCGAATGTTTTACGCACCGAAAGTTCTACGCCGAACGATCCAGAAACCCACGAGGGTACGTGAGGGATTCCGCAAGGCGAGCGGAGTCAGTTTCGCCCCAGCATTCGACTCTGCTGTCACGCCTACTTGGACGCCCGCGACGCTCTACTTTCTTCTGTTCCTTTTCTTTTATTTTTGGGCACAAGTTCGCCCCTATTAAACGTTTAGTTTCTTCAGTTATTATCGCCTCATCACTTGTCATTCGTGACAGTATACTGTGAGGGGATCTTCAGTGTAATGCTGAGGAGGTGTCTCGTTGGCTCGTTATCAAAAGGCGCTAGTGGGGTTGTCATTTTGAAGCTAAGTTAGAAGACAGGTTCCCGGGTTATTTAAGTGTGGGGACGTTCGTATTTAATATAAATGTTGGTTGAACTGTGTCATTAATAATTTCTTGAAAAATTCTTTCGCGTGCGCGCGGTGCCTTCTAAACAGCAACCGATTCGCTCACTTTTCTTTTTTGTGCGTGAACAGGAGCTATGTTTTTATTTAGTTTAAAGGGATTGTCCGGTGAAAACCGGAAGTTCTTTAGATTTCGTGATGGTTACCTGGTGGGAGCCTAATGGTTAACATAGGCCATTTTTATTCCATTAAACGACACCCCAATTTAGTGTAATCAACGACGGATAATTGAACGAAACTCCATGCCGAATTTCGCAAGTATCAACGGCTGCACTCCCATGCCTGACGTGACGTCACACCAGTCTTGCAATTGTCATATCCTATGCCTCATTCCTCCGTGGGAACACAGTGCTCCCGACGCACCGCAGCATTCCATATTACTCGCCCCTGTAAATGTCGCGGAGAAGTGTGGAGCGTGACAACCGCCCAACAAAAATACCCTTTCATTCTAAAAAAAAAAAAAAAAAATCTAGCGCAGCAGCGAGGGTGAACCACGTCGTACCGCTCACGCGGAGGACAAAATTTGAAGTGCACTTCAGTTCGGCGCGTTCTTTGCCTGATGTTACCTCAGAAACTCCGCTTCTCTGAAGGTGGAAGAGGAAAACGCCGTTTATGCACGCTTGGGTTAAAATACAATTACTCCTCCAGGGAAGCACACAAAATTCAGATTTGTCGTGGAAGATGCTCCTACAGCCATTGACAATGAGGTCTAAATGTTTTCATGAATACGAAATTTGACCGGATAATCCCTTTAACTATTGAGAAAGGAACACACCATTATACCATGCCACTGAATGACAGAATGCACGGTACAGATAACCACTACTATACTCCGTTTCATACTTAGCGTGCAACGCTGTCAAAGCTACTGGCGCGAGCGCGTGGCTTCATCTGTGGTTTTGTTTACGCGAGAACGGGTGCAAATAATCACCGAGATCAAGCCCCATGCTCGCGCCAGCAGCTTTGACAGCGTTGCACACTAAGTGTGAAACAGAGCGAAAGCTCGCGCTGCAGAACCCAGGGATCCTGGGTTCAATCCCCACACCTGCCCGTTTCGATCTGGATAAGCATCGTACCGGCGTGCGGTCGTGTATCACTACTGCGTGGTGCACGTTAAAGACCCCAGGCTAGCGGTTGAACTGCACTGGCTAAATTGCTCATCAACAGCGAGTGACTCTTCGCTACTTTAAATGGCAGACCAACTACACGCTGTATAAATATCCCCACAACCCCAATTCTGTGAACAGAGTAAACGTTATTTACGACTCCTCTCTAATAATAATAAAACAAAACCAAGTGCATATAGATTCTCCTATGCGCGTTTTGCTCATCTAAAAGTATTAATCGAATTGAATGTATTCAAATTCACCCAAATGTAAACTCGCGCCTCCTGAGTTTTGCACGGATAGCCTTACAAACTGGTTTGTATCGCCTAGACTGACGTTGGGCTAGAAGTCCCATAAACCGGGTAAACATCGATACACACTTTCCGGGAGTTTATTTTAAAGTTGGTATTCTCTAACCCGAAATTATGGAGATTAAGGGATTAGAACGTAACAATCTAGAGCTGTGTGCAGTCGGCAACCTTCTGCTCAAGCTGCCTTAAATTATTAGACAGATTGCCCCCAGAGAAATCAATCCTTGCAAAGACAAGCGGCTCCTTAGCTGAGCGATTTGATCGCAGAAAGGCACTAGCTCCATAAAAACAAATGAAACTCAAAAGCAAAATGTAAGAGTGTAAAATATTTTCTCTTAAATTCACTTCTTTTTTACATCTACTGTGTCTCATCACACACATAATAACTTATGTCGGTGTACAAACCGGTAACAACCTCCATAAGGTCTGAGTTTGACGAGTAGAACATGGAGCAACTTTAACTCGACTGTCAGCTGAACAGACAGCGAGATATCCGACCGATGCCCGAGATGGTAGGCAGAGATGTTCTTGGCACTTTTATACCACCGCGTGATTTGCAATGTTCCGCCGTCGTCTCTATACCCGCCCCGCTTCGTGAAACTGAGTTACAATCATGTTTAGTTTTTGTTTTTTACTTTTATGGTCGTTTACACTTATATCTAAGGGCAAGGTGACAGCTGCAAAGTATTATTTTACAACTGCGACGATGAATTTGAGGGAGATGGGCGTTACATTTTGTTTTACATTGAACTTTGAGCAAAGCGTGAAGATATAGTAATCTCAAGCCTTGCGCCGCGTGAGAATGCATCCGTCAAGTGCCGCCTTAAAAAAATGATAGTAAATATGTATGCTCCGAAAAAAGAAAAAGAAAAAAATGTATGCACCTATTTCAAGACAAATCCTTACAGCAGGCTACTGTACGCTCATGTTTGAGGGGGTAGAGTGTGGCCATGATACGTAAAGACGCCTTCGTGTCGCGATACTTCTTTTCTGCTTTAACCCCCCATTCACACTGGATCCGCGTTCGCGAAGCGGTTGCGAACGCGGTTGTATAAAGATCTAGTACAATTGCACGCGCATTTGATGTCATCAAATGCGCGTGCAATTGTACTGAATCCTTATACAACCGCGTTCGCAACCGCTTTGCGAACGCGGATCCGCTTCCAGTGTGAATGAGCCATAAGGCCGGTTCTCACATGCAGCGAAGCGCTGATGTAGCGCTTCTCGCGTGTCGTCAGCTCCTTATTGTCTGTCATGAGCAACAGTTATGGCGGTGCAATACAAAGCTGGTGAACGCTCCCGTCAGCACGCGCTTAGCGCGAGGCCAGCGCTATGCTTGTAGCGCTCCGCTGCATGTGTGAACAGGCCTTTAACCGTCGCAGTTCTAGAAATAGGGCATTGAACCAAGAAAGTCTGCTAAATCTGCTAAGGTCAGCCGGCCCGGCCCGGTCGACCCGACGAGACCTGTTCCCAGCCGCAATGTTTGTTTGGAGGTGGCGCCCCCTATAGGACGCTGTAGCCTTGAATAGTCACTTGCAGGACGAGAACGGGAGGAAGACACCCTCAGTTGTCCCGGCCTCCATTGCGACCTTACTACCAAATACCGTCTCAAATGTATTTATCGCTATACACTCGAGGACGGTACAATGTCTGCTGAGTTTCGAAACTACATGCGGAGCCAAAGCCGTAGAAAAGGCAACGCATACGTGCGGGGATTCTGAAAGAGACGTCTTATCGTTTCGGTGACTATTACTTTGAATTTTGCGCAACTTTCCTGCCCTTTGTACGTTTTACGTGACAGACTGCAGTTGACATCGCATACTATTAAAGGCCCCTTGATGAAATTCACGTTTCGCGTTTCTTGCAGGTATCGACTACCATTGTTGTGCGAACGCGCGAGACACGTGCCACAAGCCAGATGAAAGGCGTCGGTTCGCGTCGTGTAGAACTCCACACAGAGCGTTGCGCAAAATCGCGGGAATGAATGTCTTGACGAGGAGAAGGCGACATTGAAACATGTCACGCCATCCACGCCCCGCTCACGCCTACGTTCCCAGCAAAACTGAGTTTATTAATTCCGCGCACGCTCACTTCGTTCAACGATAGCGACGGCGCACGTTGATTGATACATACCTATCTAAGACGCCCACATGTCGGTCCGCTGTTACGTCATTGGCACTGAAAGGTAGCCAAGGCTTTGCTGTCACTACCATATGGCGACGAAGGAGCTCGCTAATCGACTGGATTAGTAGCTTTGCAGGCCCGCGACTCTCCGATTCCTTGGTGCGTGAACATGGTCGCGTACAGACTCGACGAAAGCTAGACTCCGTTCACCGCTAAGCTGACAGTGCGGTGGAAGCTACCCACTCCCTGGACCAATCAACCGCCTCCTTTTCATCACCTGGCTCCTCTTTCTGTGCGCGGGTGTGGGCTGTTGCGTGATGACGTAGTGAACGTTAGGCGAATGACTGATCCCACGAGAACGCAGCTTTTCCTGCCTGCACTGTCAGCTTAGGGAAGCACGGAGTTTGGGGGCTATGACGGAACGAGCGCTCTCCTCCAAGGAGCAGTCAGCGGTATTCTCACGCACGCTCCTCTCGGACTCGGTGCAGCCGAGCGCGCATGGACAGGTCGTAGACGGCCTCGTTAATCATCTCCGAGAGTTCGCTTAGAAGAAGAGACGGAAACTAAGCTGTAAGCCTCGAGCTAAGTCGAGTTCCTAGCATTTCCGCTAACTGGTACAGTGTCGGACGTTCTCGCAGCATTCACTCGATGAATGCTGTATCGATTCATCACACCCAAAACTACTTTTAAAACTTTCTACAATCTTCAAAAATGATTAGGTATCATACCTGTCCAATAGATCACGATATGTACATTTTTGTGATCAGTCTTCTGACCTTCTTCCTGTAACGTCCGGGGTACTTCAAGGTTCGGTTCTTGGGCCGCTTTTATTCCTAATTTTTATAAATTCCATTATTAAAGATATCAAAGTAGCAGTTAAATGATTTGCCAATGATTGTGTTATTTAGTCTGAGGTAAAATCAACTCAAGATGATATGGCTCTTAATGAATCCTTGGCAAAAATTTAATGGGCGGATGAATGTCAAATGCAGGCAAACTACACTAAAACAGTACAAATGACGGAAACCTGGAAAAATCCTTTAAAGTATAATAATTCAATTAATGGGAGTCACATCAGTTATGTCGAGCAATACAAATACCTGGCAGTAACAATAACGGGCAAACTAAACTGGAATCAGCATATAGATGATGTTGTTAACAGGGAAAGGGGTAAACGTTTTACACTTAAACGTTGCTTAAAATTTGCTGACAATGAAACAAAAATAAAAGTGCTTACTATACACTCATAAGGCCCGTGCTGGAATATGCCAATGTAGTCTGGCATCTTCATACCGCGGAGGGAATCAGTAAACTTGAACGTGTACAAACTAACAGTTTTAGATATAATATTTCTGCATCAGGTTCACTTGCAGAGGCTAGCATAGAACCGTTGGAGATCACAGCCAAACTGAACAGATTACGCTTCTTTACTCCCTCGTTATCAAGCTGTTCAATGTTCACAGTGAGAGATACATCCCTTTTTCATCAACGGGTTCATCTAGACTCAACCATTCGAGAGCTATCAAGCAATATAAATATAAGCAGGATGTACTCAAGTATTCATTTTTCCCTCGGGAAATCCAAAAATGGAAATCGTTAACAAACATAGAAGTAACCCTTTCGTCACATGACGGTTTTGTTGATGCAATTCATTCTGCCGCAATTCGTTCTTGAGTGCAATTCTTTCTACTGTTCAAATATATATGTAATATGTACACCCGCAGCTGCTATGACTCGCACATGCGTGCCGCAGTAGCCTTTAAATAAATAAATAAAATCTACCGGTGGGAGTTTGGAGTCAGCTTTTATTATTACCCACATGACAGGGAAAAGCTGGCGGCGTCCGTCTGTGGACAATGCAGTGGAAAGTGAAGCGCGCCGCGTGGAGAGAAGAGAGTAGCGAAGGACAAAGGCGAGAGGGAGGCGACGTCACGGGGTGGAAGCCAATGAGCGCGCGGATGCTGGACCGAGTCTGAACTTGCAGGTGTGCGGAGCGCGTATGCCTTGGTTTGCTTTACAAAATGCAGTCTGAACGAAGCACTGCTGGTCCAAGTAGGCGGCAAAAAAATTAAAGGAAGGTCCATAGGTGGATCCTTAGAAAATCCGTTAGCCTAACCCTCGGGAAACGCCACACACGTCCCTTTTTGGGAAATGCTAACACTGACACCGTAACAAAACCAAAAAGAGGCAGCAAAAAAAATAGAGGAAGCAAAAAAAAAATAGAGGAAGCAAAAGAGAAAGCCAAAACACAAAAGTGAAGGGGTCAGCGTTAGCGTTTCCCAAAAAGAGGCGTGTGTGGCGTTTCCCGAGGGTCATGCTAAGGCATTTTCTAAGGATCCACAAATGAATCTTCCTTTATTTTTTTTCAGGGACGTGTCTGTGGAATATCCTGCTTTGTTTGAAATGTGAAGCTTTTCAGGAGTAAACGGACCTGGGAACGCGATTTAGTTGATTATCAGCCGAAACGAGTCCTACACTACCAACAGCGTGTTTTAGCGTTCTGCAGCGTGCGGATGTCTTGAAACGTGAGAAGCACGCTGCAGGGAATACACTTTGTTGTCAATAGAGTATCGCCTTTATCGACGTCTAGGCCTTATGGATTAAAAATAAATAAAGGCAGTGTTCACGCTTAGCGTAAAGACAGGCGAGCTGATCGGCCTTTTGTTCATTCCTTCTTCTTATTTGTGCTAAGGCCCGTTCATACAGCACTGTTTTCTTACATTACGGAAGCTTAGCACCCCATTCACACGACCATGATAAAGGTACTTTAGACATTGGTCCCTTTGCAATCGGTGAATCAGCCCGCGCTGATGAATCGCGAGCACATGCCACGCGCGGAGATCGCAAACTGATTCGCAGCCGATCATAAAGGTCCCTCAGCTAAAGGTACCTTTACAATCGTGTGAATGGTGTACCGTCAACAGTCACCGGAACATCTGTGCTTTCTATAAAACGTGGCAACCAGTTAAAGAGATAGCCTCGCACATGACATTGAAGGCACGGATACTTCGGTGACATAACGTAACGTAAGAGAGCGTAAGTAAACGCTTCTGTGTAAATGGGCCTAAAGTTTCCTGTTAACAAAGAAATCTGTTTTGTCACTGAAATTCTACGAGCAAACCGCCATGAAGAGCCGGACACGAAGGACTGCGACGTAACGTGACTCTGTGACGTCACTTAACACCACGACGTCACGTCATACGTTGGCGTCACATGACATTATGGCGCTGTGTGAAATCATGACGTCACAGACAGGTGACGTGCCGTGACTCTAAAGCCGGGGTAACACTGCTCATGCATCATACAAAGGACAGTCTGCAAACACGAGTCAGCGCAATATCCGTGGTTCGAATGCCGCGTGTCACGTTTCTCCTTGAGCACATTGCCATGCGGCATTCGAAGCAAGGATCTCGCGGTGACTCGCGTTCGAATCTGCATATGCAGACTGTTTTTTGTGTGATGTATAAGCAGTGTGCCCCCGGATTTAAACGTTACGGCGTCACGTGACATTATGACGCCATGTGGCACCATGACGTCGTGTTACGTCGCAGTCGTGGGACCTCATGATATTATGTGACGCCATACATGCGTATTGCATGTGCCCAGCTCATTCACAACAAATTCTGTGCTCCCCGGGCTTTGTAAACACGACGTCATGGCGTAATTTTATTTCCATGTTCCAATCGTTACCCGGTTTGAATTATCCCAAATCAGCACCGGGTCAGAAAGGGTAGACACGCTACGCGGCGCAGTACGTGCAGTATATTTCTTTGGGGCCCGCTGCACCCGTAAAGTCTGTTTTCCACATTTGCGTTAGTTGCGTTTACTGCGACCAAAATGACAGCAACGACCGGAACACCGAGAAAGCGGTAATCCACGATTGCTTCTTGCATTTTTTGTCTCGTTCTATTGTTCAGATGACTTGGTCGTTGCTGTCGTTTCAGTTGCTCTGAATGCAACCAACACAACTGTCTGATACAGGCTTATATCTAGAGCCCTGCATATCCGCGGATCATCTACGAAGATGCACAGTCTAATGACAAATGCAGGTAAAAATGAATGAGGTGTGGCGGATGGCGGATCGGATGCGGATGGCAGGGGCTGCGGATGCGGATCGGATGAGTATATCCGCGGGTCCGATGCTACATTTGTGCCGAGGCGGCCTATGAAGGGAGACAGCGGAATGTAGAGTGAATAAGTGAGTGATACTAAGAAAGGATGTATCATCGAATGCTCTGCGGGAGCAGCTTGTTCCTTTAAAAAATAAAAAAAAATGGTTTTATTTGCGGAAAACATTGTCTTTACACCAAGAAAGATATGTATCTCACAAAAGATCGCTTTATGGCGTGTTTACACTTGCGGAATTCGCGGGCGGATCCGCGCAGGTGGAAAGTGAACTTTGAAGACGGGTGGCGAAATTGACTCGTCGCTGGCGAAAAATCTGGATCCGTCCGGGTCCCATATCCAGATTTTCCGCCAGCGACGAGTCGATTTCCCCAGCCGGCTACAAAATCCACTTTCCTCCTGCTCGTATCCACCAGCGAATCCGCAAGTGTAAACGCGCCATATAGAGCGTTCTATCCCTTATAAAACGCTGACTCTACAAAACGTAAAGAGTACAGGGGCACCAATCGTCTCGGGAAAGCGTGTTCTTGTTTGGCAGGGAAAGAGCGGAAAACGTCTTCGGACGAAAAAAACCCAAAAAGCACAAGCCACAAGAAGGTAGAAGAAACCTCATCGACAAGTGAAACGCGGCGAGTGTGTGGTTTTTTTTATTCTTTATTTTTTAATTTTTTATTGATAGTTGAAAATTGCTGCTAAGCATACGGTTCGGTGTACGCAGTTGCGGCTTCGTGTTATAAACTTGAATGGGCAGGAGCTGTTGCAATTTTTTATTATTGTTATATTTTCCCAGTGGTGTACTCGCGTGCTACAATGTATGAAACTTCACTGCGGTGAGAGATTGCCTTTCGTCTCCCAATTTTTAATTGTTTGACCTCATTAAAATAACACCATGATATATTTTCTTTTTTAATAAGGATCATGTTTAGAAAATGCGCGTCTGTTTAAAGTGAGTGTTACCAAGAAAAACAAAAAACACTAAAATTTTATTTCTTTTTGGCCCACGTTTTGGGTAGATTGTCGCAGACTCCCAGGACGATCTTATAACTGCGATCATCTTTCCAGCAACGCGAAGTGTCTGGAAGATTTATCGCTTATAATATAAATATGATCATACAGGATAGAATAAAAATACTTTCACCGTATTCTGACTGACTTACACCGTATTCTGAGTACTTCGTGCAAAGATAAGCAAACTGCCTTAAGAACTACCATCGAGGCGCATGGTTATTTTTTGTTTTGATTTTGTTTCTTAATTTCAATTCACTATTGATTTTATGATGTAACATGAATGCGCGTGCGAATTCGGTTCAGGAGCGGATACAAAGTTTTCGGATGCGGATCGAATGCGGCTAAAATAACTTAAGAACTTTGCTGATGCGGTTCGGGTGGTGCGGATACAAATTCTGCGGATGTGAATCGGATGTGGATGATCAAACTGTTATCCGCGCGGGGCCCTCTCATATAAGTAATTAAAGGGGCGATGCAACAATTTTTGTACTTTGCGCGAATACCGCTTAGAACGGATCCCTGACGTTAATGACCTATGAAACACGCGTTCGTTTTTTACCCCCCGCAATAATTAAAGAAAAACGAGCAGCGTTCACCCCCTCAACTCGCAGCCAGAACAAGCGGCCACGTGATCTGCAGCCGTATATATGCCGCCAATGTTGATCATAGCCACGCGCTCGGGTTGGCAAAGCACAGAACACGCGCTGAGTTCCGGACATTGTTATGGCTCGGCTATCGTCGTCGTTGCAGCGATTGGACACGGGCCACTACCCGAATGCTTCTCGAGCTAGTAATTATCACGAGCCCAAATCGAGTGCCCACGCAATGCTCGGGTCCAATCTATGAACAGCATTCAAATATCGTCATATGGGTGTACTGCGATCCTCACGTTACGTCATCAAATTTTGCGAAGGAGAGATTGAACGAAAATGATCGCCTTTGTCTCTGAAATTACACTGCAACAAAGGCGTTTCTTGGCCAGTGGCGTTGCGTGCGAGTAACCTTGAGTCCCACTAGTGCCAGTAAGCTCGTGTAAAGTGAAAAACACTCCAATTGAATATCGTTGCACAGCCCCTTTAAGTTGCGTATATTTCTCCCCTGGAGTAAGCCGACGTACGTACACGAGCATGCTAATGACCGTAGCCCTGACTCCAGAGGCTCAATAAAGGGCCTCTCCAGCCTAAAATCGGGGTCGTTAGTTTTATTTAAAACCTTATGGCAAGTACCAGGATCTCCTCGTGGGTGCACAGGATTTCAGCTTGCGATGTGAAGAATAACAAATTTAAAAGTCTTCTGGAAATTCTCGTATTGCAACTCACTCGATAAACGAGTCGTGACGTAACAAGATCAGATGCCGTCTCCTTAGGGCTCTCCTTTCATTGCCCTCCTCTGTCCCGCCTATTGTCATCTCGTCGGTCGCGTCGCGTCGCTCAACACATTAGCCGTGACAAAACGTTACAAACTAGGACAAAAAAGAGGGCATATACATGCAATTAGCAGGTTACACTGATTAAAAATTAAAACAGCGCAGGGACACGGACAAGAACAAGAAGGTACACGAACAAGGCGCTGACTTACAACTAAAGTTTATTCATGCTAACATGAAGTATAAATACTATAACGTCATGACACACAAATAAAGATAAAATACAAGTAATGGACGCCACGTGCTCCTTAGCCACCGTTATGCGCTGCGCTGTTTTAATTTTTAGTCATGAAATACCAACTAGCCCATACTTCTACATTAGGTTACACTGAATTTCAAGTCTTCAAGTGCGCTATACTTCGTCTCACCTTAGCATGGACTAACTCTTGACTAACTGCGAAGGATGTGCAAGCGGGAGCGGATAGCATTGGTTGCCTTGACTGGAGCACTAGCAGCACGAGCGCTCGTGCAGCCGCCGAGACTTCATCCAAAGCAACTGGATCGCACTTTTAGCATGCGCGGCTAACAATAGTTTATGCTAGGGTGAGACGAAGCATAGTCACGTGTCTGCACCTCAAAACACACGCTCTATCGAGCCCACGTGAGCTTTCCCGCAGATTTGTTATTTTCCATGTAGTTTCATGCTTTGGCTCCTGCTCTTCCTTGGGACGTTTTAGTGCCACTAAATAAGCTACGCTTCAGAGTAACGACATTTGCCTATATTGTGGCTTAAAATCATGGTTGCCAGTTATCTGAAGCATTATCTGAAATCACAAGAAACACTTTTCCGCCCTCCAGAAATGATTCCACAGTTCGCGACAGAGCAAAGCATTATTATATGAGCTTCCTAACACCGAATCTAATGGTGAGGACATCGCACTTTTGAAGCATGACGATTGGCAGTTGCCTCTGCTCTGCATACGCACCAAAATGGCGGTGCCCACAACAATGTCGGGGAACAGAGGGCCGATACTCTAAGCGCAGCTCATTTAGTAGCTCTAGGTCGTTTCATTTTGGACCTCTATTGATTTTGGACGCAACGCAGTACTGTTTTTGGCGTTTGTTGCCCGAACCGTGTTGGGCGTTGATGATGACCTCGGGATAACCGTGAATGTGGTCACCTTACTTGAATACTAGGATAGGGCCAGCTTGAACTTTAGAGAAGAAAACGTGTAAATAGGTAGGGCTGGGTGTCAATTAAATATTTTAACCCGACTTAGCGCCATCCTTTATTCAATTAATTATACGATTAATAGGCCTCGTTTATTTCCATGCAAAATATTCAAAAAACGTCAAAATTAATAATTGTTTTTTTCTTTGTTGAAGATCTAATAAGCGGCCCAAAAGTTTGATTATAAATCAACCTCGACGTATAGTTGAGAACGGTGCAAAGACACCCACAGCCTCAGATCGTCACTTCATCTGTATGATGCAAAGAGGTTCGTTGATATCCTCCGGCAAGAGCCACTTCCTTTGATTGTCCACAATAGTCTCTGCTGCGCTAAACGGACACTCGTACGGGTTGAAGTGGCCGGCCCGCGTGAAATCTTTTGCACTTGTCAGGAGTTACAAATCTTGTGCCATACAGTATACTTTAGGCTAAAATTTGACCTAAAGTTTGCCCTTCATATAGATGTACTCGTCCACGTCTGCGTGGTGAAAGCGTGCAATTTTTGCTTTCTTTTGGTTCATCTAAATTTTACCGATTAACCGGCTAAAAAGATAATCGCGATTAATTTATTAATCGATTAATCGGTAGGTTAATCGGTCAATCGCACAGCACAATGCAAATATAGAAAAAGAGACGACTCAGCTCTTTGCTTTCATGGCGTTGCCGAGCTTGGAAGGCAAGAAGACGTGGGTTCGGCGTCCATGTCAGCTCCGTAATGTAAGATCCATCGAATTACATTTGTAATTAACTGTGTTGTGTGTATGTTTATACATCCGGAAGTTAGTCAGCACCAATGGGCGTTTGGTGTCTCAACTCTAGATGATAAATTTAGTCGTTGCAGTACAACCGGTAGCCTGGAGTCGCAACGTGCACCAGGCAGTATTCCGAACACGACCGGACGCCGGTACGATGCTGATCCACATTGAAACAGGTAGGGTTAGGGATTGAACCCAGGAAACTTGAACCCACACACTAAACATTGTAACACCCATAATCGTGTAAAAAGGGTGTAAGAAGGGTGCAAGTTAGGAAAAACACCCTTTTTACAACCTTTTTACACGATTTCTGAATATCAGTGGGTGTAAAAAGGGTGTGTTGACGTCTTACACCCCTTACACGCCCTTTTTACGCCCCACTTGTAGCGATGGTTTCTGAAATCGTGTAAAAAGGGTGTATGGGCGAATTTTACGCCCTTCATTCACACGGTGTGAGAGGGGCGTAATGTTGATACTGTCGAAAACACCCATGATTTCATAACCGTTCATGTTTATTGCTTTGCTGAAACGGTTGCTGATGTACGGCGGTAGAAACATCGAGAATGATTAATTGCCACACGAAGGCGCGTATGATTAGGAGGTGCTAGAGAATAGTTTTTGCAACTCCGATCGAACTCTCCGTCCGACACGAGCCGAAAATTACGTGTCGCGCGTGCATCAGTTTTATCAGTTCAACTTCGATTTAAAAAATCACCTCCGCTCGCAAAAGGTGACTGAAGACGTGTAAATATACAGCCCAGGAAACACACCGTATTGCGCCGATATTGAATCGAATCGAAACGATTGTGCCCACACCATTTTGGTTTAGCCAATACTTAAAGGAGCTGTGCAACACTTTTAGGGCTTTGCTTAAATAATTGTGGAAGTTGATGCCTGACACTTCTGCAGTGAACTACAGAAAACAGATTTTGCCTGGATACCCTAGTTTTTATTTAAAAAAATGAAAAAGATCCAGGTTTTTGCCGCCTCTCAACTCGTACATCGTCTTCCGGGTCACGTGCGCAGTGACGTCACTTGAGTAGGCGCGGGGGTCCGGTAAATTCCTCTCTCTAACGCCATCAGTGAGCGGCGAGAACTCATCCGCTCACGACCACGTGACCGCGTCACCACATGCTTTTGCGACACGCGATCAACATGGCCACCGGCTGCTGGAGAGTCGGTTAGGACACAGGAGAACAGAGCACCCGGTCGGCATTGCTGAGCGGCGGTGTTCGAAGTCGAGATCGACACGGCGAAAAACCAAACCAAGGCGGTCGTTCGGCTCCTCGTGCTAGCCGCTGACGCTGCTCGAGCTGACGGTTTTGTCGACCTCGGGTAGATGGCGCCACTAAAACACTGTATGTATAATAAACATTTTTGTCAATGATACTACGTTTTTGAAGCATTTATGTTGTTGGGACGACAATATTTATGGAAAGAAAAAAACCTTTATCGAGCAGGTATTTGCAGAACTTGCCATCTTTTTTACAACTACCCAAGTGACGTCACGCCGCGTGTTTCCCATGACGGCCGCTCGCGGCTGCAGGTCGGGGGATATTCTAATTTTTACCTCGCGATTATGCGGCGAAATCGCAACATTTCGATGAAAGGAGGTGTGTTTTCTGTCATTTGTGACAAGGTGGACAATATCAAAAGCAGAAGATGCCAATTCTTTCAACGTTAAAATCGTTGCACAGCTCCTTTAACAAATGGGATGAGTCGCGCCGACGCCATCCTGACATAACGCACGCGACGCCGTTTTTGGTTAAGTGTTGAGAGATATCCTGCGTGAATCGGCTATGCCGGAGAGGCATTTCTATTTCTTGACCGCCTAAAATACTACGTTAAAAAAAAAAATTAAGCAAAACGGAATCTGCTTGCTTTTAGCCCGAGAAGTCTTTCTCGGGCTAACAGCAAGCAAATACCGTTTTGCTTAATCTTTTTTTTTTTTTTTTTTTTTTAAATTGCGCTGAAGCTTTGAAGAAGCTGTGGCGCCCTTATTTCGGGTAGTACAGCCTCACTTGACTGGACCAATAAGTAAACTTCCAAACACATGGAGAAAAAAAAAGGCAAAGAAGGAACTCAAACGCATAAACAAGACGACGATCAACGAGTTCTACCGAGACAGCATAAGCCACTCCCCGGCTCCACACTTTTCGAAAGGGAACCGCCGCCACTCGAACAGCAACCCCAAGGTCCCGCACGCAAGGCGACCCTCCCTGTGCAGCGCAGGAGGCAGCAGAGGGAGATTAGCTGCGTTGTCCACCCCCTTTGACCTCGTCTTCTGATAAGCTTCCACACCTCCTTTTGTGTCTTCGTGTGGTTGTGAGCGACTGCGAAGGCCGCTTCTAGCGAATCAGAGGGGTAGAGCGAAACACGTGACCGCTCTCCGTAGGACAAAAACGCTTGGACGAAAAGTTGTCACGCGACCCTTTCTGACGCGCTGATGGGCTCACCGGGGTCATAGCCTTCGCCGTTTGCCAGGTTATGGTGAGTTGTAGGGACCACGCGAATCCGGTTTCCGAAAAGCGTCCTTCAGTGCTCTCCTGTTTTCCGTGCAAGCAGGTCCTGACGAGTTCCATTTCGTGACCGTGGTTTTTCGTCGTGAACGGCGGAATACATCCATGCCAACTTTTTTATAATGGCCGTTTACTTCGTCGGAGTCTATGAAATTAGTGTGCTGTGTTTGTAGAACGCGTTTCGGCAAAGCATCGGCGGACGCGAGACTTCCGTTGAATGTGATCAACCGCCTTCATCCTCAAGATTGTGTTTGCGTTGTTTCGTGCTGCGCGAATCAGACTGTGCATCTATCACGACAGAGAGCTGCTCATCGGTGACCGCGAGACTTCCGTTGGATGTGAGCTACCGCCTTCATCCCCTAAATTGTGTTTGCGAATTGTTCTGTGCTGCTCGAATCGGATTATGCATCTATCACGGATTACATGAGATCGCTCCCTTATATGTAAGTACTCTGCAAGCATGCTTCTGATAGTAGTCCTGCCTCCGTCTCAATAGACCATTTTACTGTTTACACAAACATGAACTGCCGCTTGCGTCCCAAGTAACTTCCGGTCGTTCCGTCTTTGTGAACGTAGTTAGCAGAGACATGGCTACGGCCAGATGGCCTGCTTGCAATCGTCTAAAGAGAATTTAGTAGAACCTAGTATGATCTTGATCGAAAAATAAAAAGTGAACCAGGCATGTTTCGACTCATTTCGCAGTCATTTCTTCATGCAGACTTTTGGGTTATTACACCCTATCTTATGGGTTTTGGTCATTGCGTTTGTTTTTTTTTACTTACCTTTCTGGCGGCGGTACACCCAATTTCGAGGGCGTACTGCGCAGTCATAACACCCTAATAAAACGGTGTACAGTGGAATCACACCCTATTTTAAGGGTGTTCGAATAACGCCGTCCTTAAGGGGTGTTAGGAAAAACGCCCTTTTCTTAGGGCGTTTTGCTACACCCATAAGGGCGTTAGTTATAGGACAAGCCATTTACACCCAAAAGGGTGTGATAATGTTTAGTGTGCAGGATACTTGAAACGTATAGGAACCGTGCACATCTAATTCAGGCCCCGACCAGGGCGCCCCTAGCGGCAAACGGGTCCGTTCCATCGGGGAACTTCTGCCAGTCGCTGCGTTGGTTGTGCGTTGTAGCGGGTTAGCGCTGTAATTTGCAAGGTAGCTATTCCGCACTAAGAAAGCCACAACAATGATGCGGCAAACAATAGGCGACCGCCGCGACGCGGCCGGCATAGAAAAGGTGCGGATCTAATTCAAGCCCCGACCAGGGCGCCCCTAGCGGCAAACGGGTCCGTTGCATCGGGGAACTTCTGCCAGTCGCAGCGTTGGTTGTGCGTTGTAGCGGTTTAGCGCTGTAATTTCCAAGGTAGCTATTTCGCTCTAAGAAAGCCACAACAATTCATGCGGCAAACAATAGGCGACCGCCGCGACGCGGCCGGCATGCTCGCTTCCCATGGACGAAGCATATGCTAAAAGAAGACGAAGAGAAGTGCACGCGTTTTGATACTATTAATAGAAGAAAACAAAGATATAGAAGCCTCTGGAGATGATGTCTGACCAAACGGTGAGCCACTCGGTCTTCTTATTGTTATTTTATTGCGTACAGGAGAGAAATAGATAAAATGTTTCTCCTTCGGCTCTCCTGAGTCTAAATAGATATCAATATCACTTAATTATACACCTAATCTTTACAATAAATCAAGGAATCATGGGCGTTTTCCTTTTGAATTTTAAAAGCTGACGATGGCTGACAAACGTCCAATTCACCTTAAAAAGATAGAGAGATAGAGAGAAAGAGAGAGAGAGAGAGAGAGAGAGAAATAAAAATAAAGAGAGAGAGAAAAAAAGAGGATAACTTTCTTGGGAGGTGGGGTCGATGTTTCAGTCCATAGCTGCTTTCGGAGTCCATACCAGGGCAGCAGGGCTGCCCGGATATATTCGGCCAGGCAGGCCTGGTCTTGAACTTCAGTGGCGGTAGTCACCCACCCCAGGTTAGGTGGAAGAGAGAGGAAGGTTGGGGAGGGGAGGGTTGGGAGGACTTCAAGTCCAGAACATTTGGGAGGTGCTTGGGTAGCCTCTGCAATGAAGGCAATGCGGTGGATGTTGCGCAGAACGTACTTATGTACGTGCTGGTGTGGGCAGGGTATTTGTTTGTGCGCACCGAATTTCGATGCCTTGTTGCCGTGAGAGGGTGGAGTGGAGCAGTGAGAAGTGTCGGCGATCTTTGCGGTAGGCTTGTAGTGTTGGCAGGTGTGCGTGCTTCGTATCGTGGATAGGCACAGGGATTCTGGGTGCCCAGTAGAAAGTGTCGCGGTCGAGCTGACGTGCTCTTTCGTTTCCCAGCATTCTTTCGTGGCCTGGATCCACACAATGTCGACAGAGTAGTGAAAGTGTGAATGAATGCATGTAGTGATGGATGCTGGGACTTTGTCGTGTAGACGGTTACTGCATGGAGTCTGCGAAGATTTGAAAAGTTTTATTCTGAAAAGATTGTTCCTTATTGTGTCCTTTATAGGGATCATTAAATATATATAAGGGGGGTTTCATAAGAGAGAGTCTATATATTTTTTAGTGTGATATATAAGCAAGTAGGTAAAACGACATTATAACTACTATTTCTTATTCGTCGCTCCAATCTTTGTAAAAATCCCCAAACATGCCTCCACGAACAACTGTGACCTAAATGGCGGATTTCTTTTATTTTTTTTAGTGGACTACGCTTAGTATCGTTTTTAAAATAATACCACGTGTAGAACCTTTCATTGTCTTCCAAATTAAACAAAGTTTGTGCATTTATCACGTACAAGTACTGAGAAATAAATTATGAAACAGAGAAGGTTTTCACTTTTCGTTGTATAACGTTGCATAAAGAGAAATATTTTTAATTTTTTTTCTCGCGACGTTGGCAGGTGTGCGTGCTTTGTATCGTGGATATGCACGGGAATTCTGGGTGCCCAGTAGAAACTGTCGCGGGCGAGCTGACGTGCTCTTTCGTTTCCCAGCATTCCTTCGTGGCCTGGGATCCACACAATGTCGACAGGGTAGTGAAAGTGTGAGTGAATGCGTGTAGTGATGGATGCTGGGACGTTGTCGTGTAGACGGTTACTGCATAAAATCTGTGAAGATCATTGAAAAGCTTTATTCTGAAAAGATTGTTCCTCATTGTGTCCTTTATAGGGATCATGAAATGTATATATGGGCGGTTTCAAAAGAAAGCGTCTATATATGTTAGTGTGATATATATGCAAGTAAGTAAAACGACATTATAACTACTATTTACTATTCGTCGCTCCAATCTTTGTAAATATCCCCAAACATGCCTCCACGAACAACTGTGAGCTAAATGGTGGATTTTGTTTTTTGAGTCGACTACGTTTAGTATCGTTTTTAAATTATAATACCACGTTTCGAACCTTTCATTGTCTTCCAAATTAAGCAAAGTTAGTGCCTTTATCACGTACGACTACTGAGAAATAAATTATAAAACAGAAGGTTTTCACTTTTTTTTTTGTATAACGTTGTATAAAAAAAACAAAACATTTTTAATATTTTTTTTTTCGCATCGCGTTCTTTTCACACCCTTCTTTTACCCAGAATACATTCCGTTAGAGGTATTTGCACTGGTTTTGAGTTCTGAGCCTCTAAATATGCTAAAAAAGAGCAAATGCCGATGGTGGGTTTTGACGATTGTCCTGTGTGGCGTTTTTGAACCACTCTCAATTTCAAAGTATTCAAAAAAAAGCTTCTATCTTCTTTTGTTGTTGTATATGTGCAAGTCGGTAAAACGACATTCCAAATACTGTTTATTCTTCGTCGATCAAATCTTTCTAAAAATCCCCAAACATGTCTTCACGAACAACTGAAACCTAAACTGTGGATTTTTTTTTTTTTTTGAGTCGACTATGTTTAGTATTGTTTTTAAAATAATACCACGTGTCGAACATTTTGTTGCCTTCCACATTATGCAAAATTTTTGTCTTAATCACGTACGAGTACTGAGAAATAAATTATGCAACAAAGAAGGTTTTCACTTTTTGTTCAATTTCAGCGCGCTGTGTATAAAAAAAAAACAATTTTTTAATTTCTTTTTCCGTCACGTTTTTTTTTTACATTTTTCTTTTAGCCAGCATACAATCCGTTAGAGGTATACAGTGGTGTCTCGTTAATATTGACAACTCAGTTCCCAAAAAAAATCGTCCATAATGTGAGCTGCCCATAATAACGAGACAAAAATGCATGTATTTTCCCAATGTGTCCCCGAAAGTGGTGTCCATATAGCGGCGTATCCATATTAACGGGATCCATATTAAAGGAGCTGTGCAACGATATTCAATTGGAATGTTTTTCACTTTACACGAGCTTACTGGCACTAGTGGGACTCAAGGATACTCGCATGCAATGCCACTGGCCAAGAAACTCCTTTGTTGCGGTATAATTTCAAGGACAAAAGCGATCATTTTCATTCAATCTCTCCTTTGCAAAATTCGATGACGTAACGCGGGGATCGCAGTACACCCATATGACGATATTTGAATGCGGTTCATAGATTGGACCCGAGCATTGCGCGGGCACTCGATGTAGGCTCGTGATAATTGATAGCTCGAGAAGCATTCGAGTAGTGGCCCGTGTCCAATCGCTGCAACGACGACAATAGCCGAGCCATAACAATGTCTGGAACTCAGCGCGTGTCCTGTGCTTTGCCAACCCCAGCGCGTGGCTATGATCAACATTGGCGGCATATAATCGGCTCCAGATCACGTGGCCGCTTGTTCTGGTTGCGAGTTGAGGGCGTGAACGCTGCTCGTTTTTCTTTAATTTTTTTCTGGGACTTCTAATGCGTCGGGGGAAAAACGAAGGCGTGTTTCATAGGTCATTAACGTCAGGGATCCGTTCTAAGCGGTATTTGCGCAAAGTAAAAAAATTGTTGCATAGCCCCTTTAACGAGACATGACTGTATACACAAGTTTTGAGTTTTAAGCCTCTAAATATGCTAAAAAAAGGCCGAATGCTGAGGGTGAGTTTATGGGTTATAGCTGTATATTTTATTCTTTATTATAATATTCTAAGGGACGTTTAATAAATAATAATATAAAAGACATTCATGTCATTAGGCGTATAATAACAAGTTTGCGATTCCAAACGTCTAAACACTATAAAATCGCAGCTGCCGAAAGCGAGTTTTCAGACGATTTCCGCCGGTACCATGATTGGAGAGGCCTCAAGCCTAAACCCTATGCGCTGCATAATCTATACTACGTTAGAAATATCAAAGTATAATATTGTAAAACATTAGAGTAAAATGCACTTTCTTTGGAAACCTAAATTTTTAAATGCGAAATTTTATATTT